>OV702299.1:94335018-94960018 GCA_916181665.1 Avena sativa | reverse complement strand
TATATGATACCAGATCAGTTATTCACATCTGCAACTCGTTGCAGGTACTGGTAAGAACTAGGAGTGTAGCAAGAGGCGAGGTTGATATTCGAGTCGGCAACAAAGCAAGAGTTGCTGCGTTGGAAGTCGGCACGATGCAACTTCATTTACCTTCCAGATTCATTATGGAACTGAATAATTGTTATTACGTTCCAGTGCTCAGTCGAAACATTATTTGTGCTTCATGTTTGATGAGGCAAGGCTATGAGTCGAATATCAAGAATAATGGTTGTTCTTTGTATTTGAATGATATGTTTCACGGCTTTGCACCCGTCCAGGATGGGTTATTTATTTTGAATCTTGACGGTGAGTCGGTTTATAACATAATGTTAAAAGGTTGAAACCAAATGATCTAAATATGACCTACTTTTGGCACTGTCAGCTTGGTTATATAAGTTGGAAGCAAGCATCTCAGAGTTGGAATATTCGCTTTGATGAGGTAGTCAAATCGTTTGGCTTCATCAAGAGTGATCATGATTCTTGTTTATACAAGAATTTTAGTGGGAGCAAAGTAAACTTTCTAATCTTATATGTGGATGACATATTACTGATTGGAAATGATGTCCAGATGTTGCAAGAAACCAAGGAATCATTGGAAAAGAGTTTCTCAATGAAAGACTTGGGTGAGGCAACATACATCCTCGAAATCTGGATCTATAGAGATAGATCAAGGAGGCTCATTGGATTGAGTCAGAGTACTTATTTGGACAAAGTGTTGAAGAAGTTCAACATGGAATCGTCTAAGAAGGGGTTCTTACCGATGTCCCATGGTGTAAAACTTAGCAAGACTCAGTGTCCTTCGACAACTGATGAGCGAAGTCGGATGAGTGCGATTCCGTATGCTTCTGCAGTCGGATCCATCATGTATGCCATGATTTGTACTAGGCTGGATGTTTCATATGCTCTAAGTGTTGTGAGCAGATACCAGGCTAATCCTGGAGAAATCTACTGGATAGCGGCTAAAAATATCCTAAAGTACTTGAGAAGGACTAAGGATATGTTCTTGGTTTATGGTGGTGAAGATGAACTCAGTGTAAAGGGTTACACGGATGCGAGTTATCTTACCGACTCTGATGATTCTCGTTCGCAATCCGGATACATGTTTATTATAAACGGAGGTGCTGTGAGCTGGAAGAGTTCCAAGCAAGAGACTGTGTCTGCATCTACAACAGAGGCTAAGTATATTGCCGCCTCGGAGGCAGCAAAGGATGCTGTTTGGATGAGGAATTTCCTCATGGATCTTGGTGTGGTTCAGGGCTCGTCCAATCCGTTAGACGTGTATTGTGACAACAATGGTGCTATTGCACAAGCCAAGGAACCTAGACAGCACCAGAAGAACAAGCACATACTCATGCAGTACCACCTGATTCGCCAGTTCGTGGATCAGGGTGATATCAAGTTATGAAAGGTACACACGGATGCAAATATTGCGGATCCGTTGACAAAGACGTTACCACATCCGAAGCATGAGGCGCACCTAAGAGCCATGGGCATTAGATGCTTAGACATGTGATGTCGGAAGACTGACTCTAGTGCAAGTGGGAGACTGTTGGGAATATGCCCTAGAGGCAATCATGTATGATGATATTTCCCATTGTATTCATAAAGTTATTAAGCTGTACTTGTATGAGCATCTGATGTATATCATTGAATATGTGATTCGGTTGTGGAACTATACATTCATGTTGTTTGTCCTAAATGTCCTTGACCATCGAGGTTGTGCTGGACACACAACTTAGACCAATGTGAAAGTCGGCTTGATGACTCGGTTCCACTTGTCATGGGCATGTATATGCTATTCCGACTTACACAGATTCGACTAAAGAGTTTAGCGAGTCAGATTGACCCATATTGAGGTACAAAGAACAAGTAGTCATTTGTATATCTCAATCAATGTAATCCTTAGACCTGAGGTTGCTGCATAGTCCGAGTTGAGGATCACCGACTTAGGTTCTGTCAAACGCTGATCCGTAACTAGGCAGTTATAAAGGCAGAGTTCGGGTCGACTGAGAATCAAGCTGCGTGATGTGAATAACCAAGATGGGATTTTGCCCCTCCACTTGGAGAGATATTCTCTGGGCCCTCTCGGATGATATGATTCGGAAAGCGTGGCCACACACGACTCGGTTAAGTTTTAACCGAGGCGATCGACTAAGAGTTAGTCGGGTGAATCACTTATCTCGTATCGAGAAGAGAGTCATACTATTTAAGGGATGACAATTATTCGCCTATAGTCTGACAAGGTTTATCGTGAGGCAAAAGGGACTCGGACGCAAGTCGCATTGGAAAGGCAAGTCTTCATGACTCTTTGGTACTTGGGAGTCGGCATGTTCTGCTAGGAGCCGCTACCGACTGATCGATTGAGAGTCGAACTCTAATCGTGTCCCAGTTGCCAAGAGCCTGCGGGGTCACACACTTAAGAGCGTGGGCAAGTTCAGATAGGATCTGAACCGGATATCTAGTTGGGTTAGACCCAAGCCGGATTTGGACTGAGTCAGTGAGTCGGACTCACGGTGACTAGTGTTATATGGGCTTTAGTGAATGAGCCACGAGAGTCAGTTGATGCAGTGCAATCCTCGTGGTAGAAGGCCACGAGGTTTACCACTAGACGCGCAGTTGCGGATTACTGATGAAGCGCGTCAGTTGATGCATTGCAGTCCTCACGATCCAATCGTCCTGGTGCTGATCGTACAACACCTCTGGTGGTATCCACACGTGCAAGGAGGAGCACCGGCGGTGAACTGCTAGATTCGTTACGGCGGCAAGACTGCTATGGATCTAGGGTTTCCAACACATGGAATGACCTTACCGAACAACCATTAACCCTTCAGGGTTGGTGTGCTCCACTATATATAGGTAGTGAATGTGGGCTCTGCTCGCGCGGCCCATTCACTAAAGCCCATATAATATTAGTCACCGTGAGTCCAACTCACTAACTCAGTCCTAATCTGGCTTGGGTCCAACCCAACCAGATTATGTTGGAGATATGCCCTAGAGGCAATAATAAATGTAGTTATTATTATATCTTTGTGTTTATGATAAATGTTTACATTCATGCTATAATAGTATTGACCAGAAACATTAATACTTGTGTGCTTTGTAAACTAATTTAGAGTCCCTAGTAAAGCCTCTTTATAATACTAGCTTGTTGATTAATAGATGATCATGGTTTCTTGATCATGAACATTTGAGATGTTGTTAATAACAAGGTCATATCATTAGGAGAATGATATGATGGACATACTCCTATAGATAAGCGTAGCACAAAGATCAAGTCATTTTAATAGTTCAATTGCTATAAGCTTTCTGATACATAGTAACCTAATTCCTTCGTCCATGAGATCATGCTTATCACCATCACCGGAAGGATGCTTTGATGACATCAAACACCACACCGTAACTGGGTGGCTATAAAGGTGGCATTGAGTGTTCGGAAAGTATGGGTTGAAACACATGGATCAAGAGTGGGATTTGTCCATCCATATGACAGATAGATATACTCTGGGCCCTCTCGGTGGAATGTCATCCAATTAGCTTGCAAGCATGTGACTAGCTCACAAGGGATCACATATCACGGGAACGAGAAAAGAGTACTTATCGGTAACGAGGTTGAACTAGGTATGTAGAGGTACCGACGATCAAAACCTCGGATAAGTAAACTATCGTGAGACAAAGGGAAATTGGTATCGTATGTAAGTGGTTCATTCGATCGCAAAGTAATCGTACAAATATGTGGGAGCCATATGAATTTCCAGATTCCTCTATTGGTTATTGATCGGAGAAGTGTCTCGATCATGTCCGCATAATTCACGAACCGTAGGGAGACACACTTAAGGATTCAATGTTGTTGAGTAGTTATGGAATGATGAGTAAGAGACTGAATGTTGTTCGGAGTCTCGGATGGGATCCGGGATATCACGAGGAGATCCGGAATGGTCCGGAGAATAAGATTCATATAAGGAAAGTCATGTTTCGGACTTGGGGAATGATTCCGGTGTTTTCATCAGGAATGTTCTAGAAGGTTCCGGAAGGTCCGACACTCCGGAGGGGAAGGGTAGATGAATGTTTCATGACAATATGGAATGGTTTCATCATGTACTAGGTAACATGCCTGGGCAAAATAAAGGAAGAAATCAAATCCTAGTTTGAAAAGTCAAACGCCAATTTGAAAAAAGTCAAACGACAAGTTTGCTTGGTGGACGGAGAGTAGGAAACCTACTTGGGGTGGAAGTCCTCCTCCCTCCACCCGCCGGCCAAGGAGGCCGAGTTGGGGGAGGACTCCCTCCTCCCAACCGACGCCCTCCCACCTATATAAGGAGGGGCAGGGCTGCCCCTCTAGCCTACACCTCACACACCCCAAACCCTAACCCTAAGCCGTCGGCGCCACCACCCCTGCTGCTGCCACCGCCTAGGGCACCACCAACTCGCCGAGTTGGGGTGATCCCAAACCCTAGCCGTCGGCTACACTCTCCCCTTGGTTCCTTCTAAACCGTAGATCGCTAAGGCCTCTCTCATAGTCCACCATACTCGCTCCGGCTTAAGGCGAAGCCCTGCGAGATCCCCCCTCTACTTCCGGTACCACGCCGTCGTGCTACCAGAATCGCGAGGAGAGTGCTACAACCTCCGCTGCCTGCTGGAACAAGGGATAGGAAGGTCATCATTGAGTACCGAACGTGTGACCGACTGCGGAAGCGCTGCCGGAATGCATCGCCGGAAGGATCGTCTACACGATCTTGAGATCGGCAAGAGGACGACTACATCACCCACGAGAATCTGCTCTCGTTAACCGCTTTGGAATCTTCGAGGGTGAGTTCCTCTATCGACTCGTTGCTACAATCTAGTAGATAGATCTTGGCTTGTTTGTTTGCATGCGGTAGAATTTTTTTGTTTTCCATGCTACGAACCCCTACAGTGGTATCAGAGCCGTGTCTATATGTAAATCTGTTGCACGAGTAGAACACAATGGTCATTGTGGGCGGTGGTGCTTTTATTATCAATTGCTTCTTGTGTACTTTGCATCTTGCGGTATGATGGGATGAAGCGGCCCGGGCTAACCTTACATGACATCGTTCATGAGACTTGCTCCACGCTCAACATGCAACTTGTATTGCATAAGTGGCTTTGCGGGTGTCTGTCTCTCCCATTATAGTATAGATCCAATTTACAACGGGCACTTGATAGTTCAAACATCAACGTTGTGGTTCTTGTTCGTAAGTTAGATCGACACTTATTGAAAGCCCCAAACCACGTAAAATATGCAAATAAAATTAGAGGCGTCTAACTTTGTTTTGCAGGGGTGTGCTGTGATGTGATATGGCCATGATTGTGATTATATTTGATGTATGCAATGTTCCTTATTGTAAGTTGGCAACCGGCAGGAGCCATATGGTTGTCTTTAAATTCTGTTAAGACCCACACGTCTATTCAAAGTAGTTGTAATAGTTGAAACTGGTGGACGACAACCATGAAGCGGTGCCATTGACCTTGACGCCATACCGGTGATGATGGAGATCATGTTCGTGCTTGAAGATGGAGATCGGAAGCACAAGAAGAAAGGCCATATCATATCACATATTATGAATTGCATGTGATGTTAATCCTTTATGCATCTTGTATTGCTTAGTTAACGACGGTAGCATTATAAGATGATCCCTGATGCACATAAATTTCAAGTTTTAAAGTGTTCATCCTTAGTAAGAACCGTTGCTAAAGCTTGTTGTTTTGAAGCACCACGTGATGATCGGGTGTGTTAGATTCTGCAAGTGTATACAACGTGAGAAAGCCAGATTTGCTCATGCGGAAGCTAAGGTTTGATCTTGACGAGCCTAGCATGTACAGACATGGTCTCGGAACACGGATCACCGAAAGTTAAAGCATGAGTCATATAGTAGATATGATGAACATGTCGATTGTTCGCCATTGAAGCTACATCAACTCTCGTGATGATCGGTTTTGATGTGGTGGATTTGGTTCGTGTGATCACTAAAACAATGTGAGGGATATTGTTTTGAGTGGGAGTTCACCTAGATTAATTTAACTATTAATTAGAACTCAATTTGTCATAAACTTAGTCTAAACTATTGAAAATATGTTGTAGATCAATGGCGGCCCCTACCATCAATTTTAATGCGTTTCTAGAGAAAGAAAAGTTGAAAAACAATGGAAGCAACTTCTCGGATTGGTTCCGCAATTTGAGGATTGTCCTCAATGCTGGTAATTTGACCTATGTGCTGGATGCACCGCTGGGTGACCCGCCTGCAGCTGATGCTAACGATGAAGTAAAGAATGTTTACCTCACTCGGAAGAATCAGTACTCCACAGTTCAGTGTGCTATCTTGTATGGTTTGGAATCGGAGCTTCAGAAAAGGTTTGAGAACCATGACCCACATGATATTGTCCGTGAACTCAAAATGATATTTGAGGCTCACGCGTCAGTTGAGAGTTATGAGGCTTCTGAAAAGTTCTTTATCTGCAAGATGGAAGAGGGCAGCTCCGTCAGTGAGCACATGCTTAAGATGTCTGGGCACGCAAACAAACTCCAAAGCTTGGGTATAGTGATTCCTAATGCTTTGGGGATTTACCATGTCCTCCAATCACTACCACCAAGTTACAAGAACTTTGTGATGAACTACAATATACAAAACATGAACAAGACGTTGCCAGAACTCTTCTCCATGTTGAAATCTGCAGAAGTGGAGATCAAGAAAGAGCATCAAGTGTTGTTGGTCAATAAGACCACCAAATTTAAGAAAGGCAAGTCTAAGCAAAAGGGAAACTTCAAGAAGGGTGTTAAGAAAGTTGCCGCACCGGCGAAGAAGACCAAGGATGGACCTAAGCCTGATACTGAGTGCTTTTACGGCAAGGGAGAGGGTCACTGGAAGCGGAATTGCCCAAAGTACTTGGCGGATTTGAAGAACGACACCATCAAGAAGAAAGGTATATCCGATATACATGTTATTGATGTTTATCTCACTAGTACTCGTAGTAGTGCCTGGGTATTTGATACTGGTTCGGTTGCTCATATTTGTAACTCGAAACAGGTACTGCAGAATAAACAGAAGCTAGCGAAGAACAAGGTGACGATGCGCGTTGGAAATGGATCAAAGGTTGATGTGATCGCGGTCGGCACGCTACCTCTTCATATACCGTCGGGATTAGTTTTATACTTAAATAATTGTTATTTGGTGCCTGTGTTGAGCATGAACATTATATCGGGATTATGTTTATTGCGAGACGGTTACTTGTTTAAGTCTGAGAATAATGGTTGTTCGATTTATATGAGTAATATGTTTTATGCACATGCACCTTTGATAGATGGTCTATTCTTATTGAATCTCGATAGTGGAAATACACATATAAATAACATTGAAGCTAAACATTTGAAATTGAATGATAACTCGAACTATATGTGGAACTGTCGTCTTGGTCACATTGGAGTGAAGTGTATGAAGAAAATACATTCCGATGGACTTCTTGAATCACTTGATTTCGAATCACTTGAAAGATGCGAAGCATGTCTGATGGGTAAAATGACTAAGACTCCATTTTCTGGTATGATGGAGCGAGCTACAGACTTATTGGAAATCATACATACCGATGTGTGTGGTCCAATGAGTGTAGCATCGCACGGTGGTTATCGTTATGTTCTTACCTTCACAGATGGCTTGAGTAGATATGGGTATATCTATTTCATGAAACATAAGTCCGAAACTTTCGAGAAGTTTAAAGAATTTCAAAGTGAGGTAGAGAATCAACGTAACAAGAAGATTAAATTTCTGCGTTCTGATCGTGGAGGTGAATATCTAAGTTACGAGTTTGGCGAGCATTTGAAGAAATGCGGAATACTTTCACAATTGAAACCGCCGGGAACACCACAGCGCAATGGTGTGTCTGAACGTCGTAATCGAACTCTCTTAGATATGGTTCGTTCTATGATGTCACTTACAGATTTACCGCTATCATTTTGGGGTTATGCATTAGAAACAGCCGCATTCACTTTAAATAGGGCACCATCTAAATCCATTGAAATGACACCATATGAATTATGGTTTGGGAAGAAACCTAGATTGTCGTTCCTTAAAGTTTGGGGTTGCGAAGCCTATGCATAGAAGTTACAGCCGGACAAGCTTGAACCCAAAGCGGAAAAATGCGTCTTCATAGGATACCCGAAGGAAACTATTGGGTATATCTTCTATCATAGATCCGAGGGAAAAATCTTCGTTGCTAAAAATGGATCCTTTCTAGAGAAAGAATTTCTCTCGAAAGAAGTGACTGGAAGGAAAGTAGAACTCGACGAGGTTGTTGAACCTTCTCTCGAACTTGCGAGTAGCACAACACCGGAAGAAGTTCATGTGGCGCCTACACCAATAAGAGAGGAAGCTAATGATGATGATCATGAAACTTCGGTTGAAGTTACTACAAAACCTCGCAGGTCAACGAGAACTCGTACCACTCCTGATGGTATGATCCTGTTATGAGTGTCATGTTGGTGGACAACACCGATTACCCTGCGGCGTATGAGGAAGCGATGATGAGCCCAGATTCCAATAAATGGCAAGACGCCATGAAATCCAAAATTGGATCCATGTACGAAAACCAAGTATGGACTTTGGTGGACTTACCGGATGGCCGGAAGGCTGTCGAGAACAAATGGATTTTCAAGAAGAAAACAGATGTTGATGGTAATGTTACTGTCTATAAATCTCGACTTGTCGCAAAAGGGTTTCGACAAATTCAAGGAGTTGACTACGATGAGACTTTCTCACCAGTAGCGAAGCTAAAGTCTGTGAGGATTATGTTAGCAATCGCTGCATATTATGATTATGAGATATGGCAGATGGATGTCAAAACAACGTTCCTCAATGGAGACATTGATGAAGAGTTGTATATGATGCAACCCAAAGGTTTTGTCGATCCTAAAGATGATAACAAGGTATGCAAACTTCAATGGTCCATATATGGATTGAAGCAAGCATCCCGAAGTTGGAATCAATGTTTTGATAAGGTAATCAAAAGTTTTGGTTTTATACAAACTTACGGAGAAGCTTGTATTTACAAGAAAGTGAGTGGGAGCTCTGTATCATTCTTAATACTATATGTAGATGACATATTGTTGATTGGGAATGATGTAGACCTTCTTAATAGTGTCAAGGAATATTTGAATAATAGTTTTTCAATGAAAGATCTTGGCGAAGCAGCTTACATATTATGCATAAAGATTTATAGAGATAGATCGAGACGCCTAATATGATTGTCACAAAGTACATATTTGGACAAAGTTCTAAAGAGGTTTGGAATTGAAGATAGCAAGAAAGGGTTCTTGCCCATGTTTCCCAATACGACCTGAGTAAAACTCAAAGTCCAGCAACGGCAGAAGATAGAGAAAGGATGAGTAAAACTCCCTATGCCTCAGCCATAAGATCTCTAATGTATGCCATGCTATGTACTAGACCCGACATTGCATATGTTGTTAGTTTAACTAGCAGATATCAAAGTGATCCAGGAGTGGAACATTGGACAGCGGTCAAAAACATCCTTAAGTACTTGAGAAGAACTAAGGATATGGTTCTTTCTTATGGAGGTGATGAACAACTCATTGTTAATGGTTACACCGATGCTAGTTGGAACACCGATCCGGATGATTCTAAATGTCAATCTGGATATGTATTTATTTTGAATGGTGTAGAAGTTAGCTGGAGGAGTGCAAAGCAAAGCGTTGTGGCGAGATCTTCAACTGAATCAGAATACATAGCTGCATCGGAGGCTTCACAAGAAGCGATATGGATGAAGGAGTTCATTACAGAGCTCGGTGTGGTTCCAAGTGCGCCGTACCCAATGTCTATCTACTGTGATAACATGGGCGCCATAGCCAATGCGCAAGAACCAAGGTCACACAAGAAGCTGAAGCACATCAAGCTGCGTTTTCACGCTATTCGAGAACATGTCCAAGATGGTGACATAAAGATTTGCAAAGTACACACAGATCTGAATGTGGCGGATCCGTTGACTAAACCTCTCCCGAGGGCAAAACATGACCAACACCAAACTTCCATGGGTGTTCGGTATATTACCATGTAATCTAGATTAGTTGACTCTAGTGCAAGTGGGAGACTGTTGGACATATGCCCTAGAGGCAATAATAAATGTAGTTATTATTATATCTTTGTGTTTATGATAAATGTTTATATTCATGCTATAATAGTATTGACCAGAAACATTAATACTTGTGTGATTTGTAAACTAATTTAGAGTCCCTAGTAAAGCCTCTTTATAATACTAGCTTGTTGATTAATAGATGATCATGGTTTCTTGATCATGAACATTTGAGATGTTGTTAATCACAAGGTCATATCATTAGGAGAATGATATGATGGACATACTCCTATAGATAAGCGTAGCACAAAGATCAAGTCATTTTAATAGTTCAATTTCCATAAGCTTTCTGATACATAGTAACCTAATTCCTTCGACCATGAGATCATGCTTATCACCATCACTAGAAGGATGCTTTGATGACATCAAACACCACACCGTAACTGGGTGGCTATAAAGGTGGCATTGAGTGTTTGGAAAGTATGGGTTGAAACACATGGATCAAGAGTGGGATTTGTCCATCCATATGACAGCTAGATATACTCTAGGCCCTCTCGGTGGAATGTCATCCAATTAGCTTGCAAGCATGTGACTGGCTCACAAGGGATCACATATCACAGGAACGAGAAAAGAGTACTTATCGGTAACGAGGTTGAACTAGGTATGTAGAGATACCGACGATCAAAACCTCGGATAAGTAAACTATCGTGAGACAAACGGAAATTGGTATCGTATGTAAGTGGTTCATTCGATCGCAAAGTAATCGTAGAAATATGTGGGAGCCATATGAATTTCCAGATTCCTCTATTGGTTATTGATCGGAGAAGTGTCTCGATCATGTCCGCATAATTCACGAACCGTAGGGAGACACACTTAAGGATTCGATGTTATTGAGTAGTTATGGAATGATGAGTAAGAGACTGAATGTTGTTCGGAGCCTCGGATGGGATCCGGGATATCACGAGGAGATCCGGAATGGTCTGGAGAATAAGATTCATATAAGGAAAGTCCTGTTTCGGAGTTGGGGAATGATTCCGGTGTTTTCATCAGGAATGTTCTAGAAGGTTCCGGAAGGTCCGGCACTCCGGAGGGGAAGGGTACATGAATGTGTCATGACAATATGGAATGGTTGCATCATGTACTAGGTAACATGGCTGGGCAAAATAAAGGAAGAAATCAAATCCTAGTTTGAAAAGTCAAACGCCAATTTGAAAAAAGTCAAACGACAAGTTTGCTTGGTGGAGGGAGAGTAGGAAACCTACTTGGGGAGGAAGTCCTCCTCCCTCCACCCGCCGGCCAAGGAGGCCGAGTTGGGGGAGGACTCCCTCCTCCCAACCGGCGCCCTCCCACCTATATAAGGAGGGGCAGGGCTGCCCCTCTAGCCTACACCTCACACACCCCAAACCCTAACCCTAAGCCGCCGACGCCACCACCCCTGCTGCTGCCGCCGCCTAGGGCACCACCAACTCGCCGAGTTGGGGTGATCCCAAACCCTAGCCGCCGGCTACACTCTCCCCTTGGTGCCTTCTAAACCCTAGATCGCCAAGGCCTCTCTCATAGTCCACCATACTCGCTCCGGCTTAAGACGAAGCCCTGCAAGATCTCCCCTCTACTTCCGGTACCACGCCGCCGTGCTGCCGGAATAGCGAGGAGAGTGCTATAACCTCCGCCGCCTGCTGGAACAAGGGAGAGGAAGGTCTTCATCGAGTACCGAACGTGTGACCTACTACAGAAGCGCTGACAGAACGCAGTGCCGGAAGGATCGTCTACACGATCTTGAGATCAGCAAGAGTACGACTACATCACCCACGAGAATCTGCTCTCGTTAACCGCTTTGGAATCTTCGAGGGTGAGTTCCTCTATCGACTCTTTGCTACAATCTAGTAGATAGATCTTGGCTTGTTTGTTTGCATGCGGTAGAATTTTTTTGTTTTCCATGCTAGGAACCCCTACAGATTACTGGTTTAGATCCAATCCGAACTTTCTCCCGCTCTTACGTGTGTGACCCCGCAGGCTCATGGTTACTTGGACACGAGTAGAGTCCGACTCCAAATCGATCACTCGGTAGCGGCTCCTAGCAGAACGTGCCGACTCCCAAGTACCAAAGAGTCATGACGACTTGCCTTTCCAATGCGACTTACGTCCGAGTCCCTTTTGCCTCACGATATACCTTGTCAGACTATAGGCGAATATTTGTCATCCCTTAAATAGTCTGACTCTCTTCTCGATCCGAGATAAGTGATTCACCCGACTAACTCTTAATCGATCACCTCGGTTAACACTTAAGCGAGTCGTGCATGGCAATGCTTTCCGAATCATATCTCATGAGAGGGCCCAGAGAATATCTCTCCAAGTGGAGGGGCAGTATCCCATCTTGGTTATTCACATCACGCAGCTTGATTCTCAGTCGACCCGAACTCTGCCTTTATAACTGCCCAGTTACGGATCAGCGTTTGACAGAACCTAAGTCGGTGATCCTCAACTCGGACTATGCAATAACCTCAGGTCTAAGGATTACATTGATTTAAATATACAAATGACAACTTGTTCGCTGTACCTCAATATGGGTCAATCCGACTCGCTAAACTCTTTAGCCGAATCTGTGTAAGTTGGAATAGCATCTCCATGCCCATGACAAGTGGAACCGAGTCATCAAGCCAACTTTCACATTGGTCTAAGTTGTGTGTCCAGCACAACCTCAATGTCCAAGGATATTTAGTACAAACAACATGAATGTATAGTTCCACAATCGAATCACATATTCAATGATACACAATAGATGTTTATACAAGGACAACTTAATATCTTTATGAATACAATGGGAAATCTCATCATACATGATTGCCTCTAGGGCATATTCCTAACAGTCTCCCACTTGTACTAGAGTCAATCTTCCGACATCACATGTCTAAGCATCTAATGCCCATGGATCTCAGGTGCGCCTCATGCTTCGGCTGTGGTAACGGCTTTGTCAACGGATCCGCAATATTTGCATCCGTGTGTACCTTGCATAACTTGATATCACCCTGATCCACGAACTAGCAAATCAGGTGGTATCACATGAGTATGTGCTTGTTCTTCTGGTGCTGTCTAGGTTCCTTGGCTTGAGCAATAGCACCATTGTTGTCACAATACACGTCTAACGGATTGGATGAGCCCTGAACCACACCAAGATCCATGAGGAAATTCCTCATCCAAACAACTTCCTTTGCTGCCTCCGAGGCGGTAATATACTCAGCCTTTGTTGTAGTTGTAGACGCAGTCTCTTGCTTGGAACTCTTCCAGCTCACAGCACCTCCATTTATAATAAACACGTATCCGGATTGCGAACAAGAATCATCAGAGTCGGTAAGATAACTCGCATCCGTGTAACCCTTTACACTGATTTCATCTTCACCACCATAAACCAAGAACATATCCTTAGTCCTTCTCAAGTACTTTAGGATATTTTTAGCCGCTGTCCAGTGGATTTCTCCAGGATCAGCCTGGTATCTGCTCACAACACTTAGAGCATATGAAACATCCAGCCTAGTACAAATCATGGCATACATGATGGATCCGACTGCAGAAGCATACGGAATCACACTCATCCGACTTTGCTCATCAGTTGTCGAAGGACACTGAGTCTTGCTAAGTTTTACACCATGGGACATTGGTAAGAACCCCTTCTTAGACGATTCCATGTTGAACTTCTTCAACACTTTTTCCAAACAAGTACTCCGACTCAATCCAATGAGCCTCCTTGATCTATCTCTATAGATCCGGATTCCGAGGATGTATGTTGCCTCACCCAAGTCTTTCATTGAGAAACTCTTTTCCAATGACTCCTTGGTTTCTTGCAACATCTGGACATCATTTCCAATCAGTAATATGTCATCCAAATATAAGATTAGAAAGTTTACTTTTCTCCCACTAAACTTCTTGTATAAACAAGAATCATGATCACTCTTGATGAAGCCAAACGATTTGACTACCTCATCAAAGCGAATATTCCAACTTCGAGATGCTTGCTTCAACCCGTAAATGGATTTCTGAAGTTTGCACACCTTGTCAGCATAGTCAGATCGACAAAACCCTCGGGATGTATCATATACACGTCCTCGGTTAAATTTCCGTTAAGGAAAGCCATTTTGACATCCATCTGCCATATCTCATAGTCGAAATAGGCTGCTATAGCAAACATGATCCAAACTTATTTAAGCATCACTACGGGCAAGAAAGTTTCGTCGTAATCAACTCCTTGAACTTGTCGGAACCCCTTCACGACAAGGCGTGCTTTATAGACGGAAACATTTCCATCCATATCAGTTTTGTTCTTAAAGATCCATTTGCACTCGACGGGTCTTGCACCGTCTGGCAGATCAACCAAGTTCCAAACTTGATTTTCATCCATGGACTTTAACTCGGATCTCATGGCTCCAAGCCATGACTCGGAATCAGATCCCACCATCGCTTCCGAATAATTTGCCGGCTCATCACTGTCTAACAGTAACACATCATGAACACTTCGTAATCTTGCCGATCTTCGTAGTATAGGTGCTACTGCCGGCTCAGCTGCCACGATCAGCTCAACCTCCAAGGTTTTTGCCAACTCGCTACTAGCCGGTTCCTCTCGAATTTCTTCGAGCTGCACCGTGCTCCCACTTACTCCCTGACTGAGAAAATCTTTCTCAAGGAAGACACCGTTCCAAGCGACAAAAACTTTGCCCTCTTCTCGGTTGTAGAAGTAGTAACCCAAGGTTTCCCTCGGATACCCCACGAAAATACACTTATCCGACTTGGTTGTAAGCTTGTCCGACTGAAGTCGCTTGACAAATGCTTCACAACCCCAAACCTTAAGAAAAGACAAACTCGGCCTTTTGCCTGTCCACATCTCATGTGGTGTCTTCTCTACCGATTTTGATGGTACTCTGTTTAGTGTGAACGCCGCTATTTCTAGACAATAGCCCCAAAATGATAAAGGCAGAACTGTCCGACTCATCATTGATCGTACCGTGTCCAACAAGGTTTGATTCTGCCTTTCCGAAACACCATTCCTTTGTGGCGTTCCTGGCGGAGTAAGTTGAGGAACTATTCCACAACTTTTCAGATGGTCATCAAACTCATGGCTCATGTACTCGCCTCCTCGGTCTGACCGAAGAAACTTTATTTTCTTGCCGAGTTGATTCTATGCTTCATTCTGGAATTCTTTGAACTTTTCAAAGGCTTCCGACTTATGTTTCATCAAGTAGATATATCCATACCTACTCAAATCATTAGTGAAGGTAATGAAGTACTCATAACCACCCCTGCCTGTCGTGCTCATTGGTCCACATACATCACTATGTACTAGTCCCAACAAGTCGGACGCGCTTTCGCAACTCTTTGCAAAAGGTGTCTGGTCATTTTGCCGAGTAGGCAATATTCACATGTCTCGAATGACTCCAAGTCGAACGAAGTTAGGAGTCCATCATCATGGAGCTTCTTCATGCGTTTCCATCTTATATGACCAAGCCAACAGTGCCAAAAGTAAGTCATATTCAGATCATTTGGTTTCAACCTTTTAACATTTATGTTATAAACCTACTCACCATCAAGATTCAAAATAAATAACCCGTCCTGGACGGGTGCAAAGCCATGAAACATATCATTCAAATACAAAGAACAACCATTATTCTTGATATTCGACTCATAGCCTTGCCTCATCAAACATGAAGCAGAAATAATGTTTCGACTGAGCACTGGAACATAATAACAATTATTCAGTTCCATAATTAATCTGGAAGGTAAATGAAGTTGCATCATGCCGAATTCCAACACAGCAACTCTTGCTTTGTTGCCGACTTGAATATCAACCTCGCCTCTTGTTACGCTCCTAGTTCTTACCAGTTCCTGCAACGAGTTGCAGATGTGAATAACCGATCCGGTATCATATACCCAAGAACTATTAGGTGCATCAGCAAGATATATGTCTATAACATTGCAAACAAGTGTACCTGAGTCGGAAGTCATACCTCCATTCTTGGCTTTGTCGGCCAAATACTTGCTCCAGTTCCTCTTCAAGTGGCCATCCGCCTTGCAATAGAAGCAAGTGGGAGTGAGGAAACTCTACTTCACTTATTTTGGGGCTGTTCTTTTGCAAAAGCATGCTGGGCTGAAATTTGTCATGTTCAAGACAATGTTCTAAATCTCTTCGAGGCGTTGACTAGTATTAAAAGCAGCCTAAAAGTCCCCTTTGCAATGGAAATCATTATTCTTGGGGCTTGGGGCATATGGATGTGCAGAAACAATGAAATCTTCAATAACAAGCATGCTTCCCTTGATGAATGGAGGGCTATTGTTTCTCAGGAATTAAGATGGGTCCTGTGTAGAATTAAGAAAAAGTATTACCAGGACCTCAAAGATTGGATTAGCAATAATTTAGACAGGAGATAGTTGCCCATAGTGTTTATTATCCCTCATTGAGGTGGCTTGAAACTTATAAATATTCACTACTTGTAACTCTTTATGATTTATAAAAATTGCAGTGGGGTTTTTTACCCTACTGTTTTACCCTAAAAAAATAAAAGCAAGTGGATCCGGCTGAAGGAGATGGCTTAGTCCCTGAGGAAGCGCTTGGGACCGGGTCCTGAGCCTGCTTTCCTCCTGACTTAGCCTTCTTGTTAGTCCAAGAACTCTTCTTGAACTTAGCCTTATTCTGCACCATCAACACTTGACTGGCGCCCTTCTTGAGATCCGCCTCTGCCTGCTTGAGCATCCCATGCAATTCAGTGAGCTTCTTATCCATACCATGCATGTGGTAGTTCGAAATGAACTGCCCATATGCACTAGGAAGAGAGTTCAGAATTATATCCGTAGCGAACTCTTCGCTAATGGGGTAGCCAAGCCTCTCTAGAGACTGCACGTAACCAACCATCTTGATCACATGCGGACTCAGTGGATCACCATCCTTAAGCTTGCAACTCAGCAAAGCCTGAGAGACTTGATACCTCTTAGTCTTCGCCTGAGCCTGGAACATACTTTTGAAGCTTTCGATCATATCGTAGGCCTCAACATGCTCGAACTGCTTTTGCAAGTCCGGTTCCATGTGAGCAAGCATAAGACAGCTAATATCCGTGGACTCATCCTTAGCCCGACGGTAGGCATTGGTGGCAGCGACAGTCGCATTCTCATCCGGCTCATCTGGAAGTGGGTTGTCTAGGACATGGTCCTTCTTTTCTTGTTTGAGAACAATAATCAGATTTCAATACTAGTTGGTAAAATTAGTGTCATTTAGTTTATCTTTATCAAGAATGGTTCTTAACGCAAAACCGGATATCTGAGAGTGACTGCTACTAGGTGCCATGATCTACAACAGAAAATATGCAAAACACTTAAGACATGTATTCATAAAAGAGCAAGCATATTAAACATTTTAATATTTTATGCTCCCACTAGAACCAACACCCCTCCGATGGTTACTAAGTGATTCATGACCCTAAATAAGCAAGTCGGCTAGTGAGCTTTAGCATCACCGCTAGTCTCCAAGTGATCTAGGTAGACAACTCCTTGCCAATCGTATCTCATACGACTCATGTTGGACGGGTGGCATCACATGCCCCGGCTCCCATCCGACTTTTCCCCGAGCCCCACAACCGTTGTGATAGACCCGTCTAGCTTACCGAGTGTTTCCGTAGTAAGAGTCCGACTCGAACCCACCTAGTCGGAAAGAATTGGCAGCACCTCAATTTTATGAGCCCACTACCAAAAATGTCCGACTTGTGATGGTGCAAACACTGGCGGGAAAACCGACTAGACCTTCTTTGAGGGATTAAATTTTACCGACTATCTAATAGAGGTAAAACAGAGATATAACAATAACACAAAATAAAGCAATTATAATGTGAAATGGTATGGCTCTCTTCATGGCGATCTCCATCTCCACAAAGCCTATAATCCGACTCGTGCCAACTCTTGTCACTTGCCGTCTTACTCCATGTCGCCGACATGTACAATGCCTTGCATGCCTTCCGGGTTCTCCAAACAGCTACACTAGCTTAGTAAAATAAATTACATAGAGAATCCGACACGCAGGTCGTTATACAATAAAATGATAGCACCTAGGCTCCAGCTGACAGACAAAAACCATGATTTGCAGATCACGTATAGATTACACACATACATCACATGCACATGAACCATACCATTCACAACTTCCTACAAAAACAAGTTATGCATAGATACAATATCTACCAGCGTGTGAAACTCGCAATGACATCTAAGGCGCTACGACAGCGCCTGGCGATTTTTCCGAAAACGTAGATCTCATCTACGATCTGAACATGGATTCCGACCATTGTTCCGACTCGATCAAACTCTTTGATCTTCGATCACCGCATCTGGATTTACGTGTCACAGTCTACCCCGATGGCGGAAGCCGACCGGTAGGGGTATGTCGTTCCACGACCTCAGTAGTATGATCACGGAAATCAGATCTACCATTCCCTGAGTACAGTTGATCCAATCAACCTCGTACAAAACTGATCTATCTCATAGATCGACCACGAATCAGCACATAGATCTCATCTACAGCCAACCACATAACACATATGCGAGATCTCGAGCCTAAACCCAGAAGCTATCGCTCTGATACCACCGTTGGGCCACGCAAAGATAAAACAAAAATTTTCCTCTAACGTGGTGATCCCAAGATCTAGCTGAGGTAGAAGGCCACGAGGTTTACCACTAGACGCGTAGTTGCAGATTACTGATGAAGCGCGTCAGTTGATGCAGTGCAGTCCTCACGATCCAATCGTCCCGGTGCTGATCGTACAACACCTCTGCTGGTATCCACACGTGCAAGGAGGAGCACCGGCGGCGAACTGCTAGATTCGTTACGGTGGCAGGACTGCTGTGGATCTATGGTTTCCAACACATGGAATGACCTAACCGAACAACCATTAACCCTTCAGGGTTGGTGTGCTCCACCATATATAGGGAGTGAACATGGGCTCTGCTCGCGCGGCCCATTCACTAAAGCCCATATAATATTAGTCACCGTGAGTCCAACTCACTAACTCAGTCCTAATCTGGCTTGGGTCCAACCCAACCAGATTACTGGTTCAGATCCAATCCGAACTTGCTCCCGCTCTTAAGTGTGTGACCCCGCAGGCTCATGGCTACTTGGACACGATTAGAGTCCGACTCCAAATCGATCAGTCGGTAGCGGCTCCTAACAGAACGTGCCGACTCCCAAGTACCAAAGAGTCATGACGACTTGCCTTTCCAATGCGACTTACGTCCAAGTCCCTTTTGCCTCACGATATACCTTGTCAGACTATAGGCGAATATTTGTCATCCCTTAAATAGTCCGACCCTCTTCTCGATCCAAGATAAGTGATTCACCCGACTAACTCTTAGTCGATCGCCTCGGTTAACACTTAACCGAGTCGTGCATGGACATGCTTTCCGAATCATATCTCACGAGAGGGCCCAGAGAATATCTCTCCAAGTGGAGGGGCAAAATCCTATCTTGGTTATTCACATCACGCAGCTTGATTCTCAGTCGACCCGAACTCTGCCTTTATAACTGCCCAGTTATGGATCAGCGTTTGACCGAACCTAAGTCGGTGATCCTCAACTCGGACTATGCAATAACCTCAGGTCTAAGGATTACATTGAGTAAGATATAAAAATAACTTGTTCGTTGTACCTCAATATGGGTCAATCCGACTCGCTAAACTCTTTAGCCGAATCTATGTAAGTTGGAATAGCATCTCCATGCCCATGACAAGTGGAACCGAGTCATCAAGCCAACTTTCACATTGGTCTAAGTTGTGTGTCCAGCACAACTTTAATGTCCAAGGATATTTAGTAAAAACAACATGAATGTATAGTTCCACAATCGAATCTCATATTCAATGATACACATTAGATATTTATACAAGGACAACTTAATATCTTTATGAATACAATGGGAAATCTCATCATACATGATTGCCTCTAGGGCATATTCCCAAAAGTTATAAAGGCAGAGTTCGGGTCAACTGAGAATCAAGCTGCGTGATGTGAATAACCAAGATGGGATTTTTCCCCTCCACTCGGAGAGATATTCTCTGGGCCCTCTCGTGAGATATGATTCGAAACGCATGGCCATGCACGACTCGGTTAAGTGTTAACCGAGGCGATCGACTAAGAGTTAGTCGGGTGAATCACTTATCTCGGATCGAGAAGAGAATCGGACTATTTAATGGATGACAAATATTCGCTTATAGTCTGACAAGGTATATCGTGAGGCAAAAGGGACTCGGACGTAAGTCGCATTGGAAAGGAAAGTCGTCATGACTCTTTGGTACTTGGGAGTCGGCACGTTCTGCTAGGCGCCGCTACCGACTGATTGATTAAGAGTCAGACTCTAATCGTGTCCAAGTAGCCATGAGCCTGCGGGGTCACACACTTAAGAGCAGGAGCAAGTTCGGATTGGATCTGAACCGCAAATCTGGTTGGGTTGGACCCAAGCCAGATTAGGACTGAGTGAGTGAGTCAGACTCGCGGTGACTAGTGTTATATGGGCTTTAGTGAATGGGCCACAAGTGTGGAGCCCACGTTCACTCCCTATATATAGTGGAGCTCAGTAACTTAGAAGGGTTAATCGTTGTTCGGTTAGGTCATTCCATGTGTTGGAAACCCTAGCTCCACAACAGTCCTGCCGTCGTAACGAACCTAGCAGTTCGCCGCCGGTGCTCCTCCTTGTACGTGTGGATACCAACAGAGGTGTTGTACGATCAACACCAGGACGATCGGATCGCAAAGGACTGCACTGCATCAACTGACGCGCTTCATCAGTAATCCGCAACTGCGCGTCTAGTGGTAAACCTCGTGGCCTTCTACCTCGGCTAGATCTTGGGATCACCACGTTAGAGGGAAAATTTTGTTTTATCTCTTCGTGGCCCAACACCATACTGTTCCGTCTTCAGATGTTTTCAAAATGGCTTGTGAAATGAATCATGACTTGACTTGACCACAACAGGGTTGTGAAAGTGAAAACTCAAGTTTCCACTTAGGTGTTATAAAACCTTAAACTAGTTTTCTTTGCTTCTAAACTCAGTTAGAGATAAACCTAGCTTTTTGCAAAACAACCTAGAGCTTAGTATTCCTACTCAAACCACTTTACCTATTAGTGATAGTTTGCGAGTACTTAAAGAGTACTCATGGCTTTGTCCCTGGCTATTCCCGTGGCCAGACTATGAAGAGGACTATCAGGATGATGGACAGTAGGAAGGTTACGACAACTAGGATCATGTCCCATCGTCAGCATTGCCTGTGACCATGAAGATGGAGCCTCGCCCATGCTACCGTTATTATATTATTCCGCTGCTTGAATGTACTAAGACTGGATCATGAGATCCTTTATTTGTTGTAAGACCTTAATTATAGTTTGTATTGGATGATGAACTATGGTACCAATCTGTTATGTCTCGCAAAAATGGTAATCCTGGGATTGCGATGTATGGCATGGCAGGCATCTAGGATTAAAAATACGGGTGTTGACAACTTGGATCTTGAAGGCCTCAACACCGATCTACATAACCATCATCGTCACCAACATCTCCAACACTGATACCCTTCATCTACTTGGTTCTAATGCAAACCCTAGTGTGGATCTTCACTTGTATTTGATTGTACTCTCACATCCCATCCATATTATTGCCATGATATTGATTGACTTTATATGTGAGTACTGATACGTCCAAAATGTATCTACTTTCCCAAAAACTTTTGCTATTGTTTCTCCTCTAAACTTGTGTGATTTGGATACAACTAACACGGACTAACGCTGTTATCAGCACAATTACCTTGGTGTTTAGTTTTTGTGCAGAAAATCAACTATCAGGAAAAATCCCAGAAAATATGCCAAAAATCCTATTTCACCAGAAGACTCACGGAGCCAGAAGACAAGACAGAGTGGAGGCCTAAGGGGCCCACACCCCCCATCCGCGTGGGCCAGGCCTAGCCGCGCCTGGAGGGGGTGTGGCCTCCCTAGGCACCCCCTCTGCCTCCCTCGTTGCCTATAAGTTACCTCTTGACCTAAAAACTCAGGGGGGGTTCGACGTTTTTCCAGAAAGAGTTCCACTGTGCTGCTACCACCAGAAACCGCGATTCGGAACCAGAAACTTCGTTCTAGCACCCTACCGGGACGGGGACTGTGGAGAGGATCATCGCATCATCAACAACAACGCCTCTCCATCAACCATCCATGTTTCCCTCGTCCATGAGTGAGTAATCCCCCGCTGTAGGCTATGGGGATGGTAGGGATTGGATGAGTTCTATCATGTAGTCGAATAAGATTGTTAGGGCATGATGCCTAGTATCTCTATTAGTGTTATTTTACTTTGTTGCAACTTGTTGTGCTTAATGCTTGTCACTAGGGCATGACTGCCATGATTGATGACCCACAAGTATAGGGGGTGTTTCGTAGTACTTTCTATAAATAGGAGTGTCGATCCCAACGAGGAGCATAAGGTGCTGAACAGTGGTATGGAGCAGGAAATCCTTGTGAATACTTAGCAAACATATTTTAGTGATTTTTTGATAAGACAACAAAACAAGGAGCAAGTAACAAAGGTAACGAACAAACGAAGCAAGTGGCCCAATCCTTTCTTAGCAAAGGACAAGCCGGTGTAAATAATTATAAGGACCAAACGTTCTCGAGGACACATGGGAATTCTTTCAAGTGCTTTCGCTTCAAATAGCTGAGTACTCTTCTTTGGTGTTTGTAAGTGTTGTGTGGGTGAACTGTGCTAACATACCGACCTTACTTGTACTAATACATACTTGTGATTAAACCCCCTGCAAACATCCGTAACTATATGAAAGTAATTAAGATATAAATCTAACCACGGCCTTAAACTCTGAGAACCTACGCTCCCTTGTGCAAAGGTGTCCTAACGGGGGTTTAGGTTTCTTTCACTCCGGCAACCCCACAATTAGTAGCCAAATACACAATGCATTCTCCTAGGCCCATAAATGGTGAAGTATCATGTAGTCGACGTTCACATGACACCACTAGAAGAATAGCACCACAACTTAAATACTAAACCATTGAATAATAACTCATCACAGATTCACTACTAACAACATAACTTCTCCCATGTCCTCAAGAACTAAACGAACTACTCACGAGACATCATATGGATCAAGATCAAAGATGATATGATAATGGATAACAATATGAACATAAACAATAATCCAATGGTTCCACTCACAAGCATTAACTACAAAAGTAATCAACACCGGGAAAGTTTCCCCTAAGAACTAAAGCAATATCCAACACAATTGTTATAGCGGGATGGATTGGTGATGATGGTGCTGGTGGAGATGATGGTGTGGATGATGATGATACCGATGAATCCTAGCTTGATGATGGTGTTGATGGCGACGGTCTGCCCTCTCCGCGAGGAATTCCCCTGGCAGAAATCTATCTGCCGGAGAGATCTTTCTCTCTCGGTGTTTTCCGCCCCTAGAGGCGGTGGAAATCTATCTGTGGTCGCCCCCTTAGGCTAGGGTTCTGTAGGGAAGATATAGGCAAAAGGGCGGAGTCGGGAGCCGGGCAGGTGGGCCACACCTGCCCTAGGCGCGACCCAGGGGGGACCCACGCCTAGGGGGGTGTGGGCCCCCTGCGGCCCATTTTCGCTCCTCCTTCTGGCTTCCTTCGTCATCTGGGAAAATAATATGTTTCCATATTTTTCTGGTATTTTTCTGATCTTCGCGAAATTGCACTAAAACACCTTCTTCTCCATCAGAATCCAGACTTCGTCAGTTCATCGTCCAAGAATCATCCAACATGCATAAACAGATGAAAAGCCATAAGTAATACCTCATAATAAGACATATATCAATGAATAGAGGTAAATTATGATATAGAAAGGTGGTGAAAATTGGGCGTATCAACTCCCCCAAGCTTAGACTTTTCTTGTCCCCAAGCGAAAACTGAGCTCAGTAAACATGTCCACAGGTTTATGGAGTGAAGTGTCGATAAAAGAATACGAACAAGAAGAATCACACTTACCATTGCACAACTCATAGAAGAAAGCAACTCACCATTATATAACTTAGCTTGCAACCAAGTACAGCAGTCACAATACAGATGCATAAATATAAATCATAATTGGAATTGGCAAACTTGTTCTTGGTCAAAGAACACCTGGCAAACAATTTTTACAAAAAGCTTTTTTAGAAGTTTTATAACAGGAGCACTCTTTGCTCAAAAAGGTCTTTCACAAGTGAAGGCTTTCAAAGTGATACTCAATAGATAAGAGTTTTGTGCAAACAAGGAAGATAAAGAACATGATTGAATAAATCACCATATGAATGCTTGAAACATAACAACTCAAATGCTTGCTGGAGATAGAGAGGAAGTAGGGTTACTAACTCAACTTGGAAGTGGGAGAAAGGTCCCTTCTTGGAGGGAAGCAGGGATTACAAGTCATAAAGAGCTTCCAAAAGATTATGGTACTTACTAGCTTTGAGCCCTCATTGCCCCTATCATAGGCATCTTGAGATTATTAAGGTTAAAGTGCACAAAGATGGAGTATATGCTTGACGAAATATAAGTTGGCAATCTCATGTCCCTTGAATATGAGGGCCACTCCTCATGCTACTCAACTTTGGTTACAGGTAAGTTCTTGTCATTGTAAGTATTTGCATATCATTGAGAACCCCCAATGGGGTACCCCTTGCACATGGTACGGGAGCTTTCCCATAACCAAAATGACAAGGCAAGCAGACTATGAGCATCTCATCAATCTTTTTCTTTACTATGTGCATAGCTTTTTATTGAGGATGCTTCATAGATATCTCACTATGGTGATGCTGCAAGTTTCCATCATGATTAGGCATGGCTTAGGCTAGTGGCCTAGGCATTTCTCTAACACAAAATACAGACTCCATGGACTTACAAGTTCCCTCTTTATTTCACACCGTGGACATCCATAGACAAAAGAGCACGATATCAACTGTGTACAGAGTACAAGTGCAATGTTGAAAACGTTCCCCATGACAGCACGGTTCTGCTAATTCCAACGTATAGATGCAAGCATATACAACTTCGATGGCACAATGGTTCAAGTCTATTAGGGGCAAGAAAATAAGTTGTTCCATCAAGTTCGTGAGAGCTTTACTAACTAGTTTTCACATAACAAAATACTTTTTAATTCGAAAGGTAGATGAAGCTTGAGAATTTGCTTGGAATAGCAAAAAAAAATGGTACTAGGTAGATATGGTGGACACAAATGGCATAGGTTTGGTTCAAAGGATTTGGAAACATGAGAAGTATGCCTTCTCAAAACAGTTTTTTGGCTAGAAAGGCTGTGTAGCAAGCAAGAGATTTGAAAGAAACAAGCAAACATACAAGTAATAAAGCCAAACATGCAATCTTCCTTGAAAACATAAAAGATCTTAAATAAAGAATACTAAGCTTATGAGTCAACAAGAAAGAAAACAAATGATACAAAATACCTGTAAGATTTTTCTCTTTATCTTTCAAACTTCAAAAGGTATTGCTACTGACCAGAACTTGGTTTGCCAAAACCAATTTAGATCCACTTGATGCTCCCAAAGTGGTGCCAATACTGATCAACAAGATCCATCATATAATAGAGATTGCAAACTAAAATAAGAAGTGCAAAAAGTAAATGATGAGACTTCTCATCAATATTCCAATAAAGGCACTCACACCAAGGGATACAAAGATAATCAACTAAAGGAGAGATACTTCCACATGCAAACCAAACTATAAGATAAACTCTCTACCACAGATATGAATCCACTAAAAAGGTAAAAGATAATAGTGGTGATACCGCGGCACTCCCCCAAGCTTGGAATAAGCCAAGGGGATGCCAAACCTGATGATGAATTACTCCTTTGGTGGTGGTGGTGTTCTCTTGATAAGATTTTCAATAAGTTTCTTCAAATCCTCCATATCGAAGGTCAGAGTACGAATTAACTCCGAATTATGCTCAATGCAGCTCATGATCAATTCGGACCGAGGATCCCAGTACTTGTTATTCTTTCTCCATTCTTTCTTATTAGAGTGTTTCTTCCCTGCACTGTTAGAACAAGGGGTACTAGGAGGAAGTGTGCGTGGAGCAAGGATATGACGTGGAGTTCTCCCTCCTGTAGACATATGTGATGTCCTCCTAAGCTTGGTAGGTCGTGCCACCAAACCAATGCTTGCGATGGTAGCGCGGGTGTCCGGATGCTTGTCCTCCTCCATGTCCTCTTCATCCCCAACAAGAATCTCCTCCTCCTTGGGATCTTGAGGATCTTCTTCCTCGGTCTTCTTGCCTTTGTCGTTGGCGGAGACCATGGCGCTCTAAACTTGAGAAGATTTCCTGACCGAAACAGATTGAAACAAAAACACGATGAGAACACGATGCACGAACCTCGGGGGAACCGGGGGGTTATATATTACGAAGTTTCAAAGCATAAGGAAGGTTTTGACATGGAAACAAGGCGGAGTCGGAGCTCGGGGGAGTCAAACCCCCTCCAGGCGTGGCCAGGCTGGGCCCGCGCCTGGGGTGGGTTTGTCCACCCCGGACTCTGTTTCCTCTTCAATTTCGTCTCGTAGTCTTCCTTATGTATTAAAAACATCAAAAATATAAAAAGATTGGAGTTTCACGAATCTTCCGTTTTCAACCCTTTTACCTATTCAAAGATGAACTCTGCAGATTCCTTTTCTCTTTCTCCTAAGAATTTCCTTCATACAAAACCCTTACACAAACTCAATGACAACATTAGTGTAAACAAAAACAATAAACTTTTAGGTACACACTTCAACTGAAAACCCATCAAGACAAAAGCTTCTGTAAGAGGCAAATGCAAATGATGGCAGAAATCTGTCAAAACAGACCAGTAGGTAAAGATTGATTTTTTTGAAAACCTTCTGTTGCTCAAATCAAAAAGTGCAAAACTTATGAAAGTTGGACAACAACTTGGAGAACAAGCACAGAAAAATTCAGCTCCATCGGAAGTACTTAGATCCCTCACGAATTTTTACAATACGGCACAAAAATCTATCCCAGGACAGCCACTTTTCACAACTCCTCTACTTCACAAAAGTAGTTGAACTTGACACAAAAAACAAAACAAAAGGATAAGGAGCGGTCATTACTGAGGTAATAACTTCCAAGACACGACAAACCTCTTGGGTTATTTCCCAACAAGTACTTTTCTTTAATGCCTTTAAGTTAGGCTTGAAACTTTCAAAGAATCTCACATAGGAGATATATATTTGAAGTGAAAGAGAGCATCAAGAAGCAAATAACCAACACACTTGAGTCTAACCCACTTCCTATTCATGGGGGTATCATGAGAAAATGAATTGTTGAAACAAAAATCCACTAGCATAGGAATACAAAATAGATGCAACTTCAAAGATTTCAACATAAAACAGGGAAACTTAACATCATTGAGATGCATAAAACCATGTTTCCCTCTCTCAAAATAACTTTCAGTAGCACTTTGAATAAAGTTGGCAATATAACTGTCATTGGAAACAACTTTATCATTAGAATAAGCATACTTATAGTCATCAAAAAGTGGTCCAAGGTCATAGACTAGATCAATAGAAGCAAGTTGTTCCATCCTGAAATCTTTATTAGGCAAGCTATTTTCACAAGGAGCTTTAGCAAATTTGGAAAAGTTAAACTCATAAGAATCTCCATCAAACTTAGTTAAAACTTTTTCCTTATTACAATCAATAATAGCTCCACAAGTGTTCAAGAAAGTCTACCAAAAATGATAAGACAAGTTTTGCTAGCTGCTGAATTAAGCACTAGAAAATCAGCAGGATATTTAATCTTACCACAGAGAACCTCCACATCGCCAATGGGGCAAATGGTTTCCTTATTACCAAGGTGAATAACCACATCAATGTCCTCAAGCTCACAAGGACCAATCTCATGCATAATTTCCCTGTAAAGCTCGTAAGGAATAACACTAGAACTAGCACCAATATCACATAAACCATAGTAGCAATGATCACCAATTTTAACAGAAAGCATAGGAACACTAGCTTTTCTAGCCTTACTAGGATGAGAGATAATATTAGAAGCATCTTCACAGAAGACAATATGCTCATCCTCTATATTTCTAGTGACAGTGTCTTTCACAATAGCTACCACAGGTTCATCACTCAAATGCTTACCAGGCTCCACATTTTTCTTTGTACCTTTGTTATTTGCACTAATAATCATAGAATACTCCTTTACCTTAGCTGGGAAAGGCATTTTCTCAACATGAGGTTCAGGCACAATATGATTAGTAGTACAAACTTGAGTACTTCTAACAGGAGCATGATTAACAACATCTTTATACAGAGCATGGTACTTATTCCACTTTTTCTTAGGAATTTCTATATAAGAGACAAAGGCCTTAAAACAGTTGGCAATATTTTAGGAATCAAGACCAAACTCATTGCTAATATCACGGAAGTCATCAGTTCCCATAAAAGATTTAATGCATTCATAATCATAGTTTATACCTGACTTTCTTCCTTTGTCATTCTCCCAAGCTTCGGTGTTTTCTTGAATATGGTCTAAGAGATCCCATTTAGCTTCTTCCTTCATACGTGTGAATGATCCAGCACAAGAAGCATCTGGTAAATCTTTATCATGAAGTGAAAGCCTAGAATAAAAGTTATTGAGAATAATATTGTTAGGGAGTTCATGAATAGGACATTTAAGCATTAGTAACTTCAATCACCCCCAAGCTTGAGCTGTACTCTCTCCATCAAGTGGCCAAAAGTTATATATAAGATTTATATCCTTATGAATCTCACTGGGAGGATAAAATTTAGAGTAAAAGAGAGATGCCATATCCTCCCATTACATGGATTGTCCATTCTTTAGCAACTTATACCATTCTTTAGCTCTCCTTTTCAAGGATATGGAGAGTAACCTCTTCTTCACCTGTTCAGTTGTGATACCTGCACACTTAAATAACCCGCATAATTCATGGATAAAAAGCAAGTGGTCACCAGGATGGACAGTTCTATCCCCTAAATAATAATTATTCATAACTCGATTAACAATACTTGTAGGTATCTTAAAAGGATCTATCTCAACAGGTGGTGGTTCATCTACTACCCTAGCAGTGGTAGTAGTTTTCCTAAACAGAAAACCAAGTGGGTTATCCATATTGGAAACAAAGTAACAAGCAGTAACAAAAGCAATACTCACAGTAGAAGTTTCCCTTACCAGTTCCACTCTTCAATAGCGCTTCACTCCCCGGCAACGGTGCCAGAAAATAGTCTTGATGACCCACAAGTATAGGGGGTGTACCGTAGTACTTTCGATAAATAGGAGTGTCGATCCTAACGAGGAGCAGAAGGTGTTGAACAGTGGTATGAAGCAGGAAATCCCTGTGAATACTTAGCAAACGGATTTTTAGTGGTTTTCTAATAAGACAACAAAACAAGGAGAAAGTAACAAAGGTAACAAACAAATAGAGCAAGTGGCCCAATCCTTTCTTAGCAAAGGACAAGCCGGTGGAAATACTTATAAGGACCAAACGTTCTCGAGGACACATGGGAATTCTATCAAGTGCTTTCGCTTCAAATAGCTGAGTACTCTTCTTTGGTGTTTGTAAGTGTTGTGTGGGTGAACCTGTGCTAACATACCGACCTTACTTGAACTAATACATACTTGTGCTTAAACCCCCTGCAAACATCCGTAACTATAGGAAAGTAATTAAGATATAAATCTAACCACAGCCTTAAACTCTGAGATCCTACGCTCCCTTGTGCAAAGGTGTCCTAACGGGGGTTCAGGTTTCTGTCACTCCGGCAACCCCACAATTAGTAGACAAATACACAATGCATTCCCCTAGGACCATAAATGGTGAAGTATCATGTAGTCGACATTCACATGACACCACTAGAAGAATAGCACCATGACTTAAATACAACCATTGAATAATAACTCATCACAGATTCACTACTAACAACATGACTTCTCCCATGTCCTCGAGAACTAAATGAACTACTCACGAGACATCATATGGATCAAGATCAAAGATGATTTGTAATGGATAACAATCTGAACATAAACAATAATCCAATTGTTCCACTCACAAGCATCAACTACAATAGTAATCAACACCGGGAAAGTTTCCCCTAAGAACTAAAGCAATATCCAACACAATTGTTACAGCAGGATGGAGTGGTGATGATGGTGCTGGTGGAGATGATGGTGTGGATGATGATGATCCCGATGAAGCCTAGCTTGACGATGGTGTTGATGGCGACGGTCTCCCCTCTCCGGGAAGGAATTCCCCTAGCAGAAATCTGTCTGCCGGAGAGATCTTTCTCTATCGGTGTTTTTCGCCCCCCAGAGGCGGCGGAAATCTATCTGTGGTTGCCCCCTTAGGCTTAGGGTTCCATAGGGAAGATATAGGCGAAGGGGCGGAGTCGGGAGTCAGGCAGGTGGGCCACACCTGCCCTAGGCGCGGCCTAGGGGACCCACGCCTAGGGGTGTGGGCCCCCTGTGGCCCCTCTTCGCTCCTCCTTCTGGCTTCCTTCATCATCTGGGAAAATAATATGTTTCCATATTTTCTGGTATTTTTCCGATCTTCGCGAAATTGCACCGAAACGCCTTCTTTTCCATCAGAATCTAGACTCTAGCAGTTCATCCTCCAAGAATCATCCAACATGCATAAACAGATGAAAAGCCATAAGTAATACCTCATAATAAGACATATATCAATGAATAGAGTTAAATTATGATATAGAAAGGTGATGCAAATTGGGCGTATCAATGATCTCAGATCTGAACTTATTATTTATTCATGATGATAGTATTGTTTGTGATCTTATATGCAAGTTGTGTACACATATCATTGTCCGGATCCAAAGGCCCCAAAGTGACAGAAATTGGGACAACCTGAGGGGATGGCTATGATGTGAGGATCACGTGTGTTAATGCTTTGCTCCGGTGCTCTATTAAAAGGAGCACCTTAATTACCAGTAGTTCCCTTGAGGCCCTGCTACAACGGGCTGGCATGACAAAAGATGTTGTGCAAGTTCTCATTGCGAGCACGCATGACTATATATGGAGCACATGCCTATGATTGTTAGTACTTGGATGCTTTATCTTATTTATCTGCAATTGCCCAGATCTTGAAGTTACATGTTTAGACTTGTCCATGCAACGCCAGTCCATCCATCCCTATGCCTACCGCATGTTGGGGATATGCTATATGGGTATCCTCATAGCATGTCACTTATCCGGATAACCCGGGTGTCCCATAGTTGGTAGGGTGGCCTATTGCCTACTGGGCGGCCCAGTTAGATGGATCCAGAAGGGAAGCCCATGCCGGATAAAGGAAGGCTATGGTGGAGTCACCAGCGTACCCGGAGCCTTGGAGTGCAAGATACACAAGACTAGTAATAGACGGTGTAGGACTCTGTAACCTGTCCGGCTAGGACTTTTCCCTGTAACCCTGGGACCTGGCTGTAGGGTTTGCAGCATAGAAAACAAAAAATTTCCTACGATGGGAACAAGTATGTACGAAGATCTATCTACTAGATACAAACAATGGGCGGATGTATATCCGTAGAGAACATACCCTTGAAGACCGACAAAGCTTAACGAGTCCAAACATGTGGTTGATGTAGACGATCTCTTGCCGATCTCAAGATCGAGAGGAAGTCCTAGCGCCGCAAAACAGCAGCGCATCCGTGCTCACACACACGTTCGAGGCACCGAGCAACCTCCACCTCCTCGCTCCAGCGATGCAGCGGAAGCACAAATCTTTCTTGCCGAATAGCCACGGGGAACATGTATCTCGCTAGTCCGAGACCATGGGGGATAAATTCTAGAGGGGGGGAGAGATCCTTCACGAGGAGGTGTGCTTTGAGAGGATGAGAGGGGGGCCTTTTATAGGGGAGAGGGGGGGCACCCAAGGGGCATGGCGCCCAGCCATGGGGGCTGCCCTCACCTCTCCCACATTCATGTGGGTGGAGCTCCCACTCAAAATGAAAAGCCTCCACTCCCATAAAAGAGCCTCCACTCAAAAATCCACTAACATGCATTAAATTTCCACCAAATTTAATGCAAGCTCTCATTTAAATAAAACTCTTTTATTTATTTATTCAGAATTTTGTTAATTACTTTAATTAACAAACATTCACATAAAACCCCTTGCTAGTATTCCATTTCACATGCAGAACCAGTTTCAGCAATTTCAACCGAAACAATTTTGGTGTCTAGTGAAATAAATTCCTGCGCTTTCCTTTTTCTTTCTCTGGCATATTATTTGCTCCGAATGGTGTCGGAATCCCTTAAGTGTGTCACCCTATGGTTCGCGAATAATGCAGACATGATCGAGACCCTTCTCCGATCAATAATCAGTAGCGGGACCTGGAGATCCATACTGACTCCCACACATTCAATGAAGACTTCTGTGATCGTGTGAACCTTTTACGCTAGTATCTTAATCCCTTTGTTTCACGATATATTACATGTCTGAGATTCGATAATCGGTATCTCCATACCTAGTTTGATCTCGTTACCGACATGCACTCTTTTCTCGTTCCCGTGATATAACATTCTAGTGATCAAATCACTTGCTTGCAAGCTAATCAATGTGATATCACGGAGAGGGCCTAGAGTATATCTATCCGTCATCGGGATGAACAAATTCCACTCTTGATCCATGATTCTCAACATAACACTTTAGTAGCTTTGAAGCCATCTTTATAATCACCCAGTTACGGTGTGACGTTTGATGTCAACAAGAAACTCTTCCGGTGTTAGTGATTGGCATGATCTCATGGTCTAAGGATTAGGACTACTTTGTAAGTTGTTTATAGCAATATAAACTCAATGACTTTGATCGTAATGCTATACTTCGGATGAATGTTCATCACATCATTACACTAATGTTGTGACCTTGTTATTAACTATAGGGTTCGCAGCATAGAAAACAAAAAATTTCCTACGATGGGAACAACTATGTACCAAGATCTATCTACTAGATACAAACAACGGGCGGATGTATATCCATAGAGAACATACCCTTGAAGACCGAAAAAGCTTAACGAGTCCAAACTCGTGGTTATTGTAGACAATCTCTTGCTGATCTCAAGATCGAGAGGAAGTCCTAGCGCCGCAAAACAACAGCGCATCCGTGCTCGCACACACGTTCGAGGCACCGAGCAACCTCCGCCTCCTCGCTCCAGCGATGCAGCGGAAGGACAACTCTTTCTTGCCGAAAAGCCATCGGGAACATGTATCTCGCTAGTCCGAGACCATGGGGAATAAATTCTAGAGGGGGAGAGAGATCCTTCACGAGGAGGTGTGAGTGAGAGAGAGGGAGGGGGGCTCCTTTTATAAGGAGAGGGGGGGCACCCAAGGGCCATGCGCCCAGCCATGGGGCTGCCCCCACCTCTTCCACATTCATGTGGGTGGACACTCCACTCACTCAAATGCCTTTCAATTCCCTCCACTCAAAAACCCACTCAAATTCCCATTAAAGTTCCACCAAATTTAATGCAAGCTCTCATTAAATAAAACTCCTTTTATTTATTCAGAATTTTGTCAATTACTTTAATGACAAACATTCACATATAACCCCTTGATAGTATTTCATTTCACATGCAGAAACACTTTCTGCAATTTCACCCGAAAACCCTTTTCGATATCTAGTGAAATAAATTCCTGCGCTTGTTATTCTTTTCGGCATGAAACTTTTGCTCCAAATGGATGTCGGTGTCTCTTAAGTGTGTCACCCTACGGTTCGCGAATAATGCGGACATGATTGAGACCCCTCTCGGATCAATAATCAGATCCCACACATTCAACGATGACTTTCTTGTGATCGTCGGAACCTTTTATGATAGTATCTTAATCCCTTTGTTTCACGATATATTACATGTCTGAGATTCGATCATCGGTATCTCCATACCTAGTTTGATCTCGTTACTGACATGCACTCTTTTCTCGTTCCCGTGATATAACATTGTAGTTATCAAATCACTTGCTTGCAAGCTAATCAATGTGATATCACTGAGAGGGCCCAGAGCATATCTATCCGTCATCGGGATGAACAAGTTCCACTCTCGATCCATGGGCCTCAACATAACACTTTATTAGTTCTGAATCCATCTTTATAATCACCCTGTTACGGTGTGACGTTTGATGTTACCAAGAAACTCTTCCGGTGTTAGTGATTGACATGATCTCATGGTCTAAGGATTAGGATCACTTCGTAAGTTGTTATAGCAATATAAACTCAATGACTTTGATCGTAATGCTATACTTCGGATGAATGTTCATCACACCATTACACTAATGTTGTGATCCCATTATTAACAACATCCAGTGTCCATGATCAGGAAACCTTGATCATCTTGTTAATCAACGCGCTAGTTTATAAGAGAGGCATAACTAGGAACTTTCTGTTTGTTTATTAAACACACATGTATTAACGTTTCCGTATTAATACAATTATAGCATGCAAAATAAACATTTATCATAAACAAGGAATACGATAATAACCACTTTATTATTGCCTCTCGGGCATATTCCCTTCATTAACAACATCCAATGTCCAAGATCAGGAAACCTTTGATCATCTTGTTAATCAACAAGCTAGTTTATAAGAGATGCATAACTAGGAACTTCCTTTTTGTTTATTAAACACACATGTATTAACGTTTCCGTATTAATACAATTATAGCATGCAAAATAAACATTTATCATAAATAAGGAATACGATAATAACCACTTTATTATTGCCTCTCGGGCATATTCCCTTCAGTCTCCCACTTGCACTAGAGACAATAATCTAGTTTGAAAACTTTGTTTATTGAACACATATGGCTTTCTGGTGTTCCATATATGCAATTGCAAGTGGTTAACAAAATCTACGGATCTGACACTTTCAGGTCTGTGTGTATTTGCATATCTTCGTGTCTCCACGCATCACTCATTCTCCAATGAGATGGCATTGTATAAATTTGGTCTTTCGGTGAGACCTTTAGTTCCTTGGGGTTAAAACACGTCGATACTATTGTCATACAATATATCTTTAGTGTTAGCCCGTTGTGAACCACACCTTAGTTTGATAACAAACTACTTGACACAAATTCCCTCCTTTGCTGCTACTATAGCAGTCATATACTTAGCCCTTTTTCTTGTAGTATCCGTCACAATGTCTTAACTTTGGAATTCATCCAAATCCATCATGGAAACTTTCTTTCCATTTCATTGTGCCACCCATAGTTTAAATTGAGATAAACTTAATTTGTATCTTGTGACAAAACTAGTATCAATGTAACGCTTTACAATGAACTATTTGTAATTGTTTGTCACCTCTACACAAATATATTCTTAGTTCTTCCAAAAGATCATAAGAATATCCTTACTATAGTCCAATGATCATTTTATGATTCATTTTGGTATATGCTCATAACACTTAGAGCATAGGACATATCTGGATGTGTACATATCATGGTATGATTGATCAAAACATTCTCGTGATTTCACTCATCAAGTGTCAAAGGACTTGAATCTTGTTTCACTTATCAAGTGTCGATACACTTGAATCTTGATTCAATTCCTTTCCATGCGACAAGAACCGTTTCTTGTTGTTTCTATATTGAACTCCTTCAATATCTCATATATGTATGTTCGGCATAACCATATTAGCGTCACGGTCTATCCACTATAGACTTTCATGCTAAATATTCGGGTTTTGCCTAAGTCTTTCATCGAAATGAAATTCTTAACCTTTGTCAATAAAATATACATCATTTCTAATCAACAAGATGTCCTCCACATAATGTATTAGAAATATGTCTCAACGCTCCCACTTAATTTCTTGCAAATGCAAGCATCTTCATCGTCTCCTGATGAAAACTCCTTTTCATCACGGTGAAGATTCCAACTCCGCAATGCTTACTTCAACCATTGAAGTTTGCATACCCCTTTTAGCATCCTTTGAATTAACAAAACCCTTTGGATCATGTCATGTACACGTCCTAGGTAACCATTCTATTAGAAGAACTTTGTTTTGTTTATTCATCTACCATATACCAAATTATATGTAGTGGTTGCTACTTTAATCCGTCCAGACTAAATATCACTATGAAAGATCAAATCTTGTCATAGTAAACTCCTTGAACATTGTCATAAAATACTTTACGACATGTCGACTATTTCATAGATGTGAAACATCCATGTCTGTTTCTTTATAGATCCAAATACGACCGATAGGTTTTTACACCTTTCCGGAGGGTCTTCCAAGTTAAAAACTTGATTTCTCGTGTATGGAACTATCACGGATTTTATGGCTTCAAGCCATTTGACGGAGTCAGGGCCCATCATCGCTTCTTTGCATATAGTCGGTTCATCATTGTCAAACAATAATGATTTACTCTCAAATCTTAGTATTTGATTGTTTATCCGACCTTCTTGGTTCAATAGGAACTTAGATCTCCATGACCACAACCTTTGAGGCACATAAACCATGAGCATTATGGCTACCTCCGGAACGATTTCCGGTGCTGCGCAACTCAGCACATTTAGCTAAGGTTCGTTAACCTTATCAAAGTTCTATTGTCCTCCTACTTAACTTTTATGAAAAATTCCTTCTTCAAGAAACTTCATGTTTCAAGCGACAAACCCTTTTGTCCTTGGTGTTATGGAGGAATAACCAATTGTTATTCGAAATAACCTACAAAGACATGCTCATCCGACTTCAGTTGTAAACATCTTACTTATGTTTAGCATACCAAAATTTAAGAAATGAAAACTTGGGTTTTACCCCAAACCATAACTCATATGGTGTTATTTCAACGGATCAAGATGGAGCTCTTTTCAGTGTAAAAGCGGTAGTATCTAAAGCTTTAATCTTTTAAAACATAATGGTAGTTTTATAAATAACACCTTTGATCCAACCATGTCTCACAAGGTTTCATTACAAATCTCAAACACTCCATACTCCTATGGTGTTTCGGGAGATGTAAATCTAGGTGTTTTGCTAAACTTGCAACTCAAATAAATCCCTTTATGATAAAATCATAATTCATTTATTTTCTTGTTACACTTGTAACTCAAATAAATCCCTTATGATAAAATCATAAACCATTTATTTTCTTGTCACAATGATTTTCACTTCATCTTGAAAGTCTTTGAACATTTTCAAATATTTCACACTTCTTTCTCATTAAGTGAATATTCACTCAAATTTCCAGAGAAAGTATATGAAGTTGAAACCCATCGCTTACGACTACACATAATGGACTTCATACATCGATATGTATAAATTCCAATATTTTAGTCGTTCGTTCTTCTTTGGCCTTTGAACGAAGTTTTAATTATCCCGAGGAAAGTCTCACAAGCGTCACTTCATCAAATAAAAGACTCCAAAAATCCATGAAATTGGAGATTCTTCATGTTTTGTTTTCAATATAATTTAAACAGCGATGTCACTTTGTAAGTGGTCTTCCAATCATTTGTCTTGCGGCATTTTAGCATTAGTTTTTATGGATGTGATTTCTCCAACTAGATTTGTAAATCATCCATCTTATATGGAATATGGTAATTATTTGAACAACCTTTGTTCTCATAATACCTGATTTAAATAACAATTATTAAAACAAATCTTGAAGTCAAGCTTTGATGTCAACGAGAAATACAAACAACGGTTTGTTTGTTTTTGATGAACATCATCACATATTATTTTGCTAGTTACTTAGGCCATTGTGGTTCATGAATTGCGTCATTCCGTATGAAATTTCATACCAACCAATTTGGTATCCAATACCCAAGAACCACATTGTTTAACAAGCAAAGAATACAATCATAACATGTATAACATCTATATACCTAAATTGGATATTTCCAATATTTTCTTTTCTGCCAAATATATTTTATAGATTCTCTTTCAGCATTTCCTTTTCCTTTTTAAAAGAATCTATCAACATCAAAAGTGGCGCCATATACATGACACATAGTCCAAAGCGTGTATATTCAAATAATAATACCTTTGGACTTGCACTTTGAAGTAGATCACCACCATCAAAATGATCGGTATTCTTTCAAAATCCATTCTTTAGTAATCTTTTAGTGTAGTAAACACTTTACATACATCTTCTATTCATCCTTATCATGAAGACTTTCATGATCAAGCTACTATAGCTTATAAAGGTGAATCGTGAGTATAACATTACTTTCCAAAACCCTTTTGGATGATTAGGATGTCTAGCATCTCCAACCTTCGTAAATTCTCATGCAATATGAGAACATATATTATACTCTATCATATTGCAACCAAAAAATTGTTTCAGATATCGTTATATCTGCCACACATGATGGTTTCTGAAACAATTCTTTCAGCTCCTAAATAAATTGATATTAAAATAATCAAGAATCATGGAGGCAAACATGATACTTAAGATACTAACACTGGAATTGTTACTCTCTATTTAATACCAATTATTAAATTTCACGGAGCAAACAGAGTTTGCTGAAAGTTTGCAATATGACTTTAAACTTTAGATTGACACTCAACACAATACGATACCAGTTCGTAAAGTATATATCCAGAATTCTATAGTTCTATTATCTCAATTATAACTAAGCATAAGGTGGTGAACGAATGCCAATGACTACAACAAATTATGCAAATTCACTTTGATTTAATTTATGATAAATTGAGGCCTACTAATCCAAATTTGAAATGAACTCCCACTCAAAAACGACATCCCTCGTGCCTTTTTGGTGATTACATGAACCAAATCCACTACACCAAGTCCGATCATCACATGAGTCGGCGTAGCTTCAAAGGCGAGCATCCATATGGTCATCATATCAAAACATATGACTCATGCTTAACCTTTCGGTCCGTGTTCCGAGGCCATGTCTGTACATGCTAGGCTCGCCAAGTAAGAACCTTAGTATTCGCGTGTGTAACTGTCTTACACCCGAGATATGCTCGTGGATTCAAGTACACCCGATCATCACGTGATGCCTTAAAGCGACGAAACATTGTCGGTGCATACTTAAGGAAGAACACATTCTTATCTTGATATATAAATGAGGGATCATCTTATTATGCTAATAAAACGCCAAACAAGCAATATAAGATGCAATCAAACATCACATGTTTATAAGTGAAATGATATGGTTCCCGCATATGATCTCCATCATGTGCACCGTGGTATGATCTCTATCATACCTCTATGTGTAAGGCCAAGGTCTATGGAACTTACACGCTATGTATGTTGTAAGAGTATAATCTCATACTTCTACTCACAACATCACCATATCATAACACTATCCTAGAAACAATCTAAACTAGACGCCTCTAATTTATCCATTGCAAATTTGACGTGTCTTAGAGCTTTCGAAGATAGAACCGTTCTTACCTACGAACATGAACCACAACGAGGATAACCAAATTGTTGACAACTCGTTGCAAATTAGATATTGACTATAGTAGGAGAGACAGACACCCGCTAGCCACTTATGCAAAACTAGTTGCATGTCAAGCGTTGAACATGTCTCATGTGCGAGGACATGTAAAGTTTGTCCGGGCCGCTTCATCCCACTATGCCACCAATATCCAAAGTACAATTAAGAAGCAATAAAATGATCATTATCGCCCACATACTCATATGTGTACTACCCATGCAAAGCATCTACGCATAGATCCGGCTCTGATACAACTGTAGGGTTCGCAGCATAGAAAACAAAAAATTCCTACGATGGGAACAACTATGTAACAAGATCTATCTACTAGATACAAACAACGGGTGGATGTATATCCGTAGAGAACATACCCTTGAAGACCGACAAAGCTTAACGAGTCCAAACTCGTGGTTGATGTAGACAATCTCTTGCCGATCTCAAGATCGAGAGGAAGTCCTAGCGCCGCAAAACAGCAGCGCATCCGTGCTCGCACACACGTTTGAGGCACCGAGCAACCTCTGCCTCCTCGCTCCAGCGATGCAGTGGAAGCACAACTATTTATTTCCGAATAGCCACCGGGAACATGTATCTCGCTAGTCCGAGACCATGGGGGATAAATTCTAGAAGGGGAGAGAGATCCTTCACGAGGAGGTGTGCTTTGAGAGGATGAGAGGGGGGCCTTTTATAGGGGAGAGGGGGGCACCCAAGGGACATGGCGCCCAGCCATGGGGGCTGCCCCCACCTCTCCCACATTCATGTGGGTGGAGCTCCCACTCAAAATGAAAAGCCTCCACTCCCATAAAAGAGCCTCCACTAAAAAATCCACTCACATGCATTAAATTTCCACCAAATTCAATGCAAGCTCTCATTTAAATAAAACTCTTTTATTATTTATTCATAATTTGTTAATTACTGTAATTAAAAAACATTCACATAAAACCCCTTTCTAGTATTCCATTTCACATGCAGAACCAGTTTCAGCAATTTCAACCAAAACAATTTCGGTGTCTACTGAAATAAATTCCTGCGCTTTCCTTTTTCTTTCTCTGGCATATTATTTGCTCCGAATGGTGTCGGTATCCCTTAAGTGTTTCACCCTATGGTTCGCGAATAATACGGACATGATCGAGACCCTTCTCCGATCAATAATCAGTAGCGGGACCTGGAGATCCATACTGACTCCCACACATTCAACGATGACTTCTGTGATCGTGTGAACCTTTTACGCTAGTATCTTAATCCCTTTGTTTCACGATATATTACATGTCTGATATTCGATCATCGGTATCTCCATACCTAGTTTGATCTCGTTACCGACATGCACTCTTTTCTTGTTCCCGTGATATAACATTCTAGTGATCAAATCACTTGCTTGCAAGCTAATCAATGTGATATCACCGAGAGGGCCCAGAGTATATCTATCCGTCATCAGGATGAACAAATTCCACTCTTGATCCATGATTCGCAACATAACACTTTAGTAGCTTTGAAGCCATCTTTATAATCACCTAGTTACGGTGTGACGTTTGATGTCAACAAGAAACTCTTCCGGTGTTAGTGATTGGCATGATCTCATGGTCTATGGATTAGGACTACTTCGTAAGTTGTTTATAGCAATATAAACTCAATGACTTTGATCGTAATGCTATACTTCGGATGAATGTTCATCACATCATTACACTAATGTTGTGACCTCGTTATTAACAACATCCAATGTCCATGATCAGGAAACCTTTGATCATCTTGTTAATCAACAAGCTAGTTTATAAGAGAGGCATAACTAGGAACTTCCTTTTTGTTTATTAAACACACATGTATTAACGTTTCCGTATTAATACAATTATAGCATGCAAAATAAACATTTATCATAAATAAGGAATACGATAATAACCACTTTATTATTTCCTCTCGGGCATATTCCCTTAACTGGTGACTATATAAGTCGGGCCTATGGGATCCTTTAGGGCATAATCTCAGACAATCTAGTGTCGACTACGACACACCTCGCATAGAGAACCAATCCCTATAACTCGGCGTATTGCCATTATAGTGATTTATAGCAGGAGTAGGATTCCACCACTGTCGTGGGGTCTGAACCTGGGTAAACTGTGTTACCTCGTACTGGTCAACCGCCTGACTTACCCCACGTCTCTAAACACGCACTGTGAGGACCCCTCCATGGCGTACTCGTCGGCAATACCACGACAGTTGGCGCCCACCATGGGGCAAGAGGCGCTTCAGGATCTTCAGCGAGCGAGGACCAAAATCTTCACGGGAATCGGCGAGACCGTGGCCATCGGTCGTGTTCTCTTCTCTGACAACGTTCTGATCGTCCCTCTGGACGAGTTCTGGATCATGGCGAAGACGAACCCTATGCGGTGTTCGATCGTTCCTATCGGAGACATCCACCTCTTCATCGGCGAAACCGACTCGGGCACTAGTTCCCTGGGAGTCGGAGGAGCATCAAGGCCCGCACGGACCGCCTACGGGAAGGATATGTTCGCGGAAGGATCGATGTCGGATCTCTCTTCGGAGTTTGCCGGCAAAGTTTAGAAAAATTCAAGGCCCACCCAAACCGCCCCTGTGCAGGATATAAAGGTGGAAGATCACTTCAAATCTGTCGGCTTCACCCGTGCATTTGGACAGCAGAGATCCAAGTTCGTCGGCGTGGTTACCATCTTCGATCTGGCGCGCTGCGTTCAGAGAGAAGGCGAAAACCCCCGCGATTACCTGGCCAGGTGGCTCCGTATACGAGCCGATCTGGCCCACTACCCCGATGATAACGCTTTGTATCACTTCGTGGAAGGACTGGACTATGGCACGCTTCTCCGACACTCTTTAAGACGGCAGCAGGCAACAGGGCGTCTTACCCTCGAAGAGATGGTGAGCACCGTCAACAACTACGCGGAAGCTGACGCAGCAGCCCAGATGGCGCTTGCGCTCAGAGACGGAGAACCTCCGATCCAGCAACCGCCACCACCACCTCCCACCGCCATCATCGCAGTAGCACCACCACCTCCAGTCATCGTCGAGGTCGTTGCACCTCCACCGCCCGTCATCGAGGAAGTCCTGGCACCCTTCGACTCTGTCATTGACGCGCTCTATGCTGATTTCAATGCAGATTCAGGGGAAATAGATTTCATTCCAGAAGAGCTAGACTCCGCTATGAAGGAGATGGAGGAGGAGCACTCGCGCGACGAGCAAGCCAACAATGTCGTCACGTCTCGATGGGTGTTCGTCACCATTGGGACGGCGATGGATGAAGATCAACCCGGACGAGCTCCACCTACAGCACTGGAAAAGGGGAAGGGGCCACTTATTGCTACTGACGATGATCGTGCAAAGGTCATGCCTCCTCCGCCTAACCCAGTGCAGCAGCCGCAGGAACTCGGCACCGGGCCGAGCAACAACAACAACGCAAACCTGTCGCCTCCAGCATCCACGTCTGCAGCAGCCCAAGTTACTCCAGCTGATAGAGTGATGTACGGCAATCTCCTCGTTGAGCCACTGACCGTTGCTCATATCCGGAACATGACCCAGCTTGACGAGAAGCGCCAGCAGCTACTGGAGGAAGCACAAGCCATCGCGGAGCAAGGCGCTAAGCTAGATCGAGATCTGGTCAACGCGCAGAAGTCCATAGAGAAAGCTAGAGCAATGGAGGCCGAGTACAAGACTTTACTGCAGCAGCAAAAGGCTAAGAAAGCTCCAGCTCGCGTCATCAACGATCCTGGAGTGCGGCGTAACCTAGGATGGGCCCCCTCGAAGCCGGCACAAGCCAAGCCATACAGTAACAGTGAAGGCAAGCAGGTGATGCCCACCCCACTTCTTAACCTCGCCGTCGCCAAGACCCTTCTGGAGCATGATAGATCGCCTGAGGCAGTGGAACATGTCTATGACCTAGTGGCCAAGGCGGTGAAGTAGCAGGAAAAGGCCACCTCTCAGAGGCTTGAGTCTGACCGATGGGTCTGCCAATCTAGCCAGTACAAGCCGCCAAGGGACAGATCTCCTTTTGATGTCGGGTCCCAGATGGGTTCATCAGAACGAAGACGGAGGGATGCGCCCAACAGGAAGGATGCTATCCCCATATCCTCCGACCACAGAGAAAAGGCCCGACCTCGACGCCCGTCGTCACCGCCCTGATCTCCCCGACATCGCGAAGATTACAAGGCTCACCATCGTACGGATATGCCCCACCAAAGCAATGTGGCATCGTCATCCGCGACAACACGGAGCAGACCCGTCATGACGGAGAGCGCAACCACGGGCACAGGAGTAGGTCACACCCCTCCCTCCACGTCCGACAAGAAACCGTGACAGGCGTGAGGCGTCGCAGGAGGGTAACAGCAAGAAGGCTAACCCACCGCCACCTCCACCTCTGTCACCACCAAGCAGTCACCATGGCGGAGGAGGCCCGCGTCCTTCACGCAGCCCATCCCCTGTTGACAAGAAGAAGAAGAACCCGGAGCCGTACGATGCACGTTCGCGGATCGATAAGATCCACGAGGCCCGGGAAGGACCATACCTGGGACCACGTTGCTTTGGACCTGCAATACGGTCCGCAACTTACCCCAAAGGCTTCCGGATTGACAAGACCATCAAGCCCTATGACGGCACCGCCAAGCCAGCCACGTGGTTACAGGACTACGGCAACACGGTGGAGATTGCCGGAGGCAACCCCAACGTCGCCGTCAAGTACCTCCCATTAATGTTGGCAGGCACGACCCGTCAATGGATCGACGACTTGCCGGAGAAATCTATCTACAACTGGCTGGACATACACGAAGCATTCACCAAGAACTTTGAGGGTACATACAAGCGTCCCTGCACTGTGGGCGATCTAAAGCGGTGCGTGTAAGAGAAAGACGAGACATCTCGCGCCTACCTCTCTCGCTGGCTGGACATCAAGAATTCCTGCGCAGGAGTGCACGCTCAGACCGTCATGGCCGCCTTCATCGACGGGTTGGAAAGGGGCACGTTGCTCCGGCATAAGCTGAAGCGCTTGCAGGAAGATCACCAGCTTGACTTGAACCAGATGATTCAGTTAGCTAGTGAGTTCGCAGCTGCCGACGATGATGCTCGCGGCTCCTTGCCGGCAACATCCGTTCCAACTCAAGCTCGGAGGAACAACAGTACAAAGCAGAAAACCGCTCCAGAAGAAAAGCAATCTACCGACATGGTCGCTATGACTTTTGCAGGACGAGGAGAAGGCGGACAACATGGCCGAGGAAGGGGAGCTGGTCGTGGGCAGCAACGAGTAAGTGAAACTACCTCGACGCTGCTCCGCATTCCCCAAACCTACGAGGAGTACCGTGATATGCCGTTCCTCGTAAACCTCGACGCCAACGGTAAGTCCACCCATACCAATCGACACTACAAGTTCGTCAACGACCTCAAGGAAGACTTGGAGTCCGGCTACAAGCGAAGTTGGAAGAACAGACCACAAGGCAAGGGCAAGGGGAAGAAGGAGGAGGAGGAGTCCAAGGATTCAAGTGACATGGACGAAGACGTTGACCCCAAGCACGCCGCCAAGAGCGACAACAAGGGCAAGAACCCCTTCGCAAAGAAGGATCCAGTCTACCACACTTTCCTTGGCACCCCCACCGTCCGACAACAGAAGACCTCTCTGAGGATCCTGATGGACACTCTCCCCCCAGTTCCCCAGTACCTGCGCTAGTCGGAGGTTCCAATAACTTGGGACAGGACGAACCACCCAGACCTTATACCCACGGAGAACCAGTACGCCATGGTCATCAACCCCTTGATTGACGGCGTGGAGTTCACCAAGTGTATGGTGGATAGTGGAAGCAGCATCAACATCATGTACCTGGATACATTGCAGAAGATGAACTTGACGGAGGCAAACCTAAGGCGGACCAACACCATCTTCCACGGCATAGTTCCTGGTCAGGAGGCTCGGTCCCTTGGGTGCATTACACTTCAGGTCGCCTTTGGCGATGTTAATAATTACCGCCAAGAGTGTATGACCTTCCAGGTGGTCCCCTTCAAGAGCGTGTACCACATCATATTCGGCCGCGACATATTCCACACGTTCATGGCCAAGCCATGCTTCGTCTACAACAAACTCAAGATACCCGGACCAAACGGTATCATCACCGTATCCGGAAGCTTTACCAAGGCAAGGGACTGCAAGATCAATGAAGCAGCCGTTGTAGAAGCTGTCCTCTACAGCGAAGAATTCAAAGAGATCCAGAGCAAGGTCGATGAATCAGAGATGCCTGCGTCGAAGAAGTAGATCTCCGACTCTACTCCTGCGTTCAAGACCTCTATCGAGACCAAGCCGGTGGAACTTGTGGTAGGCGATGCCTCCAAGGTCACCGCCTGGGACGAACCTAGATCCCAAATAGGAAAGCGCACTCGTCGAGTTCCTCCATGAGAATAGGGACATCTTTGCTTGGCAACCTGCCGACATGAAAGGTGTACCTAGGGAACTTGCCGAGCACAGCTTAAACATTGATCCAAAATGCAAACCAGTGAAACAACCTCTACGACGATTTGGAGATGAGAAGAGACGCGCCATTGGCAAAGAGATAGCTAGGTTACTTAAAGCTAGATTTATCCGGGAAGTCCTTCACACCCGATGGGTGGCCAATCCTGTACTTGTCCCTAAAAAGGGAACCAATGAATTAAGAATGTGCGTTGATTACCACGGCTTGAACAAAGCATGTCCCAAAGATCCATTTGCTTTTCCTCGCATTGACCAAGTCATTGACTCAACGGCTGGCTCAGAGCTTTTGTGTTTTCTCGATGCATACTCAGGATACCACCAGATCAAGATGAGGAAGTCGGACCAATTGGCCACTTCGTTCACTACACCCTACGACACGTTTTGCTATGTCACGATGCCCTTTGGGCTGAAAAACGCAGGTGCTACGTACCAGTGGACAATGCAACGTTGCCTCCACGACCAAATTGGTCGGAACGTTCACGCCTATGTGGACGATATCACGGTGATGTCTAAAAAGTCAAACGACTTAATCTCTGACTTAAAAGAAACCTTTGATAATCTCCGGAAATACAACATGATGCTTAACCCTAAGAAGTGCGTCTTCGGGTCCCAGCCAACAAATTGTTAGGTTTCATCGTTTCCCAACGCGGAATCGAGGTCAACCCAGAGAAAATCAAGGCCATCTTAAACATAAACCGTCCGACATGCCTAAAGGACATTCAACGACTAACAAGTTGTGTTGCAGCAGTTAGTCAGTTCGTCAGCCGACTTGGAGAGAAGGCTCTGCCGCTGTACAAGTTGCTGAAGAAGGCAGACAAATTCACGTGGACGGACGAAGCAGATGCAACATTGAAGCAGCTCAAGGAGATTCTTTCCTCAGCACCCATCCTTGCATCACCCGAACCTGGAGAGACCCTGCTAATCTACATGGCGGCAACCAACCGGGTAATCAACATCGTCGTCGTGGTAGAGCGGAAGGAACCAGGCTATGAGCACGGAGTTCAATGACCAGTTTACTATGTGAGCGAGGTCTTGATGGAGTCCAAACAACGTTACCCACACTACCAGAAGATAGCTTATGGAGTATTCCTTGCTTCTCGGAAGCTGAGGCGTTACTTTCAGGAGCACCCAATCACAGTGGTGAGCAAGACTCCACTATCCGACATTATCAACAACAGCGACGCTACATGAAGGGTCGCGAAGTGGGGCATTGAGCTTGCCGCCTTCGAGATCACCTACAAGAGATGCGACACTATCAAATTGCAAGCCTTGGCGGATTTTGTTGCAGATTGGACGGAGATGCCAGATGCTACTCCGTTGCCGGAACCAGAATACTGGGTGATGCACTTTGACGGATCAAAGCTGCTCAATGGCTCGGGGCTGGTGTATTGCTACAGTCACCAATAGGAGACAAGCTACACTACGTTCTGCAGATCCACTTCGAGGCTACAAACAACATGGCGGAGTATGAAGCACTCATTCACGGACAACGTGTAGCCAAGGATATTGGCATCAAGCGCATAGTTTGCTGTGGAGATTACGACTTGGTTGCCCAGCAGGTGGCTGGCACATGGAACACGCGGAACCCTATGATGGCGGCATATCGAGATGAAGTGGACGAGATAGCCCAGAGCTTCTTGGGCTACGAAGTTAAGTATGTACCTAGGGAGCAAAACAAGGCGGCTGATCTGCTGTTTAAGCTTAGATCAGGGCGCAAGAAAATTCCGCCAGGAGTTTTCCTAGAGCACCTGCGCACACCATCTGTGAAGGGAGCCGACATCGACAACCTGGATATTTCGTCAACATGGTGACTAAGGTCCCTCTGGCTTGGACAAAACCATTCATGGAATATCTCAAACACGGAACTTTGCCCGACGACAAAGTCAAAAGACGACAAATAGTACGATGAGAAAAGGGTTATACCATAATTAATGGGCAACTCTACAAAAGGAGCACTACTGGTGTATACCTAAAGTGTGTTTCCCAGCTAGAAGGTATGGAAATCCTGCGGAAATCCATCTCGGAGATTGCGGGCATCACGCCGCTCCTCGGTTGTTGGTCGCGAAAGCCTTCCGGCAAGGATTCTACTGGCTGACCGCGAAGGCGGACGCCGACAAGCTGGTTGAGACATGCATGGGATGCCAGTATTATGCTTGACAACCACATGTTCCTGCTGAAGAACTGCGAACAATACCAATAACTTGGCCGTTTGCAGTCTGGGGGCTGGACATGGTGGGACCGTTACAGACGACACTTTGTGGGTTTATGCATCTTCTCGTAGCAGTTGATAAATTCACTAAATGGATAGAAGCTAAACCCATTAGAAAGCTTGATGGGGCAACTGCCCTCAGGTTTGTCCGGGATCTAGTGGTGAGATTTGGTCTCCCACACAGCATTATCACCGACAACGGTAGTAATTTGTCACTCGGAGAAGTGGAGGCTTATTGCTGGGAGAAAGGTATCCGACTTGACCTTGCATCTGTGGCACACCCACAATCCAATGGTTAGGTTGAGCGAGCCAATGGATTAATTCTGCAGGGAATCAAGCCACGCCTTGAGGCACCGCTACATAGAGCAGCTGGAGCCTGGGCGGAAGAATTGCCTTCTGTGCTGTGGAGTTTACGAACTACACCCAACAGATCAACCGGCTACACCCCTTATTTCATGGTATATGGAGCAGAAGCCATCCTGCCTTCCGACATCCTTCACGATGCACCAAGAGTTGCCGCCTACGATGAAGATGACGCTGAAGAATCCAGATGCCTAGATGTGGACCTTATCAAGGAGGAGCGCGTTTTGGCATGCCAAAGATCCACCATCTACCAGCAGAAGCTACGCAGCTACCATAGTCGCCGCGTCCGGCATCGCTCGTTTAAAGAGGGGGATTTGGTGCTCCGACTTAAGCAGAAGAAGTCACACAAATTATCCCCGCCATGGGAAGGACCGTTCATCATAAGCAAGGCGCTACTCAATGGGTCTTACTACCTTGTTGACAATCGTGAACTGAAGGATAGACCCAACGAGGATCATAAGCGTAAGCGACGTGACCCGGATGATGACTACCCGGAGCTTGATCGGCCATGGAACATAGCACAGCTACGGCCTTTTTACACTTAGCATTTTTTATCTAATTGTGTACCTCTTATATGATCAATGAAATAAAGCTCTCTGGTTCACTCAAATTTCGGAGCCTTTTACCTCCTTTAGTGTTCATTTTTGGATCATGTAAAACCTTTATGAACAAGCTTTGCATTTGCACTTGTGAAAATTCCGCCTACGGGCATTAGCTTAAGTTTTCTGGTCTACACGTTCTTTGTCGTTTTTATGTGGATTCTGGAGTAGTGACTTTCGGCACTTATTGTCGGGGATTTTGTGCTCAGGTTATTGACGGTGCCATTGGGCATCATCACCTGAGCGCATGGTTCCGACAACGAGTCTTCCGACTCACGAAAGGTCAAGCATAAAAACCAAAGTAATGGATAAGCCAGCACTTGCTTAAAAAAATATATACATGCTAGAAACTAGTTCTTAAGTAGCAGGAAATAACAACCATTGTTTTCCACCTTAAGTTACATCAATAAGTTTTTCCGCACATGCACCAAAGGTGAAACAAATAATACAAAGTTGTTCTTCATTCCTTGGGCGCATGAGACTTAGAAGTAGCGTCATCACCACCAGGAGAGCCACCCGCGAAGTTGGCTGTGTGAAGCGACTCAGAGGAGCTTTGGTTGCCACCATCGATGGTGTTCATCGGCACAAAGACGTTGATATCGACCAAGTCGGCAACTGTGGTGTCATAGCCCGCGAGCGATGATAGGATGGCTTCGTGATTAATCTCTTTGCCATCATCGTCTGCGTCGGGAATGCCAGAGGTCACTGTGTCGATGTCGGCATCTTCATAGTGTGCCTTCACCATTGACAGCGCCATCCTTGCGCCAGCCCGTGCACATGAAGCTTTCCAGCTTGTGATACGCTCGGGGGCTCGGCGCAAAATCTACGAGTACTTCGCCACGGAGTCCGATGCCTTGATGTTTATCTAGAGAGGCTTGGCAATCTCCTTGGCTTGTGTGATGGCAGTATTGATGAAGTTGCCGGCAAGAACCATGCATTCCTTGTCTGAAGGAGGCGATCAGGTTAAACCCATAGGAGCTACAAATTCCAACAAGGAGCGCATGAGTTCAACAATTCAAAGTATCGAGACTACAGAAATCCAAGACGGAGAAAACTTACTGAAGATGCTAGACTTAGCTTGCCAGACGGTGTCCGCCAAGGATTCATTCTCTTGTTGGAGGAGATTATACGCCTCGCTATGGCGATGATTTTTCTCACCGGCAGCTTGCTTTTGATCTTTTAAGATCGCAATCTCCTCCTTGAAGCGAGTGATTTCCGCGGAGGCGGAGTCCTGCAGGGCCTTCATTGAATCCTCATACATTTTCAGCATGTCTTTCCTCTCCTCCTTAAGAATTTTGTTCTTGCTATCCAGCTCTTGAATGTGCTTGGATTGCTCGACAATATTCTTAGCCTTGGCGATGGTTTCTGCAAGTCAGAGAAAGCAAAGTACACAGTAAGTACTCGGAGAATATGGGCACAAAACCAAGTCGGAATGCAAAAAAGAAAGCAGACGCTTGCTCTTGGTGATCTGTTCCTTCAAGAAGGAAGTTTTACCCTTTTCGGCTTCAAGATTAGCGCGCATCTTCTGGTACTGGTCATTTGCCATGCCCCTCCGAGCATTCTCGTTCTGTGGAAAAAAGGACAAAGTTAACTATTGTTTAGTCTGCCTGGAGCATCTAGTCGGAAATTTTTCACCTAGACGCTCGGGGGCTACAGCGAGAGTTTCTAACTTAGCAATATGCTTAGCTTTTCTTTAAGAATCTAGTCGGAACTAATTCAGTTCTCGATTATAAGCTTGGTGGCTACAGTATAAAGTTTTTTACTCGGATATATGCTTAGCTTTTCTTTAAGCATCTAGTCGAAACTAATTCAGTTGCAACTAGAGGCTTGGGGGATACAATATGGAAATTTATAAACACTCCGTATGCTACTCTTAAAGCATCTAGTCGGAATAATTCATTCCATCTAAATGCTTGGGGGCTACAGTGAGAGGTTTTCTAACTTAGTCACTCTTAGAGCATATAGATGCAAAACCTATGGTTTTCCGTCTACATCCTCGAGGGCTATAGTGGGATACTCATATGAAATGCAAAAGGCAAAGAAAACTTACAAGTGCGATGATCTTGAGGTTCGTAGAACTCACGGCTAGCAGCTTGGTAAAGGATTCGCTATTTCCTTGCAAGATTTCTGCTTTCCGGCGGAGCTCCTCTAGACCACACGTCGGAGATTTCGGCGCCACACCAGGAACCAAGGCAGTGCTACCCGATGTAAGAACCGGATAGACTATCTTTGGATAGGCTATGGTTTTCTTGGGTGCGGGGGCGCCGCCAACGGCATAAGTACCAGCTTCCACCACCGCCTTGCCGCCATCGATGGCATCCTTAGCCGGAGCTTCAGCCATTTGTTGAGCGGTGCTCTCCTATGTTGCCTGCTCGCCGACAACAGCGAGTTCGGTAGAGGCGCCCGAATCCACTTCCATGGCAGGGGACTGATGCCTCCTTAGCTTGTGAGCTTGTCGGGGCAGATGTGGGCTTGACGGCAGGAGTAGCAGGGGCGCTGGCGGGGGAGGTGTCGCCATGCAGCATGTCCTTGATATTTTGAGAAGCCCTCGATATTTTGGAGGTCTTCTTGAGGCTGGTCGTGGCTTTCTTCCTGAAACGTGCGAAATGCATAAGTACAGGAGCAAGACAGATAAATAGACAATGTCGAAGAATGAGAAGCTTACACAAGTGGGGGTGCTTTGGCAAAGGGGATCCCAGTAACTTTTCTATTTTTTGCCTCCAGGGTGGCAGTAGTCTTCTTGGAGGCTCCACCCTCCGTCTTCTTCTTCTTGCCTCCGTCGACAGCGTCAGAGGTGGAGCTCTTCCGCTTCCGCACCAACGGAACCTCGTCGTCGGACACGACCGTGACTTCCTTCATCTTTGGATCATAGATTTGGGCAGCCAGGTTGCCCTCCTCTAGATCGCTAAGCTGTTAAATGAGACTTCACCGTGTTAGATGAGATGACATTTGCAAGATGGAAGAACTGGAGTATATGTCGTACACGGAAAATAAATACCTACCTTTGGGCACTTGCCGTCTACAAACATGTCATAGGTGATGGTGAAGCCACACTTCTTATCCTTCACCTTGACGATGTCTTTAAGGCGGAGCTTGACGGAGTCGCTCGAGAAGTTGTCCACGGAGATGCGGAGACTATCCCTTCTGACGCTGGTATACTCGTGCATGAGCTTCGCGTGGTGCTGCAGAGGTTAGATTCGCCTGATGAACCAGCACATGGCTAGGTCCAAGCCGGTCAGACCCGTATCTACGAACCACTCGATCCGCCTTATGGCCCGAGAAGCGTCGAGGTCGGAGGGAATGGAGGCTTGGGATCTCCATGACGAGGCTTCAGCGGCGGCTCCATCAACGAAGTCTGGGTACGTAACTTGTCGGCCAGACAGAGGGATGTCTGGTCCGTAAAAGTACGTCCGTTGCCAATTCTTGCAGGATTCGTGGCCGACAATGTCGGGGAACCGCCGGCCAGGTCGAATCTTGAAGCTTATGGTGCCACAGTTCCTAAGATCTTCCTTGCTATGTCCGGCTTCACGTTTGACAGTGAAGAAGCACACAAAAAGGTCTAACCTAGGCCTTATCCCTAGATATCCCTCGCAAAGTGCCGCGTAGTTGATAAGCACTAAGATACTATTGGAGGAAAGGTTCTGGGGCTGGAGCCTATAATGGTTCAAGACAGAGAGGAAGAAGTTGGAGATGGGCAGGGAGACGCCGCGTACCAGTTGAGCTTTTAGGTACACCTTTTCTCTGGCTTGGGGAGTAGGTGTCACCTCGCCGGCCGGCGCCACCCGCCAGGCAAGCCCCTCCGTCGTGGGGAGGTAGCCCTCGGCGATCATCTCTTGGATGTCACGGTCGGTGATATCCGAGCCGCGCCATTCGCCCTTGTGCGAGTCTGGTTCCTCCTCCAGCGGCTCCAGCGCCGCCAGATTAAGGTCGCCACCGGTGGTCTCGATAACCGCCGATGCGGGAATGACTAGGCCCTTTGGAGGCACGACGATGGAGCTCGCTGGCTTCGCCGCGGCTTCGCTCGATGCCGCCATTGATGGAGAAGTGCTGCTGCTAGCCATGGAGTAAGGACTGGGTGCGACTGGAGCAGATTGGAAGCTAAGTTTTTTCGAGAGTTCTCGCGGAGAGCTCGAGGAGGCACGCGACTAGAGGAAGAAGATGATGCAAGGAGAATGAGGTAAAAAGTGGAAATTTCCCCACGGTTACTATTTATCATCCTCGGCGTTAAGATTCGTGCAGCTTGATTGGACGGTGCCGCATAGACGACGTGTTCGCGAACGTGCGCGGAAATTTCGACAATGTCTCCAACCGTCTCCGCCAACGGTTCGTATCGCTCGCGCGGGAAAATCGGACATGATTGCGTTCTCTGCATGTGTGAGTTACGAGGCGTTGCTGACCTAAGTCTACGCCGTCCTAGCTGACATGGGTAGATGAGCTGTCACGTCGAAGATTCCGACATGGACGGATCTAATCCGACTACGGAAGTGTACGATGGAAGATTCAACATTTCTCTGGCTTACAAGTTGAAGACGGAGAAAGTTTTGCAGGGTTCTTTGGGAGGACTACAAGATATTGCTTGATGATTTGCCGACATCCAACTAGACGGAGCATTCATCTGAAAAGGCAAGACGGCGTAAGAACTCGAGTTCTCTGGGGGCTACTGTTGGGGATATGCTATATGGGTATCCTCATAGCATGTCACTTATCCGAATAACCCGGGTGGCCCATAGTTGGTAGCATGGCCTATGGCCTGCTGGGCGGCCCAGTTAGATGAATCCAGAAGGGAGGCCCATGCCGGATAAAGGAAGGCTACGGTGGAGTCACCAGCGTACCCGGAGCCTTGCAGTGCAAGATACACAAGACTAGTAATAGACGATGTAGGACTCTGTAACCTGTCCGGCTAGGACTTTTCCCTGTAACCCTGGGACTTGGCGACTATATAAGTCGGGCCTATGGGATCCTTTAGGGCACAATCTCAGACAATCTAGTGTCGACTACGACACACCTCGCATAGCGAACCAATCCCTGTAACTCGGCGTATTGCCCTTATAGTGATTTATAGCAGGAGTAGGATTCCGCCACCGTCGTGGGGTCTGAACCTGGGTAAACTGTGTTACCTCATACTCGTGAACCATCCGCCTTACCCCACGTCTCTAAACACGCACTGTGAGTACGCCTCCATGGCGTACTCGTCGGCAATACCACGACACCGCACTCATATCCTAATGAACCACTTGCTACTACTGTTATTATTGCTCTTGTTTTACTGTTGTTGTTGCTTTTCTGTTGCTACTGATAAACTACTGTGAGCAAGAACTATTTCCAGGTGCAGCTGAATTGACAACTCACTTGTTAAGGCTTGCAAGTATTCTTTGGATCCCCTTGTGTCGAATCAATAAATTGGGTAATACTACCCTCGAAGACTGTTGCGATCCCCTATACTTGTGGGTCATCAAGACTATTTTCTAGCGCCGTTGCCAGGGAGCATAGCTTTATTTTTAAGTTCGCTTGGATCTATTATTGTTCAATGCTATTCCTTTCATCATGGGGAAGTCTCATTATGGAAAGTTTCCTATTTTACCATCCACTACAAGAAGAGGTACGGTCCTAAACACCTCTGCTGCTCTTGATTCACCGTCTGTTATAAGTAAGCTTGTTAGACCACCACCACATACACATGATACACACACTGCTACTACTACTGAATCTGAAATTGCTTCTGATACTCATGATGTTACTTCTGCTATGCTTGATGCAAGTGGTTCATTAGGTCCTTTCCTAGATGCTACTATTGCTAGAACTATTTTGGGAAACACTGAAACTCCTAGTGAAGACATTGTTACACCTGTTAGCTCACCCGAGTCTAGAGAGAGATATGATATTAGTGATGGTTACATTGAAATGACTGATGATTTTATTGAAGAGTACCAAAACACACATGGTGCTAGTGCTATTAGGAGTCTCCTTGAGAGACGTACCATTATTCCTAAACTGTCTTCTGATCCTAAGTTTTCCACCTCTCCCATTGATATTAAAGATGAAGATTATGATTTCTCTCTTGATTTATCCTATTTAGACATTGTTGAGAAAGAACCTTTTTTTGGGACTGAGAGTGAGAGTGTTGTGGCACATATGAATGAGATTTCCACTATGAGTGCTTTATTCTCTGATGATTTTAAGATGTGCAAGTACTTTGTTACAAAGATCTTACCCTTTTCACTAAAAGGAGAAGCTAACGCTTGGTTTAATATATTACCTCCTGGATCCATTGATAGCCCTGATTGTTTGATTGCTTCTTTCTTCCAGAAATATTTTCCTTCCAGTGCTAGACATGCTGCTTTGCAGAAACTTTTTGATTTTAAACAGGGAGAAGAAGAGAAATTGCCTGAGTCATGGACAAGGTTCTGTGCCTGGATTTATGCACATCCTAGATGTCCATTACCTAAAAATGAGCTTCTTGATATTTATTATAATGGACTAACTGATAATTCTAGGACATACCTAGATTGTTGTGCTGATTGTGTTTTTAGGAAATGAACTCCTACGGATGCCGAAGAATTAATGGCTAAAATAAGAAAGAATTATGATGATTGGACTTCAACTGAGCTAAATACACCTGAGCCTACTACTCCTGAACCAGTTGTGCCTGAACCAGTTCCAACACCAACACCAAGGAAGAGGGGAGTGATTGCATTAAATGATGAAGTGATGAAGGAAGCTAAGAAATGTCTTAAGGAGAAAGGTATTAGAGCTGAAGATGTGAAGAATGTACCTCCTATAGAAGAATTATGTAAGCCAATTCCCCACTCATCCACTATTGAGGTACACTCTCTCCACTTTAATGAAGGTGATATTCCCTATGGTAAACCTCCTGATCAATGCTTAGAGGAACTTGACACATTTATTGTTAAACAAGGTAATTTTAATAAACAAGTTCAGAATCATTTATTGGAAAACTCTAGAGCTATTAATGAGTTGAAAGATATTGTGGAAAGAACTGATAATGATGTTAAAATGCTTTGTAAACAATTTCAAATGGTTCAAACTCAAATTGATCAACTTGCTAAGGTACAAAAAGATATGCTAGTTAATGCCTCAGGAGATAAACATTCTTATGGAATTAGAACTAGGAGTGGTATAGCTACTCAAGATCCTTTATATCCTGAAGGACACCCTAAAAGAATTAAGCAGGATTCTCAACAAGTTGAAAGTAGTGGTAGTCCTCATAAGAGAAAGAAAAAGAAACACAAATAGTTGAGGAACCACTTGAACCTGCTGTAGACCCTAATAGCATATCTGTCTCTGATGCTGAAACTGAAAGTGGTGATAAAAATGATACTCCTGATAAGGAGGAAGTTGAGAAAGAACCTGAGAAGCACACTAAGAACACTAGGTACACTAAGGAAGATTTTATTGCTAATAAACATGGTAGTGAGAGAGAACCTTGGGTGTAGAAACCTATGTCTTTTCCCAATAAGAAACACAAGTCAAAGGAGGAAGAACACTATAACAAGTTTTGTGAGTGGATGAAATCTTTATTTTTGCAAATTCCTTTGACTAATGCTATTAAGTTGCCTCCTTATTCAAAGTATATGAAGGATATTTTCTCTTATAAAAGGAAGATTCCTAATGAGGAAATTTCTACTTTGCTTGCTAATTATTCCTTCAATGGTAAGGTTCCAAAGAAACTTGGTGATCCAGGTATACCAACTATTCCTTGCTCTATTAAGAATAATTATGTTAGAATTGCTTTGTGTGATTTGGGAGCTGGAGTTAGTGTTATGCCTTTTTCTCTCTACAAGAGACTCCAGCTAGAAAAGTTGATACCAACTGATATATCTTTGCAAATGGCTAATAAGTCTACTACTATTCCTGTTGGTATATGTGAGGATATTCTTGTTCAAGTGGATCATAATTGCTTGGTTTAAACTGATTTTGTTGTGCTTGAGATGCCTAAAGATGATAATATGTCTATTATTCTTGTGAGACCTTTTCTTAATACTGCAGGTGCTGTCATCAATTGTAATCAAGGAAAAGTAACTTTTAATATTAATGACAAAGAGCATACTGTCTATTTCCCCAAGAAGATTGATAAGAGCTATTGCCTGAATTCCATTGAAAATATTGAGAGCATCAAAGTTGGAGAAATATATTGTCCCATTCCACAAGAAAGTTTTGAAACTATTATGATTGGGACTATTGCTATCAAGTTTGAGGTAACATAATCATTTTGTGGAATGCAAAGTTTTGCTTCATATAAGATTGTTTTGGTAACAAGACTTGATCAACCTTATTAACAAAGGGATTTTAATGAACAAAAAAATGCTTTCACAGTGGTTATACTTGCTCACTTCTACTTTTCTTCTTCCTAGTCTTTGCTCTTTCTCTTGTTAGCTTTAGTTTTGCTAGTTGTTTGCTTGTTAGAGTGTCTTAGAACTTTTGTTGTTTTGGTTTTTGTTTGCTTTTGCTTCTTATAAAAAATCTTTTTCTGCGAGAAAATCAATTTTCATACCCTGAAAATTGGCCAAAAATAAAGTTTCCCGAAAAATTACGGAAAATTCATATTAAATTTTTCCTCGAAAAAGGGACAGAGGGACACCTGGAGTGGACCAGGGGGACCCACCAGGCCAGCACACCCCATGGTGGCGCGGCCAGCCCCCAGGGCGTGCCTGGCCTGGGTGGGACCCACCTGTGGCCCTCCAAGTTGCCTCCTCCTAGCCACTTCTTTCTCTCTCCTGAAAAACATCAGAAAAATTTCTCAAGCTCGAGTTCCTGCTGTTCTTGCTCCCTATTTTCGATCTCCTTTCTAGGAACATCTTTGCTGCTGATTTTTGGAGGGATTGGTCCTTGGTGTGTGCCTCCTCCGCTTGTCCAATTAGATTTTTGATTGGTAGATTGTATCTTGAGTATTTTTTTGCTATAGGTATTAGGTTGTGTGATCTTGCATGCTTGTTCTATGCTTAGAGATTTCATTTTGATGCATGTTTAGCCCTCTAGCAAGTTCCTATAGTAGTTCCTCATCATTTATCAACTTGGAAATTACTTGGTTTGATGTTTGTCTAAAAATTTCAGAAAAAATGGACCACCACGCCTTTGGAGAAGTGTTTGAGAGTGATGCACCTAGGAGGGGAAGGCCTTCAAGATCATCCTCCTGAGCTAGGCCATCATACAATGAGGATCTCATTACACCGCGTTTTGGCAACGAGGGAGATGAGGAGGATGCGCACCCTTCTACCTTTTCTTGTCCTACCTTTTTGCAGGCTGGAGGGATTCTCAATGATTTCATAACCTTGGTTCGGAGGGTTGGACTAACTAGTTCTATGCAGGATGAGAGTGTGCAGTACGCTATGCTCACCAAAACCTTTGTAGAGAGTTTTTGTTTTTCTAACAGCCCTTTCAAGCCAAATGTGTCGTTCAAAATCTATAATAGGCCTATCTCCATGACATCGAAGAAATTTTGCGAAGTCTTGGGTATTGGCACGGATGATACTGTGAAGAAGATTCTAGCCCGACCCCCTGATTTGTTGGAGCTCTACTGTGGGATAACCAATGATGATGACTGCAGAGCCTAGCGCGGAAAGATAAGAAATATTCAACTCCCAGCTATCAGATATTTTGCTTATTATTTTGCCACTAGTATTCTTGGTAGGGAGAACACTAGCAATATTTCCATCTATCATTTGGCGTTTCTAGCTGCTGCACTCAACAATGAAACCAGGTATAATCTTGGTTATCTCACTGCTCGTCGCTTAGATGCTAAGGGACCCATTTATGGGGGTATTATTGCTGCATGTGTTGTTGTTGCCTTAGACCTTTCGGTTGATCCAAATGATACAGTTTTGGCTCCTCACAGGCTTGATTTAGCTGCCATGAAAGCGCATCACTTTGTCACTGCTAGCTCTACCCTTGATACTTTGGTTTATAGGATGATGTTTACTGACGAAGAAGAGAGGGAAATTCCTTTGCCCCAAACCACTTTGTTCAGTATTTCCCAGGGACCTTTGTCACGCTCCGAGGAGATGGACAAGCAGCTACGCATCCGTGGGTTCCACGGGCACTACCAGGGATACGCGCCCTCATACGACCCCTCTGTGCACTACACAGGGGCGTCCTCGAGCTCGTACCAGGACGAAGGGACCTCTTCGTCGTATTATGGAGGTGCACCTTCTTGGTCACCATGGAGTTGAGCTCCAGTTAGGACAAAAGCCTAAGATTGGGGGGAGGTATACCGACATCACACTCATCTACATATCATGTTTCGTCAGTTCTTTGTATATCCATGTTTCGCTTTCTTTTTGGTTTTTGTTTCTGCTTTCTCAAAACACAAAAATACCAAAAATATTTTTGTTGTTTCTCTTGGTTGTTTCTTTGCTTTCTACCTTTGGTTTGCCTTAAGAAAAATCCAAAAAGATTTTGCTTTGTGTGCTTGCTTTAAAAAATCGAAAAAACCAAAAATATTTGTTGTGCTTCTTTGGTTTTGTGAAGTTCTTTGCAGGGTTCAGCGGTCCTCAGTGGAGTTTGGTTTCATGTTATTATTCAATCCACACAAGTGAAGAGCAATAATGAAGATTAAGACAACTTCAGGTGTGGTAAGAGGATGGTAACGAACTCTATTTGTTTTCATTTTTGTACATATACTCATCATTGTGGGCATGATTAGTCTGTTCATCTAAGGTATATGTTATTTATGGATGCTTAGTAGTTATGGCTCTCTTATGATTAGCTCCATCTTGCTAATAGTTTGTAGCATGTCATATGAATGTTTGCTTGCATTGTTTTATTCATAACTTGGTATGATGTTGTGGTATCCTCCTCTAAATTTTTCATTTCAATCGACTTGGCACACGCTCACGCATGCATATGACTGAACAATAGTCAGTAAGCCTCAATGATTTATTTTGCCTCAGAGTTCTTGTATCACTTTCATGCCATAATTAGTCTTATTTTGTTGCAAGCATGATTATGACAGTTATTGCTCTCTCGTTTGTCGCTCCCTCTCTATTGCTATCCTTCACTTGCATTGAGTATGAGCTCTACTTGTGCATCCAACTTCCCAAAACAAATATTGCCAGAGTGTCTACCATACCTACCTACTAGCATCATTTTCTATTCGGTGCATATTCATTATGCCTTGTTTTCTTCCAAATAAAATGTTTGACTGTTTTGAGAAAGTTAGTCACGAACTTGATGGCACACTTTATTTCTTGCACTTAATAAACCTGAACCATTGTGACCGTCCATGAAAGTTATATGTTTGCAAATTATAGGCTGGGAGTTAGCAGAACCATGCTGTCATGGGGAACCCTTTCAACACTTGTGGATATATATCCTGTTGATATCATGCTCTTTTTTTTGCGGATGTCTTCAGTGTGAAATAAAAGGGGAGCTTGTAAGTTCATGGAATTATATATATGTGTTAGAGAAACGTCTAGGCCTCTAGCCTAAGCCATGCCTAATCATGGTGGAAACTTGTAGCATAACCATATGTAACACCCTCGCCTGATAAGGCTGAGTTCATGTGTATAGTGCCAATCCCTGGATCAGTTCACTGGCACACACACATCAGATGAATACCAAAGAATTTAATAGTGCATCATAAATAATGAATTGATCCAGAATTTGCAATTATTACAATAAAGCTTAGCACGCAGGCTAGCTCAAATAGTTCAATAGCAAACGGAAGCTTAAATATATAGTAGAATCCATCTTCAATTGCCCACAAGCGAACAAATGTTGAGTGGAGCATCGCAACCTAGTCGATCACTCATAATTGGAATCATAACCTGCAACATAAAACATAGCAGCCCCGAAGGGTCAATACTTGGAATGTATGGCAAGTTGAGCTATTAAAGGAGACAATAGAGCTAATATCTACATGCATATTTGGCAAGTGGAATTGTGGCTAGCTTGCATTTGCAAATACCTTTGTCCTACTTTCATAAATAGTTTTTGATTTTCTTTGAAAAGAATCCCAACTAAGTTAACCCATCAAAATTAAAGCAATTATGAAATTAGAATGAGCGAGAAACATGTCATGAACTCAATATCAAGCAACTCAGATGTCCTTAACCGGGGACACGGCTAATCGATTAGTTTATACACCCTGCAGGGGTTAGTACACTTTACCCATGTGACTTGGCCAGCCCAGCTCGTACCACCACTCTCATATTGGGTGATGATAGGGAGAAGTCCAAGAAGGGACCGATTGAGAAGTAGCTCCCCAAACCCGACACGCACCGGTCCAACCTACCAATATTCTACATCTCTGGATATGTGGGTTCGAGTTACCACAACCTACTGAGTCCAACCAACCGCCCATTTCATTATTGGCACATGGTTGTACACGTAAGCTACAAAATAAAGAAGCCAATCATTTTATCTTGATACCTGGGTGCCTTTCCGCAATGATACCACCAAAATTTTCAATCCCATCACACCCAGGAGATTCATTGATTAAGTTGTTTTTTTAGTTTTCGCAACCAACGCATTTAGAAACAACCTTCAATGATGTAACCCAGCCCTCATCCATCATAGTATGGCTAAGCACATCAACCAACGGTGGCTCATCTAAAGGAAAATCCTACCACATAATAGGACATAGCATAGCGATAGTACTTTCCTACACATGCATCTACAAAATACACGACAATGCATTAAAAATAGTAGGAAAATATCATGAACAAAGTAGCATCTACTTGCCTTGATAGTTGGTGAAGTCGTTCAAACACTCGTTGCAATCACACACGTTGCACTCCTCGCAATGTATCGAGCAAACAATTGCATACAACATAAACAATAGCACATAGAGATCAAACAAATGCAACAAATGCATGCATGACAATTAATAAGTCACAATGGTTGTTACTTTAGTTCTATAAACAATACTGAAGTATATGATTCATGCAAGAGGCCAATTAATGCAATGGAGTACTTGTTATTCATAATTACTTGCCAATATAGGGTTTTAAATAGTTCTATTGTAACGCTTGTTCTAATTGTCGAATTAAATTTGTTTCTTGGGTTTACTGGATAGAGCATGTTAATACGAACCAGTAGGCGTTGGATTCACCCTAATTGGAGTTGTAGATCTTTTTGTATGATTTAAATAGTGTTTAATGGGTTTTAAATCATTTATATAGTTTCTATTGCCTAAAAATCAAACTAAAATTATATCTGAATCTCCATGGAATTGTGATTCCAGGGACATATTATTTGTAATTTTCTGAGCAACACTCGAATTATATGATTTTAATACTCTAAATAAGCCATTAATATATTTATTTAATTGCTGCGAAACCTTACAGTATTTGCCTGAACCATTTGCATATTGATGATCTACATGTAATCAGCTTTCCATCGGTATATCATTTATATTTTTTTGATATGCAAATAATTTACTATGAATATAATGATTTCTAAAGCCATTAAAACTAATTAAATCACTACGGGGTAAATAATCCGCAAAGGCTAGATCCAACCAGATATTATAAATCTACATTATAGTAGTTTCAATTTTATATATTGTTCATATTTTTCAGAGTTACAGATAATTTCCTATGAATTTATTAACCTAAAAGACCATTAAAACTAATTAAATTACTATAGTAAACATATACTGTAAAGGTTGGATCTAATGTGATATTAATATTCTACACGTTTTTTTGAATTCATTGATATATAATTTGCTATTTTTGGATCTACGAATCTTTTTATATGATTTTTGCAAGTTTACACAATTTTCTACAAATTAAATTCAATTTCAAATCTACAGGGAATATTCTATGCTGACTGGGACACAGGGCTGACCTGGCGTTGACACGTGGCAGGATCTGGTTGGCTCGTACCCCTTCGTTGATAAGCTCTAATCTTGATCGTCGGGATGAGATCCAGTGGCTAGGAGAGGAGATTGACCCGATTTTGGCTCGGAATAGACAAGAAATAGATTTGTGTTAGAGAAACAAATCCGTAGGTCAAATTGAAAAACTTACAACATGAAAGTTGTGAGGAATCATTAGTCCTACCTTCTCTCTAAAGGAATTTGGATTTGAAGAAACGAGCGCGAGTACATCTTGGATTTACACCGTCATATCTAAAATATTGTGATGCGAAATTATCCGGCTGTGGTGGATGAAAAGAGGTGAGGTTTGTCGGGATTGAAAGATTTCGACGAGATCTACAACTTTCGTTTTTTGGCTGAAGGCAAAAAAACAAGTCTAGATGGGTGAATAAACGAAATAGGATTCAGATATGTGTAGATTCGGGATTTCGAGAAGGGGAACTCATACAGCTGTGTCTCCACGGGTTTATATGGATGTTTAGGACGGTGTATGGATAGGTATTGGAGTAGGGAACAAGTAGAAACAAACGGAAGTCGATTCGGAGTTATAGACAAAAAGATATAAGAGTTTGAATAGAGATAGGTTTGAGGAAAACTAATTTGCACGGAAATTAAAGCAACTGGGATCGTACGTTGCCCGTGCCTGGGTGCTCCGGTCGGCTGGCTAGATGGTCCGCCGGCTGGTTGGCCGGCCCAGTTAGTTTTTTTTCTTTTTTTCTTTTTCTTTTTATTTATTTATTTGTTTACCTCATATCTTTTGCATACGAACTCCAAATGACATGATTCTTGTTTCTAAAATTTTCTAAAATCGAATAGATCATTATAGGATCAAAATTTTAATCTTTTACTAGTTTGGAAGTAGTGGGTTTATAAATCCTTGTATATTTCATTTTATTTATATCTTTATGTGTTTGTATTTATTTCATAACTTTTTCATAATAGCTCCAAATGAGCTCAATTTTGTTTCTAAAATTTTGTAATATTAATTGGATCTTTATAGGCTATAATTATCAATAATCGATGTCTTAGCAACAATGGGTTTTTATAAAGCCAATTTAATTCCCTTTAGGAATAAAGTGGCATATACTATTTAGGGTTTTAGTACTTTATTTATATTTAGGGATTTTTCTTGATGCAAATATGCAATGCAATGCTGATGAATATCATGCAAATGCAAAAAAAAATTAGTCCCAATTTCTAAAATCTTGGGATGTGACACCATAATGATCAATCTGTAAAGCATCCTCAATAAAAACCTATGCAAATAGCAAATAAAAGATTGCTGATATGCTCATTGTCTGCTTGCCTTGTCATTTTGATTATGGGATAGCTCCTCTATCATGTGAAAGGGGTATCCCGTTGGCGGTTCTCTATGATACGCATGTATTTACTATGACAAGAACTTGCTAGTAACTAAAGTTGAGTAGCATGAGGAGCGGCCCTTGTATTCAAGGGACATGAGATTTCCAGTTTATGGCCTGTCAAGCATATAACTCATATTGGACCTCACTTTCACCTTAACCACATGAATATGCCTATGATAGGGGCAATGAGAGCTCACAACTAATGAGTACCATACTTTCAACATTTGGAAGCCTTTCAAACTTTTCAAAACCTTTTCACTTCCTTGTTGAGTCACCACTTATTCTATGAGCACCTTATTGAGAGCATAGTTGTCATTCTTAGTGTAATGTGCTTGTCTCAAAACTTGGTTAATTATGTCATCATGACTTTGATGCTTGTATCTCTGATATCTTTACTTCTAGTCTTCACTTGAACTTCAGAGGTGCCTTGGCATTTATGTTGTTCTCTACAAACAAAGGCAAGCGAGATACCACTCTTTCATACCTTGTTATGAGCATTGCAATGTTGCTTATGTTTATGTTTCATGCTACTTATTATTATTGAGTTGGAATCTTTGCATAGCTTGCAGTGACTATTGAGTAGACTTAGTTGCATACTCCTTATTATGAATTATCTAAGTATTTACTCCTGTACTGAGAATATATACATCATATGAAGCAAATATGTTCGTGAAAGTTCTTTTATCGCACTCAGTTTTCAACTAAATTGCTTGAGGACAAGCATAATCTAAGCTTGGGGGGGGGGAGTTGATACGTCCAAAACGTATCTACTTTCTCGAAAACTTTTGCTATTGTTTCTCCTCTAAACTTGTGTGATTTGGATACAACTAACACGGACTAACGTTGTTATTAGCAGAATTACCTTGGTGTCTATTTTTTGTGTAGAAAATCAACTATCAGGGAAAATCCCGGAAAATATGCCAAAAATCCTATTTCACCAGAAGACTCACGAAGCCAGAAGACGAGACGGAGTGGAGGCCTGAGGGGCCCACACCCCCCAGTCGCACGGGCCAGGCCTGGCCACGCCTGGAGGGGGCGTGGCCGCCCCAGGCACCCCCTCGGCCTCCCTCTTCGCCTATAAGTTGCCTCTTGACCTAAAAACTCAGGGCGGGGGGGGGGGGGTTCGGCATTTTTCCAAAAAGAGTTCCTCTGCCCTGACACCACCAGAAACCGCGATTCGGAACCAGAAACTCCGTTCAGGCACCCTTCTAGGACGAGGAATTTGAAGAGGATCATCGTCATCATCATCAACAATGCCTCTCCATCAACCATCCATGTTTCCCTCATCCATGAGTGAGTAATCCCCCGCTGTAGGCTATGGGGATGGTAGGGATTGGATGAGTTCTATCATGTAATCAAATAAGATTGTTAGGGCATGGTGCCTAGTATCTCTATTAGTGCTATTTGACTTTGTTGCAACTTGTTGTGCTTAATGCTTGTCACTAGGGCCCGAGTGCCATGATCTCAGATCTGAACTCATTATTGATTCATGATGATAGTATTGTTTGTGATCTTATCTGCAAGTTGTGTACACATATCATTGTCTGGATCCAAAGTCCCCGAAGTGACAGAAATTGGGACAACCTGAGCGGATGGCTGTGATGTGAGGATCACGTGTGTTCATGGAGTGTTAATGCTTTGCTCCGGTGCTCTATTTAAAGGAGCACCTTAACTGCCAGTAGTTCCCTTGAGGCCCCCCTGCAATGGGCTGGCAGGACAAAGATGTTGTGCAAGTTCTCATTGCGAGCATGCTTGACTATATATGGAGCACATGCCTATGATTGTTTAGTACTTGGATGCTTTATCTTATTTATCTGCAATTTCCCTAGATCTTGAAGTTACATGTTTAGACTTGTCCATGCAACGCCCGTCCATCCTTCCCTATGCCTACCGCACTCATATCCTACTGTTTGCTACTACTGTTACTATTGCTCTTATTTTACTGTTGCTTTTGCTTTGCTATTGCTACTACAAAACTGTTGCTACTGATAAACTACTGTGAGAAAGAACTATTTCCAGGTGCAGCTGAATTGACAACTCAGTTGTTAAGGCTTGCAAGTATTCTTTGGCTCCGCTTGTGTCGAATCAATAAATTGGGTAATAGTACCCTCGAAGACTGTTGCGATCCCCTATACTTGTGGGTCATCAAGTAGTTCCTTCGTTCTTTGGGAGATGGAGAAACCATAGCATTATTATGAAATAAAATAAAGATGATCTATTACTTGTTTCCATGATCTATTGATCTATTTTGTGTGTTTGATCTCTCTCTCTCTTTAGATGATATGTGTAGTCAGCCACATATCATTTGCCTTCGGGTCTAAAGAAGAGGGAGAAATCCTTTATACGTGTTTGGAAGTGTGCCCAGAGCAATTGTGACTAGAAGAAACGGCTAGCAACCTGCACAGTCGAAGGGGGAATAAAGAGAGATTCGCTAAGCTAATTATGATATATATGGGGAGACCATTAATTGTGGTGGTCTGTATGGGTGACTGCTCTCAAACATCACGGTGTTATTTAGATATGACCTCATTCTTGGCTCAACAAAGTGGCTTCCTACAAGCCTTGTAGTGAACATCTTATTATGGAGCACTCCCTACACATGTCATGACATAAGAAGTAGGTTATTCTAATTATGATTAATTACAACATGCTAGTGGTGTATCCTACATCCCCAAAAATGTTTTAGCCCTATTGAGTTCATCCACCATTCAAAACGCTTTTGTTACTTGTTTTAATTACTTTTCTATATTCAACCCAAAAACCTTTCAAACACCCTTTACTTGAAATCAAAGGCAGCTTACAAGTATCCTTTGGTAGATAGTGACGAGGGGCATAAAGACCTTAAGCAAATAGTTCTATGTGGGTTCGATACTCTTATTTTGAAACTAGCTACAATCGATCCGTTCAATTGCAATCATCAAGCTCTTTTCTGGTGCTGTTGTCGGGGAACTAAGCATTTTTGGTATTTGTTCTTAGTTGCTGATTTTACTAATTGTTTTACTAAAGTTGTTTACAAGTTTCAAGTTACTAAAATTTATTGATTTTTATCTTTTTGCTTTTACTTATTTGAAAAGAACAAAAAAATTACAAAACAAAAATTTATAAAAAACTATTGTTACTAATCATGTCTTCCGAGATGACTATCTTCCAACAGATGAAATCTATAATGGAAGAGTCAAAGGGGGGATTATGGGAAATGTGATGAAGAGGCGTGACATATTTAAAAATGGCTGACTTGGGTGGACAAGTATTCATCCATACTATGTGCCTCTTGTCAATTATATTGTGATTGTTGCGAATCTCTAGATCACCTCAATTATCAATGTGAGTATAATTTTGGTACCGAACTAGCAAACTTTAAGTGTGATGAGTTTAAATGCCATGCTAGAGAGGATAGATTACAATTTGTGCTTTTTACCAGTTTCCAAGAGTTTTTATTTCATTTGAGAGATATACAAGTAGAAAGTAAACCACTTGATATGATCTGTAAAGAAGTTCACCCTATATTCTACTATTTCCAAGATAACTTCCTTAATAATGCATTTATTGTTGAGCGGATTAAAGCCGCCATGAAAGAATCTAACCTTTTGCAGGGTGCTTCAAAGGATGATGTGGAGAGAACTCCACTCAAAGAACCTCCACCTAAACCACCGGAACATATTGTTAATAAAGAGGTGGCACTTGACATTGCACCCTCTCAACTAGTGGAAGGTAAGCCCAAAGGTAAGACTATCGCTGATCTACTTGCAAATTATCTTAGTAAGAATGAAGAGGAGCAACTTGATCAACCACTTTAATCTCCTACTTCTGAAAATAACTTTCCACACACAAATAGTATGCATGCAAATGATATCTCATTATCCAGTAATGATTCTGATGATGATTGGCCTGAGTTTGGTGAGGAACTAGAGAAGAAATCTTTCTATGAATATTGCAATGCAGCTTTGCAACAGGAATCCTCAATGGAGGATAATGAACAATGGTACAGAGAATATATTACCGATGGTGAGATGACGGAGGTACAAGATGAAATGATGGAAAAAAACCATTTTGGAATTTAACTTAATAAAGAGGATCCTATGGGATATGATTGCTTAAAAAAATTCTAGCATCTGGTAGAGTAGAGAAACTACTTGGAAATTTTATTCTTGACCCTTATATAATTATTCGAATTGTCAAAACCTATGCGGAGCATTTGCAGATTCCAAAGGAGTGGGAACATTACGCACAACCTTGTAATGGTAACCCTCCTAAGGCTGATCCCAAGAAATAAGTTATGTCTTTACATTTTGGATAAGAAGATCTCAAGGTAAATTGCAGCCAATTCAAAAAGTTTCCATATGAAAAGAAGATTGAAATCAAGGAAGAAAAAACCATTGAAGAGTTGGCAGCAATTTATTTTGTCACCCCGCAAACTGAACTGGAAAGAAGCCTAACGAATAATGACTCACTCCCAAATGATTTTGCAAAGGAAGGTCAAATAATATCCTCGGCACCACACATGTAGGCGAGGAATAAGAAGAGGAGGATGATCTAAGTTATAGCTCACGTATACCCTCTACTCCAAATCCTATATACATATTTGATACTCATGATCATGAACAAATATGGCATATTGAAAATTAAAAATCTATTTATGATGCCTATATCTCTAGTAATAATTCTTATTATTTTAAAAATGAAGATAATTTATCTGCGGAGGCCTCGTGCCTAGATACTCATTTGGAGAACATATACAGTGATGAATTGGAGATAAAATCTTGTAGTACTAATGTGCAAGGACAAAAAGAGAACATTGCGAATGGAATATTTGTTAACGATGCTTCCTTTTGTGAGTGGCTTGATATCTCTAGAAGTAATGAACTTGCTAGCAAGAGTGATAAACTAGAGGAGAAAGACACCTTTGAATTTTCCCCTGTTATAAAAGAAAGGGTGCTATGAAGTGTTGCCCCACGATAGTGCAACTGTCAACACCCGGATTTTTAATCCCAGATGCCTGTTATGTCATACATCGCAATCCCAGGATTACCATTTTTGTGAGACATAATAAATTTGGATATCACAGTACGTCATCCATTACAAACCATACATAAGGTCTTACACAAATAAGGATCTCGTGATCCAGTTCTTAATACAACTCAAGCTGCGGAATAACGTAATAGTAATGATAGCGTAGGCGAAGCTCCATCTTTGGGATCACAGGCAATGATGACGATGGGAGATGATCCTAGTTGTCGTAACCTTCCTGCGGTCCGTCATCCTGGTACTCCTCTTCATAGTCTGGCCACGGGAATAGCCAGGGACAAAGCCATGAGTACTCTTTAAGTACTCGCAAACTAATACTAACAAGTTAAGGGGGTTTTGTAGTAAGATACTAAGCTCTAAGGTTGTTTTGCAAAAAGCCAGATTTACCTCTACTAAGTTCAGAAGCAAAGAAAACTGGTTGAAAGTTTTATACACCTAAGTGGGAATTTGAATTTCATATCACAACTCTGTTGTGGTCAACTCAAAGTCACAATTCATTTCACAAGTCATTTTGAAAAAATCTGACGGGGGAAACAGTATGGCCACTCCAACTGTCCATAACCGCGGACGCGGCTATTCGAATAGTTTGACACTCTGCAGAGATTGTACACTTTCACCACAACATTCGATACATCCGTCAGGAGCAATCCTGAATTCACCATACTAAGTATACGGATAATCAATCCTAACCTTTCAATTACACGCCCTAGTATAGGCACCTCTCCTATGAGTTTGGCCTCCCAACCATGACCAACTGTCATCTTGGGTACTGCACAGGTGGACAATCTTCACAAGGTAGCCTCATCTTAGACCTTGGCCGCGAGGGAACCCATACTAAGGTATATAAATTTCCAGTCAAGACCTACCCAACTTTCGGGTATTGTGGTTGTACGGTAATGTAAGATCCCTCCTTTATAAAGGTAAGGATCCCTGTGATTGCAATGCTAGTCCCTGGATCAATGCTAGCATCCACAGTTTAAGATGAAGTACACAGAAACAAAGGTCATTATTACAGTCATTCCAGAGACAACATAGTCTTTACAACTCCATGGCCACAGGCCTAATACAAGAGTTTAAATAAGTAAATAGATAAAAGTCTTCATCTTCATGTGCCACAGGCAAACATGTTGAGTGTAGACTCATGACTCCTAATCCTCATCAGAGTAACCTGCAACATCACAAGTTACAGCCACAGTGGGTCAATACATTGGAATAGTATTGGCAAGTGATACCTTAGTATAATTTTTGGTGGACTAGATACTATATGCAATTTGGCTAAGTGTATCTTAGGCTTGCTTTGCTCAAAATAGGTTTTTCCTATTAGTTGAAATCACTAAGTTTTTCTTTGTCAAAACTTTTCCCAAGGAACCACCAATAGACATTGAGGTCCTTCACCCTTGTTCAACCACAAGTTTTACTTAGAAATTGGGATGAGGAGATTCTTGATAGCTTCCATGTCTTGATGCTCAAGTTGTCCTTTTCCAGGGACATGGCTAAGTACTTAGATTCTTCCATCTGCAGAGGTTGTGCACTTTCCCCACCAGACTTGATTTTCACCAAGATAGGACCTTTCAGAAGCCTTCCCTTAGACCAAATGGACGCGTTCCAACCTATCATCCCACTACCACCAACTGTCCAAATGGCTAAGTTCTAGCAACCTATGTGATCCAGTCAGATCCCATATTGCCAAGTGGCTGCACTAGAAGCTTCTTAACATTTGGCCTCTAAAATCTCTTTGTTCCTGGGTGGCTTTCCACAAGTGAGATACACAAGGTAAACCATATAAATGGGCCTTGTGTAACCACTCAACATAAACCATTCCTTCCATTCCACCCAGGTGTTTCATTTACTTAGTTGTTTTATTAGGCAAAACACAAGTCCAAAGACTTAAAAATATTTTTTATCATAGCATGTATATTTCACCACCCTTGGTTGCTACTAGCTAGGCTAAGCATGGCATAGATAAGCATCTTAACTTAGAAAATTTCCTAGCAATTCTACAACTACTAGGATTTCCCAACATGGCATATAAGCAAAATATAACATGCAAGACTAGCAAAAATATTTCTAATGCTTAGTAGAAATCATAGGGATAAAAATATCATGAAGCACCACTTGCCTTGGTAGTTTTTAGAGTAGCTACACTCCTCACAATCACAATCACTATTGGCACCAAAATCTACACATAAAATCATAGCAACAAATCACATACCAAATAAATACAAGCAAAAATATATGGATGCATGCAATGTGATATGTGATGAATTTCTAAACTCCACAAGACAAGTGCACAGTACTGGTTCTTAAACAAGTTCAAAACTTGCCAAACAACATTTATAAAAACACTAAAATATTTCTCAAATAATTTATATACACAAAATAGGCCTACACATGTTTCTGTAAATAAAACCAGTTTAACAGAAGCAAAACATTAAACACATTGCATAATTAGAAAGGTCTTGTTCTCCTGATTCCATTGATATAAAATTTGTCAAATTTGAACGTGGGAATCAAAAGTTATGGCTAAAACAATTTCAAACAACTAATAGATTCAAATCCCGATTTTAAATCTAATCTCTAGCCACGAGTCACGTTCTGATTGGTGCGTACCGGTTCGCTCAGGATCACGCACATAGGCCATTAGATCTACTTAATCTGCACGGCCCAGATCTACTCATACCGTTTCGTTAAGTGATCTATTTATACGCGTTGGATCTAGATCCAACGGTCATCGACCAAGCGACCACAGATGGGCGGCGCTGGCAGTGCCATCTGGCGGCGGCGAGCTCTGTCTACGGCGGTGCGGCGCTACAGGGGGTTCTGGGGTCGTCGGAGACTCTTACCAGGTTCGTAGCGATACACTGATGCTCAACGTGGCGATGGCTTGGCAAGGGGCGCACGGACACGGCTGCACGGGCTCGTCTGAGTTGCTGACAGCGTCGGGCTCAGGTGGACGGCGATGTTGGCGACGCTCCTGGTCACCCTAGCATGAATAAATGGCATCAGGAGGTGCGCAAGGCTATGGCGAACACGTTCGTGTGAATCAGAGGCGAAGGGGAACAAGGGGCTCACCGAATTTAATCGCCGGAGTTGGAGACGTCGTCAGGAGCTTGCTGCGCTTGATGGAGTCGACGACCTGGGGCGGTATAGGATGAACCAATGGTGTCGGAAGAAGCGCAAATAGATTGTGAAGCTGTTCGTATGAACCAGAGGAGAAGGGGCGCACGGGGCTCACCGGGATTGGTTGCCGGAGTGAGCTCTGTCTGCGGCGGTGCAAGGGCGATTGCGGGCAGCCTGGGGGCGTTTCTGTCTGGCTTTGTTGGGGGAAATGGCCGCGAGGGGGAGGTGGTCTTATAGCCAGAGCAGGGCGAGGATCACGCGCGGTATCAATGGCAATTAAGCTCGCAGTGACTGCGGTGAGGTAACGGCGGAGCGAGCGTCGCGGCCGCGCGTGATTGACGACGACGACGACATGGTCGCAGGGTCCACTTGTCAGCGAGTGAAACAGAGAGGGGGTGGGGTCGAGTGGTCAGTGTCTTGGTGGGTTCGTCTGCAAGTGAGAGAGAGAGAGAGGGGGAACCTGGGTGGGCTTAGTGGGTTGAATCCGTCGTTGGGCTAGATAGGTGGCGCCGGCCCTTTTCTAATTCTTTTCTCCTTTTCTTTTTCTTTTTTCAATTTCAGGAATCAAATTCAAATGATTTCAAAACCTATTTGAATTCAAATATTTTTAGGATTTTTGCAGTGTGCAACAATCACATTTCTGGGCATAAAACCTAGTGGTCACTCTGAATTGTCCTGGTCACTTGGAATAAAATAAAATAAGCAGTGACATAGAACTAGTTTTATATAGGTTTTGAAATTGGTTTTCAAATTATATTTTCTTTGAAACTTGGGTTTAAATCTTAGCAATCTAGCAATACACTCTAAAAGAAATAAGACACAAGGCTTGGTTCACTGAACATCTATCTCACATTGGAGATTTGTATTTGTTTTAAATGCTGATCACATAAAATAATGAGCTCATATGATCCTATTTTTGAATTGATTTGTTTGAAATGAACTCTATATGATCATGGATGCATGGATGATATGCATGAGTTTGAAACATGATTTTAGGGATGTTACAAATCTAACCCCCTTAAGGTGAATCTCGCCCTCGAGATTCGGATTGGCTAGCAAATAGGTGAGGGTGGTATTTCCGAAGATCATCTTCTCTTTCCCATGTTGCTTCTTCTTTGGAATGATGGTTCCATTGAACTTTGCAGAACCTGATAGTCTTAGTCCGTGTGACTCTTTCTGCAGTCTCAAGAATCTTGATAGGTTTCTCCTCATAAGTGAGGTCACTCTCCAACTGAACCTCTTCCAAAGGTATAGTATCTTTCAAAGAAGTTTCTTCCATTTCCGGATGACATTTCTTAAGCTGACTCACATGAAACACATTATGAACAGCTGACAAAGACTCTGGCAATTCAATTTCATAAGCAACTTCTCCTTTACGACTCAGAATCTTGAATGGTCCAACATATCTTGGGGCCAACTTCCCTTTGACTCCAAACCTCTTCACTCCATGAAGTGGTGACACTCTAAGATAAGCTCTATCACCAACTTCGTAGATGACTTCTCTACGCTTAGGATCTGCGTAGCTCTTCTGTCGGGACTGTGCTATCTTTAATCTGTCCTTAACCAACTTGACCTTCTCTTTGGCTTCTTTGATTAGTTCTGGTCCGAACAAACTTCTTTCCCCCACACCATTCCATAACAATGGGGTGGTACATTTTCTCCCATAGAGAAACTCAAATGGTGCCATCTCAATGCTGGCTTGATAGCTGTTGTTATAAGAAAATTCTGCGTAAGGCAGACTTTCATCCCAACTGGCTCCATAGTCTAGGGCACATGCCCTCAACATGTCTTCAAGAATCTGATTAGTCCTTTCTGTTTGTCCATCAGTTTGAGGATGAAAAGCAGTGCTGAATTCCAACCTCGTTCCCAATGACTCATGTAGTTGTCTCCAAAAATGGGAAGTGAATTGAGTTCCCCTATCAGACACAATACTCTTGGGCACTCCATGTAGACATACAATTCTACTCATATAGATCTTGGCTAACTTAGCACTAGTGTAGGTTGTCTTCACGGGTATGAAGTGAGCCACTTTAGTTAGGCGATCCACTACTACCCAAATAGAATCATATCCTGACCGGGTCCTTGGCAATCCGGTAATGAAATCCATACAAATCTTGTCCCACTTCCAATCAGGAATAGGTAGTGGTTGAAGCAAACCTGCTGGTTTCTGGTGTTCCACCTTCACTCTGCTACATACATCACACAAAGCAATATGTTCGGCGATGTCCTTCTTGAGATTGTTCCACCAAAATCTTTCCTTCATATCCATGTACATCTTGGTGTTACCCGGATGAATGGAATACGGTGAGTTGTGTGCTTCTTGTAAAATCAGTTTCCGAAGCTCCGGATCTTGTGGAACATAGATACGTTTTCCATGCCATAAAGTACCCTGTTCGTCTTCATGGAATCCTTTGGCTTTTCCTTTGCCAATCTTTTCCTTAATCTCTTCAATTTCCTTATCAGTCTTCTGAGCTTCTTTGATCTTGTCCAACAAAGTGGTTGAACATCCAAAGACATGAGATGTCCTTCAGGCACAATCTCCAATCTGAGATCTCTAAATTGGGCACACAGATCATCTGGCAATTCTCCCTTAGTAAGGCCATTCACAAAAACCTTACGTCTTAGAGCATCTGCTACAACATTTGCTTTACCGGGGTGGTATTGCAAACTTAAGTCATAGTCCTTGATGAGTTCTAGCCATCTTCTTTGCCTCATGTTAATTTCTTTCTGGGTGAAGATATACTTTAAACTCTTGTGATCTGTGAATACTTCACAACGCTTTCCCAAAAGATAATGTCTCCATGTTTTGAGTGCATGGACAACAGAGGCTAACTCTAAATCATGAGTAGGATAGTTCACTTCATGAGTTTTGAGTTGTCTCGAGGCATAAGCCACAACTTTCCCTTCTTGCATAAGTACTGCACCTAATCCATGATGAGATGCATCACAATAAACTTGAAAATCTTTCTCCAAGTCTGGCAAACATAATACTGGTGCTGTCACAAGTCTCTTCTTCAATTCTTGAAAGCTGAGTTCACAACCCTCAGACCAAACAAATTTCTTGTCTTTCTTTAGTAATTCTGTCATAGGTTTTGCTACCTTGGAGAAATTCTCAATGAACCTTCTGTAGTAACCTGGTAAGCCAAGGAAACTACGAACTTCTTTCACTGACTTGGGAGATTGCCATTCAGTTACAGCTGGAACTTTAGCAGGATCAACTGCTACACCATCTCCTGACACAACGTGTCCAAGAAATCCAACTTCATTTAGCCAAAATTCACACTTGCTGAATTTGGCATATAGTTTATGCTCTCGAAGCTTCTCAAGTATCAAACGCAAATGTCCTTCATGCTCTTCTTTGCTCTTGGAGTAGATTAAAATGTCATCGATGAAAACGACAACAAACTTATCAAGAAATTCCATGAACACCTTGTTCATCATATTCATGAAGTATGCTGGAGCATTGGTCAAACCAAATGGCATCACGGTATACTCATACAATCCATACCTTGTGGTGAAAGTTGTCTTAGGTATGTCTTGTTCCCTTATCTTGAGTTGGAAATAACCTGACCGGAGATCAATCTTTGAGAACACACAAGCTCCTTCTAACTGATCAAACAAGTCATTGATTCTAGGCAAAGGGTATTCGTTCTTGATAGTCACCTCATTGAGTGAACGATAATCTATGCATAACCTTTGACTTCTATCCTTCTTTTCCACAAACAAAAGTGGGGCTCCCCAAGATGAAGAACTTGGTTGAATAAATCCTTTCTGCAATTGTTCTCCAAGTTGTTTCTTGAGTTCTTTCAGTTCATCAACTGACATTTTGTATGGTCTCTTTGCTATTGGTCCAGATCCTGGTAGCAAATCAATAAGAAACTCCACATCTCTATCTGGTAGCATTCCAGGCAATTCTTCCGGAAACACATCCGGATATTCACACACAATTGGCACACTGTCTATGCTAACCCCCTTAAGAGAATTTAGCATACTCTTTTTTGCTTCAAAGTTGGTCTTGAATCTGATCCTTTTATTTTCTGGAGTTGTGAGTGAGACAGTATGGTTGGCACAATCTATCACTCCCTTGTGCTTAGTCATCCAGTCCATTCCCAAAATGACGTCCAATCCTTGGGAGTTTAGGATTATCAAGTTAACGGGAAACTTATAATTCCCAAACTCTATGACTAGATCATGACACCCTGAATTCACTATCATTTCTCCGCCAAGAGAACTTACTTTTATAGGACACCCAATAGTTTCTACCGGTAGTTCATTTCTTTCAACAAATGCTCTTGATATGAATCAATGAGATGCACCAGTATCAAAGAGAACAAATGCTGGAACAGAATTGAGTTTGAACTTACCAGCAACAGCATCAGGCTCCTCATAGATTTCCTCCACATTGATGTGGTTCACTTGTCCCTTTTGAAAAGGGTTGGGCTTGTTGGGTCCTTCAACTTTCTTTTCTGGGCATTCATTGGCATAATGCCCCATCTTCTTGCACTTGAAACACTCAACCTGACTGATGTCCTTCTTGACAGGCTGGCTTCCACTACCACTTCCACTACCACTGTGGTGGCTCTTATATCCACCCCTGTGGTTCTTGTACTTGTCATTATCATGACTACGGTGATGCTTGTTGTCATGATGACGGTTGTGGTTGTGGTGCTTGTTGAATTTCCCATGCTTGTGGGATCCTGAACTTCCACTATCATCATAATGGGAACGCTTGTGAGACGATCCCGAGCTGTGCTTGTCCGAGTGCTTTCTCTTTCTACTCTCAACTTGCTTCATTTTGTTCTCCAAAATAGCAACCTTGTCACAAAGAGACTGGTATGTGGGAACATATGCCACAGCTAACTGTAGGTTCAGTTCATCATTCAACCCTTCAAGGAACTTTTCCGTCCTCTTAGCATCAGTGTCAACTTCATCCGGTGCATAACGCGCCAGATTGTTGAACTCCTCAATATATTCAGCCACGCTGCGGTGGCGCCGTTTCAGATTATGGACTCTTTCTTCTTCAAACTCATCACTCCGGATGAGATGTGATCAGTAAGAAAACCATCTTCAAAGATAGCCCATGTCACATCTTCAATGGGAGTGGTGATCTGGAAGTTATCCCACCAAGTGGCAGCTGGTCCTTCCAACAAATGTGTTGCAAATCTGACTTTTTCTGCATCAGTACAGCCAACTGTTACCAAGTCCTTGTTCACAGAGCATAGCCAATCATTGTCTACCATGGGATCAGTTGTTCCTGAGAACTTTGCTGGCCTCAATCTCAAGAACCTAGTAAGCATGTCAAAACCCGGTGGGTTGTTGTTGTTGTTATTGTTGTTGTTGTTCTGGTTCTGGATGAACGTAGTCATCATTTTCATCAGCTGAGTCTGAGCTGTCATCATTTGCTGCATCTCAGGGGTGATGTTGTTGTTGTTGGGGTTGGGATTGGCACGACGGGGAGGCATCTGTGGTTTGTTCAATAGAGATAAGAATGAGATACCCATAGATGCTATCATGCACAATACATCACATAAACAAACACCAAGCATGCATCATAATAACAATAGTTCAACAACAAAAACGACAAGTTTGCAAAGTAAACACACCAATAACAAGCCATCCACATGTTGGATGGTCATTGCGACTCAAATAAAGTATGATAAATAAATGATAAATGAGTAGTCATCACTACTCCTTGGCATCAACCTCCTCAACAAAGGTAAGACCTGCATTCTCCATCGCGGTCTTGTATTCCTCGACATTGGTGGTCAAGGTCTCTACTTTGGCTTTGAGAGCCCTCATTTGAGAATGAAGCCTCTCAATCACAGTCTGCTGATGCTCGAGCTCGAAGTCCTTGGCTTGAAGTTCTTCAGTCATGTCTCGAATCCTCTTGTTCCTATCTTGGACTCGCTCCTCTTGACTCTTGAACTTTCTGTCCTGGCTCTTGAACTTTGCCTCCATCTCCTTGACTATCTCATCTTGGTCCGCGAAGAGCTTGTCCTTCTCACGAAGCTGCACCTGGAGTTCGTCATTGCTGAGCATGACGTTGGTCCTATCATTGTCCACGTGCCTAAGGAGAACCTCTAAGTCCTAGAGGTATAGACGAATCGGCTCTGCTGTCTCCCTCGAAGTGTCCTCGAAGTCGATGGCCTCTCCATCCTCATCACGTCTACCGAAGACGTGGAAGTGAGTACCTCTAACCTGTCGAGAGTGTCTCCCTAACAGTCGTCCAATCAAGTCCTGCATGACTACCTCTAGGCCTCTCTCCTTGTCGTCGTGCATGAGCTTGAAGATGATAGCCTCCGTGGTAGGCTCAGTCTGGCGTCCAGGCTGATTGACCTTGAAACCCCAAAGGTCTTTCCTCTCAAACTTGGTGAGGGGAAGCACCATGATGGTAGGAAGAGGGAGATTGAGCAAACTAGTAAGCTCAATAATACGAGGGCCAAAGCGAATTCCCTGGAACTCCTCAACAGTGTTGATGGTAACATTAGGCATCTATTTATAAGATAGAAAAGTTAGAATCAACACATTTTAAGATAAAACACAAGGCAAAGCATCACATACATATCTTTGGAAATCAAAACACACCAGTCATGGCATACATGGATCCATTACAACAACCAAAGTTCAACTTATTTTAAGCAACATTTGGAAAATAAGGTGATAAGTGGTGGTCCAACTAACGAAGTACGCTTACAATCCTATCTCACTAGATATATGGGCTAACACAATATTTCTAGAAGCAATCAGTCTATCTTGAGCACATGACTCCATTACTAAGTCTATAATGTCTCCTCTTAAGGCTTGGTTGGTAGCCTCCAACTCTTGGGTATGTTTCTTCTCTTCCTTTAGGTCATTTTGGATGTTGAGCATTCTGCACTTGACTCTATCACCAAGTTCTTGGATGGTCTTCCAAGCTGCATCCCTTGCTGAATCAAAGAATGTAGTGTGCACCACTGAATTGGTGAACATGCAGAATCCTGATTCTTTGTGGTTGTCTTCCTTGTTTTTATACAAGTGAATTTGCACCCACCAGTACTCGACTCCTTCATCCATCACAGGAAAACCTTTGTACACAGCTGCACCATGTATTTCCATTGCAACCATGAGGTCCTTGAGAGCCTTGGGAAATTCTGTCTCACACTCCAAAGTCATTGTCATGAGAGGTCCTTTCCTTACGGCTTCGTTGATGGAGTTCATCTACAAATAGAGATGATAAAGAAGATTAGAAAAGTTTACGAGAAGAATAGACAAGTGTAGAAATTCTTGAAAAAATTTCCTTAGTGGTTTCCAATCCTAGGGTCATAATCCTACAGGAAACACAGTGCTCTGATACCATCTGTAAGATCCCTCCTTTATAAAGGTAAGGATCCCTGTGATTGCAATGCTAGTCCCTGGATCAATGCTAGCATCCACAGTTTAAGATGAAGTACACAGAAACAAAGGTCATTATTACAGTCATTCCAGAGACAACATAGTCTTTACAACTCCATGGCCACAGGCCTAATACAAGAGTTTAAATAAGTAAATAGATAAAAGTCTTCATCTTCATGTGCCACAGGCAAACATGTTGAGTGTAGACTCATGACTCCTAATCCTCATCAGAGTAACCTGCAACATCACAAGTTACAGCCACAGTGGGTCAATACATTGGAATAGTATTGGCAAGTGATACCTTAGTATAATTTTTGGTGGACTAGATACTATATGCAATTTGGCTAAGTGTATCTTAGGCTTGCTTTGCTCAAAATAGGTTTTGCCTATTAGTTGAAATCACTAAGTTTTTCTTTCTCAAAACTTTTCCCAAGGAACCACCAATAGACATTGAGGTCCTTCACCCTTGTTCAACCACAAATTTTACTTAGATATTGGGATGAGGAGATTCTTGATAGCTTCCATGTCTTGATGCTCAAGTTGTCCTTTTCCAGGGACATGGCTAAGTACTTAGATTCTTCCATCTGCAGAGGTTGTGCACTTTCCCCACCAGACTTGATTTTCACCAAGACAGGACCTTTCAGAAGTCTTCCCTTAGACCAAATGGACGCGTTCCAACCTATCATCCCACTACCACCAACTGTCCAAATGGCTAAGTTCTAGCAACCTATGTGATCCAGTCAGAGCCCATATTGCCAAGTGGCTGCACTAGAAGCTTCTTAACATTCGGCCTCTAAAATCTTTTTGTTCCTGGGTGGCCTTCCACAAGTGAGATACACAAGGTAAACCATAGAAATGGGCCTTGTGTAACCACTCAACATAAACCATTCCTTCCATTCCACCCAGGTGTTTCATTTACTTAGTTGTTTTATTAGGCAAAACACAAGTCCAAAGACTTAGAAATATTTTTTATCATAGCATGTATATTTCACCACCCTTGGTTGCTACTAGCTAGGCTAAGCATGGCATAGATAAGCATCTTAACTTAGAAAATTTCCTAGCAATTCTACAACTACTAGGATTTCCCAACATGGCATATAAGCAAAATATAACATGCAAGACTAGCAAAAATATTTCTATTGCTTAGTAGAAATCATAGGGATAAAAATATCATGAAGCACCACTTGCCTTGGTAGTTTGGAGAGTAGCTACACTCCTCATAATCACAATCACTATTGGCACCAAAATCTACACATAAAATCATAGCAACAAATCACATACCAAATAAATACAAGCAAAAATATATGGATGCATGCAATGTGATATGTGATGAATTTCTAAACTCCACAAGACAAGTGCACAGTACTGGTTCTTAAACAAGTTCAAAACTTGCCAAACAACATTTATATAAACACTAAAAAATTCTCAAATAATTTATATACACAAAATAGGCCTACACATGTTTCTGTAAATAAAACCATTTTAACAGAAGCAAAACATTAAACACATTGCATAATTAGAAAGGGCTTGTTCTCCTGATTCCATTGATATAAAATTTATACATTTTAACGTGGGAATCAAAAGTTATGGCTAAAACAATTTCAAACAACTAATAGATTCAGATCCTGATTTTAAATCTAATCTCTAGCCACGCGTCACGTTCTGATTGGCGCGTACCGGTTCGCTCAGGATCACGCACACAGGCCGTTAGATCTACTTAATCTGCACGGCCCAGATCTACTCATACCGTTTCGTTAAGTGATCTATTTATACGCGCTGGATCTAGATCCAACGGTCATCGACCAAGCGACCACAGATGGGCGGCGCTGGCGGTGGCATCTGGCGGCGGCGAGCTCTGTCTACGGCGGCGCGGCGCTACAGGGGGTTCTGGTGTCGTCGGAGACTCTTACCAGGTTTGTAGCGATGCACTGATGCTCAACGTGGCGACGGCTTGGCAAGGGGCGCACGGACAGGGCTGCACGGGCTCGTCGGAGTTGCTGACAGCATCGGGCTAAGGTGGATGGCGACGTTGGCGACGCTCTTGGTCACCCTATCATGAATAAAAGGCATCAGGAGATGCGCAAGGCTATGGCGAACACGTTCGTGTGAATCAGAGGTGAAGGGGAACAAGGGGCTCACCGAATTTAATCGCCGGAGTTGGAGACGTCGTCGGGAGCTTGCTGCGCTTGATGGAGTCAACGACCTGGGGCGGTATAGGATGAACCAATGGTGTCAGAAGAAGCGCAAAGAGATTGTGAAGCTGTTCGTATGAACCAGAGGAGAAGGGGCGCATGGGGCTCACCGGGATTGGTCGCCGGAGTGAGCTCTGTCTGTGGCGGTGCAAGGGCGATTGCGGGCAGCCTGGGGGCGTTTCTGTCTGGCTTTGTTGGGGGAAATGGCCGCGAGGGGGAGGTGGTCTTATAGCCAGAGCGGGGGCGAGGATCACACGCGGTATCAATGGCAATTAAGCCCGCAGTGGCTGCGGAGAGGTAACGGCGGAGTGAGCGTCGCGGCCGCACGTGATTGATGACGACGACATGGTCGCAGGGTCCACTTGTCAGCGAGTGAAATAGAGAGGGGGTGGGATCGGGTGGTCAGTGTCTTGGTGGGTTCGTCTGCGAGTGAGAGAGAGAGAGGGGGAACCCGGGTGGGCTTAGTGGGCTGAATCCGTCGTTGGGCTAGATAGGTGGCGCCAGCCCTTTTCTAATTCTTTTCTCCTTTTCTTTTTCTGTTTTCAATTTCAGGAATCAAATTCAAATGATTTCAAAACCTATTTGAATTCAAATCTTTTCAGGATTTTTGCAGTGTGCAACAATCACATTTCTGGGCATAAAACCAAGTGGTCACTTTGAATTGGCCTGGTCACTTGGAATAAAATAAAATAAGTAGTGACATAGCACTAGTTTTATATAGGTTTTGAAATTGGTTTTCAAATTATATTTGCTTTGAAACTTGGGTTTAAATCTTAGCAATCTAGCAATACACTCTGAAAGCAATAAGACACAAGGCTTGGTTCACTAAACATCTATCTCACATTGGAGATTTGTATTTGTTTTAAATGCTGATCACATAAAATAATGAGCTCATATGCTCCTGTTTTTGAATTGATTTGTTTGAAATGAACTCTATATGATCATGGATGCATGGATTATATGCATGAGTTTGAAACATTATTTTAGGGATGTTACAGGTAAAATTGGAATGGTATCGCATCCAGACAACCATCAGTTTTATAAAGGGGTGAGGCTCATGCCTCAACATTTTCATCATCAAAATCTTCTGGTGTTAGGAAACACATGTCAAAACATTTCAGTAGAATGACTCATCATTCTAAGGTTTTCATAACCATTTTCACCAAGTATTCCCATCTAAGTTGATCAAGTTTTATGCTTAGCACTAGCATCTACAAGTGGGGTAAATACTAATGAGGGGTGGTAAACAAGTGGGGATTTGCTAAGTTCAATCTCATGCCTTAGGATGACATCAAGATTATCTAACTTAGGCCAAAGTTTATGCTATTTATGCTACCTTTAGTTATCTTTCTAGAATATACAAGTCACCATGTAAACTCTAAGAGAAAGCTTTGATAAAGAAAATAAAGTACTTAAGCTTGCAAGTTAAACTAGGATTGGGCATCATCAAATGTATCTAACCAAGCATGCTTAATGCAATGCATAGGTTATCTAACTTTCATAGTTGCAAGGGTTAGCTTGCAAGCTTTCAAGTATTGGCTTGCTAGGATATTAGTATAAGCTTGCCTTGTGCAGAGCATTGGTTGACGTTCTCATCGGCTTCTTCCTCGTAGTATCTTCCTTCCTCCTCGTATCCTTGGTTGGTACTAGCATCTATAAATAAATACGACGTACACAATCACCAAACAATACTTAACTATTTTTAACCATCACACAAAAAGTCACACTAGATGATCTAACATCATCACTATTATCAAAAGAATTAAAGCACTTGTCTTATTTATTTTATTTTCAGAAAAGTAATTTCTACTCATTAAAAAACTACATAAGATTTAATATTCTTCAACTCAAACATGGGATCATCTTGACACATGTCATCACCACATATTTCAGTACATGGGAATGTGATTTAAAGTGGTGTTACAATTTAATAAGGTTTAACCTTTTTATTTTAATTAAATAAACTGACTAGAAATGCCTATGTGGCATTCTTTTATTACTTGAACATTATCTCTGCAACTAACCCATATATTTTTATATATTCTAAAAGGTATGATCAAATGTGATTTTTGAGAGTTGGAATCAGCTCAAAGTCTTTTATGGTTGAATTTTGAAAAATGTTTGAATGCAGAAACGCTTCTGCCTTGTTTTTTTACCATGGTTGATCTATAACTCCAAATGATTTGAATCCAACGGGCTTGGATTAAGCATCTCAGTACCTTTCTAACAATTGGTTTCATGCATTTTGGTTCAGTGAATCGAGCTGGGTTGATTTTTGAATCTAGGTACACAACTATGTTTGAAATTACATGAATAAAACTAACTTTGAATTGCTGGGTCGCGCGGGAGGGTTTGATGGGCCGGCCCACTACACACAGCGCGTACGCGGGCTGGTTAAGTGGCTGTCCCCACGCGTCAGTGAGACGGGGAGGGGCGAAGCGATACGGGGCAACGTGAACCGTAGGATCTGGTTCTAATCGAACGGCTACGGTTCATCTTCCATGTCGGGCAGCGCCGGCGAGACAAAACCCTAACGTGGCAGGTGGGGGTCGTGGGAGGCTCACCGGGGCTCAGACGAGGGTTAGTGACCGGGGCGAACGACGAATTCGACGACGGCGGTTCTCCTGGTACCGGCAGCTTCTCCTGGGGCAGCTCTAATCGACGGCTCCCTTCTTCTCCAGCAGCGGCGGGCTCCGGCCAAATTCCGGCGATGCTCTTCTCGCCTTGATCCGGGAGTGAGGTGGGGTGGTTCTTGGTGAGAGGGGAGTGAACTGGTGTGAAGAAAACGAGTGGTGGAGGCCTCTATTTATAGTGGCTGAAGGGGACCGACGGACGTGGGTTGAGCTCGTCGTGGTCGACGTCACAGAGGGCTACTGGCATGGGCGACGGTAGGGGCGTTGCGGTGTTCCCTGGCGAAGCTCGCGACGTGCGGGCGGTGCTGATCGGTCGGAACATCGTGGTGCTCTGAGCGGGTCTGACGGCGATTTTAATGTTGCACAGCACGCGTGGTCCGCGCGGCAGCGAACGGGCATGTCTGGCGGGGTGATGGGGTGCTGGTGATCATCCCTGCAAGCGGCTACGGCGGCACGCGGTCTGTGGGTGCTGGTCGAGCGGGGCGCTATGGCGCGCTCTCGGCATGGTCGTAGAGGAACTGGGCGCGTGCGTTCTGGGTGGTCCAGGGGCTGGCAGTTCTCGAGGCTGGGACAGGGAGTGGCGGTGGACGGTGGGGTGCCTGCTAGACATGCTTGCTCCGCTTAGTGTTTCCCGTAGCTTGCTGTCGACCATGGGGTGGCAATGTGATGCTCGGCATGCTTCCCATTAATGGCTAGGCTTGCTCACATTGGTGCTAAAGATTGTTAAAGAGGCTAGATGATCTACTAAGACCTGGTTGCAACCAGAGAGGGAACAAGGTTGGCCAATTTTACTGCTACAAATAGTGTTTGTTGTTTGTTTGTTTGTTTGATGCCAGCAAGGTGTTTGATGAAATGGCCGCAAGAAGTTTAAATTTGAATTTTGGATTCAAACTTGGTGGGTTTGCTAGGCACATACTAGGGAGTGTCTGATTAGTTGTATTAGTCAAGGGGCACTGGTTTGGTTGGGTTTTGAAAAGGGGTGATCTTCACATATGATAAAGATTCAATTTTGATTTGTGATTTAAATGAGGTTGCCAAATGGTTTCTGTAAGTTTGAAAGGTGGTCCTTGATTCACGTTTACTTGGTCTAGCAAGGGATGCAAAGATTTGGAAAAGTTTCTGTTTGAAATCTTGAACTAGAAACACTCAAAGTGACGTAGTGAGCAAGATTGGCAAAAATGACCATTTGCTTTATTTTATTTGTTTTTGATTTCTCTTGTTTTTTTCTACATGGAACTGTTTTATATGATGTTTCATCTTTAAACCATTTCTTTCTATTTAGGTTAATCACATAAGTTCATACATGCATTAATCAAATCATTTCATTCACACATGCATTCATATGATTTTAATTAATCAAAGTTTTTGTTTAACCCTAATTCTAGTGATTTGAGTTTGATGATCCTTGTTTTATAGTTTTGGGATGTTACAGCAACCAAGGAGGAGTATTATGAATTATATCCTTATGATGCCTACCAAGGTAAAACATTTGAATTCATATGTAAGTCTCTAATACTTATGATAAAGCTATCTATGGAAGCATGCTTATCATACATGACATATCCATCATCACTTGGAAGCAACAATTTACTCATCTACCAAACTCCTATGCACCATAAGCGGGTGCGACTTCGACCAAACTATGAGAGTAAGTGCTCCAAACCTCTATGTAAGGTAAGAATAAATAATTCTCTAGTTGATATATATTGAAATAATAATGGAGCTTTGAAGCCTAGCTATGGCTTTAAAGAAAGCGCTTCCCGGAAGGAAACCCGAAAGTCATTATTGTCTTTTATTAATTTTGGGTCTTAAATCTAGTTGCATTCATATTGCATTGGAATTTGTATATATATACATGATTCCCTATTATAGTTAGCTTGCGACTATTTTTAACATGTAGAATTATTTGTTGCTCTAATCATGTGTTGCTTATTGTCGTTAAATCTTCTAAAAAATATGTTTGCTTTGTTTGGATACTGAACTAACATTTCAGGTTCTTAGTAAAATTTTCGGAGAAAAATAACTTGTTTCCGACCTCACAGTGAGCATAACGAGCAGTAGTACAGACGGACCCATCTGTACCGCGTGTCTATACCTCTCATGTGACAAACCGGAAGAATTAGAAAATTCTCCAGGAAGGTGACTGCAAGCTTAATGAGCATCAGTACGATGGGACGCGTCTGTACTGTCTGCCCATACCGACCTCGTTACCATGAAAAGGAAATATGAAGATGACCTAGAGGCTGTAACGACCACCCATACGGGCGCATACCACCCATACCACCCGATCATACCAACTTCGATGAAACCCTTAAAAAAAGAAGACGAGGTGTAGTATGGACGGATCCCTTCTGTACCATATGCCCGTACCAAGGAGCAGCATCCCATAGCAAGGGCAGGAAAAAATACAAAAAGTTTATAACCTCTCCAATATTTTTATTTTGATAATCTCAGGTTAGTGGTTGCTCCACTGAATCTTGAGAAACTTGATGCTTCGGGTCCTGGTGGTTCTGAAAGCTTCTTCCAAAATATGGATGGGTACTTCGGGATAGGTCAGGTCATCGTTGATCTCCATGGTACGGTGATCAATGTTCTTAAAAACTTCAGTCTTCTCCGGAACTTCAAGGCACTTGCGAAGTAACAATATATGGAACACATTGTGCACTGCGGACATTTCTTCTGGCAGTTCCAATTGAGATGATACTTACCCTTGACGGTTCAGAATCTTGAAGTGTCCGATATATCTGGGGGCTAACTTTCCTTTAAGCTGGAATCGCTGCATTCCCTTCAAAGGCAAAAATTTAAGGTACACAAAATCTCCGATATTAAAAGCGAGGTCTCGACGTCTCTTGTCGGCGTAACTCTTCTGTCTTGACTGGGCGGTCTTGAGGTGCTCACGAATCTTGTGAACTTTCTCTTCTGCTTCTCGTAGGATGTCGGGTCCGAAAATCTGACTCTCTCCTACTTCCGACCAATTCAAAGGGGTGCGACACTTCCTTCCGTACATAAATTCAAATGGGGCCATTTGTAGACTAGCTTGATAACTGTTGTTGTAAGAAAATTCTGCGAAAGGCAGACAGTCTTCCCATTTATATCCATACTCTAGGACACATGATCTCAACATATCTTCGAGTATTTGATTTACTTGTTCCGTTTGTCCATCATTCTGAGGTTAATACACGGTGCTAAAATCTAGCCGGGTTCCTAAACCTTCTTGGACTTTCTTCTAGAATATCGAGGTAAACTGAGTTCCTCGATCCGATACGATGTTCTTTGGGACTCCGTGCAAATTAATGATTCTAGCGGTGTATAACTCCGATAGCTTCGAACTCTGGTATGTGGTCTTGAGGGGTAAGAAATGGGCTACTTTGGACAATCTGTCAACTATGACCCAGATAGAGTCATTTCCCCTACTAGAAGTAGGCAATCCTGTGATAAAGTCCATTCCAACGGTATCCCATTTCCATTCCGGAATATGTAGCGGTTTCAACAGTCCTACGGGTCTTTGATGTCCCTCCTTGACTCTCTAACATATATCACACTTGGCGATATAGCTTCCGATTTCTCTCTTCATCTTATGCCACCAAATTTGTTCCTTCAAATCCTGATACATCTTCGTTCCTCCGGGGTGGATAGAATAAAGAGTATCATGGGCCTCTTTCAAAATCACTTCTTTCAATTCTGAATCTGCTGGTACACAAAGACGTCCTTTGTACCACAGAACTCCTTCTTCATCTTCCGTGAATCTGCGTACTTTGCCTGTACTGATACGATGTTTGATTCCGTCGATACTAGCATTTCCTTTCTGCGCCTCCTTGATCTGACTGATCAAAGTGGGTTGAAGTTCTATGCTAGCCAAAAATCCTTCACTTACCAATTCCATTCTAAATTGTTCCATCTCTTTATGCAAACTTGGTTGCTCGTTTCGAATCATGGAGTTCAAGCGGCACGGCAATCTGCTAAGGGCATCTGCTACCACATTGGCTTTACCGGGGTGATAGTGAATGTCCAGATCATAGTCCTTGATTAGCTCAATCCATCTTCTCTGTCTCATATTCAGCTCCTTCTGAGTGAATATATACTTCAGGCTCTTGTGATCCGAATAAATCTCACAACGGTTTCCCATGAGATAATGCATCCATGTCTTCAGGGCTAGAACTACGGCTGCTAGTTCAAGGTCATGGGTTGGGTAATTCTGTTCATGCTGTTTCAATTGTCGGGATAGATAAGATATAACTTTTCCTTCTTGCATTAGCACACATCCGAGACCGATCTTGGATGCGTCACAATATACATCAAAGGGCTTTGTGATATCCGGGATGATCAAAATTGGGGCGAAAATCAATCTCCTCTTGAGTTCCTGAAAACTCGCTTCACATTTGTCCGTCCATTCAAACTTCTTGTCCTTCTTCCGCAATTGGGTCATGGGTCTGGCGATACTCGAGAATCCTTCTACAAACTTGCGGTAGTATCCCGCTAATCCGAGAAATGCACGAACTTGGGTTTGAGTGGTTGGGGCTTGCCAATCTTCGACATCTTTCACCTTCGCAGGGTCAAGGGCAATTCCTCTGGCTGATACAATATGGCCAAGGAATCCTACCTCCTGTAACCAGAATTCACATTTGCTAAACTTGGCATACAACTGATGCTCTGTAAGGGTTCCAAGAATGGTCCTTAGGTGTAGCTCATGTTCTTCTTCTGATTTGGAATAAATCAGAATGTCATCGATGAAAACAACGACAAACTTATCTAGGAAGTCCATAAAAATCTTATTCATGAGATTCATGAAATAAGCGGGGGCATTGGTTAATCCAAAATACATGACCATATACTCGTATAATCCATATCTGGTGGTAAAGGCATTCTTTGGAATATCCTCTGCGCGAATCTTGAGTTGATGATAGCGAGTTCTAAGATCAATCTTAGAAAATACTTTAGCACCAGTCAACTGGTCAAACAAATCTTCTATCTTTGGCAATGGGTACTTGTTCTTGATAGTAACCTCATTCAACTTGCAATAATCCATACACAAATGGTTACCTCCATCTTTATTGTCCACGAACAAAATAGGTGATCTCCATGGTGACGCACTTGGTTGAATCAATCCAATTTCTAGCATGGCGTCCAGTTGCTTCTTTAGTTCTGCTAATTCAGATGGTTTCATACTATATGGTCTCTGGGCTATGGGTCCGGTTCCAGGGATTAGTTCAATGATAAACTCGATATCCCGATCTGGGGGCATACCGGGCAAAGCATCTGGAAATACATCAGGGTATTCACAGACTGTCCGGACTTGGTCAATGGTTGGCTGGGCTATACTCTAGTTGCACTTGAATTGCCAAGGCAAGTTTCAGATATATGCTCGACTGCTATTCCGGCTTTACTGGTCATGGTTATGGCTTTCTCGGCACAGTCAATTAATCCTTTGTGTTTGGACATCCAATCCATTCCTAGTACTACTTCCAAACCTTTAGTTCCGAGTACTATTAGATTAGCATAAAAATCTATGCCATGGATTCGGATAGGGACGGCTTTGCAAATTTGCCTAGCTTTGGTGGTTGAACCAGGTATTTGAACAATAATAACATGCTTCAATTTGGTTGGTTGAATCTTACTAAAGCATGCAAATTCTTCAGTAACAAATGAGTGCGATGCTCCAGAATCAAACAACACTCTTGCAAGTACCGAGTTAAAAGAAAACATACCCAGCACGACATCTGGCGCTTCTTGGGCTTCTTCAACATGCACGAGAAAGAGACGACCGTTGCGGTTGAGCAAGTTCCCTGGGGCAAACCTTCTCCCAGGTTGAACACGATGCTGCTGCTGAGCTGGGGCATTTGCATTGAGGGCTGCGGCAATCTTATTGGGGCACTCATTGGAATAATGACCCTTGGTTCCACATTCATAACAAATCACTTGCGACTTGTCCTTTGCTGCAACAGGCACAGCATTGCTTCCAGTCCTTGGTGCAGTGTTGGTGTTGGTGGCGGCATTGTTGTTGTTAAAGTTGGGTGGTGCACGATTGAAATTGCTAGAGTTGCCGGTGTTGTTGTGGTTTCCTCCAGGCCTTGGGTTTCCACGGTTGGGATAGGTCGGACGGTTCATCGAGGGTCTGTTGGTTCTCGAGGCAAATCCTGGAGATGGGTTGGGGCGATACTTTGGGGTCTGGTGGGTCCCTAGCTGATGCATCATGTGATGCTTGCGGTTCTCATTGGCTTGGTTGATCTTTCCTTCCATCTGAATGGCAGAGTCAACTAAGGCTTCAATATCTGCAAAGGGGGTATTGACAAATACCATCTGCATCTCATCGTGCAGACCATTCAGGAATCTCTCTTTCTTCTTGGCTTCAGTGTCGATCTCATCCGGGGCATACCTAGCTAATGACAAAACTTTGTCACGGTATTCCACTACTGTCATCCTTCCTTGCTTCAGTTCTCTGAATTCATCTCTCATCCTCTTGATCAAACCCGGTGGCACATGGGTTCTGCTGAACTTGACTTTGAACTCTTCCCAAGTCATCAGCTGACCTCCCGTCATTGCACAAACATTGTTCCACCATGCTCTTGCATCTCCGGCTAGATAGTGGGTGGCGAACAGAACTTTCTCGTTAGCTTCCACTCCTGCGACTTCCAAATTGTTCTCCATGGTTTGCAGCCAATCATCTGCATCTAGGGGCTCTTCTGACTTAGTGAAAACAGGTGGATTGGTGTTCTGGAAATTCGTGAGCTTAGATCCATGGTTGTCCTGATTTCTATGGCCTTGATTGTTGTTGGCCATCTGAGAGATCTGTTGAAGGGTGGCTAGGTTGTCTTGACATTCGACTCTTTTGGCTTCACGGTCAGAAACCAACATTTGCAAGAGTTGCAACATCGGGTCCGGGGCTGAGTTGCTTCCTCCGCGAGGCATCTAAAGATTGAGATAGATCATGAGAAAAGAGGTAAATTTCTAAGGTTCAGGGTTGTTGAAATTTTTTTAAAGTTTGACTTAGATTTTTCTAGCAACTTGCTTTTTATTCATTCATTCTTTGCACACGATACAACACACACCACAACAATGAAAAATAGATGGTTTTAAGAACCATTCTGTGAAGCTACGATACAGTGGGACCGAATACAATTCACTAACGCTAGTGCTCAAGTGCTACTACTCCTCGGAGTCAGTTTCCTCATCATCCTCATCATCATCATCATCGATGAAGGTGAAATCATCCTCATCGGTGAAGAAGTCCATGGCCTGATCCTCCAGAAAGTCATCATCATCACTGAGATAGGAGTAGGGGTCTCCACGAAGGTCTTCCCCTGCATTCTCCCTCTCCTCCAACTGCATGTCTCTCTCGTGGATGGTCTCCTCCAAATCCGTGATCCGGTGGCGAAGACGGGCAATGATGTGCTCCTTCTTGTCGAGATGACGGTGACGAGACTTGCGATTCTTCACTAGCATGGCGATGGTTAGATCCTTCTTCTGGGCGATGGCGTACCTGTGGTTGGTGTAGGCATGTGCATTGTCCAACTCCTTCTGACGGTCATACATCATGAAGCTGAGGTGGTCCAATTGACTCTTCAGCTCATGGTGATATGGGGCCTCCAGTGGCTGTACCATAACATCACGCCTTGGGTAGAACTCAAAACGGGTACCCTTGATCTGATTGATACTCTGCCCACACAGATGGGCAAGAGCTTCCTGCATTGCCCTGGCCAGTCCATCAAGCCAGTTGTTCTCTCTTAGGGTGAACTGAATTTCCTCTGCAGTGGGAGGTTCAATCTTTTCTCGGAGACTTGCAACAACTAACCACTGCAGATCTTCTCCTTCCTGATCATTGAGCTGGGCTCTGAAGAACTCGGGATGCGGACGCTCCAGAAGTTCCGAAAGCTGGTCCAAGTCACGCTCAAAGATGAGGTCTCCTCCATTCCCCAACTGATAAAACTTGATGTACTTCACGTCCATCTATAAGAATATAGGATGAGTAAGTAGTAGAGTGATCAAGTGTGTCAAATTTTATGTATTTTGCAAGAATTTTTGAGGAACATGAATTTTCATGAAAGAATCCAAGTGATAAGAATGAGAATAAGTTTTTGTAAATACTCATTTCCTTCGGTTTTGAAACTAAGTTTTCGATTCAAACATTCATTCTAACTAGGGTCTCCTATGGTCAACTTGGCTCTGATACCTACTCGTCAACACCCGGATTTTTAATCCCAGATGCATGTTATGCCATACATCACAATCCTAGGATTACCATTTTTACAAGACATAACAGATTTGGATATCACAGTACATCATCCATTACAAACCATACATAAGGTCTTACACAAATAAGGATCTCATGATCCAGTTCTTAATACAACTCAAGTAGCAGAATAACGTAATAGTAACGATAGCGTAGGCGAAGCTCCATCTTCGAGGTCACAGGCAATGCTGACGATGGGAGATGATCCTAGTTGTCGTAACCTTCCTGCGGTCCGTCATCCTGGTACTCCTCTTCATAGTCTGGCCACGGGAATAGCCAGAGACAAAGCCATGAGTACTCTTTAAGTACTCGTAAACTGATACTAACAAGTTAAGGGGATTTTGTAGTAAGATACTAAGCTCTAAGGTTGTTTTGCAAAAAGCCAGATTTACCTCTACTAAGTTCAGAAGCAAAGAAAACTGGTTGAAAGTTTTATACACCTAAGTGGGAATTTGAATTTCATATCACAACTCTGTTATGGTCAAGTCAAAGTCACAATTCATTTCACAAGTCATTTTGAAAACATCTGACGAGGGAAACAGTATGGCCACTCCAACTGTCCATAACCACGGACGCGGCTATTCGAATAGTTTGACACTCTGCAGAGATTGTACACTTTCACCACAACATTCGATACATCCGTCAGGAGCAATCCTGAATTCACCATACTTAGTATGCAGATAATCAATCCTAACCTTTCAATTACACGCCCTAGTATAGGCACCTCTCCAGTGAGTTTGGCCTCCCAACTATTATCAAAAGGATTAAAGAACTTGTCTTATTTATTTTATTTTTAGAAAAGTAATTTCTACTCAATTAAAAAACTACTTAAGATTTAATATTCTTCAACTCAAACATGGGATCATGTTGACACATGTCATCACCATATATTTCAGTAAATGGGAATGTGATTTAAAGTGGTGTCACAATTTAATAAGGTTTAACCTTTTTATTTTAATTAAATAAAGTGACTAGAAATGCCTATGTGGCATTCTTTTATTACTTGAACACTATCTCTGCAAGTAAACACATATATTTTTATATATTCTAAAAGGTATGATCAAATGTGATTTTTGAGAGTTGGAATCAACTCAAAGTCTTTTATGGTTGAATTTTGAAAAATGTTTGAATGCAGAAAAGCTTCTACCTTGTTTTTTCTACCATGGTTGATCTATAACTCCAAATGATTTGAATCCAACGGGCTTGGATTAAGCATCTCAGTACCTTTCTAACAAAATTGGTTTCATGCATTTTGGTTTAGTGAATCGAGCTGGGTTGATTTTTGAATCTAGGTACACAACTATGTTTGAAATTAAATGAATAAAACTAACTTTGAATTGCTGGGTCGCGCGGGAGGGTTTGATGGGCCGGCCCACTACACACAGCGCGTACGCGGGCTGGTTAAGTGGTTGTACCCACGCGTCAGTGAGACGGGGAGGGGCGAAGTGGTACGGGGCAACGTGGACCGTAGGATCTGGTTCTAATCGAACGGCTATGGTTCATCTTCCACGTTGGGCAGCTCCGGCAAGACAAAACCCTAACGCGGTAGGTGGGGGTCATGGGAGGCTCACCGGGTCTCAGACGAGGGTCGGCGACCGGGGCGAACGACGAATTCGACGACGGCGGTTCTCCTGGTACCGGCAGCTTCTCCTGGGGCGGCTCCAATCAACGGCTCCCTTCTTCTCCAGCAGCGGTGGGCTCCGGCCAAATTCCGGCGATGCTCTTCTCGCCTTGATCCGGGAGTGAGGTGGGGTGGTTCTGGGTGAGAGGGGAGTAAACTGGTGTGAAGAAAACGAGTGGTGGAGGCCTCTATTTATAGTGGCTGAAGGGGACCGACGGGCGTGGGCTGAGCTCGTCGTGGTCGACGACACAGAGGGCTACTGGCATGGGCGACGGTAGGGGCGGTGCGGTATTCCCTGGCGAAGCTCGCGGCGTGGGGCGATGCTGATCGGTCGGAACGTCGTGGTGCTCTGAGCGGGTCCGACCGCGATTTTAATGTCGCACAGCACGCGTGGTCCGCGCGGCGGCGAACGGGCATGTCTGGCGGGGTGATGGGGTGCTGGTGATCATCCCTGCAAGCGGCTACGGCGGCGCGCAGTCTGTGGGTGCTGGTCGAGAGGGGCGCTCTGGCGCGCTCTCGGCATGGTCCCAGAGGAACTAGGCTTGTGCGTTCTGGGTGGTCTAGGGGCTGGCAGTGCTCGAGGCTGGGACAGGGAGTGGCGGTGGACGGTAGGGTGCCTGCTAGACATGCTTGCTAGGCTTAGTGTTGCCCGTATCTTGTTGTCGACCATGGGGTGGCAATGTGATGCTCGGCATGCTTGCCATTAATGGCTAGGCTTGCTCACAGTGGTGCTAAAGATTGTTAAAGAGGCTAGATGATCTACTAAGACCTAGTTGCAACCAGAGAGGGAACAAGGTTGGCCAATTTTACTGCTACAAATAGTGTTTGTTTGTTTGATGCCAGCAAGGTGTTTGATGAAATGGCCGCAAGAAGTTTAAATTTGAATTTTGGCTTCAAACTTGGTGGGTTTGCTAGGCACGTACTAGGGAGTGTCTGATTAGTTGGATTAGTCAAGGGGCACTGGTTTGGTTGGGTTTTAAAAAGGGGTGATCTTCACATATGATAAAGATTCAATTTTGATTTGTGATTTAAATGAGGTTGCCAAATGTTTCTGTAAGTTTGAAAGGTGGGCCTTGATTCACTTTTACTTGGTCTAGCAAGGGGTGCAAAGATTTGGAAAAGTTTCTGTTTGAAATCATGAACTAGAAACACTCAAAGTGACCTAGTGAGCAAGATTGGCAAAAATGACCATTTGCTTTATTTTATTTGTTTTTTATTTTCTCTTGTTTTGTTTCTGCATGGAAATGTTTTATATGATGTTTCATCTTTAAACCATTTCTTGCTATTTAGGTTAATCACACAAGTTCATACATGCATTAATCAAATCATTTCATTCACACATGCATTCATATGATTTTAATTAATCAAAGTTTTTGTTTAATCCTAATTCTAGTGATTTGAGTTTGATGATCCTTGTTTTATAGTTTTGGGATGTTACAGCAACCAAGGAGGAGTATTATGAATTATATCCTTATGATGCCTACCAAGGTAAAACATTTGAATTCATATGTAAGTCTCTAATACTTTTGATAAAGCTATCTATGGAGGCATGCTTATCATACATGACATATCCATCATCACTTGGAAGCAACAATTTACTCATCTACCAAACTCCTATGCACCATAAGCGGGTGCGACTTCGACCAAACTATGAGAGTAAGTGCTCCAAACCTCTACGTAAGGTAAGAATAAATAATTCTCTAGTTGATATATATTGAAATAATAATGGAGCTTTGAAGCCTAGTTATGGCTTTAAAGAAAGCGCTTCCCGGAAGGCAACCCAAAAGTCATTAGTTGTCTTTATTAATTTTGTGTCTTAAATCTAGTTGCATTCATATTGTATTGGAATTTGTATATATATGCATGATTTCCTATTATAGTTAGCTTGGGACTATTTTTAACATGTAGAATTATTTGTTGCTCTAATCATGTGTTGCTTATCGTCGTTAAATCTTCTAAAAAAATATGTTTGCTTTGTTTGGATACTGAACTAACATTTCAGGTTCTTAGTAAAAATTTCGGAAAAAAATAACTTGTTTCGGACCTTAGAGTGAGCATAACGTGCAGCAGTACGGGCAGACACATCTGTACCACGTGCCTGTACCTCTCATGTGACAAACCGGAAGAAGTAGAAAATTCTCCAGGAAGGTGACTGCAAGCTTAACGAGCATCGGTATGGTGGGACGCGTCTGTACTGTCTGCCCATACCGACCTCGTTACCATGAAAAAGAAATATGAAGATGACCCAGAGGGTGTAACGACCACCCATACGGGCGCATCCCACCCATACCACCCAATCATACCAACTTCGATGAAACCCTTCAAAAAAAAGACGAGGTGTAGTATGGACGGATCCCTTCTATACCATACGCCCGTACCAAGGAGCAACATCCCATAGCAAGGGCAGGGAAAAATACAAAAAGTTTATAACCTCTCCAATATTTTTATTTTGATAATCTCAGGTTAGTGGGTTACCTTCTACATGTTTCATTGTATTTCATTTTCTTTTACCTATCTTTGAAAATTCCTAGCCTATAATTATATGTAGTTTTTCATGTTTCTTTTAATTTCCTTTTCATGGTTAGATGAACGAACTCCTTTTATACACCGAATTATTTGCTTTTACTTCGTTTGTTATTTTTGCAGGGGCTTGAACCTTGTGTGATGACGTGCATGATTTGTGCTAACCGTGCAAATACTTGCATAAGCCACTTGGTTGTTTCAACTCAACGCTTCAACAAGGAAGTATTCGTTTAACCAAACGTCCATTTCCATCGAAAGGGAGGTTATTCGTACCTCAACGATAAAGTGTGTCACTCTTGCTTTGTTCAAGCTTGGGAAGGTAACCACTTCTCACACTCTTTTTTGATAACTGCATTTTCTCTTCTCTTGTAGTAATGTATTCAAGTTAGGTTCTTGCAAAAGTTCTACCTTGGGGAAGTTACTTCTGCATGTGTAGAGTCTTGTGCAATACTCTTGTTCGATGAAACTTTTTGTGCAATCATGTATCCCGCTGTTTTTGAATGCTTCCTTAGGTAAGATTTGTTTCATAGTTATGTAACTGATGCTCTTGATTTTGTTGGGATTCAGAAGAGTTGAGTTAGAAATTTGATGCACTTTGTTAAAATCTTTATCTAGCTTGAGAAGAACATTGTGATCCTCTAGAATACATTGCCATGCTTTCTACACTTAAAATGAATAAAATTATATTGATGAAGCCTATAAATAATTTCTCGAATTATGATTAATTGTTTTAAGAGTCTATCCTTATATATACTCAACCCCATAGAATTATTCATAGAGACTTGATGGCACTCTTGAAAGGAATTATTTTATTGAAATGAAGTCTAGCGGTAATTGTGATGCATGCCAAAGCTAACCCTGTGGATCAAATAGTGGTACTATTTAAAGAGTGCTATGTTTCCCATGCACACCTTTGGATTCCAACAACTCCACTAGCCTATGAACGATCGATGGTGCAACCCCTGGTTTTGGCTATGAATGGACGACATGGGTGGCATAAGTGTCACTATGTGGGAAACAGTATTGGTACTCTTGAAGGTTGTGCAAACCATTGCTTAAAATAATCACTCAATGATCCCTTTTGAGAATTATCCTTGAAAGAAGGAAAAATATGAAGATCCATATAACAAGTCCTTGGCATGGTCTCATTACTACTTTATGAATTTTCTTGAAAGAAAATGAATGGATAATAGTGTTTGATAGTATTTATCTATTGATATGGGTGTTCTAATGAGACACTCTAATGTTATGATTATTATTACATGGTATCTCACTCTTATTTTGTAAATCCCTTACTTTAAAAAAGTGAGGAGATACAAAACATAAAAGGTGCAATAGGAGGAACACAAGTTTGCTTCCAAAGCTAGATCCACTTTTTGACATGGAGCATTGAAGTTTATTTGATCTTTTATGGATTAACATAACTGAGCTTGTGTTGCGTTGTATGAATATGTCCTTTCTTACTTTGATATTTTAGGAAAAATAAGGACACAATGCATCTATCTTCTACATCTGATATTGTACTTTTGTTTCAATGTTTGCCTCATTTATGTTATGGACTCGTGCCTCATGAACATGATGACCTTGTCCATAAGCCACCATATTGCTCAGGGAAGAGCATGAGTCTATCTTGGGGAAGTTGATGAGTCCAAAATTGAAGCATATTTAAGTATACAAATTATTCATATTGTCACTCATTACATGTTATATCTAGCTACAACTATGACAATTATATATGATTACTAGTTCTCATTCATTTTCACATGGACTTTCCATAACTAGTAGTTTTATTAGGGTTTTATTACTTTTTAGTGTCTTTGACTCGTGTGTAGGTGTTATGTTGGATTATGGATAAAGGAAGGCAAAAGGAACCAAGAAGATGCAATATGGAGGAGGTACAGACACCAGACTTAGCCATTTGAGAGGTGAAAAAGTTAATTTTTCCATAAACTCAAAATAAAGATCCAAGGCCATGGTGTTGTATCCCTCGTCCATATGATTCCTACGAGCTGAAGAATACCCAAATTGGAGTTCGTATGAAAAAATAGTGGCCAAAATACGAAAGCATACTCAAGGTTTAACGACCATTGGTACAGGCAGGTATGGTCACACCGTCCGCCTGTACCATGGGTCTAGACGCATGGAAACAACTGTTCTGAATACGTTTCTTCACAAGATCCATCCCTATTTATTCCTAGACCTTCCTTAGGTCATAAGTAACGTATTGGAGACTATTATGGGCTCCCCTAGGCCTATATAAATAGGCAAGGAGCCAAGGTAGAAGCATCCCTCTCCACATACCTCCACGGTGGAGCCCTGTCGCCTGATAAACTCCATAGTCGCCGCCTCCAGAAGATCTCCACCATCACCATTGCTCAAGAGGAGAAGGTACTTGGATCTTTAAGGCCTCAACACCGATCTATATCACCATCATCATCACCAACGTCTCCAACATCGATCCCCTTCATCTACTTGGCTCTAATCCAAACCCTAGTATGGATCTTCACTTGTATTCAATTGTACTTTCATATCCCATCCATATTATTGCCATGATATTGATTGACTTTATATGAGTAGTTCCTTTGTTCTTGGGGAGATGGAGAAACCTTAGCACTATTATGAAATAAAATAAAGATGATCTATTACTTTGTCCATGATCTATTGATCTATGATGTGTGTTTGATCTCTCTCTTTAGATGGTATGTGTAGTCGGCCACATATAATTTGCCTTCGATTCTAAAGAAAAGGGTGAAATCCTTTGGACGTGTTTGGAAGTGTGCCTGGAGCGATTGTGACTAGAAGCACCGGCTAGCAACCTGCATGGTCAAAGGAGGAATAAAGAGCGATTCACTAAGCTAATTACGATATCCACGTGGAGACCCTTAATTGCGGTGGTCTATATGGGTGACTACTCTCAGACATCGCGGTGATTATTTAGAGATGACCTCATTCTTGGCTCAACAAAGTGGCTTCCTAAGATCCTTGTAGTGAACATCTTATTATGGAGCTTTCCCCACACATGTCATGACATAAGAAATAGGTTATCCTAATTATGATTAATTACAACATGCTAGTGGTGTATCCTACATCCTCGAGAACATTTTAGCCCTATTGAGTTCAACCACCATTCCAAACGCCTTTGTTACTTGTTTCCTTTTTATTTGTTTTAATTACTTTTCTGCGTTCAACCCCAAAACCTTTCAAACACTATTTACTTAAAATCAAAGGCATCTTTCAAGTATCCTTTGGTAGATAGTGACGCGGGACATAAAGACCTTAACCAAATAGCTCTCTATGGGTTCTATACTCTTATTTCGAAACTAGCTACAATCGATTTGTGCACTTGCAGTCATTAGTGTCCAATCGGTGGCAACAGGGGTATTTCTTATCTACTCATTTTCGCCCGGTACAACATCCGGTACCAGTTTGGTAGTACCGGTCATTTCTGGTACTACCGTTGCCTGGTCCGTTAGTACCGCTTGTCACAGTAGGCAACGGTTAGTTTTCGGGCCCCTTATAAAAGGGGCCCTTCTTCTCCACTATACCTACCCATTTGAGATCTTTGACCCCTCCATTGTTGATTTCCTTGAGCTTGTCATCGGCCTCTTCCTCCCATGATTCTTGCATCTCATTGAGGGAAAAGAAAGAGGAGATCTAGATCTACAATCCCACCAATCCATCTCTCATCTAAGTGAGGGAAATATCTTGGGATCTAGATCTTGGATACTTGTGTGGTTTTCCTCTTGTGATCTTCCTCTCTTATTCCCCAATAGCTTTTGTAGGTTTGGTGGAATTTGGGAGTGAAGTACATGCCATTGCATTAGGTTCATAGGTTTGAGTTCTCCTCGAAGGATTTGGTTGGTGAAATCAAGAATCTTGTTACTCTTGGGTTTTTGTAACCCTAGACGGCTGTGTGGCCTTTGTGGTGAGTTCTTGGGGTCTCCAATTAAGTTTTAGAGCTCTCCCTAAGTTAGTGGCCTTGGTCGTGATTATTGGTAGCCTCCAATTAAGTTTTGGAGATTCCCCAATCTTGTATGGGTTTGGTGACCGCCCTCAAGTGTCCCATAGTGGATTGGGTGCTTGGCGTTCGGCGGGTGTTCGGGAGAATAGGGTGAGGCCTCTTATGGCGCTAGTGGTCTTAGTACCATCCACCCTTCCAATGAGATGTACTCCCTTGTAGGGAGGAACTCGGTAAAACATCGTCGTCTCCGTGTGCCTCGGTTATCTCTATACCTAAGCCTTTACTTATTCACTTTACATTGTGATAGCCTTAATCTATCTTGCTATCATATTGTTGCTTGTCTTGCTTAGCATAATTTCTTGTTGCACATAGGGGAAACATAGTTTACATAGGCTTTGTGCTTGACAAAATAAAACGCTAGTTTTATTCCGTCTTTTTTAAACCCATCTCGTAAAAGTTTTTAACAGACTATTCACCCACTCTAGGCGGCATGTGTGATTTTGGAACATGTACCTTATATGTGTGGTGAGTTGAGATTGAAGATGTAGTTTTTCTCTCTCCTCTGTCAAAAATGTTCTTTGCTAACCTCTCGTAATCAACACAACATTCTTCACTTCACAAGAAACTACATGAAAAATATGCACGTCGATGATGGGGTTCTATTTCAACAATCGGCACCGAGTTTCGTGAACGGTATCTTCTTATAATAGTGGTCAGAGTTGGAGTTATTTTATGTATTTCTTCAGATTCATCGTACACGAATTTTACATTCATGGTTGCATTTGTATACTAGATAGGACCCCAAAAAGGGATCCCAAAAGGGATTAACCCCATCGAGACGGGATTAACCCTAAACCCAAAAAGGCATTAATCCCATCGAGACGGGATCCCAAAAGGGATGCAAAGCAATGCATGTGTCTACTGGATAGGACCCCAAAACTCATTGACCCTATAGAGATAGGATCCCCAAACGCATGCAATGCAACACATGCTTTATAGAGATGGAAGAACAATTACCTTGATAGGGTGATTTAGAAGTTAGAGACGAAGCTGGCTAAGAACTCGTGCTGCCAAGTTTGGAGCAAATGTTTACTTCTCTCATATTCTCATCCCTAGGAGGTTTTATAATGGGAGGGGATTTCCTGTTCACCAATCCCCTCAAATACTCATCCCAAAAATACACCAGTATGTTGGAGAGTTTCTAATCTAAACAAAATTAAAGGATTTGCGGATACACTAGCAAATATGAGAGAAGTAAACAAATCATAGGGTATTTTTTAGCCGATCCCCAATATTTAAACGAGTAAAATAGCTCCCTATCCTTTAGAGGGATATATTTACTCCTCTAAAAACATGTGGTTCCTAATTGAACACCTATACTTAACTTCTTGAAAAAATGTCGGTTAACGTGAGTGAGAGAGGAATTTCGAGCACGTGAGAGAGAGGAGAGTGTATGAGGGTTAGTGGGCCATGTGGATTGGACCGATTTGGTCCTAGCACTTAAGTGGTTGGACTGACTAGTGGGCCTAGGGATATTTTGGTCATTTCCAAATGTCTAAAATCTTAAAAGAATTATCTCTCTCACATAAATTCATCAAAATGAAGTAAAAATACCCACAAGTAGAAAATTAAGTAGAAAATCTAAAAAGTGTTTTGATAGATTTTTAAAAAAGGTTTAAGTTGAATGGAAAAATTAAATTATAAAATAATAAAGAAAATATATCTAAATAATGTTAAGGCACGTTTTTGAGTAATAAAATAAAAATAGTTCCAAAATGTGGAAAATGTAAGGATTTAAAATCCTATTTTTATAAAATTATTAAAAAATGTGTGAATAACAATTCTAAATTGTATATTAAATATCTTTAAAATAAATAAAATGCCCTAAAAATGCTAAAGACAATTAGTAATCCTAAAAAGAATATACATACCAATTCCAACTTTAAACTACATTTGAACATTTGAAACTATATAATCTAATTTCTTGAAATATATGAAAATTCTAAAGTGAAATTAATATGAAAATTCTAAAGTGAAATTATTATGAAAATCTAAAGTGAATCTATTACGAAAAATCTAAAGTAAAATACATTTGCATTTCAAATCAACTCCAAACAAAAGTAAATCACTTAAGGGTGAAATTCAACCGAATTAAATAAAGCATTTTATACCTATGCAAAGTGGCATGTATTTGGATCTTTAAACGTTGCCTTTACTGGACAATGATACTATTTTCAGATACTGAGGTTCAAAGCACTATAGAACAATCGAGTTATAATGGTTTGTAGTTACCAGGCTAGTTCATACTTAAATGTCCTTTGGAATATTTCATAAAAACTATTTTCAAAGGTATTACACTATACAAAAGCAAAATTTTATTTTCATAATGAATATGGATTACTGACCTAGGGTGGTCGGATAATTTATTACAATGGACAGTAAAATCATGGTTGGAATACATGAATGGAAATTATGTGAATGGAGATTCTATTGTACTAGGAAATAAATCTAGAATTAAACAACAAATATAGTTAGTAATTCTTGCGTCGTATAGAAAGCACTGACCACGGACTTTGTAATGGAACGGGAAAGTCATTTGTAGCTTTTTCCTTATGTATGACCTCGTACACTAAGCCAGGTTGTGATCCAAAATGGAAATCAACGGGTGGGATCCTGAAACATCCTCATCTTGTGTTGCAGGATGACGACTAAGTGTATTAGAAGGGACGGTAATTGAGTGTAGGTCGCCTGATCGAATCTCATTACAAAAGGGTGGATTGCGAGGTCATGATGAAGAATAATGATTGGCTTGGATCTTTAATTGAGCCTCGAACCAAGAAAGTTTGAACGTGAAGGGATACCCTAACATGCACCTTAAACTTACGATCGTTTGCGGGAAAAGTAGCATACCTCTAAGAGCAATTCCAGCAGGTCCCCTAAAATTTCCTCACTATGTGTTCATGTAGGGGTCTTCCCTAAATGATCACCCCCTATAGTTTATCCATCTCCAGCAGGTCCCTTATATTTTCTCCCATATATCATATCCACGTGTATTATAACAATATTTCGTAACTGACTTTATTTTTCTAAACCACCATAATTCGAATTATTGTAATTCTAGATAAAAACCTAACTAACTCGAAGTGTAAATTAGTAAGAGGCCAAGTCAAACCGTGAAATTGTCAAGCCCAACAGGCCACCACAGTCCATACAGTTGAGGACGCACGATGCATCTCTTAAAAAAGGAACAAAATCTATCACAATTGACTTTCTTCTTCGTCTCTATGTCTCCCACCACCATGATGTCCTTCTCCCTCACGTCTCATCTCTCTACTCACCTCCCTCTTCGCTCACGCCCTCCTCTGGCAACAACAACGCTGCCCTCCCTTGCAGCCTCGTGCGACGATCGATGTCCGTATTCACCTCCCTGTTGTATCCCAGCGTTCTGCTATCGACGGCCCCACCATGGATCGATCTAGAGGTCGGTTTCGAGCGGAATCAAAGAGAAAAAAGACAGGGCAACCTTGGTCGACGTGCGTGGTGGCGGGAGGAAGCTTCCCCGAATGAGCGGTTGGGTAGGGGCGTGGATTAGGGAGGCCTCCACAACCCTGATGTTGAGGGAGAGAGAGGGGTTGGGTCGGGGACCACGACCTATACGGGAGCTTGTAGGGGCACTGCTGGAGGGTGATTTTCCACTCTCTCCCCTACATCTGCTATCGTGCGAGCTATCATGTCTCTCATGGACTCGCTCTAAGAGTGTATAAAACCTCACATTTTACTCCCTATACCGAGAAAGGATCGTGAACGCGGAGGAAAAGGGATTCCGTGAAATCTGTATAACTCATGAATACTGACATACATAGTTTTTCTAAAATAAAACTTACCTTTTTCTAAAAACCCGATTTCAAAAACTTCATAAGCTTAGAATTCGCATGCAAAGCTATAGATAGTGCATCAAACAACCACCTATAGAACTTGTTGAGTGCGCTTGTACTTATCCATACCTTCTTAACTCTTGCTTAGGTACGAACAAGGCCGAAGAAGCTACTTCAAAGGATCTCGAAAAAGGAGAGATATCCTACGAGGAACCAGATCTCTCAGGAGGCATTGAAGGTGTAAGTTATGGAATAGATTTTGGAAATGAAGACGAAGATATAGATATAGAAAACTAGAGTCGTACATGTAGGATAGTTGGGGCCGAACAACATTGTCCATACCAAATAAAGTTTTAATGTTAATATGCAACTAAGCTTAGTAGTACCATTGTGTTTCAAGATAATGCTTTTGAATTGTCTTTAATTTGTGAATCCTCATTGGACCGAGGAGGATCTTGGAGTTTATATTTACCTTTGGTTGTTATCAAAAAATAAATAATAATTTGGACTCATAAAGGTTTTGTTGTACCACTCTGAGGGGTATAATATTTGCGAAACAGTTTTCATGAGTGTCACGTCAATGACTTGTACACTACAACATACAATGTTGTATGGGATCACCGCACGCCGTGAGGGGCAACGGGGCTGCAGGACGGCCGACAGTCGATGGAGGGGTTCGGCCAACAAAAATCGACGCCAACCTTGGTCTCCTGTTGACACCGACCTCGTCGTGGCGTCGGACCCTTGTCATCGGGATTTCACTGGCCTCTCCCGAATCTGGCGCAGCCTAGCTCCTATACAAGCATTCTACCTGTTGGACATATGCCCAAGAGGCAATAATAAAATAGTTATTATTATATCTTTATGTTCTTTATAAATTTTTATATCCCATGCTATAATTGTATTAACCGTAAACATTAATACTTGTGTGTTTTGTAAACATAAAAGAGTCCCTAGTAAGCCTCTTGTTGAACTAGCTTGTTGATTAATAGATGATCTGGTTTCCTAATTATGGATATTATATGTTATTAATAATAAGATCATATCATTAGGAGAATAATGTGATGGACACACTCCAATAGTTAGCATAGCGTAAGATCAAGTCATTTAGAGTTCGTTTGCTACAAGCTTTGAAAAACATAGTAACCTAATCCTTCGACCATGAAATCATGTTAATCACCATCACCGGATGGATGCTTTGATGACATCAAACACCACTTCCATAACTGGGTGGTTATAAAGGTGGAATTAGGTATTCTGAAAGTATGTGTTGAAGCACATGGATCAAGAGTGGGATTTGGCCATCCATATGACGGATACATATACTCTAGGCCCTCTTAGTGGAATGTCATCCAAATGGCTTGCAAGCATGTGACTAGGTCACAAGGGATGTCATATCACGGAACGAGTAAAGAATACTTATCAGTAACGAGGTTGAACTAGGTATAGAGACACCGACGATCAAATCTTGGATAAGTAAAGTATCGCACGATAAAGGGAATCGGTATCATATGTAAATGGTTTATTCGATCACGAAGTCATCATAGAAATATGTGGGAGCCATTATGGATTTCCAGATCCCACTATTGGTTATTGATCAGAGAGGTGTCTCGATCATGTCTACATAGTTCACGAACCATAGGGAGACACACTTAAGGATTCGATGTTATCTGAGTAGATATGGAATGTGAGTTGGAGACCAAATGTTGTTCGGAGTCTCGGATTGGATCCCGGACATCACGAGGAGATCCGGAATGGTCCGGAGAATATGATTCATATAAGAAAAGTCAATTTTCGGGGTTCGGAAATGTTTTCGGTGTTTTGACCGAAAGCTTCTAGAATGTTCTGGAAGGTCCACCACCCCGGGAGGGGGTACTTGGATGCTCCATGCCCTAAGGGGCTGGCCGCATCAAACCCTAGGCCAACTCGGCCAAGCACAAGGGAGGTAGGGTCAAACCCTAGTTTGAAAAGTCAAATCCTAGTTTGGGAAGGAAAGGGAAAACTTGAAAGGAAAGTTTACACCTCCCCTTCTTCCTAGCCGTGTTGGGGAAGGAGTCCAACTCGGTTAGGGCAAGGCGGCCTTGGCCGCCGCCCCTCTCCCATATAAGGAGGGGTAGGCTCCCCCTTGCACCTTGTCCATGGCGCCTAGAAACCTAGCCGCCGTAGCCCTCTCTCCTCCACCACACTGCTCCGGCTTAGGCGAAGCCCTTTAGAAATATCTCCTCCTCCACCACCAGCACACCGTCGTGTTGTTGGGATTCTGAGGAGATCTACAACCTCCGCTGCCCTTCTAGAACAAGGGAGATGAAGGTCTTCATAGAATACCGTCCATGTGACCGACTGCGAAAGCACTGCCGAAACATGGCACCGGAAGGATCTTCTACGCGATCTTGAGATCGGCAAGTGATCGACTACATCAACCACGAGATCCGAATCTCATTAAATGCTCTAGATCTTCGAGGGTTAGTTCTCTACAATCTTGTTGCACCAATATCGTAGAATAGATCTTGGTTTTGTGTGTTCCCCCGATAGAATTTTTTTGTTTTCCATGCTGCGAACCCAACATTACCACCCATCCATCGTTCGGCTCCTCCGTTTTGCAAGAAATCGAGCTTGGAGGGTGACAATTTGCAATAGACTAGGGCAGCGGAGGGGATGTTTTGCAAGTCGATTCCGGCGACGGTAGGGACCGGCGAGCGACGATGAGTTTAGTGGGAGGGCGGTGCAGTGTCCGAGGTGTCGGTGGAGGATTTTCATGGTCACCGGAGGCATCACTGACAAGGATGGGGGAGAAAGTCGCTACAGGGTAGAGGGGCGGGTTTTTTCTCTGTGGAGGACGAGGTCAAGTATATTTAGGGGTCAAGCAGTTACAGTTATGTGGGTTTAGCTAGGTGCGGGTTAGAGGAGTAAAATCCTAATGAGTAAGGGAGCAGTCGGTGGACAAAGCAAAGGCACAATATTTAACCTATAACTGGTGGGGGTCCTAAGGGGCTTCACAAAAATCATATTTTACTGGCAGTCAAATTGGATTAGTCATCCGGTGGAAGCTGTAGATCTGTTTTCGCTGCACCGTATAAAAAGCAGCTCAGCAGACCCGCGCATTAGAAAACCCTAACCGCTTCCTCCTCTGGTAATCCCACACCCATGCCCCTTCTCTCGCGTGCAGCGGACGGCACTGCTCCTCCTCCCTGGCCGCCATCCTGCCTCGCCCCCTTCTCTCCCCATGGTCTACCTTGAGACGCCGAGTACAGGCCGTCGCCGCGCCCCTCCTCGGACAGGCACGCACTAGCAGCTCCACTAGAGCTTGACCCGTGCTCCGGCCCAAACCGGTCTTGTCGCCCATCATAGAGGTCGAAGCACAGCTAGGCCACCTCTCCGGTACATCCATCCTCGCTGCCCCTGTTGGAGATATGCCCTAGAGGCAATAATAAATATAGTTATTATTATATCTTTGTGTTTATGATAAATGTTTACATTCATGCTATAATAGTATTAACAAGGAAACATTAATACTTGTGTGATTTGTAAACAAAAATAGAGTCCCTAGTAAAGCCTCTTTATAATACTAGCTTGTTGGTTAATAAATGATTGTGGTTTCCCTATCATGAACATTGAGATGTTATTAACAACAAGATCATATCGTTAGGAGAATGATATGGTGGACATACTCCTATAGATAAGCGTAGCATAAAGATCAAGTCATTTTAATAGTTCAATTGCTATATGCTTTCTGATACATAGTAACCTAATTCCTTCGACCATGAGATCATGCATATCACCTTCACCGAAAGGATGCTTTGATGACATCAAACACCACACCATAACTGGGTGGCTATAAAGGTGGCATTCAGTGTTCGGAAAGTATTGGTTGAGACACATGGATCAAGAGTCGGATTTGTCCATCCATATGACGGATAGATATACTCTGGGCCCTCTCGGTGGAATGTCATCCAATTAGCTTGCAAGCATGTGACTGGCTCACAAGGGATCACATATCACGGGAACGAGAAAAGAGTACTTATCAGTAACGAGGTTGAACTAGGTATGCAGAGATACCGACGATCATGACCTCGGATAAGTAAACTATCGTGAGACAAAGGGAAATTGGTATCATATGTAAGTGGTTCATTCGATCGCAAAGTAATCGTAGAAATATGTGGGAGCCATATGAATTTCTAGATTCCTCTATTGGTTATTGTTCGGAGAAGTGTCTCGATCATGTCCGCATAATTCACGAACCGTAGGGAGACACACTTAAGGATTCGACGTTGTTTGAGTAGTTATGGAATGATGAGTAAAAGACCGAATGTTGTTCGGAGTCTCGGATGGGATCCGGGATATCATGAGGAGATCCGGAATGGTCCGGAGAATAAGATTCATATAAGGAAAGTCCTGTTTCGGGGTTGGAGAATGGTTCCGGTGTTTTTCATCGGGAATGTTCTAGAAGGTTTCGGAATGTCCGGCACTCCGGAGGGGAAGGGTACATGAATGTGTCATATCAAGTTGGAATGATTGCATCATGTAGTAGGTGTCATCGCTGAACAAAATAAAGGGTTTAATCAAATCCTAGTTTGAAAAGTCAAACGCCAATTTGAAAAGTCAAACGGCTATTTTAGAAGGTGGAGGGGAAGTAGGAAACCTACTTGGGGAGGAGTTCGTCCCCACCACCGCCGGCCCACTTGGGAAACCGAGTTGGGGAGGGACTCCCCTCCCCTGGCGCGCCCCCTCCACCTATATAAGGAGGGGCAGGGCTGCCCCTCCAGACACACAACACCTCCACCCCAAACCCTAGCCCGGCGCCGCCACCTCCTGCTGCCGCCGCCTAGCTAAACCCTAGCCGCCGGCCTAGCTCCTCCTTGGTGTGTCTAAACTCTAGATCGCTGAGGCTCTCTCTCATAGTCCACCATACTCGCTCCGGCTTAAGGCGAAGCCCTGCGAGATCTCCCCTCTACTTTCGGTACCACGCCGTTGTGCTGCCGGAATCGCGAGGAGAGTGCTACAACTTGCGCTGCCTGCTGGAAGAAGGGAGAGGAAGGTCTTCGTCGAGTATCGAACGTGTGACCGACTGCGCAAGCGCTGCCGGAACACAGCGCCGGAAGGATCGTCTACATGATCTTGAGATCGGGAAGAGTACGACTACATCACCCACGAGAATCCGCTCTCGTTAAACACTTTGGAATCTTCGTGGGTGAGTTATTCCATTTACTCGTTGCTACAATCTAGTAGATAGATCTTGGCTTGTTTGTTTGTATGCGGTAGAAATTTTTTGTTTTTCATGCTACGAAACCCTACAGTGGTATCAGAGCCGTGTCTATATGTAGATCTGTTGCACGAGTAGAACACAATGGTCACTGTGGGCATTGATGGTTTTGTTGTCGATTGCTTCTTGTGTACTTTGCATCTTGCGGGATGGTGGGATGAAATGGCCCGGGCTAACCTTACATGACATCGTTCATGAGACTTGCTCCACGCTTGACATGCAACTTGTATTGCATAAGTGGCTTTGCGGGTGCCTGTTTCTCCCAACATAGTTAAGATCCAATTTACAACGGGTGATTGACAATACTAGTATCAATGTTGTGGTTCTTGTTCGTAAGTTAGAACGACACTTATTGAAAGCCTCAAACCACGTAAAACATGCAAAGAAAGTAGAGGCGTCTAACTTTGTTTTGCAGGGGTGTGCTGTGATGTGATATGGCCATGATTGTGATTATATTTGATGTATGCAATGTTCCTTATTGTAAGTTGGCAATCGGCAGGAGCCATATGGTTGTCTTTAATTTTGTTAAGACCCACGTGTCTATTCAAAGTATTTGTAATAGTTGAAGCTGGTGGACGACAACCATGGAGTAGCGTCATTGACCTTGATGCAATGTCGGTGATGATGGAGATCATGTTCGTTCTTGAAGATGGAGATCGGAAGCACAAAGAAGAAAGGCCATATCATATCACATATTATGAATTGCATGTGATGTTAATCCTTTATGCATCTTGTATTGCTTAGTTAACGACGGTAGAATTATAAGATGATCCCTCATACACATGAATTTCAAGTTCTAAAGTGTTCATCCTTAGTAAGCACCGTTGCTAAAGCTTGTTGTTTCGAAGCACCACGTGATGATCGGGTGTGTTAGATTCCGCAAGTGTATACAACGTGAGCAAGCCAGATTTGCTCATGCGGAAGCTAAGGTTTGATCTTGACGAGCCTAGCATGTACAAACATGGTCTTGGAACACGAATCACCGAAAGGTAAAGCATGAATCATATAGTAGATATGATGAACATGTCGATTGTTCGCCATTGAAGCTACATCAACTCTCGTGATGATCGGTTTTGATGTGGTGGATTTGGTTCGTGTGATCACTAAAACAATGTGAGGGATATTGTTTTGAGTGGGAGTTCACCTAGATTAATTTAACTATTAATTAGAACTCAATTTTTCATAAACTTAGTCTAAACTATTGCAAATATGTCGTAGATCAATGGCGGCCCCTACCATCAATTTTAATGCGTTCCAAGAGAAAGAAAAGTTGAAAAACAATGGAAGCAACTTCGCGGATTGGTTCCGCAATTTGAGGATTGTCCTCACAGCTGGTAATTTGACCTATGTGCTGGATGCACCGCTAGGTGACCCACCTGCAGCTACTGCTACCGATGAAGTAAAGAATGTTTACCTCGCTCGGAAGACACAGTACTCCACAGTTCAGTGTGCTATCTTGTATGGTTTAGAATCGGAGCTTCACAAAAGGTTTGAGAATTCAGACCCACATGATATTGTCCATGATCTCAAATTGATCTTTGAGACTCACGTGGCAATTGAGAGCTATGAGGCTTCTGAAAAGTTCTTTAACTGCAAGATGGAAGAGGGCAGCTCCGTCAGTGAGCATGTTCTTAAGATGTCTGGGCACGCAAACAAACTTCAAAGCTTGGGTATAGTGATTCCTAATGCTTTGGGGATTTACCGTGTCCTCCAATCACTACCACCAAGTTACAAGAACTTTGTGATGAACTACAATATGCAAAACATGAACAAGCAGTTGCCAGAACTCTTTGCCATGTTGAAATCTGCAGAAGTGGAGATCAAGAAAGAGCACCAAGTGTTGATGGTCAATAAGACCACCAAATTCAAGAAAGGCAAGTCTAAGCAAAAGGGACACTTCAAGAAGGGTGGTAAGAAAGTTACCGCGCCGATGAAGAAGACCAAGGCTGGACCTAAGCCTGATACTGAGTGCTTTTACTGCAAGGGAGAAGGTCACTGGAAGCGGAATTGCCCAAAGTACTTGGCGGATTTGAAGAACGGCAACATCAAGAAGAAAGGTATATCCGATATACATGTTATTGATGTGTATCTCACTAGTACTCGTAGTAGTGCCTGGGTATTTTATACTGGTTCGGTTGCTCATATTTGTAACTCGAAACAGGTGCTGCAGAATAAACGAAAGCTAGCGAAGAACGAGGTGACGATGCGCGTGGGAAACGGATCAAAGGTTGATGTGATCGCGGTCGGCACGCTACCCCTTCATCTACCATCGGGATTAGTTTTATACTTAAATAATTGTTATTTGGTGCCTGTGTTAAGCATGAACGTTATATCGGGATCTTGTTTATTGCGAGACGGTTACTTGTTTAAGTCCGAGAATAATGGTTGTTCGATTTATATGAGTAATATGTTTTATGCACATGCACCTTTGATAGATGGTCTATTCTTATTGAATCTCGATAGTGGAAATACACATATTAATAACATTGAGGCTAAACGTTTGAAATCGAGCGATAACTCGACCTATATGTGGCACTGTCGTGTTGGTCACATTGGAGTGAAGCGTATGAAGAAACTCCATTCTGATGGACTTCTTGAATCACTTGATTTCGAATCACTTGAAAGATGCGAAGCATGTCTAATGGGTAAAATGACTAAGACTCCATTTTCTGTATGATGGAGCGAGCTAAAGAATTATTGGAAATCATACATACCGATGTGTGTGGTCCAATGAGTGTAGCATCGCGCGGTGGTTATCGTTATGTTCTTACCTTCACGGATGACTTGAGTAGATATGGGTATATCTATTTCATGAAACATAAGTCCGAAACTTTCGAAAAGTTTAAGGAATTTTAAAGTGAGGTAGAGAATCAACATAACAAGAAAATTAAGTTTCTGCGTTCTGATCATGGAGGTGAATATCTAAGTTACGAGTTTGGCGAGCATTTGAAGAAATGCGGAATACTTTCACAATTGACACCGCCGGGAACACCACAGCGTAATGGTGTGTCTGAACATCGTAATCGAACTCTCTTAGATATGGTTCGTTCTATGATGTCACTTACATATTTACCGCTATCATTTTGGGGTTATGCATTAGAAACAGCCGCATTCACTTTAAATAGGGCACCATCTAAATCCGTTGAAATGACACCATATGAATTATGGTTTGGCAAGAAACCTAAATTGTTGTTCCTTAAAGTTTGGGGTTGCGAAGCCTATGTAAAGAAGTTACAGCCGGACAAGCTTGAACCCAAAGCGGAAAAATGCGTCTTCATAGGATACCCGAAGGAAACTATCGGGTATACCTTCTATCATAGATTCGAGGGCAAAATCTTTGTTGCTAAGAATGGATCCTTTCTAGAGAAGGAATTTCTCTCGAAAGAAGTGACTGGAAGGAAAGTAGAACTCGACGAGGTTGTCGAACCTTCTCTCGAAATTGCGAGTAGAGCAACACCGGAAGAAGTTGATGTGGTGCCTGCACCAATAAGAGAGGAAGCTAATGATGATGATCATGAAACTTCGGTTGTAGTTGCTACAGAGCCTCGCAGGTCAACGAGAACTCGTACCACTCCTGATTGGTATGATCCCGTTATGAGTGTCATGTTGGTGGACAACACCGATGACCCTGCGACATATGAGGAAGCGATGATGAGCCCAGATTCCAATAAATGGCAAGAAGCCATGAAATCGGAGATTGGATCCATGTACGGAAACCAAGTATGGACTTTGGTGGACTTACCGGATGGCCGGAAGGCTGTCGAGAACAAATGGATTTTCAAGAAGAAAACAGATGTTGATGGTAATGTTACTATCTATAAAGCTTGACTTGTCGCAAAAGGGTTTCGACAAATTCAAGGAGTTGACTACGATGAGACTTTCTCACCTGTAGCGAAGCTAAAGTCTATGAGGATTATGTTAGCAATCGCTGCATATTATGATTATGAGATATGGCAGATGGATGTCAAAACAGCATTCCTCAATGGAGACATTGATGAAGAGTTGTATATGATGCAACCCAAAGGTTTTGTCGATCCTAAAGATGCTAACAAGGTATGCAAACTTCAACGGTCCATCTATGGATTGAAGCAAGCATCCCGAAGTTGGAATCAACGTTTTGATAAGGTAATCAAAAGTTTTGGTTTTATACAAACTTACGGAGAAGCTTGTATTTACAAGAAAGTGAGTGGGAGCTCTGTCGCATTCTTAATACTATATGTAGATGACATATTGTTGATTGGGAATGATGTAGACCTTCTTAATAGTGTCAAGGAATATTTGAATAATAGTTTTTCAATGAAGGATCTTGGCGAAGCAGCTTACATATTAGGCATAAAGATTTATAGAGATAGATCGAGACGCCTAATATCATTGTCACAAAGTACATATTTGGACAAAGTTCTAAAGAGGTTTGGAATGGAAGATAGCAAGAAGGGGTTCTTGCCCATGTTGACCAATACGACCTTGAGTAAAACTCAAAGTCCGACAACGGCAGAAGATAGAGAAAGGATGAGTAAGACTCCCTATGCCTCAGCCATAGGATCTCTAATGTATGCCATGCTATGTACTAGACCCGACATTGCATATGTTGTTAGTTTAACTAGTAGATATCAAAGTGATCCAGGAGTGGATCATTGGACAGCGGTCAAAAACATCCTTAAGTACTTGAGAAGAACTAAGGATATGGTTCTTTCTTATGGAGGTGATGAACAACTCGTTGTTAATGGTTACACCGATGCTAGTTGGAACACCGATCCAGATGATTCTAAATCACAATCTAGATACGTATTTACTTTGAATGGTGCAACAGTTAGCTGGAGGAGTGCAAAGCAAAGCGTTGTGGCGAGATCTTCAACTGAATCGGAATACATGGCTGCTTCGGAGGCTTTACAAGAAGCGATATGGATGAAAGAGTTCATTACAGAGCTGGGTGTGGTTCCTAGTGCGCTGGACCCAATGTCTATCTACTGTGATAACATGGGCGCCATAGCCAATGCGCAAGAACCAAGGTCACACAAGAAGCTGAAGCACATCAAGCTACGTTTTCACGCTATTCGAGAACATGTCCAAGATGGGGACATAAACATTTGCAAAATACACACAGATCTGAATGTGGCGGATCCGTTGACTAAACCTCTCCCGAGGGCAAAACATGACCAGCACCAAACTGCCATGGGTGTTTGGTATATTACCATGTAATCTAGATTAGATGACTCTAGTGCAAGTGGGAGACTGTTGGAGATATGCCCTAGAGGCAATAATAAATATAGTTATTATTATATCTTTGTGTTTATGATAAATGTTTACATTCATGCTATAATAGTATTAACAAGGAAACATTAATACTTGTGTGATTTGTAAACTAAAATAGAGTCCCTAGTAAAGCCTCTTTATAATACTAGCTTGTTGGTTAATAAATGATTGTGGTTTCCCTATCATGAACATTGAGATGTTATTAACAACAAGATCATATCGTTAGGAGAATGATATGGTGGACATACTCCTATAGATAAGCGTAGCATAAAGATCAAGTCATTTTAATAGTTCAATTGCTATATGCTTTCTCATACATAGTAGCCTAATTCCTTCGACCATGATATCATGCATATCACCTTCACCGGAAGGATGCTTTGATGACATCAAACACCACACCGTAACTGGGTGGCTATAAAGGTGGCATTGAGTGTTTGGAAAGTATTGGTTGAGACACATGGATCAAGAGTCGGATTTGTCCATCCATATGACGGATAGATATACTCTGGGCCCTCTCGGTGGAATGTCATCCAATTAGCTTGCAAGCATGTGACTGGCTCACAAGGGATCACATATCACGGGAACGAGAAAAGAGTACTTATCAGTAACGAGGTTGAACTAGGTATGCAGAGATACCGACTATCATGACCTCGGATAAGTAAACTATCGTGAGACAAAGGGAAATTGGTATCGTATGTAAGTGGTTCATTCGATCGCAAAGTAATCGTAGAAATATGTGGGAGCCATATGAATTTCCAGATTCCTCTATTGGTTATTGTTCGGAGAAGTGTCTCGATCATGTCCGCATAATTCACGAACCGTAGGGAGACACACTTAAGGATTCGACGTTGTTTGAGTAGTTATGGAATGATGAGTAAGAGACCGAATGTTGTTCGGAGTCTCGGATGGGATCCGGGATATCACGAGGATATCCGGAATGGTCCGGAGAATAAGATTCATATAAGGAAAGTCCTGTTTCGGGGTTGGAGAATGGTTCCGATGTTTTTCATCAGGAATGTTCTAGAAGGTTCCGGAATGCCCGGCACTCCAGAGGGGAAGGGTACATGAATGTGTCATATCAAGTTGGAATGATTGCATCATGTACTAGGTGTCATCGCTGAACAAAATAAAGGGTTTAATCAAATCCTAGTTTGAAAAGTCAAACGCCAATTTGAAAAGTCAAACGACTATTTTGGAAGGTGGAGGGGAAGTAGGAAACCTACTTGGGGAGGAGTTCCTCCCCTCCACCGCCGGTCCACTTGGGAAACCGAGTTGGGGAGGGACTCCCCTCCCCTGGCGCGCCCCCTCCACCTATATAAGGAGGGGCAGGGCTGCCCCTCCAGACACACAACACCTCCACCCCAAACCCTAGCCCGACGCCGCCACCTCCTGCTGCCGCCGCCTAGCTAAACCCTAGCGGCCGGCCTAGCTCCTCCTTGGTGTGTCTAAACTCTAGATCGCCGAGGCTCTCTCTCATAGTCCACCATACTCGCTCCGGCTTAAGGCGAAGCCCTGCGAGATCTCCCCTCTACTTCCGGTACCACGCTGTTGTGCTGCCGGAATCGCGAGGAGAGTGCTACAACCTCCACTGCCTGCTGGAACATGGGAGAGGAAGGTCTTCGTCGAGTACCAAACGTGTGACCGACTGCGGAAGCGCTGCCGGAACGCAGCGCCGGAAGGATCGTCTACACGATCTTGAGATCGGGAAGAGTACGACTACATCACCCACGAGAATCCGCTCTCGTTAAACACTTTGGAATCTTCGAGGGTGAGTTATTCCATTGACTCGTTGCTACAATCTAGTAGATAGATCTTGGCTTGTTTGTTTGTATGCGGTAGAAATTTTTTGTTTTCCATGCTACGAAACCCTACAGCCCCATGCCAGATCAGGTGTTCATGGCTTCTCCTCTGTCTCTCCCCCTCTTCATATTTTTATCTTCCTCCCTGTCCATTCATTAGTGCTTGATTTGTTTTTCCACAGCTAAGGATGTTGTTTTGGGTTAATACGTGAGGTAGATTGTTTTATTTGCTTTGGATGTGATTTCTCTGACTTCATAATGTTTGTGCTTGCTAGGTGTTCGATGAATTATTCACATGGACTAATACGTTTTCTCTGCTACAGGTTTTGAGTTCACACCGAGGCCAGCTTGAGCTTACTATTATTCGATATCTCGATCAAAATGGTGTTATTTGGTTACTATAATGTTATTATTTGTACTATGAAGTTTGCGACTTATTTTCACTCCATCGTGCCGCGATGGTAATACACTAGATTTTTGCTTGGAAGTTACCTTCAAGTCTCGAAGCATCTATAAAAGGACCCATCTTAATTATTTTTGGCATTGGCTTCATTCATATAGTATAGGATACACAATGAGAAATATCTTAGCCTGGTACAGTGTTTGGTCTAATTAGAAATAAGTATGATCAATATTTACATCAAACATATAACCTAAGAAAAATACCCGATGGGGGATTTCCTAATTCTCAGCTTACAACATAGTCAACTCGAGCACCGTCCGATCAAACCTGCGTGCCAAGATCTGTGTTTGTCAGGTTTTGAGTTTGCTTGGCCTGTGTTGGTTGTCCGGTCCGGTCCGGGCTTTTCTCTTTCTAGGCTGTTGAGCAGCGATGGGCCTGGTTTCAGGCTGTTTTAGTGGAGCAGGGTCTATTTTACTTCACTTAGAGTGTGTTGTTTTCTGAGCTGTTTTCGTTGTTCGGGATTCTGTGTGGGGTTGTTGACTTGTTTTTTTACCCTTATGGTTACTTTTAATTAGTATTATTTTCAAGTTTTTTTGCAAAACCTTTTTACTAAATATGTATGGATGGCCTAACGTTTATATTTTATTATTTTTGTCTTCCTCTTTTTCTTTTAATTTTTGTCAACCGTGTTATTAGAAGTGAAATGGTTATTTTTGTTAGATAGTCATTGAATGATCATCTATGAATTGTAATTGACTTGCAGCTTAGATTTTTGCAATTCAAATCAAATTTAATAAGAATTTTTGCTAGTCATGTTTTTTTGGTTTTTCCTATCAGTAGTTTGAGTTGTAACTGGTTTCTATCTCCGCAATGGCTCGTGTTGTCCTAAACTGTGTTGCTTAGAGGGTCCTTTTCTACTAGTCTTAGACTATAGAGAACATGAAACTCAGATGGCGGGACCTATGAGTTGCAACTGGTCATGCCACTCAAGTGTGGCGAGACTGTGAGTTGCGACTAGATAGGCAACTCCTGCGAGATCTACGAGTTACAACTGGACATGCAACTGGACCTTTTTGATCATCCAGTTGTCCAGTTGCAACCATGGTTGCAACTAGGGGTGTGCAAAAGCGTTTTCGCAGTTTAGTCGGTTTGGACTAGTACATTTTTTTTGTAGTGGATTCGGGGCAAGGATTTAAATTGTGAAAGCAAATGAACTAGGTGAAAACTGGCCGGTTTGGACGGTTTCCACGGTTTGCTGTTTTGCCCACCCATAGTAACAACTGAGTTGAACTGGACATGCAACTAGGTGGCGATCTTTTTTAATCACGTAGTTGCATTTGTGGTCACAAAGTTTTTAAGTTAACATAAACCTGATTATTTAGTCCTAAATTTAAATTTTTAAAATTGATCTATGAGTTGCAACTGGACATGTAACTAGGGAGGCGAATCCTCTCTATCACCCAGTTTCAAATGCGCTCGCAATTATATTTTTGAAGTTGACATAAATAAATTTGACCTTCTTATTTTGAATTTTCCATTTTTAAATTTATGTGTGAGTCATGTAACTAGGAGGCAAAACCTTTTTATCACCCAGTTCCAACCGCATTCGCAACTGAGTTTTAAAATTGATATTAAACCAGACTTTTATCTAGAACTTTTTCATTTATTTAACCTAACACATGAGTTGCAACTAGACATGCAACTCGGATGGTGGGACCAATGAGTTGCAACCGGACATGCAATGCATGTGGGGGACTTATTTATCCACCGATTGCAATTGTGATCGCAACTTAAATTTGTTCACACAAAATATACTTTTTTATTTTAAGTTTTATATTTATTTAAATTGACCCTTGAGTTGCGACTGTGCTCGCAACTGGAGAGTCGAGACCTTTTTAATCATCCACATGGAATATTCTATTTTATTTTTTATTTTTGACCCTTACGGTTACTTTTAAATTTTAGTTAGTATTATTTTCAACTCTTTTTACAAAACCTTTTTTACTAAATATGCATGGATGGCCTAACGTTTATATTTTATTAATTTTTTCTTCCTTTTTTCTTTTAATTTTTCTCAACCGTGTTATTAGGAGTGAAATGGTTATTTTTGTTAGATAGTCATTGAATGCTCATCTATGAGTTCTAATCGACTTGCAGCTCAGATTTTTGTAATTCAAATCAAATTTAATAAGAATTTTTTCTAGTCATGCTTGAAAGAACATGTGGGTCCCCAATGTGTGGTTTTGGTAATTAATGACAATCTTTATGGAGTAATGTGTGTATTAAGTTGCATTTGTAGGATTTGTCCATTGACATTGCTTGGAGCATGTGTTGGCTTCAAGGTCGATGAAATGAGAAGAAGATGTGTTGCGCAAGCTCAAAATGCGCCATCTATAGAAGATCTCATGTTTGATGCTTGCCATCCTCGGTGATCATGGATCGATGATGAGGAATTAAGTAACGTGTTCCATCTTGAGAAGGGCAAGATCATCTACATCGAGCTCAAGTGGAATGCTCAGGGCAAAGGTATAATCTTGATAGGTTTTCCCTTTTGCCGGTCTCATGGTTAGTGAGAGACCGGGTTTAGGATAGATAGCCGTACTATCAAGAGGGGCTCTCGAATGAGTAACTCGATCATATCGTTCGGAGAGAGCTCAAACCTTTTCATACTTGCATCATCATATTTGGTTGTTATTTGGTCTTATCCATTTGAGGATTTAGAGCTCGTGGTAATCTCCATAACAAGCTCTTGTTCATCAAAAACGGATTTCCCTTTTTATATCTTATTGCATTTTGATCTTGGAGGTTTTACCGGTTTGTATTTTAGAGATAGGTAAAACCTTCCATTATTTGGTTCTTACTCATATGAGGATTTAGAGCTTGTTTTAATCTCCATGACAAGCTCTAGTTCATCGAAAACGGATTTCATATGCATTTTCTATTATGTTTCCGATGTTGGAGGTTTTATCGGTTTGTATTTTTGAGAGAGGTTAAACCTTTTGTCGTTTGGATCTATCCTCCCTTGATGTAATATGATGTTTCTTTGCATAATCTTGTAGAGCTTGTTGTCCTCTTGGAAACGATCCCAAGATCATCAAAATCGGAGTCCAGATGCAAAAGTTATGGCTGTTTTTGTTCAGGGATGACCGGTAGTACCGGAGGTCCGGTAGTACCGCCCCTTAGTACCTGGTGGTATTAAATAAGGTGCGTTTGGTGACCTGGGATCCCCAGGGAATGTCCGGTAGTACCGGGAAAAAATCCTGTAGTACCGGGATTCGCGTTTTTGGGCTTCAACGGTTGGATTTTGGGGGGGCCTATTTAGGGGGACTTCTTCCCCAATGTTTCTCTAACTATTCTTGCAAGTTTTTCCCTCCATTGTTGACCTTACAAAGATTTCTATCTCTCAATACCTCCAATGATTCTTGCCCATATTTGAGTGGAAGAGAGAGGAGATCTAGATCCATGTTTTGACCAAACCAAAACATCTCTTTGTGAGTGTATCTTTGGGGATCTAGATTTTGGGGGATTTTGTGTACCTCTTTGTGTTCTTCCTGTCTTGGTCCACCAATAGCTTTAGTAGCTTTGTTGGAACTTGAGAGTGAGGGATTGGAGCATCTTTATGGTGTTCTTGCCTCTTGCATTTGGTGCATCGGTTTGAGTTCTCCTCGGAGGATTTGGTGAGTGAAAGTTGAGAAGCTTTTTACTCTTGGGTTCTTGGAACCCTAGACGGTTTGTTAGTGTTGCAGGTTGTGGCCTTGGTGGCGTTTGTTGGGAGCCTCCAATTAAGTTGTGGAGAAGTTCCCCAACCTTGTGAGAGGTCCGGTTGCCACCGACAAGTGCACCGATAGTGTAAGTGTGGATCGATCCCGTTGGGGTGAGATTCACCGGAGAATAAGGGAGGCCTTTTGTGGCGTAGGTGGTTAGATACCACCCCCTCTCCAAACGAGACGTACTCCATGTTGGGAGGAACTCGGTAAAATATTGTCGTCCCCGCGTGCCTCGGTTATCTCTATACCCGAGCTCTTTACTTATGCACTTTACATTGTGATAGCCTTCATGCTTGAAGTAATCCATATCTTGCTATCACATTGTTGCTTGTATTGCTTAGCATAAGTTGTTGGTGCACATAGGTGAAGCCTAGTTGTTCTAGGTTGTGCTTGACAAAGTAAACGCTAGTTTAATTCCGCCTTTGTCGAGCCACTCTCGGAAAAGTTTTAATCGCCTATTCACCCTCCCTCTAGGCGACATCTGTATCCTTTCAATTGGTATGAGAGCCCGGTCTCTCATTTTCGGCTTCATCGCCTTGAGAGTAAAGATGTCGGCTAAGGGATTAGTGCACAATGATAGGTTCACATTCGATGGCACAAATTATGATGTTTGGAAATCTCGCATGCTTAATGTATTTAGGGGAATTCACCCAAATATCGAGGGAAATCTATATATGGGTTTCTATTCTCCTATGGATCCCCAAAACGAATCTTTAGAGGAGAAGTTGAACTCTTGTATAGATGCTCTAGCTACTAAAATTATTTTACTTGATGTGAGCAATGTAGTTCTTTCTTCTATCATTCCTTATTCAAGAGCTCATGAGATATGGACCAAGCTTCAAGATAAATATAGCAAGTCCAACATTATTAAGGATGATTATGTTGCTTCCACTTCCGGTCGAGATGAGTTCTCATCGTCTACCACTTCACCAACATGTGATTTTTCACAAGGTAATGATACGGTGAGTGGTGATAGAAATTGCAATGTGGATAGTGTGCTTACTATTTGTAATCCTTCATCCCTATCTAGTTGCAATGATCTATCTTTGGACCTTAACACTTCTAGCACTCACAACTCCTTACATGCTAGTGTTTATAGTCCTTGCATATTATGTAGTAATGGCTTGAATAAATCTCATGATGATATGCTTGTGTTGTATTGTTGCCATGATAAAAAATGCTTCCATTTCCTCTAGTGCTTGTGTTGCTAACCATGTAGAGCAAACCGAAGATTCTATGGGCCAAGACATGGTTTTGAATGAAGCCACAAATGCAATCTCATATTCACCTTCTTCCAGTACCCACCTATGCCTTATGGCTAGGAATTCAAAGGTAACTCCTACTTTGGAATCCATTACCTCTTGTGATGTGTAGGATGTGGATAATGTGGAAGAAGAGCTTGATATTGATGATTTATATGAAAAGGGTGAGATTGTTTATCGTGCCCTTGTTAAAAAGGATATTGCTTGCTCTAACTTTGTTGAAATCTTGGACTTTGCTATTAAGAGAAAAGAACATATTGATAAGTTAGAAACACAAATTGAGGTTCATGATAACAACTTTGATAAAATGGGTAGTCTTGAGCGTGAGTATGCTAATATAATTGCAAACCTAAATAAAGCTCTTGAAGAGGAACAAACCACTAAGGAATCTCTTGAGGAGACCTTTGCTTTAGAGTTATCTAGAGTAAAGGAATCTCATGATAGAGATCTTGAGGTGGCAAGTTAACTCAAAAGTAAAAATGATGATATTCAAGTTGCTTATGCTAAACTCCTTGAGGATTTTGGGCACCTCAAAAATGGCTCTAGGTTCATAAAGGGTGAGCTCATCAAACTCACCGAGTCACATGAGCAACTTAAAGCTTCATATTCAAAAGAGCTTGCCAAGTTGCCCTCACCTCTTGCTAATAATGATGATGCTTGTGCTACTAACTCTATTTCTTGTGAAGCATCTGAAGGGAATATGACCGAGAGGCAATAATAAAGTGGTTATTATCGTATACCTTATTTATGATAAATGTTTATTTTACATGCTATGATTGTATTAATATGGAAACGTTAATACATGTGTGTTTAATAAACAAAAAGGAACTTCCTAGTTATGCCTCTCTTATAAACTAGCTCGTTGATTAACAAGATGATCAAAGGTTTCCTGATCATGGACATTGGATGTTGTTAATAATGAGGTCACAACATTAGTGTAATGGTGTGATGAACATTCATCCAAAGTATAGCATTACGATCAAATTCATTGAGTTTATATTGCTATAAAAACTTACGAAGTGATCAAAATCCTTAGACCATGAGATCATGTCAATCACTAACACCGGAAGAGTTTCTTGATAACTTCAAACGTCACACCGTAACAGGGTGATTATAAAGATGGGTTCGGAACTAATAAAGTGTTATGTTGAGGCCCATGGATCGAGAGTGGAATTTGTTCATCCCGATGACGGATAGATATGCTCTGGGCCCTCTCGGTGATATCACATTGATTAGCTTCCAAGCAAGTGATTTGATCACTAGAATGTTATATCACGGGAACGAGAAAAGAGTGCATGTCAGTAACGAGATCAAACTAGGTATGGAGATACCGATGATCGAATCTCGGACATGTAATATATCGCGAAACAAAGGGATTAAGATACAAGCGTAAAAGGTTCCGACGATCATAAGAAAGTCATCGTTGAATGTGTGGGAGTCAGTATGGGTCTCCAGATCCTGCTTCTGATTATTGATCTGAGAGGGGTCTCGATCATGTCTGCATTATTCGTGAACCGTAGGGTGACACACTTAAGAGACACCGAAATCCATTTGGAGCAAAAGTTTCATGCCGAAAAGAATAACAAGCGCAGGAATTTATTTCACTAGATACCGAAACGGGTTTTCGGGTGAAATTGCAGAAAGTGTTTCTGCATGTGAAATGAAATACTAGCAAGGGGTTATATGTGAATGTTTGTCATTAAAGTAATTGACAAAATTCTGAATAAATAAAATGAGTTTTATTTAATGAGAGTTTGCATTAAATTTGGTGGAAATTTAATGGGAATTTGAGTGGGTTTTTTAGTGGAGGGAATTGAAAGGCATTTGAGTGAGTGGAGTGTCCACCCACATGAATGTGGAAGAGGTGGGGGCAGCCCCATGGCTGGGCGCATGGCCCCTTGGGTGCCCCCCTCTCCCTATAAAAGGAGCACCCTCCCTCTCTCTCACTCACACCTCCTCGTGAAGGATCTCTCTCCCCCTCTAGAATTTATTCCCCATGGTCTCGGACTAGCGAGATACATGTTCCCGGTGGCTATTCGGCAAGAAAGAGTTGTGCTTCCGCTGCATCGCTGGAGCGAGGAGGCGGAGGTTGCTCGGTGCCTCGAATGTGTGTGCGAGCACGGATGCGCTACTATTTTGCGGCGCTAGGACTTCCTCTCGATCTTGAGATCGGCAAGAGATCGTCTACATCAACCACGATTTTGGAATTGTTAAGCTTTGTCGGTCTTCAAGGGTATGTTCTCTACGGATGTACATCTGCCCGTTGTTTGTATCTAGTAGATAGATCTTGATACATAGTTGTTCCCATCATAGGAAAAAATTTGTTTTCTATGCCGCGAACCCTACAGTGGTATCAGAGCCGGATCTATGCGTAGATGCTTTGCACGGGTAGTACACATATGAGTATGTGGGCGATGATGATCATTTTATTGCTTCTTAGTTGTACTGTGGATATTGGTGGCATAGTGGGATGAAGCGGCCCGGACAAACTTTACATGTCCTCGCACATGAGACCTGTTCCACACTTGACATGCAACTAGTTTTGCATAAGTGGTTAGCGGGTGTCTGTCTCTCCTACTATAGTCAATATCTAATTTGCAATGAGTTGTCAACAATTTGGTTATCCTCGTTGTGGTTCATGTTCGTAGGTAAGAACGGTTCTATCTTCGAAAGCCCTAAGCCACGTAAAACTTGCAATGGATAAATTAGAGGCATCTAGTTTAGATTGTTGTTGGGCTAGTGTTATGATATGGTGATGTTGTAAGTAGAAGTATGATATGATACTCTTGCAACACACATAACGTGTTGGTTCCATAGACCTTGGCCTTACACATAGAGGTATGATAGAGATCATACCACGGTGCACATGATGGAGATCATATGCGGGAACCATATCATTTCACTTATTAACATGTGATGTTTATTGCATCTTATATTGCTTGTTTGGCGTTTTATTAGCATAATAAGATGATCCCCCATTTAGATATCAAGATAAAAATGTGTTCTTCCTTAAGTATTCACCGACAATGCATCGTCGCTTCAAGACATCACGTGATGATCGGGAGTACTTGAATCCACGAGCATATCTCAGGCGTAAGACAGTTACACACGCGAATACTAAGGTTCTTACTTGGCGAGCCTAGCATGTACATACATGGCCTCGGAACACGGACCAAAAGGTTAAGCATGAGTCATATGTTTTGATATGATGGCCATATGGATGCTCGCCTTTAAAGCTACACCGGCTCACGTGATGATCGGACTTGGTGTAGTGGATTTGGTTCATGTAATCACCAAAAAGGCACGAGGGATGTCGTTTTTGAGTGGGAGTTCATTTCTAATTTGGATTAGTAGAAATCAATTTATCATAAATTAAATCAAAGTGAATTTGCATAATTTGTGGTAGTCATTGGCATTCGTTCACCACATTATGCTTAGTTGTAATTGAGATAATAGATCTATAGAATTCTGGATATATACTTTACGAACTGGTATCGTATTGTGTTGAGTGTCAATCAAAGTTTAAAGTCCTATTGCAAACTTTCAGCAAACTCTGTTTACTCCATGAAGTCTAATAATTAGTATTAAATGAAGAGTAACAATTCCAGTGTTAGTATCTTAAGTATCATGTTTGCCTCCATGATTCTTGATTGTTTTAATATCAAGTTTATCTAGGAGCTGAAAGAATTGTTTCAGAAACCATCATGTGTGACAGATATAACGATATCTGAAACAATGTTTTGGTTGCAATATGATAGAGTATAATATATGTTCTCATATTGGATGAGAATTTAGAAAGGTTGGAGATGCTAGACATCCTAATCATCCAAAAGGGTTTTGGAAAGTAGCGTTATACTCACAATTCGTCTTTATAAGCTACATTAGCTTGATCATGAAAGTCGTCATGATAAGGATGAATAGAAGATGTATGTAAAGTGTTTACTACACTAAAAGGATTACTAAAGAATGGATTTTGAAAGAATACCGATCATTTTGATGATGGTGATCTACTTCAAAGTGCAAGTCCAAAGGTATTATTATTTGAATATACACGCTTTGGACTATGTGTCATGTATATGGCGCCACTTTTGATGTTGATAGATTCTTTTAAAAAGGAAAAGGAAATGCTGAAAGAGAATCTATAAAATATATTTGGCAGAAAAGAAAATATTGGAAATATCCAATTTAGGTATATGGATGATATACATGTTATGGTTGTATTCTTTGCTTGTTAAACAATATGGTTCTTGGGTATTGGATACCGAATTGGTTGGTATGAAATGTCATACAGAACGACGCAATTCATGAACCACAATGGCCTAAGTAACTAGCAAGAGAATATGTGATGATGTTCATCGAAAACAAACAAACCGTTGTTTGTATTTCTCGTTGACATCAAAGCTTCACTTCAAGATTTGTTTTAATAATTGTTATTTAAATCAGGTATTATGAGAACAAAGGTTGTTCAAATAATTACCGTATTCCATATAAGATGGATGATTTACAAATCTAGTTGGAGAAATCACATCCATAAAACCTAATGCTAAAATGTCGCAAGACAAATGATTGAAAAATCACTTACGAAGTGACATCGCCGTTTAAATTATATTGGAAATAAAACATGAAGAATTTCCATATTCATGGATTTTTGGAGTCTTTGATTTGATCAAGTGACGCTTGTGAGACTTTCCTCGAGATAATTAAAAACTTCGTTCAAAGGCCAAAGAAGAACGAACGACTAAAATATTGGAATTTATACATATAGATATATGTAGTCCATTATGTGTATTCGTAAGCGATGGGTTTCAACTTCATATAATTTCTCCGGAAATTTGAGTGAACATTCACTTAATGAGAAAGAATTATGAAATATTTGAAAAACGTTTCAAAGACTTTCAAGATGAAGTGAAAATCATTGTAACAAGAAAATAAATGGTTTATGATTTTATCATAAGGGATTTATTTGAGTTACAAGTGTAACAAGAAAATAAATGAATTATGATTTTATCATAAAGGGATTTATTTGAGTTGCAAGTTTAGCAAAACACCTAGATTTACCTCTCCTGAAACACCATAGGAGTATGGAGTGTTTGAGATTTGTAATAAAACCTTGTTTGACATGGTTGGATCAAAGGTGTTATTTTTAAAACCGCCATTATGTCTTAAAAGATTAAAGCTTTAGAGACTACTGCTTTTACACTAAAAAGAGCTACATCTTGATCCGTTTAAATGACACCATATGAGTTATGGTTTGGGGTAAAACCCAAGTTGTCCTTTCTTAAATTTTGGTATGCTAAACATAAGTAAGATGTTTACAACCAAAGTCGGATGAGCATGTCTTTGTAGGTTATTTCGAATAACAATTGGTTATTCCTCCATAACACCAAGGACAAAAGGGTTTGTCACTTGAAACGTGAAGTTTCCTGAAGAAGGAATTTTTCGCAAAAGTTAAATGGGAGGACAATAGAACTTTGATAAGGTTAACGAACCTTAGCTAAATGTGCTGAGTTGCGCAGCGCCAGAAAATGTTCCGGAGGCATCCAGAAAGCTCATAGCTTATGTGCCTCAAAGGTTGTGGTCACGGAGATCTAAAGTTCCTATTGGACCAAGAAGGTCGGATAAACAATCAAATGATTGAGATTTGAGAGTAAATCATTATTGTTTGACAATGATGAACCGACTACAAAGAAGCGATGATGGGCCCTGACTCCGTCAAATGGCTTGAAGCCATAAAATCCGTGATAGTTCCATATACGAGAAATCAAGTTTTGAACTTGGAAGATCCTCCGGAAAGGTGTAATATCGGTCGTATTTGGATCTATAAAGAAACCGACATGGATGTTTCACATCTATGAAATAGTCGACATGTCGGTAAATTTTTTACGACAATGTTCAAGGAGTTGACTATGACAAGATTTGATCTTTCATAGCGATATTTAGTCTGGATGGATGAAAGTAGCAACCACTACATATAATTTGGTATATGGTAGAGGAATAAACAAAACAAAATTCTTCTAATAGAATGGTTACCTAGGACGTGTACAAGACACGGTCCAAAGGGTTTTGTTAAATTCAAAGAATGCTAAAAGGGCATGCAAACTTCAATGGTTGAAGTAAGCATCACGGAGTTGGAATCTTCACCGTGATGAAAAGGAGTTTTCATCTGGAGACGATGAAGATGCTTGCATTTGCAAGAAATTAAGTGGGAGCATTGAGACATATTTCTAATACATTATGTGGAGGACATCTTGTTGATTGGAAATGATGTATCTTTTATTGACAAAGGTTAAGAATTTCATTTCAATGAAAGACTTAGGAAAAACCCGAATATTTAGCATGAATGTCTATAGTGGATAGACTGTGACGCTAATATGGTTGTGCCAAACATACATATATGAGATATTGAAGGAGTTCAATATAGAAACGACAAGAAACGGTTCTTGTCGCATAGAAAGGAATTGAATCAAGATTCAAGTGTATCGACACATGATAAGTGAAACAAGATTCAAGTTCTTTGACACTTGATGAGTGAAATCACGAGAATGTTTTGATTAATCATACCATGATATGTACACATCCAGATATGTCCTATGCTCTAAGTTTTATGAGCATATACCAGAATGAATCATAAAATGATCATGGGACGATAGTGAGAATATTCTTATGATCTTTTGGAAGAACTAAGAATATATTTGTGTAGAGGTGACAAACAATTACAAATAGTTCATTGTAAAGCGTTACATTGATACTAGTTTTGTCACAAGATACAAATTAAGTTTATCTCAATTTAGACTATGGGTGGCACAATGAAATGGAAAGAAAGTTTCCATGATGGATTTGGAAGAGTTCCAAAGTTAAGACATTGTACGAATACTACAACAAAAAAGGCTAAGTATATGACTGTTATAGTAGCAGCAAAGGAGGGAATTTGTGTCAAGTAGTTTGTTATCAAACTAAGGTGTGGTTCGCAACGGGCTAACACTAAAGATATATTGTATGACAATAGTATCAACGTGATTTAACCCCAAGTAACTAAAGGTCTCACCAAAAGACCAAATTTACACAATGCCATCTCGTTAGAGAATGAGTAATGCATGGAGACGCAAAGACATGCAAATACACAAGGACCTGAAGAGTCAGATCCATAGATTATGTTAACCACTTGCAATTGCGTATATGGAACACCAGAAATCCATATTTGTTCAATACGCAAAGTTTTCAAACTAGATTATTGTCTCTAGTGCAAGTGGGAGACTAAAGGGAATATGCCCGAGAGGCAATAATAAAGTGGTTATTATCGTATTCTTTATTTATGATAAATGTTTATTTTACATGCTATGATTGTATTAATACAGAAACGTTAATACATGTGTGTTTAATAAACAAAAAGGAAGTTCGTAGTTATGCCTCTCTTATAAACTAGCTCGTTGATTAACAAGATGATCAAAGGTTTCCTGATCATGAACATTGGATGTTGTTAATAACGAGGTCACAACATTAGTGTAATGGTGTGATGAACATTCATCCAAAGTATAGCATTACGATCAAAGTCAATGAGTTTATATTGCTATAACAACTTACGAAGTGATCGGAATCCTTAGACCATGAGATCATGTCAATCACTAACACCGGAAGAGTTTCTTGATAACATCAAACGTCACACTGTAACAGGGTGATTATAAAGATGGGTTCATAACTACTAAAGTGTTATGTTGAGGCCCATGGATTGATAGTGGAATTTGTTCATCCCGATGACGGATAGATATGCTCTGGGCCCTCTCGGTGATATCACATTTATTAGCTTCCAAGCAAGTGATTTGATCACTAGAATGTTATATCACGGGAACGAGAAAAGAGTGCATGTCAGTAACGAGATCAAACTAGGTATGGAGATATAGATGATCGAATCTCGTACATGTAATATATCGCGAAACAAAGGGATTAAGATACTAGCATAAAAGGTTCCGACGATCACAAGAAAGTCATCGTTGAATGTGTGGGAGTCAGTATGGGTCTCCAGATCCCGCTTCTGATTATTGATCTGAGAGGGGTCTCGATCATGTCCGCATTATTCGCTAACCGTAGGGTGACACACTTAAGAGACACCGACATCCATTTGGAGCAAAAGTTTCATGCCGAAAAGAATAACAAGCGCAGGAATTTATTTCACTAGATATCGAAACGGGTTTTCGGGTGAAATTGCAGAAAGTGTTTCTGCATGTGAAATGAAATACTAGCCAGGGGTTATATGTGAATGTTTGTCATTAAAGTAATTGACAAAATTCTGAATAAATAAAAGGAGTTTTATTTAATGAGAGTTTGCATTAAATTTTGTGGAAATTTAATGGGAATTTGAGTGGGTTTTTGAGTGGAGGGAATTGAAAGGCATTTGAGTGAGTGGAGTGTCCACCCACATGAATGTGTAAGAGGTGGGGGCAGCCCCATGGCTGGGCGCATGGCCCCTTGGGTGCCCCACCCCCCTCTCCCTATAAAAGGAGCCCCCTCCCTCTCTCTCACTCACACCTCCTCGTGAAGGTCTCTCTCCCCCTCTAGAATTTATTCCCCATGGTCTCGGACTAGCGAGATACATGTTCCCGATGGCTATTCGGCAAGAAAGAGTTGTGCTTCCGCTGCATCGCTGGAGCGAGGAGGTGGAGGTTGCTCGGTGCCTCGAACGTGTGTGCGAGCACGGATGCGCTGCTATTTTGCGGCGCTAGGACTTCCTCTCGATCTTGAGATCGGCAAGAGATCGTCTACATCAACCACGAGTTTGGACTCGTTAAGATTTGTTGGTCTTCAAGGGTATGTTCTCTATGGATGTACATTCGCCTGTTGTTTGTATCTAGTAGATAGATCTTGGTACATAGTTGTTCCCATCGTAGGAAATTTTTTGTTTTCTATCCTGCGAACCCTACAACATCTATTTTAAAGGAGAATGTTGAGCTAAAGGCTCAACTTTCTTTGCTAACTAGCAACTATGGTAAATTAGAAGAAAGTCATGTTAAGCTCTCTAGCTCGTATGAGGATCTTCTAGTCTCCCATGGTAGGCTAAAGGTAGCTCATGAGGCCATCATGTCGAAGGTAACATTTAGTGGGCCTCATGTGGACATTAGCACTATATCTACTCCAATTGTTATATTGCCATGTGCTAGTCCTTGTAATTCATCCTCTCACAGCCATGCTATATCTCGTGATGAATCACATTCCGTGCCTTGTTGCTCTAACAATGTAGCATCTACTTCCTCTAGTACTTTTGTTGAAACTAACCATGTATAGGAAATCAAAGAGCTCAAGTCTCAAGTCACTTCTTTGAAAAATAACTTGAAAAAGGGTCATCAAGGGAAGGCCACACTCAACAAAATCTTGAGTGTGCAAAAATCCCCCAATGACAAGAGTGGGCTTGGATTCAACTCCAATATCAAGAACAAGTCCACTATCATGTTGAAGAACAAGGACAACAAGAAGAATGGCCAATACCAAGTCAAGAACTCGGCCAACATTGTTTTCTTCAAGTGCAAGGAAGAAGGGCACCATGTTAGATCTTGCCAATTGAAGAAAAAGCCTCTTAGTGTGAAGCAACAAGGGAAGCGGCCTCAAGCTCCACCTCAAGTCATTGACGGGCCTCTTCCTAAGAGGACTACTCAAGCTCTTCCTTGAGTTGTGGCTTCACCTAAGAATAAATATGGCAAGAGTAGAACTTGCTACATATGCCGTGAGAAGGGGCATATTTCTTCCTCATGCACTATCGGTATCTCCTCATCCAACCCTATCATTATTGATGATGCTTATTCTCTTTGTAAGGATGAGGTTGGAAATGTGTTTGCCAAATTTGTTGGCGCTCAATGTGGGTTTAAGAAAAGAACCATTTGGGTTGCCAAGCCTATTGTGACTAACCTCTTAGGACCCAACTTGGTTGGGTACCAACAAGCCAAAACCTGATCAATAGGTATTTTTGGAGGGCATTGGAGACTTGGCTACATCATGAAGAATTGAGGGATCTTCATCTAGTATATTTGTCAAGTCAAGTAATGTGAATTATATTGCCTATATTATATATCGAATGTTCCTCCTTGCGGTAACATATGCTTAACTCATTACACTGAAAGTTACTCGCCCCCTTGTGCATGTGTTGGTTTTGTATCTTCCATGCTTTTGTACATGGTGTTATTTCCACTTAATTATCTTGAGGAGTCAAGTATATATGTGTATGATTAGGTGGCACACCATGTATGTGTGTTTCTTGTGTTTGAGCCTTACATGGTTATATTTGGTATCTTATTTGGCTCTTGTGAGAGATTAATGGATTATCTCATTTTGGGAGTGTGTTATGCTTGGGCATTCCACAATCCTAAAATTGTGTGTACATGAGGAATACCACCTAGTATTATATTGGATTATTTTCTAGTCTCTATGTGGTATAATTCTCATGAGAAATTTAAGTTTTATAATGTCCATTAATTATCTCTATTTGTATCTTTTTGCCTCGTGTTGGTTTTATGGTAGTATCACATTATGGGGGAGTCATATGCTTAGTGCATATTACAATCCTAGAAAATGTGAATATTCGAGGTTGTGTCACTTAGAATTGATATTGATAATTATCTAGATCCTATGTGACACATGTGCTCATACAAGTTCCATTTTGCTTGAATGCCTTTATTGCTCATATTTTGGATCTTGTATGTGAGAATGTTTCTTGTTATGTGTTTCCTCATATTTAGATCTATATATCCTCATGGAAACCATTTGCTTCAAGTTACTCTAATCACTAGTGATTGTGTGACTATTGGAAGCTACCAAGAATCTTGTTCGAAGTATCATGCTTATTTCTTAGATTTTGTTATATGCTTCTTGTTGTGACTATGATCTTGGATATCCATGCAAGCTACCTTGGGAAAAATATTCCCAATATTTCTTGTCCTTGGACAATGAGTACTCAATTTATGGTAGAATTTATTGATCATATTCACTTTGGCCTTTGCTTAATATTGTCCTATCTATGGCCAAGTAAATGTTTTGTGTGCTCCCATGCCTTCCTTGCTACTTTAGGATCTTCTTATTTTATTGGTATCCTCTTGTGTTGTATTTAATGTCGGTAGTAGTGATGATCTCATTTGTGTGCATTTTACATTCAAAAGCAAAATTCTATATAATGTACTACTTATGGGTGATCTCTCCTATATTATCTAGAACAATCCTTTTATGCTTCCTTGTTTGATCCATATCAGGTTTTATGTGCTTGGAAGTTTGATCTTTTCATTTTGGTATTTTGTGCCATCATGAAAAGTTTGAAGAGTTTGGTTTACTTGTTGGAACTTTACTCTTTTTGGGAGTTGGTTTTGTCTCATTCCTTGTTTCACATTTTGACCATTATAGAATGAGATAAATCCTTGAGCATTTGTATTTTTATCTATCTTTTTCTCATTGGCTTTTGCCTAGTTCATTTTTGAACTTATGATCTTTCATGTGTTGAATTGGTTCTTTGATACAATTTGGACACCACTTGTCTTGTCACACTCTTTTGTGTGCCATCTCGGTTTACTTGGTGTTTTTGTTCAAATTATATCTCATTTTTGGTTCTTGAAAGCCTTGTGCATGCATATTTTCTACATATATATATTATGGCATGCTTGCTTTCTTTGATCCAATATATAGGGGAAACTCCACCAATTACCATCGTCTAAGTTGTGCATGAAACTCAATTTCATATTAATATGCACATAATTATGTGGAGTCTCTCCTATGTATTGTAGTTGCACTAACTACTTTGGACCCAATATAGTTGGGGACCATTTTGTACTTAAATGTATTTTAGGTACATTGGAGATATATTGGATGCTTGTCTCTCAAATCTTGAAGAAGTGGTGCGTTAATGAAAAATTGGAGGCAAGCTATAGGTTGATCAATGAATTCATATCATCTACATCCTACCAATTATAACTCGGTAACAAGTATATCTTTCTCATACTCATATATCTTGCTTCCAACCGTGTGTCGGTTGCCTTCTAAGCATGAATTCTTGTATTTGTATTGTTTGTGATTCTAGCTTTGGTTATTAAGAGAACTCTCTATTGTATATGTCTATAAGTTGATATGAGTGCATATAATTGGGACTATACAAAATCATGCATATGATCATCCAATCCCAAATATGTCAATCTAGCAATTTTATTGCTTATCCTTTCCTAAACTTCTCTCATGTGCAATAGTGAGATTTTGCTAGTTTATTTTTTTACTTGTTGGCTTTCTACATATATTACAACTTTCTCCTTTTCCCTTGGTGATAGTTGTAATATATGTAGTGTGTTGGTGTTTGAAGTTCATTAATGTACAATAAGATAAAATTGTGCCTTTGGCCATGCTTTGAAGCAAACATCTTATTGATATATGTTATGACTTCACTTTTGCCTTTTATGAGATTTATTGTATATCTTCTTTGTGTGTGCTTGTTTATTTATGGGCATATGTCTTTGTGATGTTATCCACTTAGAAACATACACATATGAGAAGATAACTTTAGTTGATATTTTATTCCTTGGATACCATGAGTGCTTGTTTGTCTTGTTTGTATCTTCGGGCACTCATATTTGTTCTCTCATGACAAATATTGTTAAATGAATTTGGACGAGTGAGGATTCCATGATTATGCACTTTGTTCCCAAATGCAATTATCATAATTGGTGCATTATCTTTGGGGAGCTCATATAATTCATTTAATAATGCTCATTTGTCTTCTTTCTCATTTGGTGTGCCTTAAATGTTTATGGGGGAGTGAGGATTCCATATTTGTGCATTTTTGTATTGAAATACACCGATTTTAAAGTATGCAAAAATCTTGGGGAGCTTCTCTATTTGTATTAAAGCATTTATTTGATCTTTCATTTGTTGTGTTTTAAATACTTATGGGGGAGCAAGGATTCCATGTTTGTGCATTATGTATGCGAATGCAATTGTTCTAAAGTTATGCACAAATATTGGGGAGCTTCTCTATTTGTATTAAAAATACTCTTTTACTCATTTCATAATATCTTATAGTTTCCATTTGGACTCATTTTTTTCAATTGGTTTGTCGGCTCTTGTGATTGCTTATGTCATTTGTTGATGCTTCGTTTATTTTATTTCTTTTGGCAATCTTTGGGTCCTCGATATAGTTCTACTTCCTCCCAAGTATTCATCATTGGATATGTGCGAATGCACACCTTTGGAGGCTTTATCACTATATTGGCCTTCTAGAACTTGTCACCCATTTTGGCAATCGATGCCAATGGGGAGAAGTTTTAGAGGGTTTAAGGGAAGTTGGTTTATGCATTGAGTTTTCTCTTATGCATTTTCCTTTCATGATCTTTTCATCTTTGTTGTTGCTTAGCATGTGGTATATAGAGGAAACTCCACCAATGATAATGATTAGCAATATATGCAATGAAATTCAAGTTCATCACACATGCATAGATTGTGGGGGAGTTTTCTCTATATATGGTGGTGGTACCAATATCACATACTTATGTAGTATTTGATATTGGTGTTACCATTTTATTATTGGTATTACCATTTTATTCATGAAAATTCATTATATAAACCCTCTTAAAGGGATAGTCATCAATTACCAAAATGGGGGAGATTGAAAGAACATGTGGGCCCCCATGTGTGGTTTCGGTAATTAATGACAATCTTTATGGACTAATGTGTGTATTAAGTTGCACTTGTAGGATATTTCCATTGGCATCTCTTGGAGCATGTGTTGGCTTCAAGTTCGATGAAATGAGAAGAACATGTGTTGCGCAAGCTCAAAATGCTCCATCTATAGAAGATCTCATGTTTGATGCTTGCCATCCTCGGTGACCATGGATCGATGATGAGGAATTAAGTAAGGTGTTCCATCTTGAGAAGGGCAAGATCGTCTACATCGATCTCAAGTGGAATGCTCAAGGAAAAGGTATAATCTTGGTAGGTTTTCCCTTTTGTCGGTCTCATGGTTAGTGGGAGACCGGGTTTAGGATAGATAGCCGTACTATCAAGAGGGGCTCTCGAATGAGTAATTCGATCATATCGTTCGGAGAGAGATCAAACCTTTGCATACTTGCATCATAATATTTGGTTGTTATTTGGTCTTATCCATGTGAGGATTTAGATCTTGTGGTAATCTCCATAACAAGCTCTTGTTCATCAAAAACGGATTTCCCTTTTTATATCTTATTGCATTTTGATCTTGGAGGTTTTACCGGTTTGTATTTTAGAGATAGGTAAAACCTTCCATTATTTGGTTCTTACTCATATGAGGATTTAGAGCTTGTGTTAATCTCCATGACAAGCTCTAGTTCATCGAAAACGGATTTCATATGCATTTTCTATTACGTTTTCGACGTTGGAGGTTTTATCGGTTTGTCTTTTTGAGAGAGGTTAAATCTTTCGTCATTTGGATCTATCCTCCCTTGATGTAATATGATGTTTCTTTGCATAATCTTGTAGAGCTTGTTGTCCTCTTCGAAACGAGCCCAAGATCATCAAAATTGGAGTCCGGATGCAAAAGTTATGGCCATTTGTGTTCAGGGATGACCGGTAGTACCAGACCAGGGTCCGGTAGTACCACCCTTGGTACCTGGTGGTATTGAATAAGGTGCATTTGGCGACCTGGGATCCCCAGGGAATGTCCGGTAGGACCGGTAAAAAATCCGGTAGTACCGGGATTCGCGTTTTTTGGCTTCAACGATTGGATTTGGGGGGGCTATTTAGGGAGACTTCTTCCCCAATGGTTCTCTAACTATTCTTGCAAGTTTTCCCCTCCATTTTTGACCTTACAAATCTTGCTATCTCTCAATCCCTCCAATGATTCTTGCCCATATTTGAGTGGAAGAGAGAGGAGATCTAGATCCATGTTTTGATCAAACCAAAACATCTCTTTGTGAGTGTATCTTTGGAGATCTAGATTTTGGGAGATTTTGTGTCCCTCTTTGTGTTCTTCCTCTCTTGTTCCACGAATAGCTTTAGTAGCTTTGGTGGAACTTGAGAGTAAGGGATTGGAGCATCTTTATGGTGTTCTTGCCTCTTGTATTTGGTGCATTGGTTTGAGTTCTTCTCGGAGGATTTGGTGAGTGAAAGTTGAGAAGCTTTTTTACACTAACTGCTCGCAACTTAAATTTATTGACATAAAATAGACTCTGTTATTTTAAGTTTTATATTTATTTAAATTGACCCTTGAGTTGCGATTGTGCTTGCAACTGAAGAGTCGAGACCTTTTTAATCATCCACTTGGAACTATGCTCGCAACTGGGATTTTGAAGTTGACATAAAATTGTCATTTTTATTAATTTTTAAAAATTGATATTTGAGTTATAACTGGACATACAACTGGAGTTTTTGGACATGTTTTAATCATCCAGTTGCAACTATATATGCTCGCAACTAAGTTTTAATTTTGGCGTGAAATACAACCTTTATTTAAGTTTTTCTTGAAATTGGCCTAGTTGGAACTGCGACTTGCAATAGGGGGCCGAGACTTTATTTATCCAGTTGCAACTGCTGATTGCAACTGAGAATTCGAAGTTGACATAACATCATCTTCTTTTTGTTTTGTAATCAAGAGAGTGAAGGATTTTAGCTCGGTATGTTCAACAAATGAGCATAGTTTATATGGATAAACAAAAGAGGTCTATTAACCATCCTAGCCAGCAAATAAGTAAAGAAAAGGCCACGCATGCAGCAAATCCACATCTTCTTAGAAACAAAGTGAAAATCGATCTGACCATATTAAAATGTTGTTTATCCTCTCCTCCGTGCACAACTCATGTGGTGGGCCAGGAGACGCTCTCTACATGGTCCCGCCTTATGATTTGTTTCTCGTCGCTGGAAACGGAGTGCACGCCGCGCGCGTCCAGTTCCACACGCAAGCATGGATACCTGTGCAGCTCACGGAAAATGGCTTTGAATACACGTGATGACGTCAGTTGACTAAGAATTAGTTTAATTCTCAGTGAGCTGAGCGTTAGACATACCCTTACATCAAACATATAACCTAAGAAAAATACCGATGAGCTTGATTTTGTTTACATAACTAAAAGTGCCTCTGGCCAATAATAATTCCGTTATGTTTCTATGCTCTATTTTCATTGTCCAGATTTTCTATGCTCGATCTATTCTTTCTTCTTCGGCTGACCTTTTCCCCTTGCGTTCCTTCTTCACAGGTCGTTCGATTGCTGGAGGCTGCGGCTTTGGGTGGTCGGGTGGGCTTCGCTGGGTCTGGTGTTTGCCTGCCGCTGCTCTTAATTCTAGATAAATTGAAGCTACATCAGTTAAATGGTTGAGAGATGGTAGAGAGATGATAGGTAGATCGGTGCCCTTCCATGGGATCAGGTCTGGTCTATGAGTAGGAATTTGATATGGCAGCACAGCATGTACTGTAAATTCTGAGAGTTTTTTTTTTTTGAACGGTAAAGGGGTCGAAGACCCAGAAGCTGCTCAATTATCAAAGGGGTCGAAGACCCCGAAGAAATCTGGAGACTTCCTCCCTCGGGCATATCGCCCAAATACGGCATAAAGCCAAACACTACACCTACGACCTCTTACAAGGACCTACATCTACTCCGGCGCCATCCTCTCGCCTCCGCTCACCGGCTAATCCGGCGAGGGAGGCATGAGAGGGGCCCGGGAAGGAGAAGGGGACTCTCAAGGGGAAACTTGCCTCTCGATTCGTGCGAAGAGGAAAAGGCCCGTCGCGACCTGTGCTTGTTGAGGACAGGTATTCCGAGAGTTTGTACTACCTTTCTTTACAGATCATCTACTCTTAATATGTCAAGTGAGTCAGATTAAGATTCCATTGTTCAAACAGACCAGCAAAAATACACCTATTTATTTATAAAGATATATAAGAAAATGAATTTATCAAGTAATATAGATCCAATAAATGGTGAATTTCAAACTTAAGCTTACCTGATATGCTTAAGACTGGTCTCTGTGCAAGTCTTCCCTGTTGCTTACCTCTCATCACACGGTTCTACATGTTTCAAACTTAAGCTTTCATGATATGCTCAGCAGTTCTGATTTTCGCTGGACTGCACGATTGGATTTTCTTTTACTATTTAGCCACTACAGAATGGCTACAATCTGATACACCTCTCCTCTTTCAGGTAGTCAAGAAAGTACAAGATAGAGACATGTCGACTAATTCAGAAAATATGTCCGATAACCAAGAATCGTCAGGTCCGGTATCCTTGATTCATGAGAAGGAAAAGCTGCCTTCCCAAGTAAGCTCGACTCTAATGAACACATTTTTCTCTATTACTACCTTTTACGTTCTTAAAAAATTGTTCAAATTGTTACACGAAGCTATAAACCTTTTCTTAAATACCAGTATTTAACTTGACACATGTCCAATTCTGCTTTAAATTACTTGTGAAACAGAGCATTTGGTTCACTCTTTATATTAATTCCTTTTCTCACGTTGTAGCAAAGCTTGTCTATATCTGTAAAGAATATGTTCTTCAGCAAGCTTTGAAGACCCTATCTCTAGAAATACACGAATCCAAGGCCTGCCTGTTGGTAACGATCAGGTACTTGGGTCTATCTGCATCGATGCACTCTCACACGAATAGTACTCCATGTTACACAACAGGAATATCTTTGGTGATATAAATTGACATAAGAAGATGCTCTCGAATCGGCAAAGCTTGCTGCCCTTCTCTATCTACAGAAGATAGGCATTATATTTGTACTCCCTCTGTTTCAAAATATAAGATGTTTTAGGTTTGTGAAGAAAATGAATCTAGACTTGTTTTAGTGTGTAGATTCATCCCAAAGTTGAGTGAATCTACATACTAAAATAAGTCTAGATTCATTTTTTTCACAAACCTAAAACATTTTATATTTTGAAACGGAGGGAGTAGATGACATTAATCAAAACAAGCTTACAGAGTGTGAAGCTAAGCTTGCTTATTGCCAACAAAAGTTATTGGCTGCATCAAATTGGGCAAACGTGTTTTATGAGCAGACAGAGTCTCTTAAAAGTAAGCTAGATATTGCCTGCAAAGAGAATGAAAAACTTGCTCAGATAACTAAGGTAAAACATTTTTGTAGTTCCATAAAGATATACAGTCTCTACTATTAACTATCTTACCCCTTTCATAAACGTTTACTTTCATTTCAGACATTTGGTATTGAAAAGGATGTGCCTCCTTCCCAGACAACTGCCCATAAAAAGCAAGTGCCCACGTTGACCCCACCACCTCTTGATCACGGCATTGATGATAGGTGAGTCACCCCACTGGTTTTTCTAGCACCATTTGTATGTGTGTTGCCCTTTGAAACACATTAAGGATCATACATATGTGACTCATTTTTTTAGGGCCTTGCAAAACGGTAAGCAACGTCCACTGCGTGATACCAGTGTGAAAAGGTCGCTCTTTAAAACACAACTAGCTAATGACTGTAAAGCACAGGCATATTATCTCCCCTTTCTATCATCTGGCTGCCTCTTTGCTCATAGCCATGTTTTTCTTTTATTTACATAAGTGCAAAAAGTAACTCCCGTCCATAACCAAAAAAGAACTGCCGGCAATGTAAAACCACCAGCTCCATTAGATGATGCCGTATGTTAGATATATATTTGTATATTATATGTCCCCATTTATTAGGGGTTTTCCTGCATATTTCTATCTGTACATGTATTATATATTATGGCCTTTGGCTCCTGAGAAATACAAGTTGCTTATTCCAAACGGGATCTCAGTTTACGTCAGCAGCACCAGGCTCGTGGGCAGTCGGCTCCTTCCGGATCTTCAGCAGTTTCTCTCTCTGATCAGGACATTATCAGGAGTCTTCGCAGTCTGCTTGCTGCTACAGACTCTTCTTCGACGGGCACTGCTGGTTCTGTGAGTGATTCTTCAGGCACTGCGCGACCACCACCTTCTATACAGTCAGGTACGTCCCCGTGGTATCTGGATTCTGGAGATTATTTTCATATGACCTCTGAGTCTTCTCTTCTGTCCGCTATTCGTTCTCTCACTTCTCCTGTCCGTGTTCTCACGGCCGATGGTACCTCTCTTCATGTTTCTAGTCGGAGCACCCTTTCTACTTCTTCTTTTTCTGTTCCTGATATTTCTCATGTTCCTCGTCTTAAGATGAATATGTTCTCTGCTAGCCAGCTTACTAACTCTGGTTGTCGCGTTATTCTTGATGCCGATTCTTGTGTTGTCCAGGATCGTCGCACACAGGCCCTGGTTGGAGCTGGCCCTCGCAGCCGTGACTCTTCAGGACTTTGGGAGTTAGACTGGTTTCGTGTTCCTTCCGCTGTCACTTCATCTGCCAGTTCTTCTCCGGTCGTCGCCTCTGCTACCAGCTCTTTTTAGAAGTGACATCATCGTCTTGGTCACCTTTGTGGCTCTCGCCTGTCGTCATTAGTTCATCATGGTCTTTTAGGGTCTGTCTCAGGAGATGTGTCTTTACATTGTCAGGGCTATAGGTTGGGAAAACAGATTCAGCTACCCTATCCTACTAGCGCGTATGTATCTCAGTGACCTTTTGATTTAGTTCATTCCGATGTTTGGGGTTCGGATCCTATCACTTCGAAAGGGGGCCATCGCTACTATATTTTATTCATAGATAATTTTTCTCGGTACACTTGGTTGTATTTTATGCGCTCTCGCAGTGAAGTTCTCTCCATATATCAGCGTTTTGCGGCTATGGTCCATACTCAATATTCTACACCCATTCATGTGTTTCGTGCTGACTCTGATGGTGAGTATATCTCCTAGATGTTGCGAGGTGTTCTTGCTAAGCAGGGTATCCTCGCTCAGTTCTCCTGTCCCGGCGCACATGCCCAGAATGGCATTGTTGAGCGTAAGCACCGCCATCTTCTTGAGACCACTCATGCCATGATGATTGCTTCTTCCGTTTCGCCGCATTTCTGGACTGAGGCTGTCGCTACCACTAGTGGAAAAAGGGCCTATAGTCCTGGTTTGCAAGGGCCTTTAGTCCCGGTTTTGCACCCGGGACTGCGAAATCGGGACTAAAGGCCCCTATTTCTAGTCCTGGTTTGTTACAACCCGGGACTAGAGGGCCACCATATGGGTGTTTTTTGCTGCAGGGGGATGAAGGACATTTAGTCCCGGGTCGTAATACGGTCCTGGACTAAAGATTTTTTTTTCGAATTTTTTCTTAAACTTTTGAATTGTTTGACTCGTAATAATCTCACTTGGAACATTTTTAGCACTAAGTATATTTAATCTTAGGTCAAATTACACTTGTGGTCAAACTTCCCATTCGGTCACCCATCCTACCACTACTCCACCCTCATCACGCTTAACTTCTCTGTTCCATTCGGATGTCCTTGCGCGAAGCCCTTTTGTACCTTGTTGTCAACACTATCGTATCAATCCTATTAGCCCATATCAGTATGCCATACATCTTTATTTATTTAAACTACAAACAACTATTTTAGTAAACAACAATAAATAAGTAATAATAATATTTTAATATAATGAAAGTAAAAAACTAAATAAAATAATATTTTATTCATTTTTTGCCATTATTCATTTAATATGGTATAAATAATATCTTTAAATCTGTAAATCGAAATTCGACAAATAATATATTCATTATTATCAAAAAATGTGAGGAATCAAAATATGGAATAAAAACTTGCTAAATAATAATAAAAAATAACTTTTTCCCCTTTTCAAATTTAAAAAATGTAAAAGAATCAGAAAAATGTGAGGAATCCATTATTTATAATTTTAAAAATCTAAAAATGTGAGTAATCCAAATAAGGTTATTAAAATCAAACTCAAATTTTTTTCCACACATTTTGATAGGTTATACATTTTTTTCGACATCGTACGCAAAAGTTATAGTAATTTTAAGTTGCCCGCGTCGCACCCCTTTAGTCCAGGGCTGTATCACGACCCGGGACTAAAGGGTGACCCACCCTTTAGTCCCGGGTTGTATCATGGCCCGGGACTAAAGGGTGTTGCCCGCGCCTGCACACCTTTAGTCCCGGACCATATCACGACTCGGGACTAAAGGTCCGAAATGACCCGGGACTAGAGTTTTCTCGGTCTCCTAGCCACTAAAAACGGTACGAACCGGGACTAGTGCTCATACTAGTCCCGGCCGGTAATAAATCGGGACTAGTGTCAGACTCTAAATGGAACCGAAGCCTCTTTTTCTACTAGTGTACGTCGGCTTACCTCATCAATATTCAGCCTTCTGCCGCTCTACAGGGTGGTATCCCACTTGAGCGCATATCTGGTCATTCTCCAGACTACTCCATGCTTCGCTTGTTTGGTTGTGTTTGCTATATTCTCCTTGCCCCTCGCGAACGCACCAAACTGATCGCTCAGTCTATTGAGTGTGTCTTCCTTGGATACAGTCATGAGCATAAGGGCTATCGCTGTTGGTACCCCGTTGTTCGTCGGATGCGTATCTCTTGCGACGTTACTTTTGATGAGACGCGTCCTTTCTATCCTCGTCCCACCGCTGGTACCTACCCGGTGGAAGATATCTCTTTTCTTCTTTTTCCTGACACACCTCCTTCTACTCCTATTGTGTCTTATTTAGGACCTACTCTCCCTGATGTCTCTTCTTCGACACCATCCTCCTCTGCTCCGTCTAGTTCCCCTAGTTCTCCTCGTTCTCCGGAGCCTTCCTCTGCTATTCCTTCTTCTTCATCGTCGTCTCATGAGTCGTCTTCCTCTGATGAGCTTCCCTCTACTCGTCCTGTTCGTCAGCGTCGTGCCCCCAACCGTTACTCTCCTAGTCAGTATGGTCTTTCTATTGTCTCCGAGCCTACTTCTTATCGGGATGCTGAGCATCATCCTGAATGGCAGCTCGCCATGGCTGAGGAGATTGCTGCGCTTGAGCGCACTAGCACTTGGGATCTTGTTTCTCCCCCTCCCGGTGTTCGTCCTATCACGTGTAAGTGGGTCTATAAAATTAAGACCCGCTCTGATGGATCTCTTGAGCGCTATAAAGTGCGTCTTGTGGCTCATGGTTTTCAGCAGGAGCACGGTAATGACTATGATGAGACCTTTGCTCCTGTGGCTCATATGACCACTGTGCATACTCTTCTTGTTGTTGCTTCTGTTCGTCACTGGTCTGTGTCCCAGCTTGATATTCAGAACGCCTTCCTCAATGACGAGTTGAGTGAGGAGGTTTATATGCAGCCTCCTCCTGGGTATTATGTTCCCGCGGGGATGGTTTGTCGTCTTCGGTGTTCTCTTTATGGCCTCAAACAGGCCTCTCGTGCCTGGTTTGAGCGCTTTGCCTCTGTAGTGACTGTTGCTGGTTTCTCCCCTAGTGCTCATGATCCAGCGCTGTTTGTTTTCACTTCTCCTCGTGGACGCACTCTTCTTTTTTCTGTATGTTGATGATATGATCATTACTGGTGATGATCCTGAGTATATCGCCTTTGTTAAGGCTTGTCTTCGTGATCAGTTTCTTATGACTGATCTTGGTCCTCTTCGATACTTTCTTGGGATTGAAGTTTCCTCCAATTCTGATGGCTTTTTCATCTTCCAGGAAAAGTATATTCAGGATCTTCTTGCTCGTGCTGCTCTTGGGGATGAGCGCACTGTTGAGACCCCTATGGAGCTTAATGTCAAGCTTCGTCCTACTGATGGTGATCCTCTTCCTGATCCGACGCGTTATCGCCATCTTGTTGGGAGTCTTGTTTATCTTGCTGTCACTCATCCTGACATATCTTATCCTATTCATATTCTGAGTCAGTTTGTTTCTGCTCCTACCACTGTTCACTATAGTCATCTTCTCCGTGTTCTTCGTTATCTTCGTGGCACGGTCACTCGTCGCCTTTTCTTTCCTCGTTCCAGCTCCCTCCAGCTCCAGTGCTATTCGGATGCTACATGGGTGAGTGATCCTACGGATCGCCGTTCACTTTCTGCTTACTGTGTGTTTCTTGGTGGTTCGCTCATTGCCTGGAAGACGAAGAAACAGACAGCAGTTTCTCGTTCGAGTGTTGAGGCTGAGTTGCGTGCTATGGCCTTGTTGATTGCTGAGGTGACCTGGTTACGGTAGTTGCTTACGGATTTGGGGGTCTCTATTACCACACACACTCTGGTTTTATCTGACAGTACAGGTGCTATTAGTATTGCACGTGATCCGGTTAAGCATGAGCTTACCAAGCATATTGGTCTTGATACTTTGTATACACGTGCTCAGGTGCAGGCTCGGGTTGTTGCGCTTCAGTATGTGCATTCAGAGTTACAGTTGACGGATTTCTTTACGAAGACACAGACCATTGCGCAGCATACTTTCTTTATCTCCAAACTCAGTGTTGTGGAGCCACCATGAGTTTGAGAGGGGGGTGTTAGATATATATTTGTATATTGTATGTCCTCACTTGTTAGGAGGTTTTTCTAATATATTTCCACCTTTACATGTACTATATATTGTGGCCTTTGGCCCCTGAGGAATATAAGTTGCTTATTCCTAACACTGTCAAGGAGGTTAGCTAGATCCCAAATTTCAACATGTAAATTACTATGGTGTTGCTTTGCATGCTAACACATTATAACATGTGTACATACTGGCCTCAATGAAAATCAAACAGGAACCGCATATGTGCTTCCATGCTTGGTATCACAGATTATAACTGATGGAGCATCTGCAAGGTAAAATTTAGCTTCTTATTTGCAGCTATTTCTACCAGTACTCGTATATCGATGATCTCTGTGTTCTAAAATAGCATCAAGATTCAAGAAGCTTATGGACATGCGTGTAAATCCCTCTTTGGACCGGTCATGCAACCTGTCAGACTGCCTTGTTTTAAACGGAAAAGTATGTATCACTGTGCCATTGAATTTGATTTGGTTATCTTTGTACTATATTTATTGCCAACAAGGACAAATTTTGGTACTGCTGGCTGCCTTGGACAGCCCTGCAACGAATCGGAAAAAATGTAGACTGATAATTAACTCAAACCGCCGTACATCTAAACGTTCTGATCACATTTCGTCATAACATATACCGTGTACTGATTACAATATACTTATCTTTTTCCCTCTACATAACATGCTTTAAATATCACTATTTCTTCGATTCACAATATTCAAGATCAAGACAAGGCAATTGAGCTGTCAGACACTGTCTTTGTATTTGTTTGTCTGTATCACCTGTTATCAATTGATTCGGCTAGGCTTTGATCTTAAAAAATTGAGATCCAGTTTTATTTACTTCCTTTTCTTATATTCTGCTATGTGCTCCAAAAAGATTGCATCGAAATAGAGAAGAGAACTATGCACTGGAGTGAATAGTTTCAGCACACTGGGTTGCATCCACCTGGTAATTTTTTCTTGCTACAGTTACTTTTGCCTACATAACCGGTGTTTCTTATCTGAATGGTTTCAAGATGAGGTTACTTTTACATCCAGGTAAACCTTCTGTTTTCTTGTGCGAGTGCAGCTAATATTTCAATCAGATATTTGAGTTTCTTTCACCATTTTGTAATCCTTATTTTAAAATCATATTCTTTGAGCAATCCAGTGAGTTATCCATGTCCAAGAACTCCTTATTTTTCTGTAGTCTTAAGCACACTTTACAAGAATATAATGCAGGGTTTCCTGATGGAGCCGACCACTTGATTAGTTGTTGAAACGAGATCTGAATATTGGGATGATGGGTCTATGCTCAAGGAAGGGTATTGTTCCGTCTCAGAATATAGTTCAACATCTACTATAACTGGATAATTCTTAGGTATAACTCTGTTAGGGTAATAGACTTGTTGTATTACCAGAGGGACAAAGTCTACAATATATAGTACATGTATAGGCGCAAATATACAGGAAACCCCCTAACACACGGGGAAACTACAATATACAAATATATACTCTAACACCCACCCTCAAACTCATGGTGGATCCACAACACTGAGTTTGGAGAGTAAGAAGTCATGCTGCGCTCGAATTTGTGCCTTTGTAAAGAAATCCGCCAACTGCAAATCTGAAGGCACATAATGAAGCGCAACAACCTGATCCTGCACCTGAGCACGTGTATAAAAAGCATCAACACCAATATGCTTGGTCAGCTCATGTTTGACCGGATCACATGCAATACTGATAGCACCTGTACTGTCAGACAAAAGTGGAGTGGGTGTCATAACAGAGACCCCAAAATCTGCATGCAACCACCGTAACCAGGTCACCTCAGCAATCAACAAAGTCATAGCCCGCATCTCAGCCTCAACACTCGAACGGGAAACCGCTACCTGTTTCTTCGTCTTCCAAGCAACAAGCGAACCACCAAGAAACACACAGTAAGCAGAAAGTGAACGACGATCCGTAGGATCACTCGCCCACGTAGCATCCGAGTAGCACTGGAGCTGAGAGAGCTGGAACTAGGAAAGAAAAGGCGACGAGTGATCGTGCCACGAAGATAACGAAGGACACGGAGGAGATGACTGTAGTGAACGGTGGTAGGAGCTGAGACAAACTGACTCAGAATATGAACATGATAAGAGATATCAGGACGAGTGACAGCAAGATAAACAAGACCCCCAACAAGATGGCTATAACCCGTGGGATCAGGAAGAGGATCACCATCAGTAGGACAAAGCTTAACATTAAGCTCCATAGGAGTCTCAACAGTGCGCTTATCCCTAAGAGCAGCACGAGCAAGAAGATCCTGAATATACTTTTCCTGAGAGATAGAAAAGCCATCAGAAGTGGAGGAGACCTCAATCCCAAGAAAATAGCGAAGAGGACCAAGATCAGTCATAAGAAACTGATCACGAAGACGAACCTTGACAAAGGCAATATACTCAGGATCATCACCAGTAATGATCATATCATCAATATAGAGAAGAAGAAGAGTGCGTCCACGAGGAGAAGTGTGAACAAATAGCGCTGGATCATGAAAACTAGGAGAGAAACCAGCAGCAGTCACCACAGAGGCAAAGCGCTCAAACCAGGCATGAGGGGCCTATTTTAGGCCATAAAGGGAACGTTGAAGACGACAAACCATCCCATCGGGAACAGAATACCCAGGAGGAGGCTGCATGTAAACCTCCTCACTCAACTCGCCATTAAGAAAAGCGTTCTGAACATCAAGCTGAGACACAGACCAGCGTCGAACAGAAGCAACAGCAATAAGATTACGCACAGTGGGCATATGAGCCACAGGGGCAAAAGTCTCATCATAGTCACGACCGTGCTCCTGCTGAAAGCCACGAGCCACAAGACGCGCTTTATAGCGCTCAAGAGATCCATCAGAGCGGGTCTTAATTTTATAGACCCACTTACACGTGATAGGACGAACACCAGGAGGGGGAGAAACAAGATCCCAGGTGCCAGTGCACTCAAGCGCAGCGATCTCCTCAGCCATGGCAAGCTGCCATTCAGGATGACGCTCGGCATCCCGATAAGAAGTCGGCTCGGAGACGACAGAGAGACCATACTTACTAGGAGAGTAACGGTCTGGAGCACGACGCTGACGAACAGGGCGTGAAGAGGGAAGCTCATCGGCGGAGGACGACTCATCAGAAGAAGAGGAAGAAGGAACAACAGAGGAAGGGTTCAAAGCCGGAGAACGAGGTGGGGAAGAAACTAGGGGAGAACAAGGAGAACTAGGGGAATTAGACGGAGGAGAGGATGGCGCCGAAATCGAAGGGGGTGCATCAGAAGTAAGAGGTGGAGAAGAAGGGACAGTAGGGGGTGCATCAGGAAAAAGAAGAAAAGAGATATCATCCACCGGTTAAGTACCAGAGGTGGGGCGAGGATAGAAGGGACGCGTCTCATCAAACGTGACATCACGAGAGATGCGCATCCGACGACCAACGGGGTCCCAACAGCGATAGCCCTTATGCTCATCACTGTATCCGAGAAAAACACACTCAACAGACTGAGCGGTCAGTTTGGTGCGTTCGCGAGGAGGTAGAAGGACATAGCAAACACAACCAAATAAACGAAGAGTCGAATAGTTTGGAGAGCTACCAGAGAGACGCTCGAGAGGAATACCACCTTGAAGGGCAGCAGAAGGCTGAATGTTAATGAGGTAAGTCGACGTACCGACAGCCTTAGCCCAGAAATGCGGCGGAAGAGAGGAAGCAATCATCATAGCCCGGGTAGTTTCAAGAATATGACGATGCTTACGCTCGGCGACACCATTTTGAGCATGGGCACCGGGATGCGAGAACTGAGCGAGGGTGCCCTGCTCAGCAAGGACACCACGCAGGTGCTGGGAGATATACTCTCCTGCGGAATCAGCACGAAACACACGAATAGGCGTGGAATACTGAGTACGAACCATGGCCGCAAAACGCTGATAAATAGAGAGCACCTCACTGCGAGAGCACATAAAAACAACCAGGTGTACCGTGAAAAATCATCAATGAATAAAATATAGTATCGATGGCCCCCTTTGGAAGCAAAGGGAGCCAGACCCCAAACATCTGAATGAACTAAATCAAAAGGTCGCTGAGATACAGACACACTAGTAGGATAGGGAAGCTGAATCTGTTTGCCTAACCTACAACCCTGACACGAATGTAAAGACACATCTCGTGAGACAGACCCCAGAAGACCACGACGAACTAAGGACGATAAACGGGAGACACAAAGGTGACCCAGCCGATGATGCCACTGCTAAAAAGAGCCAGTGACAGAAGCAGCAACCGCAGAAGAACTAGTAGATGAAGTGTTAGTGGATGGAACGCGAAGCCAGTCTAACTCCCATAGCCCCGGAGACTCAAGGCTGCGAGGACCAGCTCCAACCAGGGCCTGGGTACGGCGGTCCTGAACCGCACAAGAATCAGCGTCAAGAATGACACGACAACCAGAATCAATAAGCTGACTAGCAGAGAAAAGGTTCATCTTAAGACTACATGAGAAACGTCAGAAACAAAGAAAGATGAAGTAGAAAGGGTGTCTTGACTGGAAACAGGAAGAGAGGTACCATCAGCCGTGATAACACGGACAGGAGAAATAAGAGAGCGAAGAGCAGAAAGAATAGAGGACGCAGAAGTCATATGAAAAGAAGCTCCAGAATCCAGATACCACGGGGATGACGTACCTGACTGTGTAGAAGGTGATGGTCGCGCGGTGCCAGAACAGCTAGGCACAGAACCAGCAGTACCCGACGAGGAAGAGCCTGTAGCAGCGAGTAGACCATGAAGAATGTCCTGATCAGACAGTGCAACAGCAGAAGATCCTGAAGAACCAGCCTGCCTACGAGCATGGTACTGCTGACGTAAGCTAGGATCCCTCCTCCAGCAGCTAGAGACATCATGGCCAGGCTTGCCACAGTAGGCACAGGGAGGACGAGGAGGTGCTGTCATACCACAAGGCTGCTGAGGCTGACTCTGGCCCTGGACCAGAGGAGTAGAGAGTATCGGCGGTACTGGAGACCGCAACGAAGCCGACGGCACATGAGGACCATGAGCAGCAAGTACGAAGGGAACCTCAAGAAGACCAGCACCACGAAAACGAGTCTCCTCAGCACGAAGCTCAGACAGTATCTCAGAGAGCGGAACACGACCACGGGCAAGAAGCTGGGCACGACGCGGCTCAAACTCCTTACGGAGCCGCGACAAGAACTCAAAAACGCGCTGAAACTCCAGATCCGCATGCACAGTCAGACAGCAGGGACAGGTGGCACACACAGCTGTACGAAGAGAATCAAGGTGACGCCAAATAGCAGCACTCTGAATATAGAACTCATCAACAGTAGAGTCACCCTGCTGAAGAGCATGCTCCTGGCGAACCACAGACAAGTAAAGAGCATCCCCAGACGGTTGATAGCGCTGACGAAGAAAAGCCCACTGAGCAGCAGCAGTGGGAAGACCCATGAACTCAGCAGCATACTGAGGCAGAACACTGAAAGTGAGAACAACAGCAGCACGAGCATCCTCATCTATCCACTGAGTGTAGTCAGTCAGATCCTGAGGAGCATCGGGGGCAAGGGCAATAGGCGACGTAGGAGCAGCGGGGCGCGGCGGATAGGAGACCTCGCCAGAAAGCACACCCCAAAGACGAAGACCGCGCATGTGGACGCGCATAAAGACATCGAAATCAGGATAATTCACGCCATAAAAAATCACCGGGCAGCTAGAAATCGCAAGATAGCCCGACGAGGAAGACATTTTTTTTTGCTTTTTTTTGACGAAAATCAGATCAGATCTGATCAGATCCGCAACACGCAGCAACAGCCACGGCGGACGGGGTCGACAGGCCGGGCGGCGGCCGGGCGATGGCCGGGAAGCGGCCGGGAGGCGGCGGCGGCCGGGAGACGGCGGCCAGGCGGCAGACGGCGACAGGACGGCGGGCGGGCAGGGCGGTCGGGCGGCAGTCGGGGCGGATTGGATGGGCGACAGCGACCGGGGAGGACGGGGCAAGCTCGCTGGAGGCGAGGGAGAGGCAGCGGCGGCGGCCGGGCGCGACGGCAGGAAGCCGGGGCGGGCGGCGGCGGCTGCGAGGAGAGGAGCTACCTTACAGCTCTGATACCATGTTAGGGTAATAGATTTGTTGTATTACCAGAGGGCCAAAGGCCACAATATATAGTATATGTACATGCGCAAATATACAGGAAACCCCCTAACACACGAGGAAACTACAATATACAAATATATACTCTAACAAACTCTACACAGAACTTTGTAAGAATCTGAAGGGTTTCTACTATTTTTATCTTTTGTACCTATAGGTATATCCGATTGTATTTTTTTACTCTAGCCTGCAAAGAACTGTAAATTATGCTCTTGAAATTATCTCCACGCATGTCTTAGATATTCTTATTCATGAGATGTTGGACGATGTTTATGCAGGCAAGGTTGTGGTATCGTGGATGCAGAGCAGCCAATGAAAGCCTTATGTGTCTACTACCACTACATTGGTGTATGCCGTTTCTACGAGATTAATATGGGCAGGTTGTATATGAGTTGCGTGTATTCTTCCAAGCCTAAGACATTTAGATCGGTAGGGCGTCCAATCCCTCTTATTGATGGCATGATTCAACCGGTTGAAACACAAAACTGCCCTTATTTTCATTGAATTTACTACAGGTTTCGTGTACCAAGGCACCACATTGAATTACAGAATAAATTGATTCAGTTTTCTATTTTTGTTGTGCTTTGTGCGACATAGCAACAGCTCTCGGTTTACATGACTTAAAACAGGTCCCTCTGTGAACTTGACATTCGAGACTTCGAACTGGATGGACATGATCATGAAAATTTCGTAGCCTCGATTTTGTTCTTCTCCGTATTCTCTTATAATTCTCCCTCTTTGCCACTACCAGTAGACCAGCACTACAGCGCATTTAGATATGTTTAGGGTTATTTTCTTGCCTTTGCTTTAGCTTGGAAGAAACATACTGTATTATTTTGTTGGTACCAATTTCTACATATAAATGGATCAAGTGAAATATTTCTAGGTTGGGTAGAGCATACACCAGGGGGACACATTTAGATGATTCGGCATATAAACACATACTGTACACAATAAACACTGCTAAACCATGGATCACAAACTTTTCACAATAAATCTATGTTCCATACTTGCAAATAACCCACGTATACTAAACCCTTCACAGGAACTGACAGGTTAGAGAGAACATCGTCGTTTTGATATATATATTTAAAACGGAAGAGTCCTACATTTTATTACACCTAGCTGTCACAGAACAGACCTTCCTGACCTTCGCTTACTGGGGCTGCGCCTGTTGCTCAGTCCAGGTACTTAGGAAAGAACCTTCCCAAGCACCGGGTCAGAGAGACAAGCTCCATGCAGATCGGCTAGAGCATAAAAGAGATATGCCCAAGAGGCATCATCACAATACACGATACAAATTTACACGGAAATCACGGGGTCGTGCGCCAAGACCAAGACACACCCCTAAATCTAGTATATATATCAAGTTAAAAGCAGTAGGGCATATTACATCAACATTACACACTGAGAAAAATCTAGAGTGAATACATGTAAAAAAAACGACCAGAACAGAGATTGATCCACTCTGTATCACTTTTTGGAACTTTTGCAAGCCTAAAACATCGGGAAGTTACTACTCCTGCACTAAAGAGCTAAGATTCAGAAATGAGGCACGGGGAATGGCCCAATGTCAAATGGGTTCTGATCTCTTGAAGCCTTCAAGCAAACCCAAACAATTATTCTTGCATCAGGAAGTCAGTACTCGTGCAGTTGAAGGCCACCCTCAGACATATCATGTGTGTCGTGGATTTTAATATGGTCCCCGATTTACAGGTTACAATGTTTGGTTTATCTATTAGTGAAAAATTAGTGCTTCAGTCCTGCGCATCCAAGAAGTTTCACTTGCCAAAATCAAAATGATTAATGTCTGCTCAAATGAAGCTTACCAGTGGCAACTGATCATGTCAAGATGAACTGACCCTGACTAAATCTTTGCAGTGCAAATTTGGTCCATCCCAGCATATAGTGGATGTTTTCAGTCCACCTGTTCAGCAAGGCAGCAACATAATAATGTTTTGCTGTATCCAGAAGAGTCACTTTAGTCTCAAGCATATCTGTGCAAGATCCCCATAGCACAACTGAACGTGTCTCCTTGCAGAACATTACATAGTACCAGAAACTTTAGGTGATTTAGCTCTTCGGGTAATCAAAAACAATTCCATTTGCCACAAGTTTGGCTCGCCCATGGCCAAAGAATTTTCTAATAATAGCCAGGGAAAAATCAATGACTGTCCCAAGCCCCTTCCCGGTAATCAAATTTCCGTCAATCGCAACTTTTGATCGGTCAATAACTTGGCAAGTGAGCTGATTAACTATGGCAGGATGAGCTGTTGCCTTCTTATCCTGAGTAACAATTCCAATCTCAATATAATTCCATTTGCAGGAAACAGGATGTATTAAGATGCAGTAAGTTTTTAGTCTGAAACATCACCTGAAGTAAACCTTGCCTCTGCAAGATTAGGGGAGAATAACCGATCCCGCCATACATCCTGTCTGCTTGCTTTTGTTCCTCGAGTAGCTTCTGTAGAATTTTGCACTTGTGCAACCGCTCAGCTCCAGCAGGTCCACCCTAGACAGTTTCAAGAGACTAGTTTAGGAGCACATTATATATCATTCAACAAATCTCACGTTTGATTTAGGCGTCTGAACGGTGGAGATCGCTGGGATATGACACTCTCACTCCTTTTATATTAGTGGTGATAAACATATCACAAGGAAATTACTGAACAATGAAAAGTGAAACATATCAGAAGAGAGTATTCATGCTATGCACACACTTGCATGCCTCAAACTCTAGCTGGTTTGGCATGCAATGCTACACCTCAACGCATAACTAGGAAATGCGAGAAGAGGAAGATGGATATACGACTTCATGCTTGCAGGACACACACCATTTACCATGATTACAAGCATGGCAGACATGTTAGTTCAATTCTTGTTTGAAACTTTTTTAGCTGGATCCTTTGATATTCTACTAGCTTGTTATATCACAATTTGGTGCACAGGTCAACTCCTATGCAAGGAAGTGGACTAAGGTTGTTCATGACATGTTAGGCACGCATTTCGGAATGGTCATACTTTTATCAGTAACACACAAACGTGATACACAACTTCGGAATTTTGTCCATCAGCCATGAATAAACTAGATGCCCAATATCTTGCAGGAAAACATTGGTATTTTGATTTGACATCGGCTTTATGATTACCAAATAAAAATGTGAAATGCAGAACAGCTTACGGGCAGAATGATTAGATCATATTTTGACTCAGAAGCACCCAGAATGCATTTATCAGCAACAATCTCCATCAATTGAGATCCAACAATACTTGTAGATTTTTCAACTGATGCCAACACCACATTTATGCTTGCCCGTCTTAAAATATCCGCCAACATTATGATCTCCATCTCCTCTAACCCATTTGCAATCGGAATGAGAACCTGTATCAGAAGTCAAAACACCAGAAATTAAATACCACAGGAAACCTTCCAACGGAACAATATATGTGCTCCAACTGCACAATTCTAATACTTTATTCAATGATGATGCATGCAAGGAGGAACCAATAGATAGATCAACTATATAGCATGTTTAAGCATATGCAACCAAATGGAACTATATAAAATCAAGCATGCACCTTTATATAAGCATTGACACAATTAACAAACAGAATCAAGTTTGCATTACTGTTGTCCAATCCCATTTTTTAATAGAAATTCTTTGATCGTCCATCTTTCAACCAAACAGTGTTGCACTTTGTTAATTTATACTCACGTGAGCGGAGTTCTATTCTTGAGGCATAAAATCCTATGTAAATGATGGCCCATAGGTAATACTGCACAGCTCATAGTTCAACATGAACTTACCTGAGGGTTATGATCAAAGGACCACTCAACTTTGTTGACTTCTGTACTTCTCTCAAGATCAGCATCAACTTGTGCCATCTATGAGGAATATACAATAATTGCACAGTGATCAGCAGAGCATATATACTGCAAAAGTAGGTCACATGTGCTAAGCTAATGTACAAAACCTTTGCTAGCCAACTGAAAGATAAATACCATTGGTAGAAGACAAAGTTCAGAATAATTTTACTTAGCAGGTTACATATTCATAACACTTTAACAACATATGAGCAAAAATATGTAAGTTTTTTTGTTACGAACCAATGTACACTCCATATCTTCAGCTGCATGAGGCCCGAATAATTGCTTTACAAATGATAAAGCAAACTGAAATACTGTCCCTGGACCACGACTAGTCGTGAGCTCTCCTGAAACCTGAACATTTGATTCAACAGCTCGAAATGTTGGAAGATCTCCTATGAAGGACGGATGACACGTGACCTTGCCATGAATACACAACAAAAATTTATGTCAACTAAAAAAGAAGACACTGATCAACAAAAAATAGTCATATAATAAAATGGTCACCTTCTTTCCCCTGTGAAGACCCCATGGCATGAGAACAACAGCCGGTGCAGCACATATAGCACCATACAACCTTTTCTCCTCAGCCTGTCTAACTGTGATCCTCTGAAGGATCTTGTTGTCTCTCAACCGCACGGAACCAGGCATTCCTCCCTGAACACATCATTTCAAGAACTGAAGACGTTTATGGATATTGCCAGTTTGTATACACCGCAAGTCAAAGAAAGTTAAAGAAGAACCAAGGTTCAACAGTTGCCATCAGCATGTATAGTGAGAAAATACCAAAAACAATACGTCTGAGTGTTGCTACTCTCTTGTGAAGCCATTGGAAATCTGTCACATCTTTGGTCATGCTAGTCTCCTAGAAATTTGGAGCAAGCAGAACACTAGGGTCTTCTGCTAAAGTGAGGAGATACAAAAAATACGTCTAAATGCAGCTACTCTCTTGTGAAGCCATTGGAAATTAATCACATCTTTGGTCATGCTAGTCTCCTACAAATTTGGAGCAAGCACAATGCTAGGGTCTTCTGCAACACCCCCACAATCCCATCTATCATCCTTGCGTGAATAAAAGTCACCAAACTGGACGCTGTTGGGGAAAAACATCTGGGGAACCTAATGTCAAGGACCTGGAGAGCAGGCTTTTGTTTTTCGGTTTTGGGAGTTTTGTCTAACTCTCTTAGTTTTTGTTTTATTTTGAACCGGAAGGTAATCTCTCTTCCTCTCTCTCTTTGTTAATGAACTGAGCAAAATCTGCCTCTCTTTTGAAAAATGAAGTTCCAGTGCTAAAGATGAGTGCTTAAAAATATTTGAATGACGGGAGTGTATAAGTTTCAGTCGAGTGAGAATTAAATAAGTCTCTGTCGATTTTACAAGTTTGTCCATACATGCCTAAATAAATATTAACAGTGATGTATTAATTTGTTTACATAGTGCAAATAAATGTACTGCTTATTTCCAGAATTTGGAAATGTAAATTTGTGCACGGATTTTTAGTGAACTAAAGATTATAAAAACCATTGACTGTATCTCAATGAAAGAAATGCTAGCGATAATTCTACTCCGGTACCAGTATGAGAAAAGAGGCGAGTTACCGGTAGAGCCACAAGGTCGAACACCTGGTCGGCGCAGGCGGCAATGGGCTTGTCTGCGACGATGTGTGTGCCACAGGACGCCTCCACCTCGAGTTCGTCCTCCACCGATGCCAGCGTCACATCGGCGCCGGCTCGCCGTAGGACGCCGGCCAGGATGACCGCCTCCATCTCTTCCGTGCCCATGGCGATAGGCACGAGAACCTTCACAGTACAAACCGCAGAACTTTCAGGTCCCTGACACTGTTGAAGAGGGAGGTGATGAGAGGAGGCTGGACCACGAGACCTTCTTCGTGGTAGAGGGCGGCGATGAGACGGGCGTTGCGGCGGCGGAGAGACAGGGGGTAGCCCGCGCCACGGAGCCGAATGGCCGTGGGCGCGAGTAAGGAGCGCAGCGGGCTGGTAGATACGACGGCGGCCGAAGCGCCATGGCAGGAAGTGAGGTCGGGGACAAGAGAAATTTAGACGCGGAGAGCATTGGAGCTTGGAGCCTTGGAGATGGAGCTGTAGCTGCGAGAGCAGCGACGGCTGGAACCTGAATGGATAATTTGTTCACGGTAACATTCACTACCAGCATCTCTAACACATACCGCCCGTGGTACTGCAAAATACAAATATGATAAATCGAAAATCTAGTTTACGGTATAAAAATCATGAGACAAAGCAGATATACTAATCCAAACTGCATATTTAAAAATCATTATATATTAGCGCCAGATTACATAGAGGAGGTTTTAAACATTTAAATCTACATATAAGTTGAAATTGATGTCGCATCCTGCATCCAGACTTCACCTAGCATCACCTAGTATCTACGTAGCTTCACCGGCAGTACCTACTCACCGGATCATCAACGGCGATGGCGCGCTTACTCCTCGGCGGTGTCGTCGTTGTCGTAGTCGTCGGTGGTGAAGAACTCGCCGGGTAAGTCGGCTTCCAGGGCCTCGAGCCGCCCCAGGTGCTCACGGAGGGAGAGGCGACTGACACGGAGAAGATTGCGCTTCTCATCCCACGCGCGTTGCGGCGACGCTTCCGGCGCTGCACGATCTACATGATCTTGGTGCACAGAGAGTTAAACTTGGCCTCGGTGACCAAGACCTCCTCCTACGTCGTTGACAGCAGGCTCGCGGACGACCGGCGGAAGGGCGCACATTTCGGCCAACAATAGCTCCTCTGCTTCGTTCGCGAAATCGTCTACGGCATCTTCGGGAGGAAGCATCGGGGTCGCGCGGGTGCACCCACGGGCGTTGCGGCCGTGTCCCTGCATGGGGAGGCACTCACGCTCCTCCTCCGGTGGTAGCGCCGGGCCAGCTCACACGCCGGAGCTTCCGCCGCGGCCAGGAGAAGTGACGGCGTGTGCAGCGAAATCGGGGCCCGATTGGCCGACCATAGGAAGATGGGGAGTGGACACGGAGGTTGGCGGTGGCGATGTGTTTTTCGACTGCGGAGTCGACCGAATCAGAGACGGGGGCGGGCCACGGCGAGGGTTTTTGGGCAGGGAAGGAAGGGGGAAAATGGATAAAGTTTCCTGCATTCAGCCCCCCCCCCCCCCCCCCCAACCCCACGCGCACCGAATATATACGGGATAGATGGGCCTCGATGCGTGAAACCGCAAAAAGAATTATGGTATCTACCTATTTGTGATATCAAGGCCGTTTTTCAGCCTCGATATCGCATATCGGCGCAAAAATTTGCGGAAAGACAGATATACAGTATCTGCTAGGGATGCTCTACGAAGTTGTCAAACTTCCCCACTTTACTCACGGGATGAAACGACCTGACCAAATTCATGTTTTTTTCTCCTCAAATCTCACTATTTCAGCCTCAAAATCTAAAACGAAATGAGAGTATCCTCGGATTGAAAGGCTTTCATCAGAATTTGGAGGATTCTTGTTCGTTCAAATGTTCTATATGAATGATCTTAAAAATGCCCGATAAACCGATATTGCATATTGCGGATCGTGGAGCTGGAAAATGGTTTCCTGAACTGAGTTGCGGCACAACAAACAAACGATAGGGCATATTTTAAAACAAGTATTCACGGGATATTTTGGTGGAAGTATCATACAAGTTCATGGAGAAAAAATAATTTGCATAGATTTTAATCCTACATTGAACAAGTTGCGGCCGAAAACTACGAGCTAGACCTAACCCTAACCGCGCGGACCAAAAGGTGGTGGAGGCACGTCACTGGGGACCAAAAGGTGGTGACGCTTCTTCGTCGGGGCACGGAGTCGGTGATGCTTCACTCCTCGTCGGAGCAGGAGTCCGCCTAGTAGGCATCGATCAGCGTCTTGACGCGTCAGTCCTGGCGGTTGGTCGTGTGTTGTTTGGAGGCATGGAGGCCCTGCTTCAGCTGTGATGTGTTGTACACGGTGACATCTCGGTGTCTATCTCCTCACGTGCCATTGTGCACACTGAGTGGGCGAGGACACAACAAAGCACTTGCTCCTCAGGCTAGGGCTAGGGGTCGGGCTTCTACTCCACGTCGTCGGCGGCCTGCACCTCCTCCTTAGAGGACAACAACGCCGACAACGGCTCCACCGCGTGTAAGGTGGAGGTGCAGGTAGATGCGTCATGGCACGGGAGCTCTCCACCTCCGCTCCAAGCACGCAGAACTGCGTGAAGTACACATCGCATCACATCCAGGTTGCTCGAGTAATGTCCGCCTTCGTGGAGGTGATGATATTTTTATGAGGTTTCGACTCATCAATGCCCATTATTATGGACTTGAGTTTTGGAGAAGAGTGGTACGCTGGAGATCAGGATCGCCTAACAGACAAACAACAGGGAACACGAGATTTACCCAGGTTCGGACCCCCGGAGGGAAACCTTACTCCCGCTTGTCTGTTTTTGATTGATAGCGAAGACGAAGGTTACAAGGGTGCGCGAATGAAATCGGGCGGGTGAGTATGCTAGGGTTTGGATCATTCTCCTCGTCGTACCCTCATGTCCTTTATATGGGAGGCCACGTCTTGGGGTTAGGTCGAGTCGGTTATAGATTAGGGTTTTACCCTTTAAACTTTCTATCTAAAGCTAGTCATGTTCTCCAAGGATTCGTGTCCTTCATGGGCCTGGGCCACCCGAATCCCTCCTGGACTTCGTCACCAGGAGTGGGTCGTTACATGGGCTCCTGCTGGGCCAAACCGGATAGACTAATACTAGACTCTCGTAGGTCATACTCATGTCAGTAGCCTCCGAGTGTAGATTCGACTGGATACTCTAGAGTCTTTGAGTGCCTTCATCCGAACAGGCTTTCAGGTTATAACGTTAGTTCATACGGATAGTTGATATGCTTGGCTTTCAGCTGACGGATCGGTGTCAGTTAACTGTCTTTGGGCAAAACAACGCTAGCTACTTAGACTCGAATCCGAAAAGTTGCTAGCATAATCGACCCATGCCGTGGAGGTCTTATAGGAGTCAAATTTCATTGATATTAATTATATCCAACGCATTCGTTGGGATTTTTCATCGTGCCTATTGACACGAAATATTACTCGCAGAGCGCATTCAGATGCGTTACCAGGCCATCAGCCTGTGTTTGTAGATCTTATCTTTATGTCAGAGACACAACAACCGAATGTTTATCATCACGGAGACGCTTCGAGTGGCCAAGGATACGTCATCTCTTAGCATAAATTTTTAGGCCGAGTTGCCAATTTTGTCGACTATATGTCAGTTTTTATGATGTAATAGTTGTAGAGGATCCGGAGAATCATAATTAGTTGATTCATAAGATGAGCGACCAGCTCCCCCTATGGGAGTATCCCCCAAGTGTTTGTTCGAGTCATAGACTCGAGCGGAGACTTTAATTTTGTGAATTCCATTGATCATCCAAATTAATTGGATAACAACCGACCCTCTCTATGGGAGTATCCCCCGAGTCCGTAGTCGAGTAGTTGACTCAAAAAAGGAGTCGAGGTGTGAAGCATTGTTGACCGATTCTTAAGGTGTGCAACCAGCGCTCCTGATGAGTAGCCCCCGAATATTTGGTCGAGTCGTAGACTTGAGTAAGTACTTTTTTCTTGATTCGAACGATATGGAGCCACTGCGTCGCCTCTGCTTTTGTGATTGATGACATGATTGTTGACGATTGGTGACATACATTACGTGATTTTAACTGCGTATCCTCGATTTCCGTGCGTAGTGGAGAGCGTGCTGGTGACGGTTCGGGTGGTAGCTACCACGTGTGTGTTGTGATGCGTGCAAGCGTTATGATTTGTAAATCAACGGTTCTTATTCGTCGTTTAATATGTCCAAAGGCCCTGGTAAATTTTCCCCTTCGTCTTTACTGTGTCTCCTATTTTACTTGTTCTTCTTGCACGCGCCGCCTCTTGCCTCCATTGCTACACCTTGCGCTGGAAGCCTTCCACTTATTCCCTTCCTTGATATTCTGAGCATAGCGCAAAGCACACCATGCTAGAATGGGAAAGTCGAAGAAGAGCACCGGGGCAGGGACGAGTGCCGCTGGCGCCGCCAAGAAGACCACCGGAGGACCTGTCACCAACAATAGTTGGCAGCGATTGACGATGAAGTCTGTGGACTTGCGCCATCTGCGCGAGGCCCACCTGATCTCTCAGAATGAGGGGGACTGCAAACTCCCTGGTCCAGAGGTAGCCCCCGACCCTCCTTCTAGATTTCTGGTGATGTTCCTTGCCTTTGTCCTTCGGGGCCTTTCTCTTCGCGCCCATGATTTCATTCGTGGGCTTCTCTTTCTCTACGGGGTTCAACTACATCAGTTGACACCCAATTCGATTCTTCATATCGCTTGCTTCTTTACCCTCCGCGAGTGCTGGCTCGAAATCGAGCCACACTTTTGCCTCTTCAAGAAGCTTTATGCCTTGAAGAGGCAGTCCATCTTCGGCGGCACAGTCTACGAACTTGGTTGGTGCAGGATATATATCCGCCCCAACCAACAATATTTCTCCTTCAATCTTGTTGAGTACACGCAAGGATGGATGAACAAGTGGTTCTACATCCGCGGCGAGAAGCTAACCAACCATCTCTACGGCCTTCTTCCATTTGACACGGGCGCGGAGATCGTCAGGAAGTGCTCGTGGAAGAATGACGTTGCCTCGGGTGAGATCGAGGTTGTCAAGGAATTGTACAAGAGCGTGGAGGCCTTGCAGCTACGACGCGGCCAAGAAGTGACCGGAATCAACATCATCTGCAAGCAGCTGAGGTTGTAACATCTCAAAAATATTAATGAAGATATCAATTTTTCCAATCAACCAAAATTAGGGTTAACAAAAACTTTTAATTTTAAATCTATATGAATGCAAGTGTGTGTTTATGAATGTTTGTGAATGCTTGAAATGCCATGTTTATTTGTTGTAAATGAGGTTTGGTTTAAAGATCAAAACCATATCATCTAGGACAATTCAAACCCAAAACAAAACAAAAGAAAATCAATATATAAAGCATATGACCTAATGGTCATTTTTGCCAAAGTTACCACCTAGCCCACTTTGGGCATCTCTATTAAAGGAATTCAAACAGAAATAATTCCATTTGTTTTCTCACCTTGCTAGACCAAGTGACATTGAACACAAGTGAGCTTCCAAAACTTACATAAACAAATTCAAATGCATTTGAGAGACTTTCAAAAATTGAATCTATCATAGGGATCAAGATAGCCATTTTGGGAAAACCATCAAAACCTTCACCACTGGACCAATCCTAGCAACCAAACACACCCAACATTATGACCAACACACTCACCAAAAATAATTTTAAAACTCAAAGGTTTAGTTCTTGCGGCCATTTAATCAAACACTTACTGAGCACAGTACAAGTTTACCAACTATACACTATTGTGATCAATCTTGTGATCATCTTTATACTCGACCAAGCCTCCACTACTCGCCCTTACTCACCCCAGTACCAGCCCATGCAGTAGAGCCGCTCTCACTCGACCAATTGAATAGTGCAAACTTGTACGCGAGCTCACCATGCCACCCCGACGTGGAGACACTGCTACACGCCGCGCCGCCCTCGCCCACGATGTCTAGGAGGTAGCCGTGACCTCACCGCCACTGCCTATGTACGCCTCGACCAATGATAGATCGTGGAGACACCAGCGCAACCGCGCCCATTTATCTCTCGACCATGCCGATCGCCGCGCCAGAGCGCCGAGCAATCCCACGTGACCATGCCGCGCTTCGCTCTCCCCTTGCGTCAATGTGTTTGCCGCGACGCCAACAACCTCTCAGACACGTCCGTTTGACCCTGCGCGCTCCATGACTACCGTACGCCGTGACGAACGCCCGCGGTACTAGAGTAGAGCATGGAAGCCCCCAACCAATGGAGACCGCACCTCGCCGTGCCACTATGCGCATGACGACTGCCATGAAGCCCTGCGTTGACCTACGCCCTCAACCATGACGATAGCTCCCTGTAACGATGTCGCCGATGAGCCTGAGCCATGCTGCCCTGCTCCCTTCGCTGGAAACCTCTCACCTAGAAACGCACACCACTCGACTCACCTCTCACCTAAAAACCTCTCTGACCTATCCCCAAAGCAAGGCGAGCACCACACCGCCGGAATTTCACCGGAGCCCGCCGTTGTAGTGATGGAAGGAAGCCATCGCTAGGAGCCGCCCAGGAGCCGCCGAGACCACCATTCGAACCGCCGTCATCGACAAGCTCGTTCGCCCACCTCGCCGGACCTAGCTGGAGCCCTGGTAAGCCCCCGATGACCCCCGCTGTAGAGCTAGGGTTAGAATCTCGCGCGCGCCGTGCGACGGAGACGACGACGCGGAGCCGTCGATCATGCTCTAATCGTGCGGTCCAGAATAGAGGATACCGCTTCGCGTTAGATTAGTTGCTGACGCATGGGACCAACGCTAGTGCAGCCCACTGCGCACGCGCCGCATAGTTGGGCCAGCCCAGTAACGTTCCCGCGCGCTGCCCAGTAATTCAAACTTAGTTTTTCCTTTTATTTCAAAATCCTATACTGTAGGTGACTTTGAAATTCAATTCAGCAAGATTCACTAAACCAAATTGCATGATTCCAATTTTGTTAGAAAGGAATTGAAAATCTATAAACACTCCCATTAGATTCAAACAGTTTGAATTTACAAATCACCCAGAGTAAAAATAACAAGAAGGTAACTTTTACAACTTCAAACATTTTTCTAAAATCAACCATAAAGGATTTTGAGTTGATTCCAACTCTCAAAAATCACATTGGCCATGATCTATCTGAATATGTATGAATATATTATTTTACATGTAGTAGTCCTGGACCAAAATTAAAAGAATGCTATATAGTCATTCCTAGTCACTCTAAAATTATTATTAAATAACATTATTACACCTTGTAAGTATCCACCCCCTTTTAAATCACATTCCCAAGTATTGGAATATGTAGTGATGACATGTGTCAACATGATCCCATATTTTATAATTAGAGAATATTAAATCTTAAGTAACTTTTCAGTGAGTAGAAATTGCTTTTATAAAAAGAAGATAAATAAAACCTTGTCAATATTTCTTGTAATGATGAGATGTTGCTAGATCATCTAGTGTGGATCTTTGTGTGCTAAATAGAAGTAGTTAAGTATTGTTTGGTGATTATGTACCTCGTATTTATTTATAGATGCTAGTATCAACTCGGGCTACGAGGAGGAAGAATTCTACAAAGAAGAAGAAGAGAACTTCGACCACTGTACCAACCAAGGCAAGCTATACTATGCAAGCTAAAACTATACAAGCAATTGTGCTACAACCTTGATTATACCAATCCCAAGTTTTACTTGCAAGCTTTATTTTTTATTTCTTTTATCAAAGTTGCTCAAATAGTTAATTAATTGGTGATTTGTGAAAAAATAGGAAAGATGCTCTCAAGAGCATAGAACTAGGTGTAGGTAGTTACACTTGATTAGTACCCCCCAATAGTGACACCCTCATTGATAGATGCTAGTGCTAAACAACTCTTGATCACTATAGATGGGAACACTTGGAGAAAATGATTATGAAAACATTGGAATGATGAGTCATTCTATTGAAATGTTTTGACATGTGTTATGGAACACAATGAGTTGAAGATGATACCGAATGAAGTATGTGCCCTGACTTTGATAAAAACTGATGGTTGGGTTCGGATGCGATACCATTTCAATTTTACCGTACAACCACAATACCTGAGTTGGGTAGGGCTTGCGCGCGTCGCTTCCGGCGCTGCACGATCTGCATGACCGTGGTGCACATGGAGTTAAACTTGGCCTCGGTGACCAAGACCTCCTCCTACTCGTCGTTGACAACAGGCTCACGGACGACCGGCGGGAGGGCGCACATTTCGGCCAACAACAGCTCCTCTGCTTCGTCTGCGACATCGTCCGCGGCATCATCGGGCAGAAGCGACGGGGTCGCGCGGGTGCGCCCACGGGCGCCATGGCCGTCTCCCTGCATGGGGAGGCGCTCACGCTCCTCCTCCTCCGGCTATAGCGCCGGGCAAGCTTGCACACCGGAGCCTTCGCCGCGGCCATGAGAAGATACGACGCGTGGGGCCAAATCGGGGCTCGATTGGCCGGCCATAGGAAGATGAGGAGTGGACACGGAGGTTGGCGGTGGCGATGTGTTCTTCGATGGTGGAGTCGACCGGAATTGGAGACAGGGACGGGCCGCGGTGAGGGTTTTTGGGCAGGGAAGGAAGGGGAAATGGATGCGGTTTTCCGTATCCATCCCTCCATGTGCATAGAATATATGCGAGACGGATGGGCCTCAATACGTGAAACCACAAAAAATTGTGGTATCTACCCATTTGCGATATCTGAAAGGCCATTTTCAGCTTCGATACCACATATCGGTGCAAAAAATTGCGGGACGACAGATATGCGGTATCTGCTAGGGATGCTCTAACGAAGTTGTCAAACTTCCCCACTTTACTCATGGGATGAAACGACAGAACCAAATTCATGTTTTTTCTCCTCAAATCTCACTATTTCAGCCCTAAAATCTAAAACGAAATCACAGTATCCTCAGATTGAAAGGCTTTCATCAGAATTTGGAGGATTCTAGTTCGTTCAAATGTTCTCTATGAATGATCTTGGAACATCTATAACAGATGCCCGATAAACCGATACTGCATATTGCAGATCGTGGAGCTGGAAAATGGTTTCCCTAAACCGAGTTGCATCACAACAAACAAACGATAGGGCATATTTTATAAGAAGTATTTACGGGATATTTTGGTGGAAGGATCATACAAGTTCATGGAGAAAAATTAATTTGCATAGATTTTAATCCTACATTGAACAAGTTGCGTCTGAAAACTACGAGCTAGACCTAACCCTAACTACGCAGACCAAAAGGAGGCGGAGGCACGTCACCCGGGACCAAAAGGTGGTGACGCTTCTTCGTCGGGGCACGGAGTCGGCGACGCTACACTCCTCATCGGAGCAGGAGTCCGCCTAGTAGGCATCGAGCAGCGCCTCGATGCGTCAGGCCTGGCGGTTGGTCGTGTGTTGTTAGAAGGCATGGAGCCCCTGCTCCAGCTGCGATGTGTTGTACACTATGACGTCCCGGTGTATATCTCCTCCCGTGCCATTGTGCACAACGAGTGGGCGAGGACATGGCGAAGCACTTGCTCCTCAGGCTGCGGCTGGGGGTCGGGCTTCTCCTCCACGGCGTCGGTGGCCTACACCTCCTCCTCAGAGGACAACGACAACAACAACAGCTCCACCGTGTAAGGTGGAGGTGCAGGTAGATGCGTCATGGGACGGGAGCTCTCCACCTCCGCTCCAAGCACGTAGAATTGCGTGAAGTACCAATGACCCACAAGTATAGGGGATCGCAACAGTCTTCACGGGTTGCAAGCCGCAGTGTCAGTTGCATGTTTTCTGCTGTTTTTGGTTTCAGAAGAGCTAGTGAGGAAATATTCTCGGAATTGGACAGGACAAAAGCCAAAGTAAATATTTTTACCGGAACGAACAAAGAGACCAAAGGGCAGCCAAAGGGGGGCCACACCCTAGGGCCGCACGGGCCCACCCTAGGGCGCGCCGCCCTATGGTGTGCGCCCCCTGGCCGCCCTCCTGCCTCGCCTCTTTGCCTATAAAAGCCCCCCGATGCAGAAACCCTAAGCACGAGATCAGATCTCCACAAAATAGTCTGTAGCCGCCGCCACCATCTTCCCTAGATCAGGGGATCTGAAGCTCTTCCAGGCACCCTGCCGGAGGGGAGAGATCATCCGGAGGCCTTCTTCATCACCATGCCAGCCTCTGGTATGATGCGTGAGTAGTTCACCCTTGGACTATGGGTCCATACAGTCACTAGATGGTTGTTTCTCCTCCTTTGTGCTATCATGTTTAGATCTTGTGAGCTCCGTTCATGATCAAGATCATCTATTTGTAATCATACATGTTGTGTTTGCGGGGATCCAATGGATATTGAGATACTATGTCAGATTGATTATTCATTCTACCATGTCTTATTGATTATTGATTCTATCATGTCTGTGTTGTTTGTGATCTTGCATGCTCTCCATTGCTAGTAGCTATCTTGGCCAAGTAAATGCTAGTGACTCCAAGAGGGAGTATTTATGTTCGATAGTAGGTTCATGCCTCTAGTAATCTGTGGAAGTGACAGGAATCTCTAAGGTTGTAGATGTGTTGTTGCTACTAGGGAGAAACCAACAATCTTTTGTTCATGGAACAATTGTATTGTTTACTTTACACACATTGCTTAATGCAATTATCCGTTGCTTTCAACTTAATACTGGAGGGGGTTCGGATGATAACTTCAAGGTGTATTATTAGTCATAGATGCAGTTGGATGACGGTCTATGTATATTGTTGTAATGCCCAATCAAATCTCATAGGAATCATGATGTCTAGTATTTGCATTGTTATGCCTTGCTCAGTCCTGTCAATTGCCCCGCTGTAATTTGTTCACCCAGCATGTTATCTATCTTAAGGAGAACACCTCTACTAAACTGTGGACATCGGTCTAATCTTTACCATTGTTACATCATCTACTATTACCGTTTACTTTCTACCAGCAACCATTACCTTCCACACTATATGTTTAATCCATTGTTTTTAGCAAACCAGTGAGATTGACAACCTCACTGTAAGTTGGGGCAAACTCTTGAGTTTGTGTTGTGCATGATTCCAAGTTGTTAGCAACACCTTATAGTTGTTCCCTTGCTCCTACTAGTTCGATAACCTTGGTTTCATAACTGAGGGAAAACTTGCTGATGTGCTCATCATACCTTCCTCTTGGGGTCTCCCAGCGAAGCTCTGCAATTGACTGAGCCACGTCAAGATTTTTCTGGCGCAGTTGCCGGGGAGTTAAGGACAACTTCACAAGGGGAGTCTTTCACAACCACTCTCTTTGCTTTGTTTTCATTTTTCTTAGTTCCTTTTGCTTTGTTTTGTTTGCTTCTTTTTATAAAAAAATGCAAAAAAATAGTTTCGTTTGTTTTGCCTTTTCTTATAAAAAACAAAAAAATTATTTGTTCCTACTCTAGTGGCTGCTGATGTTGGCTTGCTTCACATTTGCAAAAATGAATTCTACTGAGAACACCAAGTTGTGTGACTTCACTAGCACAAACAACAATGATTTCCTTGATTTCTATGCACTTCTATTCTTGTAGACAGTTGTTGGGCCTCCAAGTGTAGAGGTTTGTAGAACAGCAGCAAGTTTCCCTTAAGTGGATTACCCAAGGTTTATCGAACTCAGGGAGGAAGTGGTCAAAGGTATCCCTCTCAAGAAACCCTGCAATCAAGATACAAGAAGTCTCTTGTGTCACCAACACACCGAATACACTTGTCAGGTGTATAGGTGCACTAGTTCGGCGAAGAGACAGTGAAATACAAGTGGTAATGGTGCCAAAAAATAGCTTGACGGTGAGGTAAAGACTAAAGGCAAAAAGAAGGAAGCAAGCAAACATGTAACAGATCTAGATGCAAACGGTGTTTCAATGTTTAGAAACAAGGCCTAGGGATCATACTTTCACTAGTGAACACTCTCTCATATAAATATCCTCTCTTTCTGATACTACTCTTAACTACTCTCGGGTTGGACACTCTAATCCATGGTAGGGCTATAACAGCACAAAGTCCGCCTTTCCCATCTAGATAACCCCACACTGTCACCTTGAGCGCTAGACGGTTCCAACAAACACCACAATTTCATAGAGACATCCAACTCCAAATATAACTAATAAAAAATATTCAATCTAGCCAAAGTGCCACACACGGTATGCACGCTGTCACTTTCACACACGTGGGGAAAAGCATAGATCTATTAAAGCACAAAGAGTATTTATATAGACTCAAACCTAAGTGCCACCATGGCGTGCACGCTGTCACTTTCACACACATGGGGAGAGCAGAGATCTATTAAAGCACTTGAGTAGCAAGGTAGATCTACTTGATTACAAATCCCATGATCACAATATGACCATGCATAGAGAGAGAGATGAACACATAGCTATCGGTAGAGTCCTTAGCCTCGAGGAAGAACTACTCCCTCCTCATAATGGGAATCAGCAACGGTGATGAAGATGGCGATGGAGATCGATGGAGATGGCTCCGAGGGCACTTACCTATCTTGGCAGGGTGCCGGAATAGAGACTTTCTGTCCCCCGAATATCCCTTTTGGTGGTGGCGGCGTTGTGGAACTTTTTATGGAAGTATGATGGATTATTTAAGGTTTTCTCCCCCGGGGCTTCTTATAGGCGCAAGTGGCAAGGTCGGTGGAGGTCCAGGGGGCCCACACCCCATGTGGGCGCAGCCTAGGGTGGGCCCGCACCCACCTAGGGTGTGGCCACCCTGGTTTCCTCCTCCGTCTCGTCTTCAATTTTCCATACCGCTCAGGTAAAAATATTAACTTTGGCTTTTGTCCTGTCCAATTCCGAGAATATTCATTTTTTTATCTTTCTGAAACCAAAAATAGCAGAAAAAAGGCAACTGGCACTGTGGCATCTTGTCAATAGGTTAGTTCCATAAAGTGTATAAAAATACCTCAAAGTGTAGACAAAACATAGGAAAGTGGATACTAAACAAGCATGGAGCATCAAAAATTATAGATACGTTTTTGAAGTATCAAGCATCCCCAAACTTAACTCCTGCTCGTCCTCGAGTAGGTAAGTGATAAAGGAATAATTTTTGAGGTGACATGCACCATCAAAACCAAGATCAAACCATTTGCAAACATTCAAAGCTGGGATCATAGAACTCTAAACATGAGCATGAAAGATGGAGTTCTAACAATAGGACATAGTAACTACACATGCAACATGAAAGGCTACAAACAAAGATCATGAATAACATGCATTGAAATACGTTTGTTTGTCACATACAGAAAACATAGCATAGTGGCATTCAGCTTGTCCCTCATAGAGTAGCAAATAGATGCATATGACACCTTCAAAGTTCACAAGGGTGACTAGAAACAAGTAGCATAAGAACAAGTAATATCACAATATGCATCAATCAATAAGCTTTGGGACACTACACACAGAATGACAACTATGCTCTCTTAATGGTGCCTAAAAGGTAGAAGGTGGAGACTCAATATAACAACGGTGCCTAAAAGGGATTTCAATTTTCAAAAAGAGCTTCTAAAAATTATGGTACCTGTTAGCTTTCAGCCCTCATTGCCCCTATCATAAGCATCTTGAAGTGGTTAAGGTTAAAGTGAACAAACTACAGAGTATATGCTTGACAAAGTATAAGTTGGCAATCTCAAGTCCCTTGAACACGAGGGCCACATCTCATGCTACTCAACTTCAGTCACCTGTAAGTTCTTATCATTGTAAGTACATGCGTATCATAGAGAACCGCCAATGGGTACCCCTTGCACATGGTATAGGAGCTATCCCATAACCAAAATGACAAGGCAAGCAGACAATGAGCATCTTAGCGATCTTTTTATTTACTATATGCATAGATTTTTATTGAGGATGCTTCATAGATAGCTCACTATGGTGATGCTGCAAGTTTCCACCATGATTAGGCATGGCGTTTCTCTAACACAAAATACATACTCCATGGACTTACAAGTTCCCTGTTCATTTCACACCGGTGACATCCATAGACAAAAGAGCATGATATCAACTGAGTACAAAGTACAAGTGCAATGTTGAAAACGTTCCCCGCGACAACATGTTTCTGCTAATTCCAACATATAAGTTCAAGCATATACAACATAGATGACACAATGGTTCAAGTTTACTAGGGGCAAAGAATATAAAGTGTGCCATCAAGTTTGTGACGGCTTTAATCACTAAGTTTTCACATAACAAAATAGTTTTTAATTGGAAGATAGCTGAAAACAAGAATATACCTGGAATGGTGTAACACACCATGCATAGGAATTTATAGTGGACACTTTGGAATAACTTGGTTTCTTGGGAGTTGGAAGCATGAGTAGAACTTACTCATACAAGTGGAGGCTAGCAAAAGACTGGGAGCAACCAACTAAGAGAGCAATAATGGCCATAATTATGCGGTGCAACAAAGCATACTAATCAAAGCAAAGAGTGGTACTACAAGTCAAGGACTAAATTATCATAGAGGCTAATGGTGACTTGTCATAGTCATAACATGGTGTAAGCATGTGCCAAGTCAACCCAAGCAAAGCATCAAAGGAGAATACCACAAACACTATGCTTTTGTATGCTAAAACAATGCATGATTCCTTCAAGGCACACTAAGCAATCCCAATTGTTTGGAACTAGTCATGCTACAACAATAATCACTAAGCATAAGGTCAAAAAAACATATAGCATGGCATGATAAAGCCAAAGTCATAGTCAAAGCAAGCTCCCTTTTGTACCACTTAAGCATGAAGCTTCCTACTCGTTTCTAACACCAAACAACTTATTTGAAACAACTCACAAAGATAATAATCAATAAAGATCAGTGAGTTTGTCTCACAAATCCACAGTGAAGAACTAAAAAGTTCTAAGCTGAAAGCACAAGAAAACTAAGGCTGAACGCAGTGCTAGCAAAAGTGAACACTCACAAAACAATAAGAGTGAAAACTAGAGTGTTCTAGGCAATGAAAACGGAGTGTGTCTCTCTCCAAAAGAAGTGTGTTGTGATCCAACCAACTTTATTAAAGATAACTAAGCAAACAAAAACCAAAAACAAAAACTAAGATTCTCTAAGAACAACACAACAATGCATGAAACAATCAAAACGAAGTGTCTAGAAAGACCTGAGATTTTTATTGATGAAGAAGGGGATGCCTTGGGCATCCCCAAGCTTTGACACTCGTACCTCTTGAATATTTCTTGGGGTGACACGGGGTGGCATCCCCAAGCTTGAGCTTTTGTCCATTCTTCATCTCATTACATCATTCTTTCTCTACACTTGCAAATTTTCCTTCATACAAAACTTCACACAATCTTCATTAGCAACATTAGTGTATTCAAAAGATAATAGACCCTTAGGCTTAGCTTTGGAACAGCAAAACTTTTCACTAAAACACATGATACTGTAGCAACTCCTTCAAAAATCTCAATTCCCCAAAAGAGTACTCAAAAAGGAATCAATAAGAAGCAAATGAAAATAATGGCAGAAATCTGTCAAAACAGACCAGCAGGTAGAAACCGATTTTTTCGAAAATATTCTGTTGCTCAAATAAAAAAGTATTGCACTAACGAAAGTTAGCTAACATACTGGGGGATTTATTCGTACATTTTCATATCCATCCAACTTACAGATACTCCTCACGAATTTTTATGGTGGAGGATAGAAATCTGTTTCGGGACAACAACAACTCCCCAAATCTTACTTCCCTCTCATTAGAGGTCATTCTTGGCACAAAAAGCAAATTAAAAGGATAAGGAGAGGTCATTACTGAAGTAATAACTTCCAAGACTCAAGAAAACTCTTGGGTTATCTCCCAACAAGTACTTTTCTTTAACGCCTTTAAGTTAGGCTTGATAGTTTGAGAAGATGCTCACATAAGAAATATGAATTAAAGTAAAAGAGAGCATCAAGAAGCAAATTCAAAACACATTTAAGTCTAACCCACTTCCTATGCATAGGAATCTTGTAAAGAAACAAGTTATGAAAGCACAAAGCAACAAGCATAGGAAAGCAAAACAAGTACAACTTCAAAATCTTCAACATAAAGAGGGAAAACTTAATATTTTTAAGATGCATAAGACCATGTTTCCCTCTCTCATAATAACTTTCAGTAGAATCATGAATAAAATTAACAATATAACTATCACATAAAACATTCTTATCATGAGCCACATGCATAAAATAATTATTGCTCTCCACATAAGCATAGTCATTCTTATTAATTGTAGTGGGAGCAAATTCAACAAAATAGCTATCACTATTATTCTCATCACCATAATCATCAAATATAGGAGGCATATTGTAATCACAATTAATTTCCTCCTCAATATTAGGAGGACTGAAAATATCATATTCATCATTGTAATCATCATAGATTGGAGGTTTGGTATCATCATAGGCAATAGAATAGATATCTTCCAAAGCCGGGGTACTAAAAAGATCATTTTCATCAAAACTATCTTCCCCAAGCTTAGAAGTTTCCATAGCATTAGCAATGATGGTGTCCAAAGAGTTCATACTAATAACATTGCTATTAGCATGCAAATAAAGCTCCATAGGTTTTTTAATTTTCTGTTCAAAAACTTCATGTCCTGTCGTGGGAATGGCCACCGCAGATGCTGCAATCGGCAGCGAGTAGTAGAACAAGGGGCAAGGGCGGCCAGCCATCTGTAGTGCGAGATGAGGGCGGAGACACAAGGGTTTACCCAGGTTCGGCCCCCCGGAGGGTAAAGACCTACTCCTCCTAGATTGTATTGATGAGAGAGTACAAGGGCGAGCTCGACGACTAGGCGACGAGTCACATGTGGTGTATGATGGAACGTCTCCTCTATGCGTACCATAGGGAGGTTTATATAGACTCACCACGCTAGGGTTTACAGATCTACAACCGAATTAGTTAAGGATTCGAAGGGTATTTGACCTAATCCGACTGGGCCTAGCTATGCTTCTGGGCCTTCAGCTTCCAGTCGCCTGGCTCCTTGTTGGGTCATGATCCAGTCGCCGTCCTGCAGGCCCACTCGCTGGTAGCTTGGGCCAATAGGAAATGTCCTGCTAGGTATACCCCACTCGACATATCCCCATCAGTAGTCCCCGAGGCCGTCGTTGATTCGTCACAGGTGTTCGTTGGCAGTCGGAGTATGCGGGTCCAACTCGGACGCCCAGTTGAATCGGCGGTGGACTCCCTGAATGAAAGAGGGAATTTGTTATCTCAGTCGCAATGGTGACCAGTCAAATCACATCATGGCAAATGGGTCAGCGAATAGTCGAATTACTGCTATGGTGATCAGGTTGGCGAGTAGTCAAATCGCTGCTAAGGCGATCAGGCCGACGAGTAGTCAAGTCACTAAAGCTGGCGAGTCGAGTAGACAAAGTTGGACCGTCAGCACTGGTCAAACTAGCCGTTGGGTAATCCAACAGTAATATCAGTGTAATCACCACACGGTAACGGCTCTCCGAGAATGGCGGGTAACAACCGCTATATAAGGGGAGTGAAGGGCGGCAAGCGGTCATCCCCACATTTCCTCCGATCTCGCCCGTCTCCCAGTCTTCCATTCCTCCTCAACGATCAGAGCGACCTAGAGCGATCCGCAACCCTAGATCCTCCGACTGATGGCGCCTCCAGCGGAGCCATGGGGGAGATCCAAATGCACGAAAGTTCTACTGAAGTCATTCGAGGAAGCAGGGATCCTCCGCGCCGGTAGGTGGCACATGTTGGGAATATGCCCTAGAGGCAATCATGTATGATGAGATTTCCCATTGTATTCATAAAGATATTAAGTAGTCCTTATATAAACATCTGATGTGTATCATTGAATATGTGATTCGGTTGTGGAACTATGCATTCATGTTGTTTGTACTAAATATCCTTGGTCATCGAAGTTGTGCTGGACACACAACTTAGACCAATGTTAAAGTTGGCTTGATGACTCGGTTCCACTTGTCATGAGCATGGAGATGCTATTCCAACTTACACAGATTCGGCTAAAGAGTTTAGCGAGTCGGATTGACCCATATTGAGGTACAACGAACAAGTTGTCATTTGTATATCTCAGTCAATGTAATCCTTGACCTGAGGATTACATTGATTGAGATATACAAATGACAACTTGTTCGTTGTACCTCAGTATGGGTCAATCCGACTCGCTAAACTCTTTAGCCGAATCAAGGATTACATTGATTGAGATATACAAATGACAACTTGTTCGTTGTACCTCAATATGGGTCAATCCGACTCGCTAAACTCTTTAGCTGAATCTGTGTAAGTTGGAATAGCATCTCCATGCTCATGACAAGTGGAACCGAATCATCAAGCCAACTTTCACATTGGTCTAAGTTGTGTGTCCAGCACAACTTCGATGACCAAGGATATTTAGTACAAACAACATGAATGCATAGTTCCACAACCGAATCACATATTCAATGATACACATCAGATTTTTATATAAGGACTACTTAATATCTTTATGAATACAATGGTAAATATCATCATACATGATTGCCTCTAGGGCAACTGTTGGGAATATGCCCTAGAGGCAATCATGTATGATGAGATTTCCTATTGTATTCATAAAGATATTATGTAGTCCTTATATAAACATCTGATGTGTATCATTGAATATGTGATTCGGTTGTGGAACTATGCATTCATGTTGTTTGTACTAAATATCCTTGGTCATCGAAGTTGTGCTGGACACACAACTTAGACCAATGTGAAAGTTGGCTTGATGACTCGGTTCCACTTGTCATGAGCATGGAGATGCTATTCCAACTTACACCGATTCGGCTAAATAGTTTAGCGAGTCGGATTGACCCATATTGAGGTACAACGAACAAGTTGTCATTTGTATATCTCAATCAATGTAATCCTTAGACCTGAGGTTGTTGCATAGTCCGAGTTGAGGATCACCGACTTAGGTTCTATCAAACGCTGATCCGTAACTAGGCAGTTATAAAGGCAGGGTTCGGGTCGACTGAGAATCAAGCTGCGTGATGTGAATAACCAAGATGGGATTTTGCCCCTCCACTTGGAGAGATATTCTCTGGGCCCTCTTGTGAGATATGATTCGGAAAGCATGGCCATGCACGACTCGGTTAAGTGTTAACCGAGGCGATCGACTAAGAGTTAGTCGGGTGAATCACTTATCTCGGATCGAGAAGAGAGTCGGACTATTTAAGGGATGACAATTATTCGCCTATAGTCTGACAAGGTATATCTTGAGGCAAAAGGGACTCGGACATAAGTCACATTGGAAAGGCAAGTCGTCATGACTCTTTGGTACTTGGGAGTTGGCACGTTCTGCTAGGAGCCGCTACCGACTGATCGATTGAGAGTCGGACTCCAATCGTGTCCAAGTAGCCATGAGCCTGCGGGGTCACACACTTAAGAGCGGGAGCAAGTTCAGATTGGATCTGAACCTGTAATCTGGTTGGGTTGGACCTAAACCGGATTAGGACTGAGTTAGTGAGTTGGACTCACGGTGACTAGTGTTATATGGGCTTTAGTGAATGGGTCGCGCGAGCAGAGCCCACGTTTACTCCCTATATATAGTGGAGCACTGTAACCCAGAAAGGTTAATCGTTGTTCAGTTGGGTCATTCCATGTGTTGGAAACCCTAGCTCCACAGCAGTCCTGCCGACGAAACGAACCTAGCAGTTCGCCGCTGGTGCTCCTCCTTATACGTGTGGATACCAGTAGAGGTGCTGTGCGATCAGCACCAGGACGATCGGATCGTGAGGACTACACTGCATCAACTGACGCGCTTCATCAGTAATCCGCAACTGCGCGTCTAGTGGTAAACCTCGTGGCCTTCTACCTCAGCTAGATCTTGGGATCACCACGTTAGAGGAATTTTTTTGTTTTATCTCCGCGTGGCCCAACAGCACATCCCTGCGGCCGGAGAGGTGGTGCCAGATCCGCGTGACGGAGAGTTCATCTGCTTCACCAGCCACCCGGAGAGGGGGCTCGGATTCCCCACCTCCCTCTTCTTTCGCCGCTTCTGCGCCTATTATGGCATCCAGCCGTCAGACCTAGGACCGCACAACATCGAGCAACTCGCCATCTTTGTGGCGTTTTGCGAGTGTTACCTAGGCTTTCGGACGTACTTTCCCCTGTGGCAAGATCTGTTCCACGGGAGGATCGGACGCGAAGAGGCAGGCGGCCCGATGATGGCCGCAAGTGGCCTCACCTTTCAATTGAAGTCAAAGGACTCCTTCTTCGATCTGATACTACTGAAGAAGGTGATGAACGAGTGGAAGAAGAATTGGTTCTACGTGATCGAGTCGACGCCAGACAGCGAGGTGGCGCTTCTGATGTATTCGGCTGACCGGCTCGAGCCACGTCGGCTCCAAGTCGCCAAGCTTCTACACGACTAGCTGATGGTGGTCGACGACATGCTGCAGAAAATCTACAGCCTCAAGAAGAAGGGCCTCCAGATGATCAACTTGTATAATTGCTGGTTTGGGAGGCGGCTAGTGCCTCTAGCCAGTTGCGCCCACTGAATGTACGAGTACACGGGCAAGGACGACCCGACGAAGTCTTGCACTGCCGAGTGGAGGCTCAATGACTACACCTTGGCCCTAAAGAAAATCACTGAGGCAGAATACCTCGACGCGAAAGCCAGGGTTCCCCTTACACCACGAAGCGCAAGGCTCCGACAGTAAGTTCCGACTCTCTCGTTCATTTCGCAATCGCAGATGTGTAGTCGAGGTTCGTGCTAATCATATTTTATCTTTGCAGTTGTTCCAATTGGTGGAAGGTTGGCTTCCGCCTGTTGATGACGAAAACTCGAACGGGTCCGCCAAGGACGAGAGCGAGTCCTCGTCCGACAGGGGCGGCATCAGAAGCGACGGTGGAGACGACGATGATGATGACAATGACGACGACGATGATGACAAGGCCGTGAAGGTCACGGTGACCACGATCCGTAAGACCCGTGGGCAACGACAGTGCGAGCTCGAGGCCAGCACGAGCCTCGAGGCTCACGACAGGGATGATGACGAGCTCCCCGAGCATACCTCGCGGCGCGAGGCCACGCCATCAAAGAAGAAACCACCACCGAAGAAGAAGGGGCCAGCCAAGCCAGCGTCACCGCCTCAGTCCGCGAGTAGATCCGAAGCTACCGGCGCGACCGAGGAGGCTGGGGCCAGCACACTGGCATAGGCGACTGCGGCAGCCGACGCAACCATGGTAGAGGGTGAGGTGCCGCTGGCATCGCTTCCACCGTCCTTTACCGCCGTTACCAGGCTCGAGGCTGCTCCATCCGCGGGCGCCTCGCCGCCGAGGGGAGCGCCAGCAGCGATTGCTGCGGACCCTCCTGCCGCGGCTTCATCCACAAAGAAGCCCTCGGTGACTGGGTCCAGAGCGTGCTTGCGACAGGCCTCAGCCGGAAGCTGGGGCCAGAATTAGAGAAGCCAGTGAGTATTCACACCGGCCTCCGTTTCATCCCAGTCTCTAAGTGAGTACCTCTTTGAGTTGAGCAACCAACTTATGTTTGTCCGGCTAACTCGCTGATGTCGTCATATTGCAGGACTGGTGTGAAGAAGATAGGCCACCCCTCAGTGTCCAAGGTCCCGTTGGGTGCCCCGGGGGCACAGGTCGATCTCTCAAAGAAGAGGAAGAGCGACAAAGTCGTGGCGCCCATTGAGGGCGACGAGGTCGTCACAATTTTAGACGAGCTGGTGGTTGCCCCAAGCGAAGCTTCGACTGGAGCAGATGCGGCCTCGAAGGCCATAGTGGCCGCAAAATCGCAGCGGGTGGAGCCCGTGGTGTCAGTCGGGGCGACAAGCCCAACCTCGAGTGTCGCAGGGGCGGCAGTAGTGACATTCGCTCGCTTTGTAGCGAGGGCCTCTGCGGCAAGTGCGTCAGCGCCATCGGACCAGGTGCACGAGGTCGTCGGCACGGAGGTCGACCAACGTCACGGGCGCACTCCTTTTGTGCCCCAATCGGTGGATGCAATGGAGCTTCACGACATGCTAGGTGCCGCCACCCAGGTATGTCCAGTCTCCGAGGATCTGGTCATTGAATTTTCAGCGGTCGGATCCTTATTGATTTTATTGTCTAGTCCCCGAGTGTCTAGTCGCTGAATTTCAGCGGCTAGACACTTAGGAATTTTTTTGCTGTCCAGTCCCCAAGTGGCTAGTCGCTGAATTTCAGCGGCTAGGCACTTTGCAAATTGTTTCTCTGATTTGTTGTTGTGCTGCAGGGGCTTAAGCGTGAGTCGGTAGAGCGATTGGCTGCCAAGGAGCGTCTAGAGAAGGAACTCCACTCCATTCAGGGGACGAACGAGCAGCTTCGAGCGACTGCTGGTAAGTGCTTAACATGCTTATTGTCGGGGATGTCTTTTGCGAATCTCGTACTTATGGTTTTGTTGAAGTAGAGGGTCATGTGGCCGCGGTGGAGAAGGCCCGTGAGGGCATGGTCCCTGCGAGTGACCTTACGGCTGCCCAATCTTTCTTGAGCGTCGCAGAAAAGCGGATCGCCGACTTGGAGCGGGAGCTCAAGGACGTGAAGGCGGAGGTGACCTCGGCCGATGAGAGGGCCAAGGCAGTCGTTGCTTCTGCTGCTGAGGAGCGGAAGGTGTCAGATGCACTTGTCGTCGGGCTGCAGGATGACCTCTCTGGTCTTTAAGACTTTGTTATGGGGACCTGCCGTCCTTTGATTGGTGAGCTCTTTGTTCATTTGAATGGCTGGCGAGTCCCCAAGCATGCATGTCGCTTTTGTTTTGTTGGAGCCTTCCTTACTATCTACTTGTGCATTGCAGGGAGGATTCTTGATGATGTGGCTGAAGCGTAGTCGTATGACGCGCGGCAATGTGTCACCACGCTGGTTGACTCTGCCGCTCTGTCAGCGACTTGCATTCGCGCGTACGTTCAGGAGATCTCGCCCACGGAGGTGATCCCTAGTGACCTCATCGATGTCTAGCGTTACCTGGAGAAGGCCCTGGCTGTTGTTGATTTCATTTCACGGTCGGCCTTCGGTCGTGGTTTCGCGACTGCGCAGAGCCTTGGGATCGCGCACTTCCCCGACGACTTCGACCTTGACGATGTCACCAGCGGGTACCCTTCATCGATAGGCGCGATCGAGATCTCCGAAGTGCTGAAGCTGACCGAGCGGGCTGCGGTGTACTCTGACCGGGTATGGGCGATGGGTGACCTCATTCTGTACCAGGAGACAGTCGTCCCCCCGAACGACCCCGAGCCGGCGCACCACGACTTCAAGGTGGAGCAGCCATTCCGAGCGGCCATAGCGGGTGATCTCACGATGTACCCCTCTAACCCATGGGTTCCCTTTATCCGTGTTCGCGGGAGTGGTGGCGCTTCGTCTTTGAAGCCTGCGGAGTAAATTAGTTTGCCGAGTAGCGTTAGTTATAACAACTATGTAACTTCCCTTGTAAGCGAACAAATTTTGTTGCCTTAAGGAATGCAAGAATGCTTTTGTCAGTGTTTGATTTGATTATGGATTGTGCGAGTCCCCGAGCGTGTCCGCCCTTTTGTGGGGTTTACCTCGTTTTTACGTGTATGTGTGTTGTTAAAACTATTAGTCAGTTGAGGTCAACTCGCCATGGCCGGCAACCCCAAGGGGTGCTCTATACTTAGCCGTTTTCCCAGGCGCGAAAGGGGTCGGGTGGCCGAGTCCCCAAGCGTGGTACTTGGCCGTTCTAGTCGCGTGCCCAAGGTAGGTGAGGACGAGGCGCGTTGTATTAAGCGCGTCGCTCCACCTGACCCATAGGATCAGTCGCGTGGCGAGTCCAGGGCGCGCTCTCGTACTTGGCGTTTTCCCTAGTCGCTCGGGTTTGGACTGGTGTTAGTCCCCGAGCATGGTACTTAGCCTTTCGAGTCGCTGCGCCAAGGATGTGGAGGACTGGGTCGCTGTTGGAAGCGAATGCTGTCGTCTTGGCTCGAAAAGCCAGTCGAGCGGGGCGACTCCGATGGGGATCCGGGTTGGTGTTTTTCATGGACGACACAAGGCCTGAAATATTTTGGTGCCCTCGTATCGCACTACTTGGCCATGCCAGTCGCGTGACCAAGGGTTGACTTCTGCAAGTAGCGTAGTGCTGTCATTACGAGTGCGAGTGGCACAAGGTACGGAGAGTGGACGCAGTTTGTGCGAATCGAACTCCTTTATTTCATAGCGAGTGGGGCGTACATGTTTGGAGTTCTAGGAGTAGAACTTCCGTAGGAGGTTTACATTCCACGACCGCTTGACATTGAGTTTTCCGTCGCCTCGGACGTCGATGAGGTAGTAGGCGTCGTTGCCCTGGACTCGCCTGATGGCGAATGGTACTCGCCCGATGCCCTTCTTGTCCTAGATCAGTCACAAGACCAGGTCGCCTTCCTAGAAGGTGCGAGTGCGTACTCGCCAGCTGTGGTAGCGGCAAAGTCCTTGCTGGTAGATGGCGGTGCAGGAGCGAGCTAGGTCGCGTGCTTCGTCGAGCTGGTCGACCCCGTCCTGGCGTGCGAGCTCATTGTCGGCCTCCACATAGTTGACCACCCGAGGCGAGTCTTGCTCGAGGTCGGTTGGCATGACGGCCTCGGCGCCGTACACCATGAAGAAGGGGGTGAACCTTGTCGACATGTTGATGGAGGTGCGGATGCCCCAGATGATGCGGAGGGGAGCTCTTCAACCCAGCACCTCGGAGTTCGCTCGAGAGGAACTTGCAGTCGCGGATTCAGGCCGTGGAGGATGCTCTAGTTGGTGCGTTCCGCCTGGCCGTTGGACTCCGTGTGGGCGACCAAGGCGAGGTCAACTCGTATGTTGTGTTCTTTGCAGAATTCGTCCATGGCTCCTTTGGCGAAGTTGGTGCCATTGTCCGTGATGAGCTCGCGTAGGAACTTGGTGGCGGTCTTCCCGTCGCATTTGCGGATCGGCTTGGCCTCCACCCACTTTGTGAATTTTTCGACTGCGACTAGGAGGTGGGTGAAGCCAGAGGGGGCCTTCTTGAAGGGGCCCACCATGTCCATGCCCTACACGGAGATGGCCAGGTGATGGGGATGGTATTAAGCGCCGAGCTTGGGACGTGAGTCTGGTTGGTGTGTTTCTGACATCCGACGCAGCGTTGGACGATGTCGACCATGTCGGCGTGCGCAGTGAGCCAATAGAAACCATGTCGCATGGCCTTGGCGACTAGGGATCGAGCGCCAGCATGGTGGCCGCAGTCGCTGGCATGGATGTCTTGGAGGATCTTGCGACCTTCCGCGTGTTGTACGCAGCGTTGGAACACGCTAGTCACGCTGCGCTTGTGGAGCTCTCCATTGATGATGATGAATGATTTGCAGCAACGTACTATCATCCGGGCCTACTTCTCGTCGGAGGGTAGGGTGCCTCCCTCCAGGTAGGCGACATATGGCGCGGTCCATTCGCTTGGCTCGGCGAGCATGGCGACCAGGGCTGCTTCTGGTTGCAGCTGAATTCCAATGTTGATCTCCCTTGGGGGAGAGACAAAAGGCTTGGTGATAGTGTAAAGGAAAACACCGGCAGGTGGCGCGAGGTGGGCCGACCCGATAAGAGAGAGGGCGTTGGCCTCCTCGTTCTTGCACCGATCGATCCACTTGACGGAGTAGCCGACGAAGTGGCCTCGTAGCTGGTCCACTGCTTGGCGGTATGCCACCATGGTGGGGAGATTGCATCGCATGTGCCAGCAACTTGCCTGGCGACGAGGTCGGAGTAACCATAGCAGCACAGACGATTGATGTTCATTTCCTTGGCTGCTCGCATGCTGTGGAGGAGCGCTTCATACTCGGCCATATTTCTAGTGCAGGGGGTGAAGTCGAGGCACTGGACGTAGCGTAGCTTGTCGCCCTTTGGAGATGTGAGGATAATCCCTGCCCCTGCACCGTCTGCATTCTTGGAGCCATCGAAGTGTAGCGACCAGTAGTGGAGGTACGACAGCTTCTCTGGCTGTTGTGCCTGGTCCCAGTCGGCGAGGAAGTCTGCCAAGGCATGCGACTTGATTGCCTTGCACGGCTCGTATCTGATGTTGTGGACTCCGATCTCCATGAACCACTTGGCGACTCGCCCGGTCACCTCTAGGTTGCGGATGATGTCCTGCAATGGCGCTGAGAAGATGACCATGATTGGGTGCTCCTGGAAGTAGTGTGGCAGTCGCCGCTGGGCTCGAAAGACCGCATATACCAATTTCTGGTACTGCGGGTAGCGCTGGCGCGACTCGGTGAGGACTCCGCTGATGTAGTAGACAGGTCGCTGCATCGGTCGCTCCTTGCCCTCTTCTGGTCGCTCGACGACCATGACGACACTGACGAGCATGGGCTCCTTGTCAGCGGGGGCGGCAAGTAGCGGGGCCGCGAGTAGCACCTCCTTGAGTGCATGGAGCGCGTCGTCTTCCTCCTTGTCCCATTGGAACGTGGGATTCTTGCGCATTAGGCGGTAGAGAGGCATTGCCTTCTCGCCTTGCCGGGGGATGAAGCGACTGAGAGCCGCGACTCTCCCGGCCAACTTCTGGACATCGCGCAGGCACTCGGGTTTGCCGAGCCGGGCGATTGTGTTGATCTTGGTGGGGTTCGCCTTGATCCCTCATTTGGAGACGACTTACCCCAGTAGATGTCCAGTAGGTACACTGAAGGTGCACTTTCCTAGGTTTAAATTTGATCTTGTACCTCCACATGTTTGAGAAGGTTTCTGCCAGGTCGGCGAGTAGATCGCCCTGGCGAGTGGACTTCACCACCACGTCGTCGATGTAGACGTGGATGTTGCAGCCAATTTTGCTCGCAAGGCACTCCTGCATGCACCTCTGGTAGGTCGCCCCGGTGTTCTTGAGTCCAAAGGTCATAGCGGTGTAGCAGAATGCTCCGAATGGCGTGATGAACGCAGACTTCTCCTCGTCCTCGACTGCCATTTTGATCTGGTTGTAACCAGAGTAGGCGTCAAGGAAGTATAGCGACTCCGAGCCCGTGGTCGAGTCGATGATTTGATGGATTCGCGGGAGGATGAACTGCTCCTTCGGGCAGGCGCTGTTGAGGTTTGTGTAATCGATATACATTCTCCAGGTCCCATTTTTCTTCTCGACCAGGACTGGGTTTGCCAGCCACTTGAAGTATTTGATTGGCCGAATGAAGCCTGCAGCGAGTAGACGCTGCACCTCATCGGCGATTGCTCGGCGACGCTCTTCATTGAAGGGCCGCAGCGACTGCTTGATGGGTCGTGCTTTGGGGTCGGCGTTGAGTTTGTGCTCAGCATGTTCCCTCGTGACACCAGGCATGTTGGATGGCTTCCATGCGAAGATGTCGCGATTCTCACGTAGTAACTCGATGAGCACGCCTTCCTATGATGGGATCATGCCCGTTCTGATCGTCACCGTCTGGCTAGAGTCGCCTGGGACCAGCTCGACGAAGCGAGTGTGTGTCGTTGCCTCGAAGGCGGTGGAGCCACCGCCCTCCGAGTTGGGCTTCTTGAGTATTGTGGGGTTGTCATTGTTGACCCTGATCGTGTACTTGGCGAGCTCCTCCGCGTGGTTGGATTCTGTGGCTATGACGGCGTCAGCGAGCTCGGCGCCTTTGGCCTCGCATTCTGCGGCCATGTCGGGGTCGCCGTGGACAGTGATGATGACGCACGACCCTGGGAGCTTCATCGTGTTAAATGTGTAGTGGGGCACTGCCATGAATTTGGCAAACGCCTGCCGCCCCAGGACGCAGTGGTAGGGGCTGTTGAAGGGCATAGCCGGCATTGGCAACAAAGTCGACTCGCCTGTCACCATGGCGCTTTCCGGTGAGGCGAGTGTTGCTGTAGCATAGCTTGGGTCGTCTCCCGTTGTCGTGGACACTCGTGCGGCGGTTTCCTCCCGACTCGTCATCGGTTTATTGGTTTGGGTCCTCCTCCGCGTATCGCTTGGAGATATCAAGGAGGTCCGATATGTTGTCGAGTGTTTTGTACACCCTCTTGAACTTGGCGACCAAGGGCTCGCAGTGGCACGAGGTCTTGAAGCAGTGGATCATGGTGTCCGGGTGGATGCCGGCCGTGGTGAACCACAGGTCCTGCTAGCGCTGGACCCGGCTGCGGGTTGACTCGCGGGGTCCTTGGACGCATCACTCCAGGTCCTCGATGGTGGTGGCGCGGGTGTAGGAACCCTCGAAGTGCCTGACAAAGGCGTCGCGCATATCCTCCCAGGAGTCGATGCTGTCCGCGGGGAGGGTGTTGATCCATTGCCGGCTCGCTCCCTCCATCATCAGGGGGAGGTAGCGAGCGGCGAGTAGGTCGGTGTGGCCAGCGATTCCCAATGCCATGAGGTATGTGTCCAGCCATATGGACGGGTCATACGAGGGGTCGTACTTCTCGATCTCCTTCGGCGCTTTGAAGTTCGTCGGGTATTTTTTGCCTTGGATCATTGGTCCGAAGCATTGGGGGCTGACTCCGCTGAGTGATCCCCTTGGTTCGTCGTCGTGGCGGTTAGTGAGGGTGTGCCTCAGGTCGTTAGGCTGGCATGCGCGCCAGCTCTAGTTGTTGATGATGTGGGTCTGCGCGTCAACTGGCTGCCCATTGGCAGTGACGAAGTTGTTTGTCAGTCGCGGGTCGTTGGTGGAGAGTGCCGCGTGTGCGGGTCGGGGTTGGAGCTACAGGGGCTCGGGTGGTGGGCATTTGAGGGTGTTTTCCATCGTCGGGCGGCCGCTCGAGGACTCCCTGCTGCCTGACAAGCGGGAGTACATGCGCCCCTGCGAGTCCGCTCCCGCGGTTTGTTGCTCGATGGCCTTGGCGAGTAAGGCCTTGGCGTACTGGATCTGTAGTTAGCCTTCCCCGGTGAAGTTGATGTTGTCGACCGTGGCTCGACTCGCGCTGACGTTGTCCATCGGAGTTGAGAATAGAGGGAGGCCGTTCGCGTCCCGCTCTCGTGAGGAGATCATGATCCTCGGCTGGTCCCGGGGGCGCGTGCGGCCGGGTGGTGGTGGGGGAGCGCTGTTTGCCGTTTTGCCTGGTGGTGGTCTGGCACTTCCTCCTGGTGGCGCGTTCTCGTAGATCGCGTGATCGGCCACGCGACCTGATGCGGATTTGGTGGTAGCGTGAGAGCTCCTGTGCCGTTACCTGCTCGAGGCGGAATTTCTAGCGCTCGGGTTGTTCCTTGTGGACCGCCTCCTCCAGTCGCAGGTGGAGTTCCTGGACCTCCGTCGCCGTCGCGGTCGGCAGGATCGGTGTGGAGAAGGGGTCTGGCGGGGCCTTCGTGCCGCTCGCCATGTAGGTCACGATGTAGCGACCGGATCCGTCGTGGAGATCGCCGAAGTTCTCCGACCCGGAGTCGGAGTCGAAGATCCCGAGGATGGAAGGATCCTCGTAGTCCGCCATGTGGAAGACTTGGGTGATGGTGTAGGGTTTGCAGCATAGAAAACAAAAAATTTCCTACGATGGGAACTATGTACCAAAATCTATCTACTAGATACAAACAACGGGCGGATGTATATCCGTAGAGAACATACCTTGAAGACCGACAAAGCTTAACGAGTTCAACTCGTGGTTGATGTAGACGATCCCTTGCCGATCTCAAGATCGAGAGGAAGTCCTAGCGCCGCAAAGCAGCAGCGCATCCGTGCTCGCACACACGTACAAGACACCGGGCAACCTCCGCCTCCTCGCTCCAGAGATGCAGCAGAAGCACAACCCTTTCTTGCCGGATAGCCACCGGGAACATTTATCTCGCTAGTCCGAGACCATGGGGGATAAATTCTAGAGGGGGAGAGAGATCCTTCACGAGGAGGTGTGAGAGACAAGTGAGGAGGGGGGCTCCTTTTATAGGAGGAGGGGGGGAACCCCAAGGGGGTGGCCGGCGCATGGGGGCTGCCCCCTTTCCCTCCCCTCTTCATGTGGGTGGACACTCCACTCACAAAATTCCTTTAAATTCCCTCCACTCAAAAGTCCACTCAAATTCCCATTAATTTTCCACCAAATTTAGTGCAAACTCTCATTAAATAAAACTCTTTTATTTTATTCAGAATTTTGTCAATTACTTTAATGACAAACATTCACAAATAACCCCTTCCTAGAATTCCATTTCACATGCATAACCACTTTATGCAATTTCACCCGAAAACCCGTTTCGGTATCTAGTGAAATAAATTCTTGCGCTTGTTTATTCTTTCGGCATGAAACATTTGCTCCAACTGGATGCCAGTGTCCCTTAAGTGTGTCACCCTACGGTTCGCGAATAATGCGTACATGATCGAGACCCTTCTCCGATCAATAATCAGTAGCGGGACCTGGAGATCCATACTGACTCCCACACATTCAACGATGACTTTTCCTGTGATCGTCGGAAACTTTTACGCTTGTATCTTAATCCCTTTGTTTCACGATATATTACATGTCCGAGATTCGATCATCGATATATCCATACCTAGTTTGATCTCGTTACTGACATGCACTCTTTTCTCGTTCCCGTGATATAACATTCTAGTGATCAAATCACTTGCTTGCAAGCTAACCAATGTGATATCACCGAGAGGGCCCAGAGCATATCTATCCATCATCGGGATGAAAAAATTCCACTCTTGATCCATGATTCTCAACATAACACTTTAGTAGTTCTGAAGCCATCTTTATAATCACCCAGTTACGAAGTGACGTTTGATGTCAACAAGAAACTCTTCCGGTGTTAGTGATTGGCATGATCTCATGGTTTAAGGATTAGGACTACTTCGTAGTTTGTTTATAGCAATATAAACTCAATGACTTTGATCGTAATGCTATACTTCGGATGAATGTTCATCACACCATTACACTAATGTTGTGATCTCGTTATTAACAACATCCAATGTCTATGATCAGGAAACCTTGATCATCTTGTTAATCAACGAACTAGTTTATGAGAGAGGCATAACTAGGAACTTTCTGTTTGTTTATTAAACACACATGTATTAACGTTTCCATATTAATACAATTATAGCATGCAAAATAAACATCTATCATATACTTGGAATACACATAATAAACATTTTATTATTGCCTCTCAGGGCATATTCCCTTCAGTCTCCCACTTGCACTAGAGACAATAATCTAGTTACATTGTGATGTATCTAACACCCATGGAGTTCTGGTGTAGATCATGTTTTGCTCTAGGGAGAGTTTTAGTCAACAGATCTGCTACATTGAGATCCATATGTACTTTACAAATCTTTATATCTCCATCCTTGACATGCTCGCGGATGGAGTGAAACCGGCGCTTAATATGCTTGGAATGCTTGTGAGACCTTGGCTCTTTGGCATTGGCAATGGCACCATTGTTGTCACAATAGATCACCATTGGGTCCAACGCGTTTGCAACCACACCTAGTTCGGATATGAACTCCTTCATCCAAACTGCTTCCTGAGCCGCTTCTGAAGCAGCAACATATTCGGCCTCCGATGTTGATCCCGCCACCACAGGTTGTTTGGAGCTCCTCCAACTAACCGCTCCGCCATTCATGAGAAATACGTATCCAGATTGAGACTTAGAGTCATCCGGATCGGTGTCAAAACTAGCGTCGACATAACACTTAGCGATGAGCTCTTCTTCACCTCCGTATATAAGAAACATATCCTTAGTTCTTCGCAAGTACTTAAGGATATTCTTGACCGCTTTCCAGTGTTCTGAACCTGGATCCGATTGGTACCTACTAGTCAAACTAATAGCATGTGCCACATCCGGTCTTGTACATAGCATGGCGTACATTATAGAGCCTATGGCTGAAGCATAGGGGACCTTGTCCATTATCTCTCTTTCTTCCGCCAAAGCCGAACTTTGAGTCTTACTCAATGTCGTGCCTTGTCTCATAGGTAAGAACCCCTTCTTATTATTCTCCATTTAAAACTTCTTTAAAATCTTATCAAGGTATGTACTTTGCGATAGCCCTATTAGGCGCCTAGATCTATCTCTATAGATCTTTATGCCTAATATGTATGATGCTTCACCTAGGTCCTTCATTGAAAATTTGCTGTTTAGATAACTTTTAACACTGTTTAAAAGATCTATATCATTTCCGATCAATAATATGTCATCCACATATAATATCAGAAATGCCACATTGCTCCCACTCACTTTCTTGTAAATACAAGCTTCTCCATAAGTTTGGACAAATCCAAACTCTTTGATCACCTCATCAAAGCGGAGATTCCAACTTCGTGATGCTTGCTTCAATCCATAGATGGATCGCTGAAGCTTGCACACCTTATTAGCATCCTTAGGATCGATAAAACCCTTTGGTTGTATCATATACAACTCTTCCTCAATATTACCATTGAGAAACGCGGTTTTTACATCCATCTGCCATATCTCATAATCAAAATATGCAGCAATTGCTAACATAATCCTAACTGACTTTAGCATCGCTATGGGAGAGAATGTCTCATCGTAGTCAACTCCTTGAATTTGTCGAAACCCCTTTGCGACAAGTCAAGCTTTATAGACGGTCACATTACCATCAGCATCAGTTTTCCTTTTGAAAATCCATTTGTTCTCCACGGCCTTTCGGTCGTGAGGTAAGTCTACCAAGTTCCAAACTTGATTTTCATACATGGATTCCATCTCGGATTTCATGGCTTCTAACCATTTGTTGGAATCCGGGCTCATCATCGCTTCTTCATACGTCGCAGGGTCATCATTTTCATCAACCATGAAATTCATGACAGGATTTCATGCGTCCTGCTTGACCTGCGAGGTTCGGTAGTACTCTCTTTTGGAGTTTCATGATCATTATCATTAGTTCCCTCTTCAACAGGTGGAGCCAACTCCGGAACAACTTCCGGCGCTGCACTACTCGCCATACTTTGAAGAGAAGGTTCAATAACCTCTTCAAGTTCTACCTTCCGACTACTCACACCTTTCGCGAGAAACTCCTTCTCTAGAAAGGATCCATTCTTGGCAACAAAAACCTTGCCCTCGGATCTGTGATAGAAGGAATACCCAATAGTTTCCTTAGGGTATCCTATGAAGACGCATTTTTCCGCTTTGGGTTCGAGTTTATCCGGTTGAAGTTTCTTCACATAAACATCGCATCCCCAAACTTTAAGAAATGACAGCTTAGGTTTGTTTCCAAACCACAATTCATACGATGTCTTTTCAACGGATTTAGATGGCGCCTGATTTAAAGTGAATGCAGCAGTTTCTAGTGCATAGCCCCAAAATGACAACGGCAAGTCCGTCAGAGACATCATAGATCGAACCATATCTAATAAAGTACGATTACGACGTTCTGACACACCATTTCTCTGTGGTGTTCCGGCAGGTGTGAGTTGTGAAACAATTCCACACTCTTTCATGTGAGTGCTAAACTCGTAACTTAGATACTCACCTCCACGGTCGGACCGTAGAAATTGGATCTTTCTATTATGATGATTTTCCACTTCATTCTGAAATTCCTTGAACTTTTCAAAGGTTTCAGACTTGTGTTTCATCAAGTAGATATAACCGTATCTACTCAAATCATCCGTGAAAGTAACAAAATAACGATATCGACCTCGTGCCGACACACTCATTGGACCACATACATCAGAATGTATGATTTCCAATAAATCTGTCGCCCGTTCCATTGAACCGGAAAACGGCGTTCTAGTCATCTTGCCCATAAGACATGGCTCACATGTATCAAATGATTCATAATCAAGTGATTCCAAAAGTCCATCCGAATGGAGCTTCTTCATGCGTTTAACGCCAATATGACCTAGACGGCAGTGCCACATATATGCGGATATATCATCATTTAGTTTAATCCTTTTAACATCAACATTATGAATATGTGTAACATTATTATCGAGATCTAAAAGAAATAAACCATTCATCATCGGTGCATGACCATAAAAGATTTCATTCATATAAATGGAACAACCATTGTTCTCGGATTTAAATGAATAACCACTTCGCATCAAACACGATCTAGATACAATGTTCATGCTCAGTGCAGGCACCAGATAACAATTATTCAAGTTTATAAATAATCTCGACGACAAGTGGAGAGGCAGTGTTCCGACGGCGATCACATCAACGCTTGATCCATTGCCGACACGCATCTTGACCTCACCCCTTGCTAGCGGTCACTTGTTCCGCAGCCCCTGATTCGAGTTACAAATATTAGCAACTGAACCGGTATCAAATACCCAGGTGCTACTGCGAGCACTAGTCAAGTACACATCAATAACATGTATATCATATATACCTTTGTTTGCCTTGCCAGACTTTTTGTCTGCCAGATACTTGGGGCAGTTGCGCTTCCAGTGGCCAGTCCCCTTACAATAGTAGCACTCGGTATCAGACTTAGGTCCAACTCGGGGTTTCTTTTCAGGCATGACAACAGGTTTGCCGCCCTTACTTCCCTTCTGTTTTCCCTTCTTGTCTTTCTTGAAACCAGTGTTCCTACTAATCATCAACACTTGATGTTCCTTTTTGATCTCCACTTCTGTAGTTTTAAGCATTGAAAGAAGCTCGGGGAGAGACTTCTTCATGCCTTGCATATTATAATTCATCACGAAGCTCTTATAGCTAGGTGGCAGAGACTGCAGAACACGATGGATGCCTAAGTCAATGGGAATCGATATTCCCAAGGACACAAGCTTATCGGCGTAACCCGACATCTTGAGTACATGCTCACTAACGGAGCTGTGCTCTTCCATCATGCAGCTAAAGAACTTTTCTGAAGCGTTGTAGCTCTCTACAGCAGCATATGTGTCGAAAATCATTTTCAACTCACCCATTGTATAAAATGCATTGCCATTTTCGGAACTCTTTCGAAGTTCTGGCTCTAGCCCATACAATATGCCGCAATGAACTAAGTTGTGGTCCTCCTGACGAGTCTGATAGACATTCTTCTCCTCGTCAGGGGTATCATCTAAAGGTGGGGGGCCTAACGGCGCTGCTAGCACATATTGCTTTTGTGCAGCAGAGAGGAGAATCCTCAAATTCATGGCCCATTCGGTAAAGTTGCTACCGTTCGTTGCTAGTTTCTCTTTCTCCATGAACACATTGAAATTAAAAGCAGGTGGTGCCATCTACAACAGAATTTGTAAAGTTTAGACTAAGTGTATGATAGATTGAGTTCAACTAATCCATATTACGAATGAACTCCCACTCAAAAACGACATCCCTCGTGCCTTTTTGGTGATTACATGAACCAAATCCACTATACCAAGTCCGATCATCACGTGAGTCGGTATAGCTTCAAAGGCGAGCATCAAATGGGCATCATATCAACTATATGACTCATGCTTAACCTTTTGGTCCGTGTTCCGAGGCCATGTCTGTAGATGCTAGGCTCTCCAAGTTAGAACCTTAGTATTCGCGTGTGTAACTATTTTACACCCGAAATATGGTCGTGGATCCAAGAACACCCGATCATCACGTGATGTCTTAGAGCGACGAAAACATAATCGGTGCATACTAAAGGAAGAACACATTCTTATCTTGATATTTAAATGAGGGATCATCTTATTATGCTAACAAAGCACTAAACAAGCAATATAAGATGCAATCAAACATCATATGTTTATTAGTGAAATAATATGGTTCCCGCATATGATCTCTATCATGTGCACCGTGGTATGATCACTATCATACCTATATGTGTAAGTCCAAGGTCTATGGAGATTACACGTTATGTATGTTGTAAGAGTATCATCTCATACTTCTACTTACAACATCACCATATCATAACACTAGCCCAGCAACAATCTAAACTAGACGCCTCTAATTTATCCATTGCAAGTTTTACGTGGCTTAGGGCTTTCGAGATAGAACCGTTCTTACCTACGAACATGAACCACAACGAGGATAACCAAATTGTTGACAACTCGCTTGCAAAATAGATATTGACTATAGTAGGAGAGACAGACACCCGCTAGCCACTTATGCAAACTAGTTGCATGTCAAGCGTGAAACAGGTCTCATGTGTGAGGACATGTAAAGTTTGTCCGGGCCGCTTCATCCCACTATGCCACCAATATCCAAAATTACAACAAAGGAGCAACAACATGATCATCATCTCCCACATACTCATATGTGTACTACCCGTGTAAAGTATCTACGCATAGATCCGGCTCTGATACCACTGTAGGGTTCGCATCATAGAAAACAAAAAAATTTCTACGATGGGAACTATGTACCAAGATCTACCTACTAGATACAAACAACGGGCGGATGTATATCCGTAGAGAACATACCTTTGAAGACCGACAAAGCTTAACGAGTTCAACTCGTGGTTGATGTAGACGATCCCTTGCCGATCTCAAGATCGAGAGGAAGTCCTAGCGCCGCAAAGCAGCAGCGGATCTGTGCTCGCACACACGTACAAGACACCGGGCAACCTCCGCCTCCTCGCTCCAGCGATGCAGCAGAAGCACAACCCTTTCTTTCTGAATAGCCACCGGGAACATTTATCTTGCTAGTCCGAGACCATGGGGGATAAATTCTAGAGGGGGAGAGAGATCCTTCACGAGGAGGTGTGAGAGACAAGTGAGGAGGGGGGCTCCTTTTATAGGAGGAGGGGGGGAACCCCAAGGGGGTGGCCGGCGCATGGGGGCTGCCCCCTTGCCCTCCCCTCTTCATGTGGGTGGACACTCCACTCACAAAATTCCTTTAAATTCCCTCCACTCAAAAGTCCACTCAAATTCCCATTAAATTTCCACCAAATTTAATGCAAACTCTCATTAAATAAAACTCTTTTATTTTATTCAGAATTTTTTCAATTACTTTAATGACAAACATTCACAAATAACCCCTTGCTAGAATTCCATTTCACATGCATAACCACTTTATGCAATTTCACCCGAAAACCCGTTTCGGTATCTAGTGAAATAAATTCCTGCGCTTGTTTATTCTTTCGGCATGAAACATTTGCTTCAACTGGATGCCAGTGTCCCTTAAGTGTGTCACCCTACGGTTCGCGAATAATGCGGACATGATAGAGACCCTTCTCCGATCAATAATCAGTAGCGGGACCTGGAGATCCATACTGACTCCCACACATTCAACGATGACTTTTCCTGTGATCGTTGGAACCTTTTACGCTTGTATCTTAATCCCTTTGTTTCACGATATATTACATGTCCGAGATTCGATCATCGGTATCTCGATACCTAGTTTGATCTCGTTACTGACATGCACTCTTTTCTCGTTCCCGTGATATAACATTCTAGTGATCAAATCACTTGCTTGCAAGCTAACCAATGTGATATCACCGAGAGGGCCCATAGCATATCTATCTGTCATCTTGATGAACAAATTCCACTCTTGATCCATGATTCTCAACATAACACTTTAGTAGTTCTGAAGCCATCTTTATAATCACCCAGTTACGAAGTGACATTTGATGTCAACAAGAAACTCTTCCGGTGTTAGTGATTGGCATGATCTCATGGTCTAAGGATTAGGACTACTTCGTAGTTTGTTTATAGCAATATAAACTCAATGACTTTGATCGTAATGCTATACTTCGGATGAATGTTCATCACACCATTACACTAATGTTGTGATCTCGTTATTAACAACATCCAATGTCTATTATCAGGAAACCTTGATCATCTTGTTAATCAACGAACTAGTTTATGAGAGAGGCATAACTAGGAACTTTCTGTTTGTTTATTAAACACACATGTATTAATGTTTCCGTATTAATACAATTATAGCATGCAAAATAAACATCTATCATATACTTGGAATACACATAATAAACATTTTATTATTGCCTCTCAGGGCATATTCCCTTCAGATGGAGTCCACGGGTGATGCAGGGACAATGGATCCGGTGGCTGATGCCGGAGTCGCCGAGTCGGTGTCCTCGTTGAGGGCCGTGTTGGTCTCAGCCACGTTGTTGTTGGCCAAGTCGTACTCGGAGGCGACGCGGTGGATGGTGTGGAGCTAACTCTCGGAGATCCAATCACGCGGTGGCGACTCGCGGATGCGAGCCGAGTCCTCCGAGACGATGACGTCAGGGAAGCCGAAGAAGAGGCTGATCGTGCCGACCGGCGTGATCACGCTGTGCGTGACGGGGCGCGCCGCCGGGACGTAGCTGCTCGACAAGATCTGAAGGATCTCGCAGATCGCGATCATGCGACCAGTGGAGATCATCTCGTTGATTGGAAGATTGGATCTCACCGCAGAACACCGGCCTGACCGGCCAGGACCCACGCCGGGTGCCACTATCATGGGAATGGCCACGGCAGATGCTGCAATCGGTAGTGAGTAGTAGAACAAGGGGCAAGGGAGGCCAACCATATGCGGTGCAAGATGAGGGCGGAGACACAAGGTATTACCCAGGTTCGCCCCCGGAGGGTAAAGACCTACTCCTGCTAGATTGTATTGATGAGAGAGTACAAGGGCGAGCTCGACGACTAGGCGGCGAGTCGCAGGTGGTGTATGATCGAACGCCTCCTTTATGCGTACCCTAGGGAGGTTTATATAGACTCACCTCGCTAGGGTTTATAGATCTACAACCGAATTAGTTAAGGATTCAGAGGGTATTTGACCTAATCCTACTAGGCCTAGCTACGCTTATGGGCCTTCAGCTTCCAGTCGCCTGGCTCCTTGTTGGGTCATGACCCAGTTGCCGTCCTGCAGGCCCACTCGTTGGCAGCTTGGGCCAATAGGAAACGTCCTGCTGGGTATACCCCACTTGGCATATCCCCATCATGCCTAACTCAAGATAAATACTATAAAGCTCTCTAATTTTGTTGTTGTTTTCCTTTAAGCCTAACTAGTAAAAACAAGAAACAAAAAGACAAAATTGCAGAATCTAAAGGAAATAACTTCGAGCACTCACACCGGAGGACGTGAGTACCTTTTACCTTACCTCCCTGGCAACGGCGCCAGAAAAGAGCTTGATGTCTACGCACTTCTATTCTTGTAGACAGTTGTTGGTCCTCCAAGTGCAGAGGTTTGTAGAACAACAGCAAGTCTCCCTTAAGTGGATTACCCAAGGTTTATTGAACTCAGGGAGGAAGTGGTCAAAGTTATCCCTGTCAAGCAACCCTACAATCAAGATACAAGAAGTCTCTTGTGTCCCTAACACACCCAATACACTTGTCAGGTGTATAGGTGCACTAGTTCGGTAAAGAGACCGTGAAATACAAGTGGTAACGGTGCCAGAGAATAGCTTGACGGTGAGGTAAAGACTAAAGGCAAAAAGAAGGAAGCAAGCAAACATGTAACAGATCTAGATGCAAACGGTGTTTCAATGTTTAGAAACAAGGCCTAGGGATCATACTTTCACTAGTGAACACTCTCTCATATAATTATCCTCTCTTCATGACACTACTATTAACTACTCTTCGGTTGGACACTCTAATACATGGTAGGGCTATAACAGCACAAAGTCCGCATTTCCCATCTAGATAACCCCACACTATCACCTTGAGCGCTAGACGGTTCCAACAAACACCACAATTTCATAGAGACATCCAAATCCAAATATAACTCATAACAAATATTCAATCTAGCCAAAGTGCCACACACGGTATGCACGCTGTCACTTTCACACACGTGGGGAAAAGCATAGATCTATTAAAGCACAAAGAGTATTTATGTAGACTCAAACCTAAGTGCCACCATGGCGTGCACGCTGTCACTTTCACACACATGGGGAGAGCAGAGATCTATTAAAGCACTTGAGTAGCAAGGTAGATCTACTTTATTACAAATCTCATGATCACAATATGACCATGCATAGAGAGAGAGATAGATAGATAGAGAGAGAGAGAGAGATCTAAACACATAGCTATCGGTAGAGCCCTTAGCCTCGAGGAAGAACTACTCCCTCCTCATCATGGGAATCAGCAACAGTGATGAAGATGGCGATGGAGATCAATAGAGATGGCTCCGGGGGAACTTCCCCGTCCCGGTAGAATGCCGGAACAGAGACTTTCTGTCCCCCGAATCTCCCTTTTGGTGGTGGTGGTGCTGCAAAACTTTTGTTTGGAAGTATGATGGATTATTTAGGGTTTTCTCCCCGGGGGCTTCTTATAGGCGCAGGAGGCAAGGTCGGTGGAGGTCCAGGGGGCCCACACCCCCTATGGGGGTGGCCTAAGGTGGGCCCGCGCCCACCTAGGGTGTGGCCACCCTAGTTTCCTCCTCCGTATAGTCTTCGATTTTCCGTATCGCTCAGGTAAAAATATAAGCTTTGGTTTTTGTCCCATCTAATTCCGAGAATATTCATTTTTTAGCTTTCTGAAACCAAAAACAGTAGAAAACAAGCAACTGGCACTGTGGCATCTTGTCAATAGGTTAGTTCTAGAAAGTGTATAAAAATACCCCAAAGTGTAGACAAAACATAGCAAAGTGGATACTAAACAAGCATGGAGCATCAAAAATTATAGATACGTTTTCAACGTATCACAAATATTGCTCCACCTGCTCCTAATGCTACGTTTTATGAAATTAAACCTACTTTGTTGAATCTTGTTATGAAAGAGCAATTTTTTTGTGCTAGTTGTGATGATGATACTGCCCACCTAATAACTTTGTTGAACTTTGTGAGATGCAAAAATATAAGGATGTAGATGGAGATGTTATTAAGCTCAAATTGTTTCCTTTCTCTTTAAGAGGAAAAGCTAAAGAATGGTTTCTATCCTTGCCTAGAAATAGCATTGATTCTTGGATTAAATGCAAAGATGCTTTTATTGGAAAATACTATCCTCCTACGAAGATTATATCTATGAGAAGTGAAATAATGAAATTTAAACAACTTGATAATGAACATGTTGCTCAAGCTTGGGAAAGAATGAAATCTTTGGTAAAGAATTTTCCCACTCATGGACTGACTACTTGGATGATTATCCAAACTTTTTATGCAAGACTAAATTTCTCTTCAAGAAATCTGTTGGATTCTGCTGCTGGAGGTACCTTCATGACCATTACTTTGGGTACTGCAACAAAGCTCCTTGATAACATGATGGTGAATTATTCTGAATGGGACACTGAGAGAGATCCACATGGTAAGAAGGTAAATTCTGTTGAAGAAACCTCCTCCTTGAGTGATAAAATTGATATTATCATGTCTATGCTTGTTAATGGAAAAGCTCATATTGATACAAATAATGTTACTTTAGCCTCTTTGGTTGCTCAAGAAGAGCAAGTTGATGTGAACTTCATAAGAAATAATAATTTTAGCAACAATGCCTATAGGAATAATTTGGGTAACAATAATTATAGGCCTTATCCTCCTAATAATGATAATGCTGAAGGAAATTCCTACAACAACAATAGAAGTGCTCCTTCTGAACTTGAAGTCATGCTTAAAGACTTTATTAGTAAACAAACTACTTTCAATAAGACTATGGTGGAAAAGCTTTTGAATGTTGAGAAAAATAGTTCATCTTTATTTGAAGCACAACCCTTCTTGATTAATAAAATAGCTACTAAACCTGAAACCATGGAAAATACCTTTGCTGCTACTCATGCCATACAAGTTACTATTGATGAAAATGTTAGGGTATTAGCTAAATTTCATGCTAAGTGGGAAAGAAAATATGAAATTGCTAGAAACAATAGTATTTGTACTATTACCACCACCAATGTTGATGCTAGTAAACCACAAGAAGCCCCCATTCCTTCTACAACAATGCCTAAACCTAATAAGAATGCTGAAAATTTTCAAAATATGGGAAACAATAAGTCTACTACCTGTGATGCTAAGTTTGATTTTGATCTCGATGGTTGCAATATTTCTGAAGTGATTATGTTCCTACAAAAGCTTTCTAGAAGTCCTAATGCTAGTGCTATGAATATGCCTTTCACAAAACACATTACAGATGCTCTCATTAAAATTAAGGAAGAAAAATTGAAACACAAAGCTTCTATTCCTAGGAAAGTAGAAGATAGTTGGGAACCCATCATCAATATGCAAGTGAATGATTTTGATCTCAAAGCTTTACGTGACCTTGGTTCTAGTGTCTCTGTTATGCCTAGAAAGATTTATGAAATGCTTGATTTGCCACCTTTGGAAGATTGCTATTTAGATGTCCCACTTGATGATAATGCTAAAAAGAAACTTATGGGGAGTATTAATGGTGTTCTTATTATGGTTAACAACGCCTATGTCCTTGTTGATTTCTATGTTTTAGATGTTGAATGCAATGCTTCTTGTCCTATTACTTTGGGAAGTCCTTTTCTTAGAATTATTGGTGACATCATTGATATGAAAGAAGGCACCATTAAATATCAATTTCCATTCAATAAAGGTATAGAACACTTTGCTATAAGTAGAGAGAAGTTACCTCTTGCTCCTCCTTTGAAAGCAAAATTTGATGTTAATGCTTCTTCATTTGAAAATACTTGATTCTTGCTTCTTGTGCCTAACGTAAAGACATTAAAAAAAAGTACTTCTTGGGAGATAACCCAATAGTTTTCTTGAGTCTTGGAAGTTATTACTTTTGTAATAACCTATGCTTATCATTTTTGTTTGATTTTTGTGCCAAGAATAACCTCTAATGAGAGAGAACTAAGATTTGGGGAAGTTGTTGTCCTGAAAAATATTTTTGTGCTTCACTGTAAAAATTCGTGAAAAATCTCTGTATGTCGGATGGAGCTGTAATTTTCTGAGTAAATGCCCCAGGTTGTTATATAACTTTAGTTAGTTCAACACTTTTCGATTTGAGCAACATAAGGTCTTGGAAAAAATCGGTTTATATCTGCTGGTCTGTTTTGACAGATTTCTGCCATTATTTCCATTTGCCTCTTTACCGGTTTCTTTTTAGTTCTTATTGATCACTTGAGATTTTTGAAGGAATTAATACAGTATCTTGTGATTTTAATGAAAGTTTTTCTATGTTGAAACTAAACCCAAAGCTTTATTATCTTGAATGCACTAATGTTGCTAATGAAGATTGTGTGAAGTTTTGTATGAAGGAAATTTTCAAGTGTAGGGGAAGAATGATGTGATGAGATGAAGAATGGACAAAATCTAAAGCTTGGGGATGCCACCCCGTGTCACCCCAAGAAATATTCAAGAGGTACAAGCATCAAAGCTTGGGGATGCCCAAGGCATCCCCTTCTTTATCAATAAAAATCTCAGGTCTCTTTCTAGACACTTCGTTTTTATTGTTTCATGCACTGTTGTGTTGATCTTGGAGCGTATTAGTTTTTGTTTTTGGTTTTTGTTTGTTTAGTTTGCTTGAATAAAGTAGTTGGATCCCCGCTTTCGCTATGTTGTTTCAAATAAGTTGATTGGTGTTGGAAAAGAGTAGAAAGTTTCATGATTGAGTGGTACAAAAGGGAGCTTGGTTTGACTGTGGCTTAGACTTTATCATGTCATGCTAGATGTTGTTTTGACCTTATGCTTAGTGATTATTGCTGTAGCATGACTTGTTCCAAACAATTGAGATTTCTTAATGTGCCTTGAAAGAATCATGCGTTGTTTTAGCATACAAAAGCATAATATTGTGGTATTCTCCTTTGATGCTTTGTTTGGGTTGACTTGGCACATGCTCACACCATGTTATGACTATGAACTAGTCACCATAGCCTCTATGATCATTTAGTTTTTTACTTGTGGTGCCACTTTATTCTTTGATTGATAATGTTTGTCGCTTCGCATGATTATGGCCATTATTGCTCTCTTACTTGGTCGCTCCCAGTCTTTTGCTAGACTCCACTTGTATTGAGTAAGATCTACTCATGCATCCAACTCCCAAGAAACCAAGTTATTCCAAAGAGTCCACTATAAATTCCTATGCATGGTGTGTTACACCATTCCAAGTATATTCTTGTTTTATCTATATTCCAAAATAAACTTGTTATGTGAAAATTAGTGATTAAAGCTCTCACAAACTTGATGGCACACTTTATTTTTCTTGCCCCTAATAAACTTGAACCATTGTGTCATCTATGTTATATATGCTTGCACTTATAAGTTGGGAATTAGCAGAACCGTGCTATCACGAGGAACACTTTCAACACCTGTACATATTACCTAGTTGATATCATGCTCTTTTGTTTATGGATGTCGACGGTGTGAAATAAAAGGGGAGCTTGTAAGTTCATGGAGTTATGTATGTTTGTTAGAGAAACGCCTAGGCCACTAGCCTAAGCCATGCCTAATCATGGTGGAAACTTACAGCATCACCATAGTGAGCAATCCATGAAGCATCCTCAGAAAAAAATATAGAAAAAAAGAGAGAGAGAAAAAGGAAAAATATGCACCATGCTCATGGTAAATAAAAGGATTGCTGAAATGCTCACTGTCTTTTGCCTTGTCATTTTGATGTGGGATAGCTCCTGTGTCATGGGGCAAGGGGTACCCCGTTGGCAGTTATCTATGATACACATATACTTAAAATGACAAGAACTTAATTGTGACTAAAGTTGAGTAGCATGAGGAACGACCCTCGTACTTAAGGGACATGAGACTGCCAACTTATGATTTTTCAAGCATATACTCCATACTTTGTTCACTTTAACCTTAATCACTTCAAGATGCTTATGATAGGGGCAATGAGAGCTTAAAGCTAATAAGTATCATAATTTTTGGAAGCACTTTATGAAACTTGAAATCCCTGCTTCCCTGTGAAGGGCCTTTTTTCCTACTTTTATATTGAGTCTCCACCTTCTTTCTTTATGCACCAACTAGGAGAGCAAAGTTGTCATTCTTAGTTCTATGTGCATTGTCCCAAAACTTATTGATTGATTCATAATGTTAATATTGCTTGTTCTTGAACTATTTGTATCTAGTCACCCTTATGAACTTTGAAGGTGTCCCATGCATTTATGTTTTGCTACTCCATGAGGGACATGCTGAATACCACTATGGTATGTTTTCTATATGTGAAACAAACAAACGTCTTTCAATGCATTGTTATTCATGATCTTTGTTTGTATTCTTTCATGTTGCAACATAGTTTCTTTGTCTTATTGTTAGAACTTCATCTTTCATGCTCATGTTTAGAGTACTTTGATCCCAGCTTTGAATGCTTTGCAAATGGTTTGATCAAGATTGTGATGGTGCATGTCACCTAAATTTTTTTTCTTTTTATCACTTACCTACTCGAGGACGAGCAAGAGTTAAGCTTGGGGATGCTTGATACGTCATATACGTATCTATAATTTTTGACGTTCCATGCTTGTTTAGTATCAACTTTGCTTTGCTTTGTCTACACTTTGAGGTATTTTTATACATTCTCTGGGACTAACTTATTAATAAGATGCCGCAGTGCCAGTTGCCTGTTTTCTATTGTTTTTGGTTTCAGAAAAGCTAGCAAGGAAATATTCTCAGAATTGGACGGGACAAAAGCCAAAGTCAGTATTTTGCCGGAACGAACATAGAGACCAAAGGGCAGCCGAAGGGGGAGCCACAGGGTGGCCACACCCTAGGGCCATGCGGGCCCACCCTAGGGCGCGCCACCCTATGGTGTGAGCCCCTGGCCGCCCTCCTGCCTTGCCTCTTCACCTATAAAATCCCCTCGATGTAGAAACCCTAAGCACGAGATCAGATCTCCATGAAACAGTCTATAGCCGCTGCCACTATCGTGCCTAGATTGTGGGGATCTGAAGCTCTTCCCGGCACCCTGCCAGAGGGGAGAGATCATCCCGGAGGCCTTCTTCATCACCATGCGAGCCTCCGGTATGATGCGTGAGTAGTTCACCCTTGGACTATGGGTCCATACAGTAGGTAGATGGTTGTTTCTCCTCCTTTGTGATATCATGTTTAGATCTTGTGAGCTCCGTTCATGATCAATATCATCTATTTGTAATCATACATCTTGTGTTTGCGGAGATCCGATGGATATTGAGATACTATGTCAGATTGATTATTGATTCTATAATGTCTTATTGGTTATTGATTCTATCATGTCTGTGTTGTTTGTGATCTTGCATGCTCTCCGTTGCTAGTAGCTATCTTGGCCAAGTAGATGCTAGTGACTCCAAGAGGGAGTATTTATTCTCGATAGTAGGTTCATGCCTTTAGTAATATGGGGAAGTGACAAGAATATCTAAGGTTGTAGATGTGCTGTTGCTACTAGGGATAAAACAACAATCTTTTGTTCATGGAACAATTTTATTGTTTACTTTACACACATTCCTTAATGCAATTATCCATTTCTTGCAACTTAATACTGGAGGGGGTTCGGATGATAACCTGAAGGTGGATTATTAGTCATAGATGCAGTTGGATGACGGTCTATGTATATTGTTGTAATTCCCAATCAAATCTCATAGCAATCATGATGTCTTGTATTTGCATTGTTATGCCTTGCTCAGTCCTATCAATTTCCCCGCTATAATTTGTTCACCCAGCATGTTATCTATCTTAAGGAACACCTCTAGTGAACTGTGGACCCCGGTCCAATATTTACCATTGTTACATCATCTACTGTTACCGTTTATTTCTACCAGCAACCATTACCTTCCACACTATACGTTTAATCCTTTGTTTTCAGCAAACAAGTGAGATTGACAACCTCACTATAAGTTGGGGCAAAGTCTTGAGTTTGTGTTGACATGGATATACCCTACGGGTGCACGACATTGGTATACCTGGTCCAGGCCAAGGAAGGCCCAAGTTAGGACACGCAACCCATGAATTTCGGGTGGCCCAAGCCCATGGAGATTTTGACTCCTTGGAGGACAAGTCTAGATTAGATAGAATTCCAAAGGGTATCAACCCTAATTTGTAACCGACTCGACCTGTCCCGGGACCTGGCCTATCTATATAAAAGCTAGGAGGGTACAGCGAGAAGGATCTTCAACTCACCTCATACACACCTACATGCCAGATTGCATCTGCGCACCCCTGTAACCTTTGGTTCTACTGTAATCAAGAGCAGACAAGCAGGAGTAGGGTTTTCCCTCCGGTGGCCCGAACCTGGGTAAATCTCGAGTCCCTGCGTTGCTTGTCTATTAACCGTTCCACGACTTCCAGCATCCCCATCTGCTCCAAAACCCAATTCCATAACAATGGGCATTGACGAGTCGAACCCTCGTCAATTGGCACCGTCTGTGGGAAGCGGGGACGCTGATCGTGCGGTCGTGATGGTTCCATCTGGAGCGATCTACGATTCATCGGCAACGGAGAGTCACCTCCTCTTCGGTGCCTTGGACATCACCGCCCACTCGCCGACCACCCTGAAAGATTTCGAGTCCGTAGGCGACAGGCTCGAGATGCTGTTCTGGAGCTTCTGCTTCCAGGTGCGGCAGAACGGCACCCTCCGCCTCCCAGAGCGGGTGCCACTTCCATCCATCAGGCATGTTTTGTGGGTCCTGCCCATCGGTGCCCTATGCACATCAATGATGACGGGCGATTCAGATGATAGCAGCAGGTGCAACTCCGATATATGCGGTCCCCCTTTGGACGAAGGAACCTACGGTTCTGGATCTGAGATTTGCGGCAGCAGTGACCCACTCCGTGAGCGCTACCTGTGCGCCGCCATCCATGATGGCAACACCAACAACAGAGCGGACCCACCGCTGGGTTCGGGTGCCATACCCCCCAATCCCCCTCCCAACCCGTAGGTTAAGAACAAGAGAAACAGGGGAAACCCGCCCAATAGAGCCATTGAGGGCAGCAATCGCGCCTACGACCAGATCAACCTCAATGAGGAAGGCTGGCGCCAAGCACACGAAGCCGTGCAAGGCAACAAAATCCTACATGTGGATGCCTCTCGGGACCTGCTGATGGCATACCACCTCCTCCTGATCGATGAGCACAATCGACAGGTGAAGATGATGGAGGAGCTCGAAAAATGTAAGCAGGCAGTTGTGGAGTCCAGCGCGCGGCGAGCTACGCTCTCCGCCGCTGGAGGCTCCACTTCACATGGCAACAACACCAACAAGTACCGCTCCTACATGGAGCGCATGGACCCCGCCACGTGACATGAGGTCACCAGGGCCCCCAACACGTCGTTCATGATGATGGACTCGCACGGCAACGTCATGCCGAAAACACCATAGGCTGCGATCATGGCGGCCACCACCTATCTCGCATCCAATCCGCCTCCAGCGGGTGACCCGAAGAACGCAATGCATAAGTTTGCACTAGCAGGCCTCGGACTCGTCGGAGCTGCACTCTACGACGAAACTCCTGCGGAGCCAAATAAAAAAGCTGCGGTCCAGTTCACTCGAAGCTGCACACCCTCATCCGACGAGGAGGAGCACGACCTTCCCCGGCGCTGCCGGAGCCCACGACGCCACAACAACAACTACAATGCTTGCAACGAGCTCACCCAACGGAACAACAACAAATCACATGCTAAACATGCGTGCTCAACTGAGTCCAAAGAGGAGGACGACGGAGAGCTGTGTGGAGCCAGATGCTTCAGCTGATCCGTTCGACAAACGTGGATGCCGAAAAATTTCAAGCTCCCTTCGGACAATCCAAAGTTCGACGGCATGTAAGAGCCAAAGGCTTGGCTCGACGATCACCTGTCGTCGGTCAAGCTCCACGACGGAAACAAGAACACTTCCTTACAGTGCCTTCAGCTACAGCTCACAGGCGCAACCAGGGTCTGGCTCAGCAGCCTATCCTCCGGCTCCATCCGAAGCTGGGAAGAGTCGGCGTACAACTTCATCCGCAACTTCAAGGGGACCAGCAAGAGGCCGACCTCAATCAAAGAGCTGCGGGCCTGCACCCAGCGGGCCAACGAGTCCATACGCTCGTACATACTATGTTGGTCCCACATCAAGAACTCCACCGCACACATCTCCTAAGAAAGAGCAATCGATGCCTTCAAGGACGGTGCCAGGCGCCCAGATTTCAAGGAGGAGCTCGGGCGCGTCAAGCCCAAAACACTTGACCACCTCATGAACATCGCCAACCGATGGGCAGATGGTGAGGATTCCGTCAACCGAACACATTCGGATGACGAAGATGACTATGGCCGCAGGCGCGAACGCCGCAACAAAATAAGATCGCGCGTCTATGACGATCGCGATAGAGTCGACATGGTTGTGGCTTGATACGCCGATCGACGCGATGACGACAACCACAACAGCGGATGACCCACGCAAACGTGGCAACATCGCAACCACGACGACGAGCCTTCATCATACGACAGGCTGTCTGGTCCCTGCACCATCCACTTCTACATCGACAAACAACATGGTAAGAAGAAGGCTAGCCACATGCTCATGGATTGCCGAGAAATCTAGAAGCTCGGTGAGGGCCTCATCCAAATGCGACGCCAGCCGTTGAACCCCGGATTCGCACCTGCTCAAGGTGCCATCACCCACGGAGCTCCTCCACCACCACCACCCGGCGGACCGTCGCAGCCGCCGGTCACACCAGCACCAAACAATGGTGTAGATGGGTACCCTCAGCCGAAGGGAGCCCTGATGATCCAGAAGGGGCGCCCAACCAATAGGATGCAGAAGAAGATCACCCGCCAAGTCAGCCTAGTCGTGACCTCTCCATCGGCCATACCTAAGTACCTTAGCGGCTCGGAGTCATGCATCACATTCGACCGTTCGGATCACCCACGCGAGATCCCTCGCCCAGGTCACGCTGCCCTGGTGCTCGAGGCTCAGATTGGGGGATTCGAAATGAGCCACGTCTTCATAGATGGTGGCAGCGGCATCAACCTGATATTCACTAGCACACTCGCAGCGATGCAGATCTCGTTGTGCAGCCTGGAGTAGTCAGACATGATATTCCATGGCATAGTCCTAGGGAAGGGCATATACCACCTGGGCAAGATATGGCTCGATGTCATCTTCGTCCAGCCCGAAAACTTCAGACTTGAATGGCTAGAGTTCGAAGTGGTGGACTGGCCATCACAATACCACGCCATCCTCGGGCGCGTGTCATTCGCAAGATTCCTAGCAGTACCGCACTACACGTACCTGCTACTAAAGATGCCAGGACCCAGGGGCATCATCATCGTCCAAAGAAGCTTCACCAGGTCAGACAGCTTCAACAGAGACTTCAACAAAATCTCTTAGTCGTTCGGCATGCAGGAGGAGCTCACGAAACTCAGAGAGGTGACAGACAGACATGTCGTTCGACTCCACAGTCAACACAAAGAAGGTGCAGGTTCACCCGATGTACACCTCCAAGACGGTGTTGATCGCCAACGACCTGAGTCCCGCATAAGAAAGCGCACTCATCGAATTCCTCATGAGCGCTGGGAAATTTTCGCCTGGTGTCCTGCGGACATGCTAGGAGTTCCCAGGGAACTCGCCGAGCACGCACTCAATGTGTTCCCAGATGCAAAGCCAGTCAAGAAGTCGATGCATCGACTGTCCAAGCCAAGAGCCGAAGCCATTCAAATTGAAGTCAACAGACAGCTCGACGCCAATTTCATCAGAGAAATCAAAGAAAGCGACTGGCTGGCGAACACTATGCTGGTCCCCAAAAAGGACACGGACATCCTGTGATGTGCGTGGACTTCACATCGCTCAACAAGCACTATCCCAATGACCACTTCTCTCTACCAAGGATCAATCAAATCATCGACTCCACTGCAGGTTGCGAGAAGCTCTCATTCCTCGACGCCTACTCAGGCTACAACCAAATTCGGCTGAAGGTCGAAGATCAGGAGAAAACGGCGTTCATTACGCCGTTCGGGGTATTCTGCTACAACACCATGCCCTTCGGGTTGAAAAACATAGGTGCCACATACTAGAGGTGCATGCAAGAATGTCTGAAGGACCAGATCGACCACAACATCCAGGTCTATGTCGGCGACATATTAATCAAGACCAGGGAGGCCAGGACCTTAATCGACGACCTCCGCGAGACGTTCGATAACCTTGATCGCTACAAGATCAAGCTGAACCCAGACAAGTGCACTTTCGGCATCCCGTCTGGTCAATTACTCGGGTACTTCATCTCCCAACGGGGCATCGAGGCAAACCCGAAGAAAATTATGGCCATACTGGCCATGGAGAAGCCAAAGAACCTCAAGGGCGTCCAACAGCTAGCTGGGCAAATCGCGGCACTGAGCAGATTCATTAGCCTAATGGGTGAGAAGGCCCTCCCCTTTTATCAGTTGTTGTGCAAGACGGACAAATTTGAGTAGACACCCGAAGCAGACGATGCATTCGAAGTCCTCAAGCGGCTGCTCTCCACATCACCTGTCCTGGTCACACCGAAGGAGCGGGAACCTTTGCTGCTATACATCGTAGCCACACATCAGGTGGTCAACACCGTACTCGTGGTCGAGCGAGTCGAAGATGGCAAGACCCACGGGGTACAACGCTCAATCTACTACCTCAACGAGGTACTGACCCAGACAAACAAGAGGTACCCTCACTACCAGAAGCTCGCCTACAGCGTATTCATGAAGGCGCGTTGGCTGAGCCACTACTTCCAGGAGCACTAGATTGTGGTCGTCAACGACGCCCCGCTGTCGAACATCCTAAACAACCCCGAAGCCACGAGGCGTGTAGCCTTATGGGGCATCGAGTTGTCTCCTTAGGACATAATCTATGAGCGGCGCACCACCATCAAGTCCTAGGTCCTCCCTGACTTCCTCGTCCACTAGATGGAGCTCCAGCTGCCGGATACTTCGGACATGTCGTAGTCCTGGACGATGCACTTCGACGGCTCCAAGCGCGAGGCCGGAGCAGGGGCCCGCGTCATACTAACGTCACCTCAAGGCGACGAGATGAAATATGTCATTCGGATGAAATTCCACGCCTCAAACAATGAGGCCGAATATGAAGCTCTCATCCACGACATGAGGATGGCCAAGGTGTGCGGCGCAACACGCCATGTCATCTACGGCGACTCAAACCTTGTCGTGCAGCAGACGATGAACGAGTGCACGCCCATAGTGCCAACATGATTCCGTATCGCACGCTCTACAACTCACTCGAAGGGGACTTTGATGGCTGCGAGCCTTGGCACGTCGGAAGGGAAAGCAATGAGGAGGATGACTGGCTCGCCAACATTGGCTCCACCTGCGCACGGGTGCCACCAGGAGTGTTCCTCGAACAAATCTGCGTACCCTCCATCAAGAGAAAATTCCCAAAAGGCTCAACCAAAGAAGCAGAGCACTCGGGGGCTATGCTATCCAAAGGATAAGAAGGACCCGAGAAGCTCGACACAGAGGCCAAATTGGTCAGCCTGATGCAGGTCATGGAGGTTGAATAAACATGGACGCAACCATACATTCGGTACCTGATAAATAATCAGCTGCCCGATGACCCGACAGATGCCCGCTGCATATCTCGCTGGTCAAAAGCCTTCACCATCATCAATGGAGAGATGTACAAGCGCAGCATTTCAGGTGTGATCCAACGATGTGTCACCATTGGTGATGGCAAAAGCATCCTCCAAGACATCCATGAGGGTATCTATGGGCATCACGCAGGCAGCCGCTCCCTAGTCGCCAAAGCTCTACGAGCTGGGTTCTACTGGCCAACTGCAATGAAAGACGCCAAGGACATAGTCCAGAGGTGCAACGCCTGTCAGAGGTACGCGGACAAGCCACATGCTCCAGGATTCGAGCTGTGGCCTATACCACTGGCCTGGCCCTTCACCCAGTGGGGCTTCGACATGATCGGCAAGCTGCCAAAGTCCTCGCCAGGAGGCCACGTCTTCCTCCTGGTGGTAGTCGACAAATTCTCCAAGTGGATCGAGGCCATGCCCATCAGCAACCAAAGCAGCAAAACTGTCATCAAGTTTTTCGAGTCTATTGTCTACAGGTTCGGCGTCCGACAATGGCTCGAACTTCATCTCGAAGGAATTCCAAGATTTCTGCGGGAACCTCGGCATCAACATATCATACGCCTCCATGGCGCACCCGCAGACCAACGTACATGTCGAAAAGACGAGCGGCCTCATAGGAAATGACATCAAGAAGTGCCTACTTTGCCCACTCGAAAGGCTCTTGGGAGCATAGGTAGATGAGCTACCCTCCATCCTCTGGAGCCTACGCACAACGCCAAGCAGATCAACTGGCTACACGCCATTCTTCATGGTGCACGGAGCTTAAGCCGTGCTACCTGCTGAGGTACGCCACAAGGCCGCATGGGTCGTCGCTTACAGCGAGGCCGAATCATCGGCCGCACTCGAAGACGTCGTCGACACACTCGACGAAGCATGCGACATCACCGTGGCCCGCTCAGCGGTGTACTAGCAGAGCCTCCACAACTACCACAACCGCCGGCTACTCCCAAGGTCCTTCGTCGAAGGAGACCTTGTCCTGCGACTCAAGCAAGAAGGGCACAAGAAGCTTGAGTCACCCTGGAAGGACCCTACATCGTCACCGAAGTCATCCCAGGTGGCACCTACCGCCTCATGGACGTTGCATCAGGAGTCAAATACTCCAACCCCTAGAACATCGCATGACTGCGACGCTTCTACCCCTAGTTATCCTTTACTTTCAATAAGGCTATTTAGCCAAGGCTACTCAGCCAAACAATGTACCTCCTCGTTTACAATGAATAAAAGCTAAGTTCCTTGGCCCAAATAACTTTTCTACTTACATTATTTATCGCTAAACACGCTCGAGGGCTGCGCCTCACCTTACGACTTCGTCAAATGAAAACAATGCATACCACCTGAGTAGCTAACCACGTCAGGCTAACAAAAAGGACATGCACATTACAAGCGCACCACGTGCCAACACATACAAACTTTACAAAGGGCATTACAAGCCCACTCGAATAAATACAAACTTTACACTATCTCGTTTTCTTTACAGGACCTAATTGTTCTGGAGCATAACATTCGTCCGCTCCTCAAATAAAAATACAATATCTTCGGCATACTGCGCCACGGCTGCATAATGAGGGCGCATATCCCATAGATTTCCACCTGGAGGAGGAGGTGGTCCAACTGCTATCTCCACAAGATTGACATCGCGAAGATGCAGTCGAACGAGAGACAAGGCTGCCTTTACCCCTGCAGTCAGCTGGTGGCGCACCAACTCCTTGACGGGGCCTACATTCAGAAACTTCCCAAGAAGACCCAAAAAGCTAAAAGGTGCAGCATCTAGGGGAAACATGGTGGACCAAATGGCCACAATTGATGACCTCGCCTGCTTCAGCACCCGAAGAACCTGGTATACGCGATCTTGCACCTTCGCAAGGACGATAGCTCGATAACGATCCATCCAAAAGAAGCCACCGGCCTCTAGTTCTTATTGCGTCAGGCAATTCATACGAATTGCAATGCTCTCCTTCTATTCCCTCAGAATGAGATTCACAACTGCACAAGCATGAGGTGAGCCAGCATAAAATAAGGCACACTCGAAAGAGCATCGGTTCACGAGGACTCACATTTGAGATGCTCACCCATCTGCCGAAATTCTCCAAGCAAAAAATCTTCCCTGTCAGTGGCTCGCTCAGCTTTCGACTTCCACACATCCGCATGACCTCGGATGCTGAGGATGTCTTTTTCCAAACTGCGGACACGATCATGCATGAAGGGAAACTGTGACGCCTCATCCAATGATGGGCGAGGATCAGGCGCATGAAGAGTGATCAATGGAGACTCACGCGAAGGACCCTAGGGGTAAACAGGCAAATATGAATATCACAAACACTTTTGACAGTAGTTAAAAACATAGACTCATATACATAAATAAAGCCACCTCGTGGCAAAGTGAGACTTGTTCATTCAAAAGGTATTACAAGGGACATCAAAAGGAGAAAAGCTATACTAGCTACAATGCAAGGGCCTAAGAGCCAGCACCCGGAGCAGCCTCAGAGCCAAATTTACAACTCTTGGCCTCTCGCTGCTGCTTTGACGCATAATCGGCCAGGAGGTCGATGAGATTGGGCCCGTAATTCTTACAGCGGTAAGCAAAGGGGGAAAAAGCTACCTTGGAGCCATCCGCCGCCATCGGCATCCTGGACGTGACCTGGGCCAGATCCAGCTTGGCTTCGGATGCCATCGCCATGGCCAACCCCATGGAAGCATCAATGCCCTTCTGCTTGCGTTTGTATTCCGCCGGAGCGTCCTCCGACAGAGCATCTGCCAGCGAGTCGATGTCCTCAAGGGCAATGCCCTTGGGGTTGACCTCCCTATATAAGCGCGCCATCACCTTCTTGGCCTTGTCTAGGGAGCTCACGGCAGAAGAGCAGCAATCTTTGATCGCTGTGGCAACATCTGCTAGGAAATCTCCATGCTCCAGTATGCCGCGATCAAATGCGGTGCCAGAAGCATCTAGAATAAATAGCATGAGAAGAAATTAGAGTGAGGAAAAATAAAAAAGCACCCCAAGATACGGAACACACAAAAAGGAGACAAGAGCAGCTTATAAGAAATAGCCTTGGCAGCAGCCATGATCTTGTCAGCCATGGCTTTCTCCCGAGCAGTTGCAACGGCCGCGAGCTATTTCTCACGGTATTCGGCCTCCTTCTGCTGGTGCTCCAGAGCCCCCACAGCATCCGCTGACTTCTTATTCGCTTGTCCAAGGCTCTTTTCGAGAGCATTCAGCCTACGGAGAGCAGCGTTGTTCTGATCTACATCATAGAGAAATATCGGGTAAATACAAGAAACAAACTTGGTGCACTTGAAAAATAACCAAGAAGAAAGCTACGCACCTTGGATCTGCTTGAGCTCACCCTCCAGCGACAGATGCTACTGGATGAGGAGGTGGGTGCCACAGACAAAAGGTTACAAAGAAGCAAACAAGCCCAATGAATAAAGGAATCGAGGGCTCCCCTATGCAGACAGAAGGAGAAGCACTTACGTGTTCAGGCATGGACTCCGAAGATTTGCATATACTCTTCCGAGTCACAAGTGCACGAGCATCCCACTTCGCGGAGCTCGAATCCTCGTCCTCGGAGTTGGCCACCACCTGGGGAAAAGAAGCTGCCGACTTCGATTCCGTGATGACTTATTCGGTGTCCCCATCAAGAGACCCCTTTGAAGGATTACTGCTAGCATTTTTCAGATCAATAACAAGCTAATACTTAGCATGTGAATAAGGTAACAAGGCTCAAGCAGAACGACTTACGACTGGGTATCCGACAAGTTGAAGACAGGAGGCTCCTTCTCCTTCTTCTTCTTGGCCGGTGGTTGCGGGGCAACCGCCCAAATGGGCATGGCAGGAAGAGGCGCAGACAACGCACCCTCATCCTCGCCGTGCTTCTAGAGGAAGGACGGACCCCTTGGTGTTGGTGGTGTCACCCCATCCGAAGATTCACTCCGGGAGTGTTGTTGGGTCTGCCCTTCGCTCGGCTCGGGGGTTTCCGCGGTAGGAGACCGCGCCGGGGGAAGCTCGGATTCGGACTCTACCACTTCATTATCCGGCACAACTGGTAACTTCTCAGGTAGAGGGGGTGTCATCCCTGCTACCTTCAAGTCCTGTAAATCAAAGACAATAAGATGAAAAATTGACAGTACAAATAACAAAAAGCTATCACTCGAAATAGCGCTACATGCAACTACAAGTGTTTTCACCTGCGGGACTACTTTCTTCACACTGAACGGGGAGGTCAAGGATTTCCCTGGGAGGTCCTTGTTGGCCTTGAACTTCAGCAGGGGATGAAGAGCTCTATCAAGGTCACCCGAAGACAACTCCTCAGGCAAAACCCTTGTTGGATCACTGCGGCCAGCATTCATAAACATCGGGTGCGCCCTCGCTTGGAGCGGCTGCACCTGACGCTTGAGAAAGGTGCAGATGATGTCGACACCATTGACCTCCTTGACGGCCACCAGCTAGAGTGCCTCCACCCGCTTGTAGAGCTTCTCCACCTCCGCCGTTTCACCCTCTAAGACGCCGTTCTTCCACGACATCTTTTGGGTGATCTTCTATGCAGAATTGAAAGGGGGAGACCAAAATGTTGCCCGTCCAACTTGACGCCGCAGATATAGAACCACTTCCGGCGCCAGTATTGGACGGACCCACAAATGGAAAAGGAGAAAAATTGGACAGAGGAGCGAATAGAGATGATGCAGCCGCCGAGCGGATAAACACCACCGGTGCCGGATTGCCTCTTCACGGAATATAGTTTCCGGAAGAGGCGAAAGTGCGGCTTGATACCGAGCCAGCACTATCACATAGTGATGAAACAAGCAATATGAAGAAGAGAGTTGGGAGACAGATGATGCAACTGAATCCCGTAGAAAAAAAGGAGTCCATGAAGGAATTTGTGGATGAGCAAATATAGACCCCAGACGATAAAAGCGTAAAACATCACCCGAAACCCTTCGGGTGGGTGAGGAATTACCTCTTGGTCGGGGAGGACGACGTCATCCTTCTCCTGGGAGACAAGGCCGGAATCACGCAACTTGTGCAAATCCGCCTCGCGCATCCTTGTGTGCTTCCACCCACCGTCGGTGGCACGAGCCATAGCGGCGACCTTCTTGCCAGCGCCGGCGGCGCTTGATCCTGCTCCAGCAGCTGCCATCTTATTTGGCTTGCCCATCTTGGAGCGGCGGGTGCAGCGATGTGAACGGAGGAATAAGGAAGGAAAGGTGTAGAGAACGTCCAGTGCGCAACACAAAGCAAATAGCTCACGAAAATGGTGGCAATGGAGACGAGGCAAGAGCAAATGGCGAAGGGTAAAAACACTGTTTTTCCCCGTGGTATAAAACGACGAAGACGACGCACTGGAGTCGTCGATTGGGAAGCCCTAGCGAGCAACTCAGATCTCACCATACACGTTTCAGCATCAAAACAAACCGTCACCAGCACACTGTCCACTACGCGCGCAAACCAAGGAGACTCCGTAAATTTCGCCATGCCTACACATGACTAGTCAATGTTAAGTTAGGCGGTGGGACCCACGATCGTCCCGTCGCATCATTTCTGCTGCCGCAGACGGTTGAGATCACCAATCGTCAGCACTGACATCATCAAGGCAAAGCTAGCAACGGCTCGAAGATTTCGACTGATCATACAAGTACTTACTCAAATCTGCGATTCGAGAAACTACTCGGGGGCTACTCCTATCAGGAGCGCTGGCCGCGCACCTGAGCAATTGCAAAGGTAACATCACCTCGAAATTATCTTCGAGTCCTACGTCGAGTCTACAACTCCACTACGGCCCGGGGGCTACTCCCATAGGGAGCGCTGGCCACACATTCGAAAAAATGCGTCCTCTGGATTAATGCTGAAAACGACTGAACTAAAGTCTCTGCTCGAGTCTATGACTCGAACAGACACTCGGGGGCTACTCCCATAGGGAGCGCTGGTCGCGCGCCCTATGAATCATTTGACAGAGGTCCTTCGGATCACATGTGACAAAAAATCTTTCGACAACTTTGCCCAAACCAACTCTAAGTGAGAAACAGTCTCCTTGGCCACCCGAAACACCTCCGCGGTGATAAAACTTCGGATGTTGTGTCTACGACGCAAAGATAAGTCTTGCAGATACCATCTGACGGCCTGTCAACGCACCCGACTGTGATTTGCTAGTAATTTTCTATGTCAACAGACACGATAAAAATCCCGATGGACGCGTTGGGTACATCATTTAAAAAACACTGGGATTCGACTCCTGTAAGACCGCAATGGTCTGAGTTGAATCACACCAGCAATCGTTCCGAATTCGAGTCCGAGGACTCGAGTTTGATGAAGATCGTGTTGTTTTGTCCTATGACAGTTAACTGGCCCTGATCCGTCGGGTGAGCCAGGCACACGCATCAACAATCCCTATGAACTAAAACATTTCTCCTTGTAAAATAGGCTCAATTACATAGCACCCAAAAGATTGAAGGGTCTCTAGCCGAATCTACGATTCGACTGAACACTTGGGGGCTACTGACATTGGTATACCTGGTGCAGCCCAACGAGGCCCACGTTAGGACACGCAGCCCATGAAGATTTCGGGTGGCCCAATCCGATGGCGATTTCGACCCTTGGAGGACAAGTCTAGATTAGATAGAATTTCAAAGGGTATCAACCCTAATTTGTTACCGACTCGACCTGTCCCGGGACCTGGCCTATCTATATAAAGGCTAGGAGGGTACAGTGAGAGGGATCTTCAACTCACCTTATACACACCTCCACGCTAGATTGCATCTGCGCACCCATGTAACCTTCAGTTCTGCCGTAATCAAGAGCAAACAAGTAGGAGTAGGGTTTTCCCTCCGAGGGCCTGAACCTGGGTAAATCTTGTGTCCCTGCGTTGCTTGTCTATTAACCATTCCGCGACTTCCAACATCCCCATATTCTCCAAAACCCAAGTCTATAACAATGGGCATTGACGAGTCGAACCCTCGTCATGTGTTGTCCAGGATTCCAAGTTGTTGGCAACACCTTGGAGTTGTTTCCTTGCTCCTACTGGTTTGATAACCTTGGTTTCATAACTGAGGGAAAACTTGCTGCTATGCTCATCATACCTTCCTCTTGGGGTCTCCCAACGAAGCTCTACAATTGATTGAGCCACGTCAAGTCCATGCAAGGATGGAGGAACAAGTGGTTCTACATCCGTGACGAGAAGCTGACCAACCAACTCTATGGTATTCCTCCATTCGACGTGGGTGCGGAGATTGTCAGGAAGTCCTCTTGGAAGAATAATGTTCCCTCCGGTGAGACCGAGGCTCTCAAGCGCGTGGAGGCATTGCAGCTATGGCATCACCAAGAAGTGACCGGAATCGTTTCATCAAGCGTTGGGTACAACCACTCCATGCCAAGGCATACCCGATGTTTTTATATGCTGGAGTCAACGACCTGACGACGGTGTCATTCGAGGAGTTGTCATCGTTGAACCTCGACAGGGCTCTCAGGCCATTGTTGATCCTTAGAGCCGATGAGGCTTTGCCGGTGTATACATCGACTGACCCCTTCAGCACACTCATGGAGATTCCTCAGGGTAGTACTTTATTTGCATGTGCTCCAACTTTTATTATTGCAGGCCCTTGATGTGTCTGAATCTGACATGGTTTGCTTATGGCCTACAGGATTTAAAGGTGGAGGATATGATGCATCCTCTTCCTGAGCAATTCAAGAGCGCTCCAGATAGCGGGGACATGTACGAGTCAGAATCGGCCGTCCCCGCTGCTCAGTCGCCTTTGGAGGAATCCCCCGAGCATTGCAATGATAACTCTCGCAAGAGGAGCAGAAGTGAAGGCTCGGATGCTTCGATGCACGCGACGCCAAGGGCCCCTGCTTTGTTGCAGGAGCACGCCTCTGAGATGTGGCTCTCGGGTTGCAGGCCAAGAAGCAGAAAAGGGCAGAGTTCTTCGACCTCTCCAACATCGCCTTGTAAGTGATGTCCATGTTTTCTATTTGTGTGTGTATGTGTCGCTGAATCTTTCGACTAAATTATTGTGCTATTGTTGTTGGCGTTGGTTTAGAAGGTATTCTCTGGATGAGTCCATGAAGGAAAAAACTGAGGAGATTGTCGTGGAGTCAAAGGCGATGAGCACCGAGGCGGCAGCACCCCCAAAGATAGCGGCCAACTTTGGCAGCATCTCTTCGAGTTTTTCCAAGTTGAAGACTCGTAAGGTTGTTATTCGGATGAAAATTGTTCAACCTTTGGAATCTTCAGGTGAAAACATAAGTGATCCACTGTTATCCTGATGAACCCCCGAGTCTTCTGTGTTCCTCACTTAGTCCCTTTTTGTGTAGCCCTTTATGTGGGAGCTGAATCAACTAGGGCAGTAGCACTTGGGCCTGGAGGCAGAGTTTCGGCAGCTCTGCAATGAGTAATTCTTTTGCCGATGCTTATGAGGTATCCCTATAGGGATTCAAGTGATATTTTGTCTTGGCTGTAGATGAGAACAATGAAGCGCTCCACTGACTAACCTCTCTCGAGAAGAGTCACAGTCAGGCAGAGACCAAAGAGAAAGGCGTCGTGGAGGCCCTCAAGCGCTTCAATCTAGAAGCAAAGGAGCTCGAGGAGAAGCGAGCAGCTGATGCAAATGAGTGGGAGAAAGCGCTCTCTGACCAATTGATGTCTACAGCCTAGGCATTGTCTGGTAAGTTACATATGTCGTGTGAGTTTTCCTGTTCGTGCTCTATGGTTTTGGTTTTCTTGGGTTGAAAACTTCCGGGTTTTGCCAGGTCTTCGAACGCGGTGATATTTTGGCTAGTGCAGTTGTCACGGTCTAGGACGATTGCAACTCCACCTAGGACGTCATTGTCAAGGCCAAGGGGGTTATCAATCGCTTCCATCGAGACATATTCCCTTAAAGCCCTGCTCTGGAGGAAGTCGACTCATTGGCAGATGCTCTGGCGGGGGATGCACCTGTCGAGTATAAGAAGGCGCAGAAGGGCACGAGTGCCTCCCTTGGGCTAGCAAGAGCGTAGGCCTATGGTGCTTATCTAGATCTAAACAGGGCCACCTCCAAGATGTCGCTGGCAGCTGATGGCACTAAGGTAGTGTTTTCTCCTTTCGCTTCACACTGCAATAAATATGGCTCGTAGCTCATCGAGCTATTCGCGAGTTACTGAGAAGAGCAAAAGCGATTGGCCGTGGAGATGGAGGCTACCACGGGTGCCATGAAGGCCTAGGGTGATTTTGCTTAGTCACCTGCTTAGTTGCTATAGTTGTTCCGTAATAGTAGCATGTGATGCTTTGTACCAGACAATATTTTGAACTGCTACGCAGTATCTTATGATGTAAATATATGTTGTGTCTTCCTTCTCCTATGAATTATGTCTTGTTCTTATTTCCGTTCTACCTTATTCTTCATAGGGCTCTTCGGGTATTGTCCCGATGAACTCGCCTGTTTCCTTGGCTACTGCTCAGCCAAGGACAAATGAGGTGTTGATGACATGTTGTCAACGCCTCGTTGGGAGACCCCAAGAGCAAGGTGTGATGAGCATAGCATCAAGTTTTCCCTTAGTAAGAAACCGAGGTTATCGAACCAGTAGGAGGAAGGAAACGACTCAAAGGTGTTGCTAGCAACTTGGAGACCTGCACAACACAAACTCAAGACTTTACCCCAACGAATAGTGAGGTTGTCAATCTCACTGGTCTGCTGTAACAAAGGATTAACTATATGGTGTTGAAAGTAATGGTGGTTTGTAACAAGTAACAGTGGAAGATGTATCAATGGTAAAGATTGGACCGGGGTCCATAGTTCACTAGAGGTGTTCTCCTTAGATAAACAAACATGGCATGCTGGGTAAAAAAATTATAGCAGGGCAATTGATAGGACTGAGCAAGGCATAACAATGCAATACTAATCATCATGATCCTATGAGATTCGATTGGGAAATACAACAAGATAAATAGACCGCCATCCAACTGCATCTATGACTAGAAATTCACCTTCGGGTTATCATCTGAACCCCCTCCAGTATTAAGTTGCAAGCAACAGATAACTGCTTTATGCAAAGTGTGTAAGGTAAACAATCCACTTGTTCCATGAATAAGAGACCATTGTTTTCTCCCTAGTGGCAACAACACATCTACAACCTTAGAAATTTATGTCACTTCCCTTGATTAAATAGAGGCATGAACCAACTATCAAGCATAAATACCCCCTCTTGGAGTCAATAGCAACTACTTGGCCAAGATAGATACTAACAACGGAGAGCATGCAAGATCACAAACAACACAGACATGATAGAATCAATAAGACAAAACCATTAATCAATCTGATAGTAATCTCAATATCCATCGGATCCCCGCAAACACAACATGCATGATTACAAATACATGAGATATTGATCATGAACGAGCTCACAAGATCTAAACATGAAAGCACAAAGGAGGAGATACAACCATCTAGCTACTAATGGACCCGTAGTCCAAGGTGTAACTACTCACGCTTCATACCGGAGGCTGGCATGATGAAGAAGAAGGCCTCCAAGATGATCTCCCCTCTGGCAGTGTTCTTAGGGTTTAGGCATCGGGGGGTCTTTATAGGCAAAGAGGCAAGGCAGGGTGTCGCCAGGGCCGCTACACCCCCCAGGCGTGAGGTGGGCCCACCCATGTGGCCAGGGGGTGTGGCCCCCTAGTGAATCTCCTCCGTCTCATATTCCGGCTTCGTGTTCCCCACGGTAAAATATTGACTTTGGCTTTTGTCCCGTCCAATTTCGAGAATATTGATTTTCTGCCTTTTTGGAACGAAAAACAGAAGAAAACATGCAGCTATCACTGTGGCATCTTGTTAATAGGTTAGTGTCAGAAAACATATGAAAACACCTCAAAGTTTAGACAAAGCAAAGCAAAGTAGATACTAAACAAGCATGGAACATCAAAAATTATTGATATGTTTCCAACGTATCAAGTGTCTCAGCTTCCTCTTCTTTGCGACCGCATTACAAGCCAGTAGAAGGAGGTTGCCATCATCCGTGCTCACGCCAACGTGTGGAAGTCGAAGGCGGAGCGGGCTATTGAAAGGGAGAAATATCTCCTTGGAGAATTTGAACAGATTGGGGAGCAACTGCAATGTGAGCAATATTCGACTGTCCTTTTGCTGCACTATTTACTGCATCCTTGGTTGATGTGCTTTTTCTAATTGAAGTTGTTAATCTCATTCCACATGAAGAGAAGGAACGTGTTGATATCCGATTGAACTGCCTCACCTAGCTGGAGCTGGAGGCTAGTGGGTTCTTCCAAATAAACCGCAATCGAGTGGTCATGGTGGCAATGGTGCAGGACCATGTACATTAGGTGCTTGGGGTGTTGAAGCGCCCAAGATCGGCATTCACGTCAATTTTCTCTGCCATATTACCCCTAGATGAAGCTCCTGCCAGCTTCCTAGGGTTGTTGCAGAAGTTTTGGAGCATTGGTGCGGTTAAGGAGTCTGTGCGGCAGCAGCTCTTCACGGGTGCTAAGGTAGCGCTGGCTCTTGTTCAATTGCATCACCTAGATGTCGATCTGGCAGAGATAGCGGCAGGACCGCCTGTCCCTCCTAACAGCATGGCGTGGAATATGCGCCCGCACTACCGGGCGGTTGCCCAACATGCAGAAGATATTGTTCGCATGTTCGATGAGCGCACTAATGTAATGCTTCAGTGTTAGCAGCGATGAGTTTTTCCTGCAAGCACCATGTAAAAAATGTAAAGCTTGTATAGTTTCGATTGGGCTATTGTTTCCCTTGTAAAGTTTGTATGAAGAGTGCATATTATGCTTTGTATCTGTGTAAATATGATTTGCCCTTTTTGTTAGCCTGACGCTCTGTCAATATCTGCTCCTTGCTAACCTGTTAGTTGGGCTGCAACTGGGCTGGAGTTTTGAAGGGTTTGCTTACATAGTCAGCTACTCACATGGATGCAAACGTAGGGAGCCGATGTCGGGGGAATAACCCCCGGTAGGGTCATAAGGGGTAAAACATTGCCTAACTTGGCTTATGCCGAGTAAAGAATGAACCTGGCCGGGTAACAACGGTCGGGTAAGAAGATCGTGTACGACTGACATAAGAACTATGTCGGCCCGAATAAGACAAGTCTGCTAACCTTGCAGGAAGCAACGAGCCGAGTCTCACGAGGGAAGGCCGAGTCAGATAGGACGCGTGGCAACTTTCCGAGTGAGGTTCAGGAGGGACCATGGTAAAGCACGGTCAAAAGAGAAGGGCGATGCCGGGTGACACGAAAGTACCCAGGTGACGCCTAAAGCAAGGGATGACGTACAAACTTACTGCGTGACACCAAAAGAACTGGAGGCTACATACGAGAAGACCGTTAGCTGTCTAGCTTTGTGGACTGGGTCAAGGGCTTAGGGCTGGCCCATGACCCGACCCGTACAGTGAGGACCAAGATCCAAAAAGTAACCCTAGGACCCAAAGGGGTGTAACCTAGCTAGCCCTCGCCTATATAAGGAGGGGTATGGCTAGGGTTAGAGGAGGTTGGACCAAGTAGAAAACTATTGCCCTGAGGCTCTGTTAAAATAGCTCAAGGGGCACTTGTAAACTTCTAGTATCAATAAAGTTACTAAGTGTGGAGAGTTCATCTTGTTATTCGTGCTCGTCTAGACCGTGCACTCCCTCCCTAGTTACCACAAGCATCCATTCGGCCCCCAACTTAAGCCTACCCATGGCATCTTCCGTGACACCACCACGACAGTTGGCGCCCACCATGGGGCAGAAGCAGATGATTGTTGGAGTATTCATCCGGACGGGTAACATCATTACCAAGACCGGAGAACGCGTCTATTCCAGCCTCATCCAGAGGTTTGGAGCACTCAACTTCGTCAGCGACAACACAGGTTGCTTCGGGACCAAGCCGTTCCCTAGGGGCGGTCGCTTCATCAAGTTCGGCGAGCACCAGGTCTACGTCGCAGTACGCGTGGAGCACGCGTACCCGGAGCACATCGTCCTGGCGCCAGATCCACCGGCGGTTCCTGCCGCAGGAAAACTTCACCAACTCGTCTCCGTCGAGGTAATGATGACAACTCCTAACCCTACAGCACCTCCAGTAGTCCCCGTGGTGAATGAGGATGTTGAGGGAGGAAATCAATAGGAAACGCCAAGGGCGGCAAGAACTGCAAAGGCACTGCTAGAAAAGCTAGAGAACATAGACAGGAGTAAGAGAGCCAAAGAATTGCAAGAAGCAATAGAGAAGTTAGCAGAGCCAGTAGCGCCAGCAGCTGATCCGGCACGCGTGCAAGCAGAGTTAGAGGATGCCAGGATAAAATTCTTGGATAAGGCAAAGGAGCTAGCGCAGTTACAGCAAGATGTGGATATCACGATTCGAGAGCTCAACTCGGCAAATCGAGTCAAGGGCGCTAATACCCGGCTTGATGCAACAAGGTTGAGAGGGAGAAACCTCAACGAAGAATTGGCGGATGCAATGTCAAAAATAACACCAGAAAACCGCAACGATACAGCCATGCAACTGACATACAACACCGCGGCAGCGAATCTGAGAGCTGCAGAGGCAGCAATGGCCGAGCTCCCCCATTTGACAGGTGAAGCAAAGAGGAAACAACAAGAACGAGTCAATGAATTGGTGAGAGCAGCAGGGATGCTGAATGAGGCATACTACAGGGTGAATTCGGCTATAGCTAGGAGGTCACAGCTGGTACACTCGGCAACTCCAATCCCGACAAGATCAGCAGGTCATACAGCTTCCTCACCAGGAGTAGCGCCGAGACAAAGAAAAGAAAAGAGTGTGGATTCAGGAAGGAACAAACAAATGGTTACCTATGACCCGACAATGGCTCAAGGAAACCCAACCCGTGCACAGGGAACAAGAAGGAATATTGTTCAGGGAAATGAGAATCAGGAAAATGCAGGCCGAGAAAGGCAAGCGGGACAAAGAAATGACAATGAAGCACAAAATTTTTCACCTCAACCTAGGCGAGGAACTCACTCGGCACGAAGAGGAAATATAGCTCCAAACACTGCACCAGCTCAACCTGAAAAGAGACAACAAAGCGCGGGAAAAGCAGTGCAGCAGCCTGCAGACCCGAACGCAAACAGATACAATGATGGTTACTCAGCAATGGTAAATGATGGATATGAATTGCCGGATCATGCATACCAAGCAATGGGAGCCAGACTCGGAGGCAGAAATCTTCAGCCGGATGATGCAAGGCTAAAGCTTGATCAGATAAAGATGGTAGAACTAATTGAATCACAAGGTCCACAGGGTCCACCATGTTTTGGCCCAAGGATCATGAAGGAGCCGCCAGTGCTAAACTTTCAGCTGGCTAGAGGAACAAAGACCATGGAAGCACAAAGCCAGAAGACTGGCTCATAGATTATGGAACTGCTGTAAAAATCATGTAGGGAAATTTGAGATGGGCAGTGTGATTTGTGCCGCAGATGCTAGAAGGACCAGCAAGGGTGTGGCTGAATAACTTGCCACCCGGAAGCATCAATAGCTGGATTGATTTTCAGGATGCTTTTGTGAGCAATTTCACAAGCACCTACAAGAGGCCGAATCGCCCACAACAGCTAGCTATGTGCAAGAAAAGGCCGAATGAAATAGACAGGGAATTCCTCACAAGGTGGTGCACAATGCGCAACTCTTGTGAAGGGGTAATCGAGTCTCAAGCCATTGCATGGTTTGCATGGGGGTGCAGCCATGGAAGTGTACTGTGGCAAAGGCTACAGATAGATATGCCGGCAAGCTTGGCAGAAACAATAAGAATCATAGACTCGTATGCGTTAGGAGATCCGACTCAGCCTCTGCTTATGTCGGCGGACGGGATGACTAAGACTCGGATCTATGATGCTGCCGGGTCACAAAGGCGCCAGGAAAGAGCCGAGTATAGAAGCAAGAGAAGGGATGAGAGACCATATTATAGATACAGTTCGACTCAAGTTGTGGCTGTGAGTCAGGATCATCCGGATGCTGGAAGTAGCCAGCATCAAAGGACAAACGGGCAACAACAATGGATACCAAAGAATGATGGCAAAAAGCCATATGAACAAAGAAAGCCATACCAATACAGGAAGAAATATACCTATGAAATGATGTTGGACCAACCGTGTAAGTTCCACACGCCAAGTCAGAGTAAGCCAGCAAATCACACAACAAGACAATGCATGTGGTTTCAGAAGGGAGACAGAGTGGATTCGCCGGCTAAGCAATTATCACCACCTCCCCCTCCACCGCTCACAGGAGGAAATTCTCAAGTTGTCGGAGCTGAGCATAGATATGAGAACAGGCAGCCGAGATATCATAACCAATAAAGAAGAGAGGTTGTGCATCAGGTGCATAATCCAAGAGGTGACGACGCTCATGTCGGCCATGGAACCAGAAATGAGTACAAAGAGCATCACCAGAGCTATGTTGTATTTGTCATAGAGCCGAATGACAAAAAGAGTCAGCAGAGATGGATGATGGAAGTGAATGCCACAATGCCGGCAATTCCAAAGTACATGCATTGGTCTGAACAGGAGATAACGTGGAGCATAAAGGATCACCCCAAAATCATGCCAACACCAGGAGGTTATGCTCTTGTCTTGGATCCAACATTCATGGGCCCTGATATCAATGTGAAATTCTCCAAGGTACTGATCGGTCATGGCAGTAGCATCAACATCATGTACAAGGATACCATGCTCAAGTTAGGCATCACTATGAACATGCTGGAGCCGACTAAGACAACTTTCCATGGCATTGTGCCGGGATTGTCCTATGAGCCAATTGGCAAGATCTGGGTTGACGTCTTATTCGGCAACAGAGCAAATTGTTGCACGGAAGCCATGGAGTTCGAGGTGGTTGACCTGGTCAGCTCATACCATGCCTTACTCGGCAGGCCGGCTATGGCAAACTTTATGGCTACTCCTCACATTGCTTACTTAAAGATGAAACTGTCAGGTCCATGTGGAGTTATCACAGTCGAAGGAGATTACAAGAGGTCAATTGCTTGTGCCTCAGCCGGATCTTCGCTGGCCGAGTCACTGCTCATAGCACAGGAAAAGCATCAAATGATGGAAGTAGCAGCATTAGCCAAGGCAGCACAGATGTCCATGCCGGCACTTACTAATCCGCATGGCAGTGTATCATTCCAAGCTACCAAGGAAACAAAGAAAATACAGGTGGATGAGGCTTTCCCAGAGCGCACAGTTACCATTGGTGCTGGGCTAACTGACAAATAGTAAAGCGATCTCACCAGCTTCCTCCGTGAGAATCGGGATATCTTTGCATGGTCCACACAGGATTTGCAAGGAGTTCCAAGGGAGCTGGCTGAGCACTCTCTTCATGTAAGGCCAGATGCCAAGCCGGTGAAGCAACCCCCCTCCGCCGCTTCGCCGAAGATAGGAGGAAAGTGATAGACGCCGAGATAGCCAGGCTCTTGGTTGCTGGGTTTATCATGGAAGTACTACACCCAGATTGGTTGTCAAATCTAGTCTTGGTCGAGAAGAAAAAAGATGACCCGAACATGGCAGTGGTGTAGACCATGTGTATTGACTACACGAACCTCAATAACGCGTGTCCAAAAGATCCATTTCCCCTGCCACGGAACGATCAAGTCATTTACTCTACTGCCGGGTGTGAGTTTTTGTCGTTTGTGGACGCGTATTCTGGTTTCCACCAGATACCACTAAATCCGAATGATCAAATAAAGACAACTTTTATCACTCCGTATTGGGCTTATTGCTATTGTACTATGCCGTTTCGATTGAGAAATGTAGCTGCAACATACCAAATGTGTATGCAAAAATGCTTGCAAGATCAATTGGACAAAAATGTTCAAGTATATGTCGATGACGTGGTGATAAAAACCAAACAAAGTCATACTCTAATTGAGGACTTGCGTCAAACATTCGCACTTAAGAAGATTCCAGATGAAACTTAACCCGGAAAAATGCACATTTGGTGTCCCGGCTAGAAAATTACTCGGATTCCTCATGTCCAATCGAGGAATTGAGGCTAACCCGACAAAGATCAGGGCCATCGAAAGAATGGAATTGCCAAAAACCCTCAACGATGTCCAGAAGTTCACAGGATGCCTGGCCTTGTTGAGTAGATTTATCAGTCGGCTAGGCGAAAAGGCCTTACCACTATATCAACTGATGAAAAAATTAGATAAATTCACATGGACATAACAAGTTGATAGTGCTTTCCATGAACTCAAATAGATGTTGGCAACATCACGAATATTAGTGTCACCACTATCCAAAGAGCCAATGCTGCTCTATGTCGCCGCAACCAACAGAGTTATAAGTGCATTGATAGTGGTAGAGCGCGAGGAAGAGGGCAAATCAGTCCAAAGGCCAGTTTATTACTTGAGCGAAATGATCTCTACATCAAATCATAATTACCCCCATTACCAAAAAATGACGTACGGGGTGTATATGGCAGCAAAGAAGATGAAGAACTATTTCCAAGAACATCCAATCCGGTTAATATGCGAGGCACCTATCTCGGATATATTGGGCAGCAAAGATGCCAGTGGCCGAGTCGTAAAATGGGCCATAGAGCTAGCACCATACACTCCACAATATGATAGGCGAGATGCAATTAAATCTCAAGCCGTAGCTAATTTCTTCGTGGATTGGATGGAAATGCAATACGCGCCACCACTGCCAGACCCGAATCACTGGAAGATGCACTTTGACGGATCCAAGACAAAGATGGGTCTGGGTGCTGGGATAGTGCTCACATCACCAAAGAGGGATCAACTCAAGTATGTGTTACAGATCCATTTTGCTCCATCCGATAATGTAGCCGAGTATGAAGCACTTGTCCACGGCATAAAATCGCCAAGTAAATTGGCATCAAAAGGATCATGTGTTTTGGTGACTCGGATTTGGTTATCTAGCAAGTATCTGGGCATTGGGACACATTGGATGCAAACATGGCACTATATCGTTTTCATGTACAACAAATTTCAGGATACTTTGACGGGTGTGAATTTCATCACATACCCAGAGCAGAGAATGAGGCAGCGGATGTACTATCAAGGTTAGGCTCATCTCGGCAAGCAATCCCACCAGGAGTAGCATTGGAACATCTCAGAAAACCATCGATCAGGCCATCACCAGAATCCGAGTCAATTAGGCTCACCCTGGCAAATCAGGAGTCAGATGTTGTGCCAATGGACATTGAATCAGGGGCAGGTTCGAGTAAATCGGGGACTATTCCGCTCACCTCAGGGGTTGCCAAATCACACTCGGGGACTGCTCAAGTTATGTCGGCAGAACATATGTCGGCTGACCCAATGGAAATTGATGAAGAAACAGATCCGACACCGCTGATACCAGCATGTGCGCAACCAATATTCAACTACTTGAAAGATGGAACTTTGCCAGATGATGAGATACTGGCAAGAAAAACAGAAAGAAGAGCAAAAGCATACACAATAATCAACAAGGAGTTGTACAAAAGAAGTGTGACAAGTGTATTGCAGCGTTGCATAGGTCCAGCGAAAGGTCAAGAAGTACTATTGGACATTCACCAAGGGGAGTGTGGACACCATGCATCATTAAGAGCGTTGGTAGCCAAGGCATTCCGACATGGATTTTATTGGCCAAGTGCACTAGCAGAGGCACAGGAACTTGTGAGAAAATGCAATGGTTGCCAGCGTTACACGTCAAAGTCACATTTACCAGCGTCCGAGTTAAAAACTATACCAATCACTTGGCCATTCGCAGTATGGTGCTTGGATATGGTAGGACCATTCAAGCCAGCGAGAGGTGGCATGACTCACATACTCGTGATGGTTGATAAGTTCACCAAATGGATAGAAGTGAAGCCCATCAAAAAATTGGATGGAAAAATAGCTGTCACATTCCTAAAAGATATAATCTTGAGATACGGTTACCCGCACAGTGTGATCATAGATAATGGCACAAACTTTGCCGAAGGAGCTTTTGCTCGCTTCTATGGGAATAACTAAATAAGACTCGATGTAGCGTCAGTCGCTCATCCAGAATCAAATGGACAAGTTGAACGAGCTAATGGCTTAGTTCTATCCAGGATAAAACCCCGCCTAATGGAACCACTCCAGAGGTCACCTGGTTGTTGGATAGAGGAATTACCCTCAGTGCTCTGGAGTTTAAGGACAACTCCGAATCGATCAATAGGCTATACGCCGTTCTTCCTTGTATATGGGGCAGAAGCAGTTTTGCCTGCCGACATAGAGTATGACTCGCCAAGGGTAAGACAATACTCAGAAGCCGAGGTAAAAGAGGCCAGAGAAGATGGATTTGATTTAATCGAAGAAGCAAGGGAATTGTAATTGTCCAGATCTGCCATATACCAACAAAGTCTTCGACGCTATCATAGCCGGAAAGTTCAACCTCGTGTTTTCTGAGAAGGGGATATGGGGCTCAGACTAGTGCAACGCACAGCTGGAATGCATAAGCTATAACATCCCAACATTCCCAAATTCAAGGTTTGGTACTGCAATGCATCATGAACATCATTCACTTGCATTGACATTCTGCACTCATGAAATTATTTGAATTACAAAACATTATTTTGAAACCCTATTTAGAATCACCAAGTTGCACCTACAAGGGGTTATACTAAGGTTTGTAATCCTCTATTTGAAAACTAGTGGGAAGGAGTACAAAAGGATCCTAGGTTGATCTTCTGAATTTTAGAAAAATTTAGAAAGAAATTTCACTCAATTTGGAGTTCATATGGAAAAGTTATGTTAGAAATTCAAAACAGAAAATGGAAAAGAAAAAGAACAAAAAAAAGAAAAAGCAAAATAGAAGCGCGGCAACCAGCCGGCCTGCCGCGGCCCGCGGCCCAGCCAGCGCAGCGCAGCGGACGCGAGCAGCAGCCGCCGCCGCCCGCGCGGCAGATAGCAGCGCGTCGCCCACGCGGCCATGGACACCGCCAGCTGGGGCCCGCCTGTCAGCGCGGAGCCAGTCAGATCACGGACGCCGAGGCCGACTCGGCCGCGACCTCGCCTCCCCTCGCGACCCAGCGACCTCCCTCTTATATCCTAGCCGCCCCGCTACGCCACCCCCTAAACCCTCGCCTCTCTAGCGTCCTAAATCTCCCGCGATTTCTCGCCGGAGTTAACTACCGCCGCCGCCTTCCCCGCTCTCGGTAAGTACCCCCGCCGCCACGCCGTCGCCCGCCCTCGCCCGCGAGCTTGCCGCCGCCCTGTTGACCCCCTCCTCCCTCTTCTCTCCCCGTAGGGACCGCCGACGCCGCCGCCCGAGGCCGAGCCCGCCGCCGCCGAGCTTCGGCCGCCCGCCACCATCGCCCCCGCACGCGTCGGCCACCGCCTCCACGCCGACAGGCCCGACCACCATGCCCCGATGCTGTTCCGCCGCCCAGCCGCCGCCGGGACTCGCCGGAGCTGCCGCCCCCGACGCCACCGACGCCGCCGGTGAGCCCCCCCTCTCGCGTGCCTCCCCGGCCGTTTGATCACGATCGGACGGTCCAGATCGGACCGTTGAATAGTCAGCATGGGCAGCTGACTGGTCAACTGCCAGTCAGCGCCACGTCAGCCGCCACGTGGGCCGGTCAGTAGTCAAAGTTTGACTGCGAGATTTTAAATTGATTTAAATGGCAGAAAATTGTATAAACTTGTAAAATTCATATCTATAGATCTACTAGGCCAAAAATTACAAATAAAATATGTGTAGATTCAGTAACTCGTGTAGAATCTTGTTGTACCATTGTTTTACACTTTTACAGCAAGATTTTGTCCAGAATAATTAAATGAGTTAATGGCCTTTTTAGAGTAATTAATTCGTAGAATAAGTTCTGTAACTCCAAAAATTGCAAATAATATGTCACTGGAATCAGCAGAACAAGGGGAATCTCAAAGTGAATTAAAAAGTTAGGCTTACAGTAATATTTTTTGCAGAATCTATTAAAAGCCTTACTACAGTATTTTAATTACTCAGGGAGTTATATGACTCCTTTTTGAGAAATTCCAATTGGTACTGTTCCTAATTAGAGTTTCCTACACAGTAGAATTTTCCCAAGATTTTACAAATAGTATGTCAGCAGTGGTGAATTATTTGGTTTCTAGATCTATTATTGTATAAATTGCATACTTGTTTTCCTTGCGCTAAAAATAATTTCCATGCATGCATACAGTAGATATAATGAATAAGATTATGTGATGCTGCTGTAGCATCGATCCACTTGTCATGCATGCATCTTGCATCATCTTTGTTTGCATATGATTGTGGATGGTTTGTTTATAATTGCAATTGTATCGTGTAGATTGTGACGAGTGCAACGCTTGCTCGTGTGTGGATTGTTCTTCCGACCGCTACAACCAAGGCAAGTAGATGCTACTTTGTTCATGATGTTGTCCTACTATTTTCAATGCATTGTCGTGTATTTTGTAGATGCATGTGTAGGATAATACTATCGCTATGCTATGTCCTATTATGTGGTAGGATATCCCTTGTAGATGAACCACCATTGGTAGATGTGTTTAGCCATGCTATGATGAACGAGGGCTGGGTTATATCACTATAAGTTGTTTCTAAATGTGTTGGTTTGTGAAAACTAGAACAACTTAATCAATGAATCTCCTGCGTGTGATGGGATTGATAATTTTTGGTGGTATCATTGCGGAAAGGCACCCAGGTATCAAGAGAAAATGATTGGCTTCTTTATTTTGTAGCTTACGTGTACAACCATGTGCCAATAATGAAATGGGCGGTTGGTTGGACTTAGTAGTTTGTGGTAACTCGAACCCGCGTATCCAGAGATGTAGAATTTTGGTAGGTTGGACCGGTGCGCGTCGGGATTGGGGAGCTACTTCCCGAACGGTCTCTTCTTGGACTTCTCCCTATCATCATCCAAAATGAGAGTGATGGTACGAGCTGGGCTGGCCAAGTCACATGGGTAAAGTGTACTAACCCCTACAGGGTGTATAATCTAATCGATTAGCCGTGTCCCCGGTTATGGACATTTGAGTTGCTTGATATTGATTCCATGACATGTTTCTCGCTCATTCCAATTTCATAATTGCTTTAATGATGTTGGGTTAACTTAATTGGGATCTTTTCAAAGAAAATCAAAAACTATTTATGAAAGTAGGACAAAGGTATTTGCAAATGCAGGCTAGCCACAGCTCCACTTGCCAAATATGCATGTAGATGTTAGCACTATTGTCTCCTTTAATAGCTCTACTTGCCATACATTCCATGTATTGACCCTTCGGGGCTGCTACGTTTCATGTTGCAGGATATTCCGATTCTGAGTAATCGATTTAGGCCACGGTACTCCACTCGGCACTTGTTCACTTGTGGGCAATTTGAAGAATGGAGGATTTTCTTTATTTATGTTGCTACCTGAATAACTTGAGCTAGCCTTGAGCTAAGCTTTTATTGTAATAATGGTACTCTAGATCTTCGTTATTTATGATACACGGATATTTTGCTATGTTATTCATCTTATTCTATTGTGGGACAATGAACCGATCCAGGGATTGGCATGTCACATAGAAGATACGGTCTTTTCAGAACCGTGGTGTTACAAGATGGTATCAGAGCCCGTGTGTCGACTGTAGGATCGTGACCTAGGTTTGGAATAGTAAGCCATAGATTTATTAAAGCCTATATTAACTCTGTCTTTCATCTTATGCCTTTCACTCTTGTAAATTCTTACCATATGCTATTCTCACACTTTCCTCTTTTAATTGATAGATGGGAGAAGTCAGGACTGAGTATGCAACCATGGAGTCACCAAGGCCCTTTGCAAGACAGTTAGCACAACTCTCGCAGTCATTGGGATTGCCACTGCCCATGTTCAAGGGAAGAAGGTTGTACACCTATGGATATGGCGAGGATGCATGGGAGATTACCACGTTCATCTTCAGGGATGCCGCCTTGCCAAACCCTGTGCATCTGATCTACACCAAGACATACTGCAACTGGGGACTTGGAATAAACTTGGCCCTGCATGAAGCCCTGTCTCGCCAGTGCCATCTTGTCCGACACCTACTGCCAACAGACTCACCCTACCGTGACTATGTGAGGCGTGATGAAGATGGGAACATTGTGGTTACCCCGGGCGACAGGAACAACATGTCGTCCCGTCGGAGGCACATAGAGGACATGGAAAGGGAGAATGGAGCTCTAGATGAGAAAGTGATGATGGTAAAGGAGATTGCAGATTTTGCCAGCAATGGTATGGTGGTCCAAGGACTGGAGATAGAGACCTTGCATGAAGCTGTGGGTGTTCTGGAAAATGCCCTGGTAGGCAGGGATGCAACCATAGCTCAGCTTAATGGAACTGTGCAGGATAACAACCAGACCATACAACAGTTGCAAGGGACCGTCCAGGAAAGGGATCAAACTATTGAAGATATGGCAGCCCAGATTGCCGCTCTCCAAGCACAGCTGAATCCACCCTCTGATGATGACAATGGATATGATGGCAACAATGATGATGATGATGACAGTGGGAACGAGGATGATGATGATGGAGACAATGATGGTGGAGGAGATGAAGCTGTTGCAGCTGCAGCAGAGCATGAAGAAGAAGAGGAGGATCCAGAAGAGGTGGAGTTTGAGATTTCAAGTGATGAGCTTTCAATGCAGCTGGTGGTGGTTTATTGTCCCACTTTCCAGGAGCTTATGGACAAGGCCAGAATCTTGGAAGGGAAGCACAAGCAGGTGGAAAACCGCAAGAGAAAGAGTAGCAATCACCACTCTAGTTCTCACCAAAAGTCCCGCACTTCTTATGATGGATACTCCAAGCATGGAGGGAGTGACCATGGGCACCATGGAAGCCATGACCGCCACAACCATGGAGGCGATGGACATCGCCATGATAGCCACAAGAGCAACCGCCACAACCACAAGGGAGGACACACTCACCACTCTAGAGGACACAGTGGACATGACCACAACCGTGATCGCAGCTTTGTGAAGAAGGATCTGAGTGAGGTGACATGCTTCAAGTGTGGTCAGAAGGGACATTATGCGGACAAATGTGCGGAGAAGAAGGTGCTGAAGCCAACCAACAACCAGAAGGCCACAGTGAACCACATGAATGTGGAGGAGATCCCAGATGAGCCTGACCTTGTGATTGGTAAGTTTCCAATCAACACTCACCCTGCACTTATACTTTTCGATACTGGTGCATCGCATTCATTCATATCAAGGGCATTTGTGGATAAGTATAAGTTACCTACAGAGTCTATGAAAGAGTCTATTAGAGTGAGTTCACCTGGAGGGGATATGATAGCTAGCGCGGGATGCCACAACTTAACTGTGAGGATTGGAGCACACAATTTCATTGCACATCTCGTAGTTTTGGAGTCACAAGGTCTAGATGTAATTCTAGGAATGGATTGGATGTCTATGCATGGGGGACACATAGATTGTGCACAGCGAGCTGTTTCGCTCAAAACCCCGGATGGTAAGAGAATTAGGTTCAAGTCGGCTGTGCGACCAGGAAGGTGTAAGCTGAATTCTCTTAAGGGGGTTAGCATGGATACTGTGCCTGTGATTAAGGAGTATCCCGACGTGTTTCCGGAAGAGCTGCCAGGGATGCCACCTGACAGGGAAGTGGAGTTTCTCATTGATCTGATGCCGGGAACAGGACCTATAGAAAAGAGACCATACAAGATGGATGTGGATGAGCCGAAGGAATTGAAGAAACAGCTAAAGGAGCAGTTGGACAAGGGGTTCATTCAGCCTAGTTCGTCGTCATGGGGTGCACCTGTTCTGTTTGTGGAGAAGAAAGACAGCAGCAAGAGATTATTGGTGGACTATCGCTCGCTGAATGTAGTGACCATCAAGAACAAATACCCCCTGCCTAACATAAATGATTTGTTTGATCAACTAGAAGGAGCAAAGGTTTTTAGCAAAATTGATCTGCGATCGGGCTACTTCCAATTGAAGATCCGGGAGGAGGACATACCAAAAATCGCTTTCACTACTAGGTATGGTTTATATGAGTATACGGTTATGTCTTTTGGACTAACGAATGCCCCGGCATATTTCATGACCATGATGAACAAGGTATTCATGGAGTACTTGGACAAGTTCGTCGTGGTGTTTATTGATGACATACTGATATATTCCAAGGATGATGCTGAGCATGAGAAACATCTGCGACTGATTATGGAGAAGCTGAGGGAACACAAGCTGTATGCCAAATTCAGCAAGTGTGAATTCTGGCTTAACACTGTTGGATTTCTTGGACACGTGGTGTCAGGTGAAGGAGTCGTTGTTGATCCAAGCAAAGTGACTGTAGTGACTGAGTGGGAAGCGCCCAAGAATGTGGGTGATATTCGTAGCTTTTTGGGACTTGCTGGATATTACAGGAGGTTCATTGAAAACTTCTCCAAGATTGCTAAGCCGGTGACAAAACTTCTGAAGAAGGATAGGAAGTTTGAATGGACGGATGCATGTGAAGCCAGCTTTCAGGAACTGAAGCGTCGACTAGTGACCACACATGTTCTGTGTTTACCAGATCTTCAGAAGGATTTCCAAGTGTACTGTGATGCTTCTCGACAGGGACTTGGGAGTGTGCTGATGCAAGATGGGAGAGTGGTGTCATATGCCTCGCGGCAACTTAAACACCATGAGAGGAATTATCCCACGCATGACTTGGAATTAGCATCGGTTGTGCATGCGCTTAAAGTATGGAGGAACTACTTAATGGGGAAACACTTCGATGTGTACACCGACCATAAGAGCCTGAAGTACATATTTACACAGAAAGAACTAAACATGAGACAAAGGAGATGGTTGGAACTTATCAAGGATTATGATATGAATCTGGAATACCACCCAGGAAAGGCCAATGTTGTGGCAGATGCTCTGAGCCGGAAGGTTTATGCCAATGGATTGACAATTGGGGAATTGCCCGAGGATTTGTGCAAGAAATCCAAGGACCTTAGGCTAGAGGTAGTGTCAGAAGGATATTTGGCAGCAATGGAAGTCCAACCAACGCTACAGGACAGGATCAGGAAGGCTCAAGTAGGAGACAAGGAGATAGATGAAATAAAGGAAAAGATGAAGGAGGATCGAGCAAAAGAATTCTGCGAGGACGAGCAAGGAACCTTGTGGTATGGAGATCGTTTGTGCGTTCCCGACGATCCGGAGATAAGGAAGTTGATCCTGCAGGAAGCTCATGACTCGCCGTATTCCATACATCCGGGCAATACGAAGATGTATATGGACCTAAAGGACAGATTTTGGTGGAACAACATGAAGGGAGACATCGTTGAGCATATTGCCTTATGTGATGTATGTAGCCGAGTGAAGGCGGAACACCAGAAGCCAGCAGGACTGCTACAGCCCTTGCCAGTGCCGGATTGGAAATGGGATAGAGTGGGAATGGATTTTATCACAGGATTGCCCAGGACCAGGTCAGGATATGACTCCATTTGGGTAGTGGTCGACCATTTGACCAAGGTAGCCCACTTTATACCGGTGAAGACAACCTACACGAGTGCAAAGTTGGCCAAGGTTTATATGGACAGAATTGTGTGCCTGCATGGAGTTCCCAAGAGCATTGTATCAGATAGGGGCACCCAATTTACCTCACACTTTTGGCGCCAGATGCACGAGTCACTTGGGACTAGGTTGGAGTTTAGTACGGCATTTCACCCCAGACTGATGGACAGACCGAGAGGGTAAATCAGATTCTGGAGGATATGCTGAGAGCTTGTGCTTTGGCTCATGGTTCTAGTTGGGATGAGAATTTGCCATATGCTGAGTTTTCCTACAATAACAGCTATCAAACCAGCATCAAGACGTCACCGTTCGATGTGCTATATGGGAAACGGTGCCGAACACCACTGCTATGGGATGGAGTAGGAGAACGTCAGTTGTTTGGGCCTGATTTTATCAAGGACGCTGAGGAGAAGGTCGCCTTGATTAGGGACAGGCTGAAGGTAGCGCAATCAAGGCAGAAGAGCTACACTGACGCCAAGCGCAAGGAAGTGGTGTATGAGATAGGTGATAGAGCATACCTCCGAGTGTCGCCACTTCGTGGAATCAAGAGATTTGGAATCAAGGGTAAGTTGGCACCTCGGTTTATTGGACCATATCGGGTCTTAGCACGCAAAGGAGAAGTTGCTTATCAGTTGGAGTTGCCAGAAGCTCTGTCCGCTGTCCATAATGTGTTCCACGTGTCCCAGCTGAAGAAGTGCCATCCGGAGATGGTGGATACACCACTGAGAGACACAGTACCACTAGAGGAGGTTCAGCTTGAGAATGACTTGACCTATGAGGAGAAGCCGGTCAAGATACTAGAAACAACGGAGAGGATTACCCGTACCAAGACGATCAGGTTTTGCAAGGTGCAATGGAGCCAGCACACCGAAGAGGAAGCCACTTGGGAGCGTGAGGATGACATCCGAGAGGACTACCCACACCTATTTGCTAGCCGTGCCGAATCTCGGGGACGAGATTCATCTTAAGGGGGTTAGTCTTGTCACATCCCAACATTCCCAAATTCTAGGTTTGGTACTGCACTGCATCATGAACATCATTCACTTGCATTGACATTCTGCACTCATGAAATTATTTGAATTACAAAACATTATTTTGAAACCCTATTTAGAATCACCAAGTTGCACCTACAAGGGGTTATACTAAGGTTGGTAATCCACTATTTGAAAACTAGTGGGAAGGAGTACAAAAGGATCCTAGGTTGATCTTCTGAATTTTATAAAAATTTAGAAAGAAATTTCACTCAATTTGGAGTTCATATGGAAAAGTTATGTTAGAAATTCAAAACAGAAAATGAAAAAGAACAAAAAAAGCAAAAGCAAAACAGCAGCGCGGCAGCCAGCCGGCCTGCCGCGGCCCGCGGCCTAGCCAGCGCAGCGCAGCGCAGCACACGCGCGCAGCAGCAGCCGCCGCCGCCCGCGCGGCAGATAGCAGCGCGCCGCCCACGCGGCCACAGACACCGCCAGCTGGGGCCCGCCTGTCAGCGCGGAGCCGGCCAGGGCACGGACGCCGAGGCCGACTCGGCCGCGACCTCGCCTCCCCTCGCGACCCAGCGCCCTCCCTTTTATACCCTAGCCGCCCCGCTACGCCACCCCCTAAACCCTCGCCTCTCTAGCGTCCTAAATCTCCGGCGATTTCTCGCCAGAGTTAACTACCGCCGCCGCCTTCCCCGCTCTCGGTAAGTACCCCCGCCGCCACGCCGTCGCCCTCCCTCGCCCGCGAGCTTCCCCGCGAGCTCGCCGCCGCCCCGCTGACCCCCTCCTCCCTCTTCTCTCCCCGTAGGGACCACCGACGCCGCCGCCCGAGGCCGAACCCACCGCCGCCGAGCTTCGGCCGCCCGCCACCGTCGCCCCCGCACACGTCGGCCACCGCCTCCATGCCGACAGGCCTGACCGACATGCCCCGACGCCGTTCCGCCGCCCAGCCGCCGTCGGGACTCGCCGGAGCCGCCGCCCCCGACGCCACCGACGCCGCCGGTGAGCCCCCCTCTCGCGTGCCTCCCCGGCCGTTTGATCACGATCGGACGGTCCAGATCGGACCATTGAATAGTCAGCACGGGCAGCTGATTGGTCAACTGCCAGTCAGCGCCACGTCAGCCGCCACGTGGGCCGGTCAGCAGTCAAAGTTTGACTGCGAGATTTTAAATTGATTTAAATGGCAGAAAATTGTATAAACTTGTAAAATTCATATCTATAGATCTACTAGGCTAAAAATTAAAAATAAAATATGTGTAGATTCAGTAACTCGTGTAGAATCTTGGTGTACCATTGTTTTACACTTTTACAGCAAGATTTTGTCCAGAATAATTAAATGAGTTAATGGACTTTTTAGAGTAATTAATTCGTAGAATAAGTTCTGTAACTCCAAAAATTGCAAATAATATGTCCCTGGAATCAGCAGAACAAGGGGAATCTCAAAGTGAATTAAAAAGTTAGTCTTACAGTAATAATTTTTGCATAATCTATTAAAGATTTACTACAGTATTTTAATTACTCAGGGAGTTATATGACTCTTTTTTGAGAAATTCCAATTGGTACTGTTCCTATTTAGTGTTGCCTACACAGTAGAATTTTCCCAAGATTTTACAAATAGTATGTCAGTAGTGGTGAATTATTTGGTTTCTAGATCTATTATTGTATAAATTGCATACTTGTTTTCCTTGCGCTAAAAATAATTTGCATGCATGCATACAGTAGCTATACAGAATAAGATTATGTGATGCCATTGTAGCATCGATCCACTTGTCATGCATGCATCTTGCATCATCTTTGTTTGCATATGATTGTGGATGGTTTGTTTATGATTGCAATTGTATCGTGTAGATTGTGACGAGTGCAACGCTTGCTCGTATGTGGATTGTTCTTCCGACCGCTACGACCAAGGCAAGTAGATGCTACTTTGTTCATGATGTTGTCCTACTATTTTCAATGCATTGTCGTGTATTTTGTAGATGCATGTGTAGGATAATACTATCGCTATGCTATGTCCTATTATGTGGTAGGATATCCCTTGTAGATGAACCACCGTTGGTAGATGTGCTTAGCCATGCTATGATGAACGAGGGCTGGGTTACATCACTATAAGTTGTTTCTAAATGTGTTGGTTTGTGAAAACTAAAACAACTTAATCAATGAATCTCCTGGGTGTGATGGGATTGATAATTGTTTGTGGTATCATTGCGGAAAGGCACCCAGGTATCAAGAGAAAATGATTGGATTCTTTATTTTATAGCTTACGTGTACAACCATGTGCCAATAATGAAATGGGCGGTTGGTTGGACTTAGTAGGTTGTGGTAACTCGAACCCGCGTATCCAGAGATGTAGAATTTTGGTAGGTTGGACCGGTGCGCGTCGGGATTGGGGAGCTACTTCCCGAACGGTCTCTTCTTGGACTTCTCCCTATCATCACCCAAAATGAGAGTGATGGTACGAGCTGGGCTGGCCAAGTCACATGGGTAAAGTGTACTAACCCCTGCAGGGTGTATAATCTAATCGATTAGCTGTGTCCCCGGTTATGGACATTTGAGTTGCTTGATATTGATTCCATGACATGTTTCTCGCTCATTCCAATTTCATAATTGCTTTAATGATGTTGGGTTAACTTAATTGGGATCTTTTCAAAGAAAATCAAAAACTGTTTATGAAGGTAGGACAAAGGTATTTGCAAATGCAGGCTAGCCACAACTCCACTTGCCAAATATGCATGTAGATGTTAGCACTATTGTCTCCTTTAATATCTCTACTTGCCATACATTCCATGTATTGACCCTTCAGGGGTGCTACGTTTCATGTTGCAGGATATTCAGATTCTGAGTAATCGATTTAGGCCACGGTACTCCACTCGGCACTTGTTCACTTGTGGGCAATTTGAAGAATGGAGGATTTGCTTTATTTATGTTGCTACCTGAATAATTTGAGCTAGCCTTGAGCTAAGCTTTTATTGTAATAATGGTACTCTGGATCTTCGTTATTTATGATACACGGATATTTTGCTATGTTATTCATCTTATTCTATTGTGGGCCAATGAACCGATCCAGGGATTGGCATGTCACATAGAAGATACGGTCTTTTCAGAACCGTGGTGTTACATAAGCTATCACCCCCATGGGAAGTACCATTCATTGTAATCAAAGCATTGCACAATGACTCATATTACCTAATAGATGCTCGCGAGGCACAAAAGAACAAGGCGGACAGATCAGGCGATGAAACCAAAAGGCCATGGAATGTGGCACTACTACTTCCTTTCTACACTTAGGAGAAGCAGTGTATGTATCTCTCGAACTCTCATATGTCGGACACTTATGCCGGCTATGTGCTGATAATAAAATGGTATGACTCGGAAAACTGACTCGGGGACTATCCCTTATGTTTATCCTTTGATTATTCTATGTCGGATGGTGTTGGCACTTAAGACTTATCTCGGAACCAGTAATGTTTACTCGGATAGAATTAACTCTTCAACTATGCTATTTTCCGAAAACACGACTTCATGGAAAGCAAGAGGAAAAGATCAATGATGAGTAAACATGAACACCGGATAAGTAAAAGGAAAAAATGCAAGCTGACCCTATGTATGTTTTTAACTAACCCACTGCATGTTATGTTGCTTTGTATGTCGAATGATCCTAGGTCAAGTAGTCTAGTTTCATATCCGCTAACTCAATCCTTAGAACTTTGAGACTCTAATGTCGAACGCCAAAAAAGGAAGACAAGAGCCACATTCAAGGAAAAGGGGAACGGCAAAATGAAACTCAGGGACTTGCCCCTGGATGATTCACATTCAGAGCAGGATAAAAGTTTAAGCCTTATCAGAAGGCACACACCCAAAATAAGTGCATTGTACCTTACATATGCACCCGACATACCGGGGATCTCATAAAAGTTAAGTGTTTTTTAACTAGCCTAATAAGCAGCTGGGCTCGGAGGAGTGTTCTTGGGACCAGAAGTGGGAGCATCATCTGGAGCATCTTCCGAGTCACGTGCATCGGTGGCCAAGTCTGCTAGACCATCTGACTCGGTGGCCTTGCTGTCAGCACCTTCGTCGTTGACATTCTCGGCTAGCGGCTCATCGAGGACAAGGAAGCTGGGCCCATCACACCAAGAATGCACAAAAGCATATTCGACCATGGCATAGGCTCGCTCCTGGCGCTTCTTGATGAGCTCAGGGTCGAGGATCCACTTGCCTTCATCCCTCATGCGTGCGAGAACATCAAGGTTGATGTCCTCATACCACGAGAGCACAAAGGTAAGAGCCTTGTCCGCTGCATCTCGGCCGGCCGACTCGTGCCACTGATCCAACATGTCTTCATTCTGAAGCAGCTTGGCAGCCAAAGGCTCGATGAGTGTGGGCGCGTCTTCATCCGGCCAGAGCATCCTGAACGCGTGGATCGCCGAATTAAGCAAGTCAACGCCGCATGATTTAAGGGTCGTTGCGCATTTTGACAGCACTGCAAGGTGCTCATCGATGGTGACCTCGCCATCAGCAGGAGCTCCAGACTCGGCTCGAATTCTCTTCATGGCCTTATTGTGAACATCTCAGACTCGGGGAAGTTTTATGCAAGCATGAAAGGACATTAACAAAACAAGGAAAGAGGAGACAAAAACAAGAATAGGAGTACAGTGAAAAGGGTAAGAACTCACTACCGAGGAAAGAGTTGATGGCACCAAGCTTTCTTTGCCAAATTTTAGCCTTGGCCTGAAGAGCGTCCTGATGGATCAGTTGATGTGGAGCCTGTTGGGAACCCCAAGAGCAAGGTGTGAAGCAGCACAGCAGCAAATCTTCCTTCAGTAAGAAACCGAGGTTATCAAACCAGTAGGAGGAAGGAAACGTCACACAGGTGTTGCAAGCAACGCGGAGACCTGCACAACACAAACTCAAGACTTTGCCCCAACTAACAGTGAGGTTTTCAATCTCACCTGCTACTGTAACAAAGGATTAATCGTATGGTTTGGAACGTAATGGTGGTTTGTAGCAAGTAAACAAGTAAAAGTGGAAGATGTATCAATGATAAAGATTGGACCGGGTCCATAGTTCACTAGAGGTGCTCTCATTAGATAAACAGCATGGCATGAAGGGTAGACAAATTACAGCAGGACAATTGATAGGAACTGAGCAAGGCATAACAATACAATTACTAGTCAGAAAGATCCTATGAGATTCGATTGGGAAATACAACAAGATACATATACCGCCATCCAACTTCATCTATGACTCGAAGTCCACCTTCAGGTTATCATCCGAACCCCCTCCAGTATTAAGTTGCAAGCAACAGACAACTGCTTTAAGCAAAGTGTGTAAGGTAAACAGTCCACATGTTCCATGAACAAGAGACCGTTGTTTTCTCCCTAGTAGCAACATCACATCTACAATCGAAGAGATTTCTGTCACTTTCCTTGGAAACTAGAGGCATGAACCCACTATCGAGCATAAATATCCCCTCTTGGAGTCACTAGCAACTACTTGTCCAAGATAGCTACTAACAACGAAGAGCATGCAAGATCACAAGCAACACAGACATGATAGAATCATAAAGACAAAACTATTAATCAAACCAACATAATAATATCAATATCCATCGGATCCCCGCAAACACAACATGCATGATTACAAATAGATTAGATCTTGATCATGAACGGAGCTCACAAGATCTATACATGAAAGCACAAGGAGGAGATACAACCATCTAGCTACTACATGGACCCATAGTCCAAGGTGGAACTACTCACGCATCATACCGAAGAGAAGGCCTCCGGGATGATCTCCCTTCTTGTAGGGTGCCGGGAAGAACTTCAGACCCCCCCCCCCCCGATCTAGGGACGACGGTGGCGGTGGCTACAAAAGGTTTCGTGGAATATTGATCGGGGTCCTTAGGGTTTCTGCATCGGGGGCTTCTTATAGGCGAAGGGGGAGGCCGAGGCGGTGGCCAGGGACCCCACACCCTGCCTAGGCGCGGGGCAGGGCCACCCGTGCCTAGGGGGTGTGGCTGCCCTGGCATTTGTCCCGTCCAATTCTGAGAATATTTCCTTACTAGCTTTTCTGGAACCAAAAACAGCAGAAAACAAGCAACTGGCACTGTTGCAACTTGTTAGTAGGTTAGTACTAGAAAACATGTAAAAAGCACCTCAAAGTGTAGACAAAGCAAAGCAAAGTAGAACCTAAACAAGCATGGAGCATCAAAAATTATACATATGTTTCCGACGTATCAAGCATCCCCAAGCTTAACTCCTGCTCGTCCTTGAGTAGGTAAGTGATAAAAAGAATAATTTTTGAGGTGACATGCACCCTCACAATAAAGATCTAACCATTTGCAAGCATTGAAAGCTGGGATCAAAGAACTCTAAACATGTGCATGAAATATGGAGTTCTAACAATAGGACATAGTAACTATGCATGCAACATGAAAGGCTACAAACAAAGATCATGAATAACATGCATTGAAAAACGTTTGTTTGTTTCACATACAGAAAACATATCATAGTGGTAAACATCTTGTCCCTCATAGAGTAGCAAATAGATGCATAGGACACCTTTAAAGTTCACAAGGGTGACTAGAAACAAATAGCACGAGAACGTAATATCATAATATGCATCAATCAATAAGCTTTGGAACACTGCACATAGAATGACAACTATGCTCTCTTAATGGTGCCTAAAGGTAGAAGGTGGAGACTCAGCAATGGTGGAATAAAGGCCCTTCACAAAGGGAAGTAGGGATTTCAAGTTTCAAAAAGAGTTTCTAAAAATTATGGTATTTGTTAGCTTTCAGCCCTCATTGCCCCTATCATAATCATCTTGAAGTGATTAAGGTTAAAATGAACAATGATGGAGTATATGCTTGACAAAGTATAAGTTGGCAATCTCAAGTCCCTTGAATACGAGGGCCACACCTCATGCTACTCAACTTAAGTCACATTTAAGTTCTTGTCATTATAAGTATTTGCATATCATTGAGAACCGCCAACGGGGTACCCCTTGCACATGGTACAGGAGCTTTCCCATAACCAAAATGACAAGGCAAGTACACAATGAGCATCTTAGCAATCTTTTTATTTACCATATGCATCGCTTTTTACTGAGGATGCTTCATAGATAGCTCACTATGGTGATGCTGCAAGTTTCCACCATGATTAGGCATGGCTTAGGCTAGGGCCCGGGCGTTTCTCTAACACAGAATACAAACTCCATGGACTTACAAGTTCCCTCTTTATTTCACACCGGTGACATCCATAGACAAAAGATCATGATATCAACTGAGTACAAAGTACAAGTGCAATGTTGAAAACGTTCCCCGTGACAGCACAATTCTGATAATTCCAACGTATAAGTGCAAGCATATACAACATAGATAACACAATGGTTCAAGTTTTTTAGGGGCAAGGAATATAAAGTGTGCCATCAAGTTCATGAGGGCTTTAATCACTAAGTTTTCACATAAAAAAATAGTTTTTAATTGGAAGATAGCTGAAAACAAGAATATACTTGGAATGGTGTAACACACCATGCATAGGAGTTTATAGTGGAAACTTTAGAATAACTTGGTTTCTTGGGAGTTTGAAGCATGAGTAGAGCTTACTCATACAACTGGAGGCTATCAAAAGACTAGGAGCAACCAACTAAGAGAGCATAATGGCCATAATCATGCAGTGCAACAAAACATTACTAATCAAAGCATAGAGTGGTACTACAATTCAAGGACTAAATGATCATAGAGGCTATGGTGACTTGTCATAGTCATAACATGGTGTGAGCATGTGCCGAGTCAACCCAACCAAAGCATAAAAGGAGAATACCACAATACTATGCTTTTTGCATGCTAAAACAACGCATAATTTCTTCAAGGCACACTAAGCAATCACAATTGTTTGGAACAAGACATGCTACAACAATAATCACTAAGCATAAGGTCAAAACAACACCTAGCAAGTCATGCTAAAGTATAAGTCTCAGTCAATGCAAGCTCCTCTTGCACTTTCAAGCAAGAACTTACTTCTCCTTTCCAGACCAAGCAACTTATTTGCAAAACAACACAGTGATAACGGGGGTCCAAAATACTCAAGCAAACTAAAAAATCTAAGCAAAGCAAACGAAAGCTAAGACGCTCCAAGAACAACACAACTGTGCATGAAACAATAAAAACGAAGTGTCTAGAAAGACCTGAGCTTTTTATTGATGAAGAAGGAGATGCCTTGGGCATCCCCAAGCTTTGACGCTTGTAACTCATGGATATTTCTTGGGGTGACACCAGGGTGGCATCCCCAATCTTGAGCTTTTGTCCATTCTTCATTTCATTGCATCATTGTCTCTCTACACCTAAATTTTTTCCTTCATACAAAACTTCACACAATCTTCATTAGCAACATTAGTTTATTTAAAAGATATTAGACCTCTGGCACAACTTTGGAACAGCAAGGCTTTTCACTAAAAACACAAGCTACTGTAGAAACTCCTTCAAAAATCTGAATTCCCCAAAAGATAACTCAAAAAGGAATCGATAAGAAGCAAATGCAAATAATGGCAGAAATCTGTCAAAACAGACCAGCAGGTAGAAACCGATTTTTTCGAAAATCCTTCGTTGCTCAAATCAAAAGGTGTTGAACTAACAAAAGTTAGCTAACATACTGGGGGATTTATTCGTAAATTTTCAGCTCAATCCGTAATACAGAGACTCCTCACGAATTTTTATGGTGGTGGACCGAAATCTGTTTCGGGACAGCAACTCGCCAAATCTTACTTCCCTCTTATTAGAGGTCATTCTTGGCACAAAAAGCAAACAAAAAGGATAAACATAGGTCATTACTAAAGTAATAACTTCCAAGAATCAAGGAAACTCTTGGGTTATCTCTCAACAAGTACTTTTCTTTAATGCCTTTAATTTAGGCTTGATAGCTTGAGAAGATGCTCACATAAGAATTATGAATTGAAGTCAAAGAGAGCATCAAGAAGAAAATTCAAAACACATTTAAGTCTAACCCACTTCCTATGCATAGGAATCTTGTATGCAAATAAATTCACAAAGAACAAAGTGGCAGACATAGGAAGATGAAACAAGAGCAACTTCAAAACTTTCAGCACATAGAGAGGTGTTTCAGTACCAAGAAAACTTCTACAACCATAATTTCCTCTCTCATAATAATTTTTAGTAGCATCAGGAATAAACTCAACAATATAGCTATCACATAAAGCATGCTTTTCATGATCTACAAACACATAATTTCTATCAAGCTCAAAAATAGTGGGATTAAAACCTCCACAGGTTTTATCTAAAGTAGATATTTCAAAGGGATCCACAAGAACATAACATTCATCCTCCTTTGGTAAGCATGGGGGACAATCAAATAATTTAAGGGATACAGAGTTACTCTCATTAGAAGGTAGGCATGGGTAGATCCATTCTTCCTCCTTTTGTTCATCACTCTCCCCCTCTTTTTCATCTAATGAGCTTCTAGTTTCAACAATTTCTTCTTCTATAGGCTCCTGCAAGGAATTAATCTCTTCCATTTGTGGAAAACTCCTATTAAAATATTCAAGAATATAGATATTTTCTTCCTTGTAATTATCAAATAAAAATTTAAGTATCTCAAAAAGCTCATGTTTATAAGGTGCATCATCAGTATTTTCAAGCAAACTGGCAAGTTCAAAAGCACCCTTGAAGGCAATAAATTCTTCAATTTGTTCCACATCATCAAAGTCATAAATTCCCTTAACATAAGAAGATATGGTAACATTATCATTATACTCACATTGAAAAGGCAGGTGTTTATACCTCCTACAGCAGCAAGACTTATCAAAGCAATAAGTAACATTATAAGTAGAACACACGTCTCTAGCAATAGTATTCAACTTATCAATTTGTTCCCATAAGTGTTTCCCTTTTTGTGACAAACGGTGTTTCTTATAATAATACTTTTGTTCTTCCATGAACACACATTTCCAATAAGAACTAGTTTCAAAGAAACCATCCATTGATAGAAAGCATGGCAAAGCAAGGCAAAGACATACCAGCAACTAGCGCAGGAACTAATTTTTTTGTGTTTTTGAATAAAGCAAGCAAACCAAACTAGACTAATTTTTTTTGGTTTATTTGAAAAGAGGCAAACAAAACCAAGCAAAAGAAACAAAGCAAACTAAAAACAAAGTAAAGAGAAAGGAAGTCGAGGACTCCCCTAGTGAAGACGTCCTTAGCCTCCCCGGCAACGGCGCCAGAAAACTTGTTGCTTGACGGGGAGGAAGAGGTTGAAGCTGTCCTGTAGTTCCCAGGCAACGGCGCCAGAAAACTTGTTGATGGCTCAGTTGATCTGGAGCATGTTGGGAACCCTAAGAGCAAGGTCTGAAGCAGCACAGCAGAAAGTCTTCCTTCAGTAAGAAACCGAGGTTATCGAACTAGTAGGAGGAAGGAAACGTCACACAGGTGTTGCAAGAAACACGGAGACCTGCACAACACAAATTCAAGACTTTGACCCAACTAACAATGAAGTTGTCAATCTCACCGGTTGCTGTAACAAAGGATTAAACGTATGGTGTGGAAGGTAATGGTGGTTTGCAACAAGTAAACAAGTAACAGTGGAAGATGTATCAATGGTAAAGATTGGATCGGGGTCCATAGTTCACTAGAGGTCCTCTCCTTAGATAAACAACATGGCATGAAGGGTAGATAAATTACAGCAGGGCAATTGACAGGAACTGAGCAAGGCATAACAATGAAATTACTAGTCATAAAGATCCTATGAGATACAATTGGGCAATACAACAAGATACATAGACCGCCATCCAACTGCATCTATGACTAGAAGTCTACCTTCACGTTATCATCCGAACCCCCTCCAGTATTAAGTTGCTAGCAACATACAACTGCTTTAAGAAAAGTGTGTAAGGTAAACAGTCCAGATGTTCCATGAACAAGAGACCGTTGTTTTCTCCCTAGTAGTAACAACACATCTGCAACCGAAGAGATTTTTGTCACTTCCCTTGGAAACTAGAGGCATGAACCCACTATCGAGCATAAATACCCTCTCTTGGAGTCACTAGCAACTACTTGGCCAAGATAGCTACTAACAACGAAGAGCATGCAAGATCACAAACAACATAGACATGATAGAATCATAAAGACAAAACCATCAATCAAACCAACATAATAATCTCAATATCCATCGGATCTCTGCAAACACAACATGCATGATTACAAATAGATTAGATCTTGATCATGAACGGAGCTCACAAGATCTATACATGAAAGCACAAGGAGGAGATACAACCATCTAGCTACTACATGGACCCATAGTGCAAGGTGAAACTACTCACGCATCATACCGAAGAGAAGGCCTACGGGATGATCTCCCTTCCGGCAGGGTGCCGGCAAGAACTTCAGACCCCCCCGATCTAGGGACGACGGTGGCGGCAGCTACAGAAGGTTTCGTGGAATATTGATCGGGGTCCTTAGGGTTTCTGCATTGGGGGCTTCTTATAGGATAAGGGGGAGGCCAAGGCGGTGGCCAGGGGCCCCACACCCTGCCTAGGCGCAGGGCAGGGCCCACCCGCACCTAGGGGGTGTGGCTGCCCTGGCACGCCTCTCCGTCTCCCCTCTGGACTTCTTGTTCCCCACGGAAAGTTATTGACTTTGACGTTTGGCCCATCCAATTCCGAGAATATTTCCTTACTAGCTTTTCTAGAACCAAAAACAGCAGAAAATAGGCAACTGGCACTGTGGTAACTTGTTAATAAGTTTGTACCAAAAAAACATGTAAAAAACACCTCAAAGTGTAGACAAAGCAAACCAAAGTAGATACTAAACAAGAATGGAGCATCAAAAATTATGGATACGTTTCCGACGTATCACGTCCAGGTCCTGATAAGCCGACTCAACCGTCAACTCGGCCTCTTTGAGCAGCTGATTGGTTTTATCGGCACTGGTGGCGTCTTGGCCATCTTTCTCGTCAAGCTCCTCCCGCAGCACCTTCACCTCAGACTGGTGCTTCTGCTCCATATCCGCCAACTGCTTCTTCAGCCGAGTCACCTCATCTCGCTCCTTTTGGTGATCGATCAGGTGCTTCTCTGCTTGGAGCATGTTACTCTTCAGCAACAACAAAGCTATCTCGGATCCGTCGAGATAAAAATGGGAAAGGAATAAGCATAAGTACAGAGCGGTCACAAAATTGCTAGGAACTTACTTTCAGCTTCGCTGATCTGTAAGTGCAAGGCATCGATGGTGGATTGGGCAGAAGCTGCGAAAGAACAACGGAGAAAATCAGCGTGATGAAACAAAGAAGGTGTGCCGAATAAAAGCATGACGAGTCAGAAAAGTACCTTGGCCCTTAGCCTCAGCTTGCAGATTTTGGTGAGCGAGCTCCAGCTTGCGATACTCCAAGAGGAGAGCCTGATGCACCTTGGTATGCTCATTGTGCGTAAGCTACGCAAAAAAGAGGTAATCAGAATATGTGCGATCAATCTTGCATCCGAATAAGAGTTGGTTTCTAACTTAGAGCTTACAGTCGACTAAGTTCCTTACTCGGCAGTAACCTCGGGGACTAGGGATCATATATAATAAAAAGATACTCAGTACGCTAAAGAGTAAGAAAGTTGTGTACCTCATTCACTTCATCTTCCTTGGCCATCAAGGCGATGGCCTGCTGCGTCATATCCAAGACGGCCTTGGGACCCAGCTTCATATTTTTGCCAGCACTGGAGCTAACCTCTTGCTCGCCAACTGTGTTCCAGGCCCCAGCATAGCACTCTGCAGACCCAAGGCCGTTTCCGCTAAGCGTCTGAGTCAGGACTTGCCCTCTTTTCAGGGTAGATCCCACCTTGGCGCGAGTAGCAGCAGCGCTGGTGTGCAAGGCACCAGCCCTGGAAGCACTGCCAGATCCGGTAGCTATAGATTCGCCAAACTGACCCGCCGAAGCAGGTGCCTTTGTTGTTGGTGTGGGCCAAATCTATGGAGCGGTGCCAGGGCGTGGACCAAGGCCAATTGCTTGGTCATGGAGGGATTTCCTGATGTGGAGCGAGCCTGGCCTAGAGCAGCAGGCCAGGTCTGATCTTTTGACAGAGGAGGAGAGTGAGCAGGCCTGGGCCTAGAAAAGACAGGAGCCGAATGAGCAGGCTCAACAATGTTCTGGGGAGCAACAACAGGGTCAACTGATACACTGGGAACTGGAGAGCTAAGGTTAGGGGTCTCCCCGGCGCTAATATTGCTAGCGCCGGGATCAGGGGTCTATTCTGGCAAAACAGAGGGAGAAGTGGGCCGAGTATCCTCCGACGGATGCACCACCGGGTCGGCCTCACTCTAAGACGCGTGAGTCTCAATAGTGGGGGCAGTGACCCGGACGGGGCTCTGCACTGTAGTGTCGGCACAAGGGGGGAAACGGGCCTCAATGGCAAAGAGGCCATGCTTGGTGCAGCTTGGCTGGTAGACAAAGGCGTCGCGCTGAAAATAACAAAAAAGGCTTATAGGAAAGCAATCACACAACAGGAAAAGAAAAATGAAAAGTAACAAGCAGCAAAACTTACCCGGAGACGGTCGGGTCACACGGGATGCGACGAGTGACCTTGTGGCCTGCGGTTTTGTGAGTCTAGGACAAAGTGGCTGCAGGAGGAGCGGCAAGAGTAGCGGCAGGATCGAGTCGGCGCTTCTTGGTAGCTTGAGTGCTGGAGGAGGCCCCGTGTTGCTTACCCGACTTGGCAGCAGGGACCTTGTCGACTCCGCCCACAGCGAGAGTGGGAACCTCATGTACCTAGCCAGCTGCATAAGTAAATGGCAATCTCATTCGAATAAGGTTAAGGTCAAAAGGCAAGTACCTCCAAAATTTCACAATCATCATCATCGTCGTCGTCGTCAGACCAGTCTCGTAAGGGATTTCGAGTAAAGGTCTTACCCGGAGTCGAAGTAGCAGCAGCATGCGGGATTGGCATGAAGCACTCCAAGTCAAACTCGACTTTGTCGGAGTCAAAGTGATCCTCATAATAGGCACCAGGAGGGACAATACTGTCATTAACCTGGTGAACGAGATTCTGCGAAAGATAAACAGAATAAAATCAATAAATGAACGAAATAGCAGGAGAACAAAAGAATATCTATGTCGGCTTGAAGATGACTTGGACGCTTCCCTAAGGGAAAGGCCTATCCCGGCTGATTGGGGGCAGCTCCAAGCCCAGTTCTCCTCCAAAGTCATCTTGAAGATCGAGCTGACTCGGCGGGCCACAGAGTCGTGGCTGAGCTCTAGCGTGGAGTGCCGGGTAGGATCCTGTGTGCCGCTCATGAAGCACATCTTGTGGCTCCTGGCTTGGATGGGGCTGACCCGGCGTGCAATGAAAGCACACATGAGATCTTCCTCAGTTAAGTGGAAGTTCTCATCCGGCGAGAGTAACCTCTCCAGAATCCCGTGGGCCTCGTTCACCACGACATTCTTGTCGCGCGGGTCAAGCTTCCAGAACTCCTTGCTGGGAACTTCGTACGATAATGGGGGAGCCGGATGTAGTCATTGGACCCGCTGATTTTGACATAGAAGAAAGTTTTATGCCATTTCTTGCAAGAGTCTATGCCGGTGACCTGAAGAAAGATTGACTCTTTTCTGTGTGTGATGCTAGCGGCATCGCACCTAGTGGGCCTTTTCTCGGCATGGGGAACACTGGGATCTGACACTACTTGGATCCTAAAGTTAAAGTACTTGGCCCAGAGAAGAACAGTGGGCCATATGCCGAGATAGCCCTCGCAGGAAATAAAACAAGACAAGGAGCCAATCGCATTGGCAGGAAGATGGCGAGTTTGAAGATGGAAGGTGGAGAGAAAATAAACGAAGAAGTTGCTCACTGGCAAGGAAAAACCAAGCTCGAAATGCGAGAGGAAAACTACCCTCTCATTAGCATCAGGCTTGGGAGAAATCTCACCTAACGGGAGGCGGCAATCAACCTTGAGTGGGATGTGCCTGGTGGAGCGCAGCCACTCAACCTCCTCCGCAGAAACCTCCGAGCCCTCCTAGCCGGCGCGCTACCGGCAGCGACCTCCTGTTCCTCTGCTCCCTCGGCCATGACGCGAGCGTCCATGATCTCATTAGCTTTTGGCTCTTCCTCCGCTGGAAGAGGATTGGAGGAGCGAGGACCCGTAATGGAATAGAAAGGGGAAAAGAGCAATCACAGGGAACAAGCTACGGAAAAGAAGAACCGTAAGGTAGAATTTAGGAGTTGGGGGCGCAAGGAGGAAGAAGATGGCAAAGGGAAACTGAACGGGTGAGGGAAGTTAAGTTCCCCTGACCCCTACTTAAGGGGAGTAAAAACCCCAAACGTGAGATCCTCCTGCGCCGTGTGGCCAGCGTGTGGTCGTGTATTCGGCCGAGTGAGCCAGTCAGCAAACGTCACGTGTAGGTAATACACGGAGAATCCACTGTCACATCACACTGCGCAAGACACGAGGCGCTGAGAGATGGGACTACCACAGTGATGGGGAGTTACTGCACCGCTATCACTGTGCGGTCAGGATTTGGGACAAAATTTGAGGCAATTCATCATGATTACAAGCTGTCAGTGACTATGGTAAACCAAAAATTACTCGGAAGCGTCCAAAATGACTCGGCACGAGGCAACAATCGGCCATAAAGTCAAAGATGAGACTTGGAAAGAGCAAAATAGACTCGGCAAAGATCGAGGTTATGCCAAACAGTGCGCCCTAAGCAGTAAATGCTGACAGAAAGAGAAGTTCCAAGCACATTAAAGGAACCTGGAGACACCTAACAGCTGGGACAGCTAGGCCTCACTAGCTTCGGGGACTAACGTCAGGGGAATAACCCCCCGTAGGGTCATAAGGGGTAAAACATTGCCTAGCTTGGCTTATGCCGAGTAAAGAATGAACCTGGCCGGGTAACAACGGCCGGGTAAGAAGATCGTGTACGGCCGACATAAGAACTATGTCGGCCCAAATAAGACAAGTTTGCTAGCCTTGCAGGAAGCAACGAGCCGAATCTCACGAGGGAAGGCCGAGTCAGATAGGACGCGTTGCAACTTTCTGAGTGAGGTTCATGAGGGACCATGGTAAATCACGGTCAAAAGAGAAGGGCGACACCGGGTGACATGAAAGGAGCCGGGTGACACCTAAAGCAAGGGATGACATACAAAGTTACTACGTGACGCCAAAAGAACTGGAGGCTACGTATGAGAAGACCGTTAGCTGTCTAGCTTTGTGGACTAGATCAAGGGCTTAGGGCTGGCCCATGACCCAGCCCGTACAGTGTGGACCAAGATCCAAACAGTAACCCTAGGACCCAAAGGGGTGTAACCTAGCTAGCCCTCGCCTATATAAGGAGGGGTATGGCTAGGGTTAGAGGAGGTTGGACCAAGTAGAAAACTATTGCCCTGAGGCTCTGTTCAAATAGCTCAAGGGGCACTTGTAAACTTCTAGTATCAATAAAATTCCTAAGTGTGGAGAGTTCATCTTGTTCTTCATGTGCGGCTAGACCATGCACTCCCTCCCCGGTTACCACAAGCATCCATTCGGCCCCCAACTTAAGCCTACCCATGGCATCTGCCGTGACACCACCACGATAGCCGACGAGGTCATCGGGTGAGGCGTAGCCCCTGAGTATAGTTTGTATAAATTGCAAAGGAAAAGAACATATTGGCCAAGTAACTTAGATTTTATTCATCGCATAGGAGGAGATACATGTTTCAATTGAGTAGCCTTATTGTAAGTAAAAACATCTAGGGGTAGAAGCATCATACATGTGCGACGTTCCAAGGATTGGAGTATGTTACTCCGGATTCTACATCCTTGAGGCGGTAGGCGCCACCTGGGATCACCTCAGTGACCACATAGGGTCCCTCCCGGGGGGACTGGAGCTTCAGATGCCCTTTTTGCTTCAGTCACATGACAAGGTCTCCTTCGACGAAGGACCTTGGTCTTAGCCATCGGCTGTGGTAGCTGCGAAGGCTTTGCTGATACCATTGGACGAGCAGCGAGGATGTCGCATGCTTCATCTAGTAGGTCGGCAGAGTCCTCGAGTGCGGTCGTAGATTCGGCCTCGCTGTTAGAGATGACCCACGAGACCTTGTAGCGTACCTTGGCTGGTAGCACCGCTTTGGTGCCGTGCACCATGAATAAGGGGTGTAGCCGGTGGCGCTGTTTGGTGTTGTGCCCAAGCTCTAGAGTACGGAGGGTAGTTTGTCTTCCCAGGCTCCTATCGTTTGTTCGAGAGGTTTGCAGGAGTCGCTTCTTGATCTCGTTGCAGACGAGGCCGTTGGCCTTTTCGAATTGACCATTGGTGTGTGGATGCGCGACCTAGGCATAGGTGATGTTGATGCCAAGGCCGTTGCAGAAGTCATGGAATTCCTTCTAGGTGAAGTTTGTTTCGTTGTCGGTGATGATGTAGTGTGGTACCCTAAACCTAAAAACAATGGATTCAAAGAACTTGACAGCGGTGGCACCAATTTGGTTGGTGACAAGGTTTTGACTTGTCAATGCCCATTGTTATGGGCTTGGGTTTTGGAGAAGAGGGGAACGCTGGAGATCGGGGAACGGCTAACAAACAAGCAATGCAGGATACGGGACATACCCAGGTTTGGGCCCCTGGAGGGAAACCTTACTCCTGCTTGGTGGTCGTAGGTGCCTTCATGAGCCCTAGAGGGAAGCCTTGCTCCTGCAGGACACGAGACTTACCCAGGTTCGGACCCGATAGGCTAATGTTAGGCACCCATACGGCATACCCATGTCAATTGGTGACTCGTGTGGCCTCAATCCACTTGGTGAACTTGTCGACCATGACTAGGAGGAAGATGTAGCCTCCAGGCAAGGACTTTTGCATCTTGCCGACCATGTTGAGTCCCCATTGCCGAAAGGGCCAGGCCAGCGGTATGGGTCGCAGCTCCAAGCCTGGTACGTGAGGCTTGTCAGCGAACCTTTGGCAGGCATTGCATATTTCAATGATGCTCTTGGTGTCGCGCATCGCCATTGGCCAGTAAAAACCAGCTCGTAAGGCCTTGGATACTAGGAAACGAATTTCCGGCATGGTAGCCGTAGGTGCCTTCATGGATGTCGAGGAGGATTCCTTTTCTGTCACCATGGGTGACGCACCGTTGGAGGACTACAGTGATGCTCCACTTGTAGAGCTCGCCGTTGATGATGGTGAAGGCCTTAGAATGATGAGCGATCTGTCGCATGTCCGTCGAGTCATCTGATAGCTTCTTTCTCAGCAAGTATGTGACATACGACTGAGTCCAAGATTGCTCGATCATCATAACCTCCATGAGGTTTTCGATTGGAGCTTTGGGTTCCTCTTCTCCTAGTACCTAGGAGTCTTCGTGTGGCGCAGACCCCGAGTGTGTTGTGGAATCCGATGCGTCCTTTGATTTCTTGCACTTGGTGGAGAGTTTGCAGCTTTCCTCCAAGAACACACTAGGTGGTATCGGGGCACAAGTAGAGCCAATGTTGGCGAGCTTGTCGGGTTCACAGCCATCAAAGTCTCCTTCAAGTGCGTTGTAGAGGTCGCGGTAGGCGATCATGTTGTTGCTGACTGTGATGCATTGGTTCTTCGTTTGTTGTACGACAAGGTTGGATTCGCCATAGATGAACAGTCGAGTAGCACCACAGTCTTTGGCCATCTACATACCGTGAAGTAGGGCCTCGTACTCCGCTTTGTTGTTGGATGCACGGAACTTCATTCGCAGCACATAGCGCATCTTGTTGCCTTGGGGGACGTCAGGATTACTCCGTCTCCCTCTTTGCGTTTGGACCCGTCGAAGTTTATCGTCTAGACTTGTGATAAGTCTGGGGTATCGGGCAGCTGGAGCTGCATCTATTGAACGAGTAAATCAAGGAGCACCTGCAACTTGATGGCGGTGCATCGCTTGTAGATAATGTACCACGGGGACAGTTCAATGCCCCCAAAGGGATACCCGCCCTATTACTTCGGGGTTATTGAGGATATGGGATAGTGGTGCATCATTGACCACCACGATATGGTTCTCCTGAAAGTAGTGGCGTAGCTGACATGCGGTCGTGAACATGTCATAGGCCAACTTTTGATAGTGAGGGTACCTCTGCTTTGTTCGTGTCAGTACCTCGCTGAGGTACCCCATGAGTTTTTCCCTCTTCAGGTCCTTCAACGATAAGTGCGGTGCTGGTCACCTGATGTGTTGCAGCTATGTATAGCAACAGAGTCTCCTTCTCCTGGGGCATCACCAGGACTGGGGAGGTAGATAGTAGACGCTTGAGGTCTTCGAATGCCTCTTGATCTTCAGCCGTCCACTCGAATTGCTCTGATTTGCGAAGGATTTGATAAAAGGAGAGAGCCTTTTCACCCATGTGACTGATGAATATGCTGAGTGTTGTGATTCGCCCATCCATCTGTTGGACACCCTTGACATTCTTTGGCTTCTCCATGTCCAGTATGGCCTTTATCTTCTTCAGGTTTGCTTCTATGCCCCTTCTAGAGATGAAGTACCTGAGAAGTTAACCAGAAGGGACGCTGAAGACACACTTTTCCGGGTTCATCTTGATCTTGTAGAGATCAAGGTTGTCGAACGTCTCGCAGAGATTGTCGATTAGTGTTCTGCTTTCCTTCGTCTCACCACTATGTCGTTGACATATACTTGGATGTTGCAACCAATTTGGTTCTTCAGGCAAGCCTGCATGCACTGTTGATAGGTTGCACCTGTGTTCTTGAGCTCGAAAGGCATTGTGTTGTAGCAGAAGACTCTGAATGGCGTGATGAACATTTTTTCTCCTGGTCCTCCACCTTCATTCAAATCTGGTTGTAGCTTGAGGAGAGGCGCTCGCATCCCACGGTGAAATCGATGATTTGATTGATCCGCGGTAATGGGAAGTGGTCTTTCGGACAGTGCTTGTTGAGAGCCGTGAAGTCCACACACATCTGCAAAATGTCCGTGTCCTTCCTTGGTACCAGAACGGGGTTAGCTACCTAGGTTCTTTCCTTGATTTCTCTTATAAATTCGGCGTCGAGGAGTCTATTGACTTCCCTACCGACCGCTTTAGCTCTTCCTTCGGACAGGCGATGCATTGACTGCTTAACCGTCCATACACCAGGATACACGTTGAGTGCATACTCGGTGAATTCCCTGGGAACTACCGGTATGTCCGCATGACACTAGGTGAAGATCTCCCAACGCTTACAGAGGAATTCAATGAGAGCGAGTTCCTATACAGAACTTAGGTTTTTGGCGATGAGGGACGTCTTGGTGGGGTCTGTCGGGTGGACCTGAATCTCCTTGGTGTTGACCGTGGAGTCGAAAGACTGATCAGGAGCGTTTTGCTTGGTCATGGGGGAGAGGCTGGTGGGTGTTGACTCCTTTAGCCTTGCGAGCTCCTCCTGCTTGCCAAAAGACTGAGAGATTCCGTTGAAGTCCCTATCGCAGCTGTCGGACCTGGGGAAGCTCCCTGGAACAATGATAACACCATTGGGTCCTGGTATCTTCAGCAGGAGATATATGTAGTGCGCTACCGCCAGGAACCATGCGAATGGCACGCGACCGAGGATGGTGTGGTATTGTGATGGCTAGTCGACCACCTAAAACTCAAGTCGCTCGTGCCTGAAGTTCTTGGGGGTGCCAAAGATTATGTCGAGCCATATTTTGCCGAGGGGGTAAACTCCCTTCCCTAGGACGATGATGTGGAAGGTTGTATCAGATGCCTCGAAGCTAGAGAGTGGGATCTGCATGGCCTCCAGGGTGCTGGCGGACATAAGATTTATGCTGCTGCCACCGTCCATGAACACCCGACTCTTCTCGAACCTTTTGATATGAGCCTCGAGCACTAGGGCAGAGTGGCATAGGCAAGGGATTTGGCGGGGGTGATCAGATCGATTAAAGGTGATGCATGGATTGAAGCCGCTGAGGTAGTCAGGTACGACCGGTGGGGAGGTGACGGTAGGTTTATTTGGCTGGTGATCGTCTTTTGGATCCTGTTGGATGGACGCCCTTCTGTATCATCATGGTACCCAATGCGCATGGGTACTATTCTCCTCCATTGTTTTGGACTGGCGTAGCCACAAGCTGCGCGGGTCCTCCAGGTGGTGGTGGCGAGGCACCATATGCGATGGGCCCGGGGGCGGAACCGAACCCCTAGTTTATTGCGTCATGCCATAGCTGGGCGTATACGTTGTGGAGCTTTTGGAATTTCCGACAATCTTTGAGAAGGTAGATGGAGTTTTTCTTGCCATCCTGCTTGTCGATGTAGAAGTGTATGTTGTAGGGACTCGGCAGCTTATCCATTGTGGAGGGTTCATCATCGCGGGTGCGATGTTGCCATGATCGCGTGGTTTTCCCACTATCGTGGTAGCTGCTCCTGCGGTAGCTGTTGTTGCGGTTGCCGTCGTCGCAGCGATCGGCGTATCCAGCCACGACCATGTTGACTTCCCCGTGCTCGTCATATCCGCAAGTCTTTTGTTTCCCTCAGCGGTCGCGTCTGTGGCCGAGGTCATCCGAGCGTGCTCGGTTGTTGTGGACGACATCTTCGCCATCGGCCCAAGGGTTGGCGATGCCCATTAGGTGGTTGATGGTTTTGGGCTTGATGCGGCCTAACTCCTCCTAGAGCTCACGGCGCCTCATGATGCCATTGAATGTGTCGATTGCCCTTTCCTGAGAGATTTCCTCCGCTGAGTTTTTGATGATGGACCATAGTTGGACGTATGTAGACTTGTAATCCTAATCAATAAACTTCACTAACATCAAACAAAGCTGCAACATAATAAGTTGCAGCCACAAGGGTCAATACATTTGAATTGTATTGGCAAGTTTCACTACTATGTAGAAATAAGTGGATCCTATCATTTACATGCATATTTGGCTAAGTAGGGTTTAGGCTCTTTTGCAGAAAGCAATATAGTTTTGTCCTATCTTTTCAAAATAGTTTTTGATCTTTTGTCAAATCTTTCTGAACTTCTTGGAAAACTCCAAGTGCTTCAAATCCCTTGTTGTCACCATCAAGTTTTACTTTGAGAAATTGGAATGTCGAGATCTTCCATAGCTTCAGGCCTTAGTTGCTCAGTATTGTCCATAACCGGGGACACGGCTAAGTACTTAGAATTTGATCTTCTGCAGAAGTTGTACACTTTACCCACATAACACAATCCCATCTTGATGCCACCAGTGGCCGCTGGATAAGTACTCACCAAGATGGAGTACTAGAAGATTGAGAATGTGACAAAGTCTTTCCATAGGAGTCCTCCCAATACACAATGCTAGCTTGTCATCCAGGCACCAATGTAGGGTTTCAAGTTCCCTTACACAATTCTAGTTAACCTGAAGATGCCAATGCATGGGTCTTCCACTATGTAGTTGACTAAGCCAGAGCCCATTTAGCATGTGGTTGTACACGGAAGCCACTGTACGAGAAACATGTTCAATCTCTAAGTCCCTGGGTGGTTTTCTACTAGTGCACATACAAAAATAGATAGCCATATAAACATGGTTCCTTTTGTTGCCACCTTGTCCAACCTTGAGTATCCTTGTCCACCCAAGTGGTTCATTGAGTACTTGTTTTATTATATAAAACATATAGCTTTTCAACTCTTCACATAGTCATAACATGTATCCCATCCCAATATATAGCAGGGCTAAGCATACTACAACTACATTGTTTCCACTAAGGAATATATAAGGGTATCCTATTAGGATTTAGCATAGCATAAAATATAGTAATCCTTTCCATGCATGTTTCAAAATTCCACTAAGTGTAATGAAAATAGTAGGACTTGGATGATAGTGTCACTTGCCTTTTTAGTAGAGAATGTTGGTTCACTTTCTTGATCTTGCAAATATCACACTCTTCTAACTTCACTACAATTAAATCAAGCAAACACATATTCAACTAGCATTCCAACCAATTTAACACACATAAAATAATAGAAACAAGGTTATGCATGCAAGCATGCAAAAGATAGTTTGTTTGCAAAAGTGGTTTACACTAGGCTCTAAACATTATAAAGTGGTCATTTACTAAAGTGGTAAAACCATTTGTAAAAGGTTTTATCTATAAACATTTTTAAATCAAATCAATATTTTATGTGGTTGGAAATGCTTTTATCAAAGCAATATTCTTTAAAGAGTTCACCAAATATATTTTAATTCTCAAAACTTGGTGTTTAGGGTCAGAAGGTTTGAAACAATTCATTTCCCAAAGGTTTCACTCACAAAATCATTTCTAAATCATAATCAATATTTTTATTTGACTAGAAATGTGCTAATTCAAATATTTATTCCTAAACTTCACATAATACATTTTTAAATTCCTAAGTTGGTTCCTAGGGTCAGTAGGTCCACAACAATCCATTTTGCAAAGATTTCACATTAAAATTATATCTAGAACAATTTTTATATTCATAATAAGCCTACACATGTTTCTGCAATTTCAACCAATTTTACAGAAGCAAAACATTAAACAAAAAGCATGGTTGCAAAGTACTTGTTCTTCTGAATCCATTGATATAAAATTTGCAAATTTTAGACGTGTAGAATTAAAGTTATGAATTTTACAAGTTTGCAAATCTAATAGAACATTTTCTGGTTTTTATTCAAACAGCCTAGCCACGTGGCGCATTTCTACTAGACGGTACCGCTTCGTGCGGATCGACCTCTCTGGATCATTGGATCTAAGTGAGATCGTGCGGCGCAGAGGCACTACTTACCCCTTCAGGTTAGTTCTTTCCTAGCCACTAGATCTAGATCGGACGGCGCTCAGCACGCTTGCCAATGAGTGGCGGCGCTGGCGGTGGCAAGTGGCGGCGCATGCTCGGGCACGAGGTTTCCGGCGAAGCTAGGAAGCGAGGGAGAGGGGGAAGTGGCTCATAGTGTTCGCGTGGTTGAGGTGAAGCTCGAGGTGGCGTTGGCTTGGCGAGGGGCGCTCGGAGCTGCTGGCAATTCCTCGCCGGAGTCGGTGGCGGCGACAGGCGACTCTGTTTGTCGTCGGGGGCGAGGTTGTAGATCGCCCTAAGGCAAACGGAGTACATAGTTAAACGCGTACTGTCCTAGGGATCTTAGGAGCATCAATAGAAAGGTTCGGGGCGGTCTGCTCTTACCAGGGAAGTTCATCGGAGCAATGGCAGACGACGGTGGCGAGTTGAGGTTGTCCTTGCCGATGCTCTGGGGCAAGCGCGAGCGAACGAGTGGCACGGGAGGATGCGCCAGGAGGTGGGGAGCATGCTAGTGTGCAGTGGGAGGCGAGGGGCGGCCGTGGTTCGTCGGAATTGACGGAAGACCTCGTCGGAGACAGAGCTGCTCGAGCTCAAAATTTACCCAGCCTAGGGGCAGAGAGGGAGAGGCGAGTGAGGGGAAAGAGGGAGGAGAGATGGGCGCTTATGTACGCGTGGTCAGGGGCAAGAATAACGCGGCCAATAACTCGTATTGATCGCCGGAGTAAATGGCAGAAATGGCGTGGCGACGGGGTCGTGGTGGAGACGATGATGAGGTGGCGTGGGGCCGTGCTGACAGTGAGAGAGGGAGAGGGGGAGTGGGGCCTCTACATCAGTGACTGGGTGGGTGTGTTCGCGCGTAAGAAAACGTTTCGTTGAGGGTATGCCGGGTGGGCTCTTGCTGGGCTTAGTGGGCCTGTTGGGTTGGGTTGGTTCGTTTCATTTTTTTATACAGGAAGCTTTTTCTTTTTCCATTTGGAATTTCTGTTTTGATTTTCAACAAATAATTCAAACAACAAATCAAATCACCACCAAACTTTGTGTTGAATTTAATTCTGTTTAACAACACAATCCAATGTCCAAAACAAAATAATTTTTATTCTTTTAGGATCCATTAATAATTAAATAAATAGACCCTAGTCATCAATTCAAATAGGATTTTATTTATTTAAAAACTCTATTTAAAATCTAAATAATACCAAAACCATTTCAGTAGGTTTTAATTGAATAAATAAAACACTTTGGAAAACTTATTTAAAATAAATTAACAAGTTTTAATGTTTATTTAAAAATGAAAAAGCCTTTACTTTAATAAAATTAGATATTAATAAATCCTCATTATTTTATTCAAATAAACCTTTACTCTTTTTATGAAATAGAAATATTTTATTTCAAAAGCTTGGCCAAGACTTAATTTGGCTCTATAAAATAATCCTTATTATTAAAAGATCTAAAAATCTTTTTATTAAAAGATCTAAAAATAGTAATTCCAACTATCATAATTTTATTTATTAATTGTTTATCTTTTTTTAAATCCCTTTAGGATTTTATTTGATCAAAATAGGTTTCGATGTTTCCAATTGGATTCAAAAAGTTTCTTCTCACCCTAAATTTCAACAAAATTTTATTTTGTTTATTTATTTTCACATTTCAAAATTTGGAAAATTTTGGGATGTGACAGATTCGGAGGGGCACCTCCATTTTTTGCATTGGGATTGGTCAGGTCAATTCCATTTCCGTGATTTTCCTTGTCATTGAGTATGGCGTCGCACATGTAGCGATGGGGGAGATCGCTACTCCCATAGCTTTCCGATTCGAAGTTGTATGCCTCGTCTCCTGTCAGGGGATCTAGTAGATTGGAGTCACAACTATTATTGCTATCCGAAGTGTAGTTCGACACGTACATGTCAAGTTCCCCTTGTGCCGATCAAGGTGTCTAGGGACGAGCGAGATTGCTGGCGGTGCCACCCACTCCGGGAGGCGAAGCGTGTCGATCTTGCCAATCTGGAAGCATATGCTTCGAAGAATCATGTCGGCTCCGTATCCTACGGAATCGAAGGCCGGGCGGTTTTCCAGTGAGTGGATGGTGAAGTCGATGGTGCCAAAGAGGAGATGATTCTCCCTTACAGAGGAATCAAAGATCGCGGGTGATTGGTCCATCACGATCGCAACATCAGCGCTCCCAGTTCCCGCAGACGACGCCAATTAACGAGGTTTCGATTCGTCAATGCCCATTGTTATGGACTTGGGTTTTGGATAAGAGGAGTACGTTGGAGATCAGGATCGCTAATATACAAACAACACGAGACATGAGATTTACCCAGGTTCGGGCTCTCGGAGGTAAACCTTACTCCTGCTTGTCTGTTCTTCATTGATGGCGAAGAGGAAGGTGACAAGGGTGCGCGGATGAAATATAACGGGTGAGTATGCTAGGGTTTGGATCGTACTTCTCGTCGTACCCTCCTGACCTTTATATAGGGAGGCCAGGTCTCGGGGTTAGGTCGAGTCAGTTACAGATTAGGGTTTTACCCTCCAAAATTTCTATCTAAATCTAGCCATGTTCTCTAAAGAGTCACGTCCTTCATGGGCCTGGGCCACCCAAATCCCTCCTGGGCTTCGTCACCAGGGGTGGATCATTACATGGGCTCTTGCTAGGCCAAACCGGATAGGCTAATACTAGGCACCCGTAGGGCATACCCATGTCAATATTGTTGCATGCGTTCGTCGTGGTTTGAGTACTCGAGAGGGCCGCACAGGGAAGAATACCTAGAGGCCCCGTGGATGAGCCCTTCAGGGCCTAGGATGCTGTTCACCGACCACATTTTGTAGATCTAGGGGGGCTAGCCGGATTTTGTGGCCGGAGGTAGGGGAATGGAAGCGGTAGGGTATTTGGGCGGCAGAGAAGGCGATGCGACATTGGGAGAATGGGAGAATTTGAGCATGATTTTCCCCTTCGACTCGGGTATATAGCGGGTGGATAAGCCTATATTCAGGCCATATGATAATTTTATCCAAGTCAGACTTATTTAGTGGATCTATTCGGGACATGAAAATATCCCAAAATCGAAAAAATGGCGGATTATTATTGGGTATCCACTAGAGATGTTATTGATTATATACGGGCCAAGGAAAGATACGGCCAAAAATTTGGGCAACAGAACATTTAAATCTGGCGGCTGGACACAATGTCCTAGACGGCTGGACGACGACTCATTTCTTGTCCATGGGCTGACCAAACAGAGCTAAACGGATAGTTTGGGTGTTCTAAATAGGCCATGTCCGCTTGGGATCTCGTGATTAGAGCATCTTTAGCTGTAGTGACCCAGGGCCAAATTTTACCGATAAAATGGGCCTCCCAGGGGCGCCGGCGGAAACTTTCGGCGTGGGGGCGCCGATTCCCAGCCGCGCGTCCTGTTCGGCCATCCAACCGGTGATTTTGGATGGAAAAGCAGTAACAATTTGTCTTGAATTCATCACCTTCCACATAAATTCGGCTATTAATAGTACAACAAGGAACATAGTTTGGCATAAATTTAAACAGTTTTTCAAACACAAATTAAATCACAACAAACTAGATGTGTCCTTTGCGCCTCCACAGGTGCTCCAACAGATCCTCCTGCAATTGTTAATCCATATGTGGGTCTAGGATCTTCTGACGCATTGCAATGTAGGCAACCGATGATGTTGGAAGCTTGTGATCAACAACTCAATAGGAGCTTGACTGAAATATGGTTCATTGTCAATCATCACCGACTCCTCCTGCTTAGTCTCAATGATTATTTTGTGCAAGATCACACGTGCATTCTTCACCGCCCACATATGGTCTTTCGGCCAGGTCAAAGAAGGGTACCGGAAAACATAAAATCGGGCTTGAAACACACCAAACATCCACTCAACATCCTTCATGCAAGCTTCTTGCTCCTGGGCAAAGTTGAAATCCTTGACCACAACACGATTTGAGATAGTCTTCACAAATGTTGCCATCTTGGATAGATGCCATCCGCTAGGTAGTATTCCTTGTTGTAATGATGCTCATTGATCACATAGTTCACTGGGGAAGCATGACCTTCAACAAGCTTAGCAAAGACATTCGAGCACGATAGGATATTGATGTCGTTATAAGATCCTGTCATTCCGAAGAAGGAATGCCAAATCTAGAGATCCTCTATAGCTACTACCTCAAGAATCACACTGTATGCTCCTTTGTCGCTTTTGTATATTATTTTTCAAGTAAATGAGCAGTTTTTTCATGAAATGCATGCAGTCGATGCTTCCAAGTATCCTAGGAAATCCTCTGGCTTCATTCATTGCTAAGATCCGAGCAGTGTCTTCAGCATTGGGTGTTCTCAAGTATGTTGGTAAAACACTACAACCACTGCCTTGCAAAACTTGTACATGTACTCAATGGTGGTGAACTCGGACATGTGTAGATAGTCATCTTGTGTATCAGCGGAAGCTCCAAATGCAAGCATCCTCAAAGCAGCCTACACTTTTGGATTGAGGAAAATTATAGCATCCTGGCGTAGTCCTTCTTGTATTTGAAGTAGGTGTCGAACTCCCGGATGGTATATGCACAATCTTGATAAAGAGCTTCTGACCCATCCTGAAACGACGCCAACATGCTGTCCCACCGTGCAGCGGATCATCGGCGAAGTAGTCGGCATACGACATGAAGTGCCCCTCCAAACGTTGCCTCGGCTTGCTCTTGCAGCGGCCTGGCACTGAGCCACCGCGCCACGACTTTGCACCCTGCACGTATAGGACGACTAAGTAGGCGAGGATCTTCAAGTGTTTCTCATCGTCGGCGGTTGCGGCAGTCTCCTCCTCCATCAGGATGGCGAACATATCCCCATCGTCGCAGTCCATCGCCATGTGGGAAAAATGTCGAACACTTTGCGGGCGCGGTTGGCGGTGATCTTCCCGGAAAGCTGCCCACAGCTTGGAGTCACCACGAAATCACGAGGAACATGAAGGATGTGGGTGGTGTGGTGGTGGGCGCCCTTGCCAGTGGCAAGAAGGCGAATCTTGGCATGGAAATATGGTGTCTCGCTAACATAGATGGCCCACTCTCTTTTTTCCTTCGTCTGGCGCCTTTAAACGACCCCAAACACACTGGGTTCGGCATGGATTCACCGGCTAAAAGTTGTATTGTGATGCGCTAACTCACATGAAAATAAACAACAAAACAACAGAAATTTGGTCCTGTGCACGAGCACTTGAAGAAATCAAAGAGACGTAAATGGGCCAAACCTGCAGGAGCAACATGGTTCGCGTTTGCATCTTTTTCTTGAGGTGGAAACGGAGTTCCATTTACCGATGGGCACAACATTATCGCTGGCAACCAAGAGAGAAACAAAGTCCAGGGAAAAACCCTCCTAGCCAATACAGGTATCTTCGGCACGCAGACCGTACTGGGCGAGAGAGTGAGCTACCTTATTATATCTTCATGGAGCAAAATCAAACTCAAACGACTCGAACGAAGCGATACAGGTTGCCCGAATTTCCTTCAGAAGAACCCGATCGGCGCTAGCTCGTGACTTGAAGATTTCAAAGCAGCAACTAAAGTCTATGAGTCAGACTAAAAAATCACTCGGTTCGCACCGAGGGCAGCTGCGCCCTCCACTGCAGTAAGTCCATCTTCGGCCTCCGCCAAATTGCTTAGCTTGTCGGCCTCTGCCGCAACGAACTCACCCATGTCTGATCTCGCAACGAAGCCCCATGCACCCATACCGGTGACATCATGAAAAGAAGCATCAAAATTCACTTTGATCTTGTCCACATCAGGTTTCTGCCATTTCCGCTCCTTTTTAGCTTGCTGATTCCCCATAGGCAATTCCACTACAGGAGAGGAGACACCCCTGAAATTCAAGACATGTCTCTGAATTATGTGGCAGACTTCATTAGTTATAACTGAATTCTGCTTGTTGCGAGTAGTCCACCAATCCCACAGAAGAGTGATCACGGTCTCTTTTCGGTCACTAGGTAAAGCCATAATCGTCTCAAACATAGCCCAAGGGAAAGGTCCTAGAAGAAGCGTTTGTCGAACATCGTCAAGTAGAAGATTACGCCACACTGGTTTTACTTTCTTGCACTTTAGAAACAAGTGGCCGCCATGTTCATCAGCTCAATTACACATCGGGCATCTTCTGTCCAACTCAACTTTCTTCCTTTGGATATTCATCCTTGTTGACAGACTATTGTGGCATAGTCTCCAGCATAAGATCTTAACCTTTCCCGGCAGTTTGAGGCTCTAATTTTTTTTTCAAGTCGAGTTCTCAGCCACCGACACTTCCGATGAGCTAGCATCTTTGTTATGCTCAGCATCTCGCAAGCTCACTCCCAATCTATACGCCGATTTAACCGAGAAGACACCTTTTGAGTCAAAATGATAGGCGATCTAGTCCTCCATGTCCGGTTTAACCGGGATTGAGAGAATATCTGTCACATCCGTCGGATAAAGAACAAACCGAATTAGATCTTCATCCTAGCCTGTATTATGCTCATTCAGTAATTCTGAAACCAAAATTGGATCATCGAGACCATTTGGTGTACATGGCCGACGTGTTATTCCCCTAGGGATCCACAGATCCTTCAAGGCATCCACTGACTCACCCGAGCCGATGCGCCATATCACACCATGTTTCAGAAGCTCTATTCCTCGTAGGATGCTTCTCCAGGTATAGGACATACCCTTCTTTGGGACTGTTTGCAGAATTGTTGTATTTGGAAAATACATGGCCTTTAGAACAATGCAACACAAAGAGTCCGGGTTTTGAAGCATGTGCCAGCCCTGCCTCGCAAGCATGGCCATGTTGAAAATATGCAAATGCCTAAAACCCAAACCATCCTCATCTTTTGATCTTGACATATTTTCCCAGCTAATGTCTAATGACACTTGCTCTTTTCATCCATACTACTCCACCAATATCTGCATATCATTGCACTGGTTTCATCACAAAACGTCTTTGTAAGATCAAAACAAGACATTGCTCCTAGTTGACGCTAAAATTGTTAAATAGGGGCTGCCTGCAGAGGAAGGCATTGCCGTGACCACCAAGGACAATGGGCGTCAGATTGTAATTCATGGGCTGTGCATACCGTGCTGCGTCCCTAGGGTGGGCCTCATGGCATCGTAATGTGCTTAGCCGAGCCAGCTGAGGCCTGTATAAGGCGCAGCAGCGTAGAGAGAGGAAAACGAGTCATGGACTACTCTGAATCACATTCTCAAAAAAGAAAATCTTAAGAGGTATATACATTTTTAGTCCCATAACTTGCATCACGGAAGCGTTTTAGTCCCACATCTTGTAAAATAAGCAAGATTAGTCCCACAACTTGCAACTCGGAAGCATTTTAGTCCAATTTAATAAAATTTCTGCGATTTTGACCGAATTCGGTAAAACTCATTCTAAAGATGACATGTGGCATAGCAACTTTTGCAGAATAACCCCTATCTATTTTTCCTCTACAAGCAGGCCTCAACTGACGGTAATTGTTGAAGACAAGAAAATAAATAAGAAAATACCTATATGCAACACGTGAAATTCGAACTCACCACCTGCTCTGCTATTGAAAAACATGCTTGCCACTACAACAAACACGATAATATGATAATTGGAAGAGCCCTCTCTTATTATATATTTGATGCATCCTAACTCGCCTGCACACACACGGCCCTGAAGCAACAGGGCAACATGCTCACTGGCTTATACGGATAATACATAAATAAGGTTATGTATACTAGCACACATACGAGGAAAGTGAAGATTGAGTGTATATATATGGACTACATGTAAGCCTTATTTTAGACATTCAAATTACGTATTCTAATGTTGGAAAAAATTCAAGAAAGGATATAAATTTTTAATCCGAAATAATTTATGTACGTGACGCGAGCATTTTTACGTGCATGTGTGCTGACAAAGAATGTGAATTTTCAACCAAAATAATTTTGCCAAAAAAATATGTCAAAAAACATTATATTAATGGTGGAGACAGACATTTTTATCATGCGTGTGTGTCGTGAAAAACATGCAAATTTTCAATATGCAATAATTATAGAAAAGGGATGCAAAAAAAGATTTATAGAGCTACGTGCGTGTGTGCTTTTGCATTATTCTATAAATGATTATGTCCTTCTAAGTAACAAACATCATGCATTGGTGTAGTGGCTTTTGTGGGTTTGTAGCTATATAAAGGTCTCAAGTTTGATTACCTCTCTTTCCTATTGTTCTAATTATTTTATTTGCATGTCTACTCACAGGTGGACCCATCTGTCAGCCCGAACCAAGGATTCAAATGGCAGTGTAAAAATATATAGAAGGGAAATTTGAAAAAATTGTGATGTTTATGGACGAATTTAGTCAAACTTGCTGAATTCGATTAAATTGGACTAAAACGTTCTCGTGTTGCAAGTTATGAGACTAATATTGCTTACTTTGCAAGATGTGGGACTAAAACACTCCGGCGATACAAGATATGGGACTTAAAATGTATACACCTCAAATCTTAATCCCACGAACTACTTTCTCTCAACAGTTCCCTAATTTCGTGCTGACGTGTCCTCTGGAGCCCCAAATTTCAACTAAGAAATGCTTCAGAAACAGAAACCCATCGAATATAAAATGTTCCTGCTGTCTGCGCAATTCCCAAACGACTTTTTGAAGGCCTGTAATCATCAGGCACTACTGTTACGGCAGAAACGACACCGAAGGCCAGTCCATTTTTCGAAAAAAAAAAAGAAAAGACACTGAATCCCAGATCTCTGGAACATCACGATTCACAAACAGTGCGCCCCTAATTAATCGCAATCAGGCATGGGTAAGAACAAAACAGGTGCCTCAATCAGGTGGACAGCGTTTGTCTCCGGGCAGTACTAGTGCCAGAAAATGACACTGCTTGAGCGCGAATCCAACGCAATTAACCTACGTGCAGACAAAGGTGTGCTATTGCTAGGTCCCCCAGGGTCTCGCCGGCAAAAACGCCAGGCGCTGGCGTCCAAACTTAGCAAGAGAAGGCCAGGTTAATTCGCTTCGCGGAAGGTCGTCGTCCTCGCTAGCGCTAGCTAGCTAGGCGCCCGACGCTAACGTTTGCAATTAAAACGCGAAAGGGCAGACAGGAACACGCCACCGCGTCGGAGAACGACGCCGCGTTCCTCGTCGCCGCCGGTACGAAAAATAAGCTAGTTTCTCCTCAGACTCTTCTGTTCTGTACTGAATTTGTCGTCGAGAGTGTAATGGCTGGGACTGGGACTTCAGCATTTTTGCACAGTGGAGTCGATCCGTTGATCCAGAGCCTCAGTTTTGTCGTCGCGACTGTAATGGCTGCACACGGATGCAGCTGGCCCAGGTCCCTCCTTGATGCCTAGTAGACTACTCATGCATGTCCCCGTCACGCACGCGGTGCTGCCCTACCATTATTCATTCCTGGAAGAGAGATTTAGATATGCCACCTAGGCTAAGGTAGAACCGACGACAACCGGGCTCGGGCTCATGGCCAAGCCAGGACCGGCAACTACTACCTAGGGTGGATTAGTGCCCTTGAGCTGAGCAGTCGTCGTGTTTTGCTTGCCACGGGATCAGGGACCCGTTCCGTTCCCGGTTAGTTCATGCACCGTCGCTGTCTCGGCGGGGCCACATTGCCGGGCCGGCGAGGAGCCTACCCATAAGGCGCCCCAATGGCGGCACCGCCCTCCTGTTCCCTGCGCACCGGGACATTGCGAGCCCACGCTATCTTTACTCGTCTGCACAGCCGCGGCACGGTTCCTGTCAACGGGCAATTCTCCTCGCCGTCTCTTTCCCCGATCTTCCGGTCGAGAACCAGAGGCTCGGCAACTGATCCAGCGATGGCGATTTGGTCCGGTTTGGATGGCAGCCACAACCAGCAACGGAACTTCTGTTTGGGGACTGCTTTTTGGACGAGTGCGACCCAAGTGGACGGGATGCTAGTAATTAGGACCCAAAGATTAGGGACGTGTTCGCTTACTCGTGACTTTTACCCGTATCTGAAGATCATGGCTTCACGAAAGCTTCGCGTGGCAATACAATTTCTCATGTCAAAATGACCATTAGTTTGGTTTCATGTATTCTTATTTTTCTAGAAGTTAAGAAGTCAAGCCCAAGTCGTTTGGTTTCAGATTTCAGCAAATTGATACTTGTTTGGCTAGCTGCATTGTTCCTACTGGCTTAAGGCAGAAATAAAGTTTAGAAAAGTGCAATTCAGAGAACTACTAGCTTATATTAACATAGGCTCAACATAATAAGTCGTGGCGTGCGTGTGCTGCAGCACGAGTTCACGAGCAACTTCCCGTGATGCAGCACAAGATCATCACATATGGAGGAATTATAACTGAATATCACCTCTTAAAATATACAGACCAAAGTTCAGGGATCACCGCAACCATAGTTTATCAGTCTAGCTATTCTCAAAATACACATCACAGCCATCATCATCAACCCCACTACCAGCACCTCCTCGAACAGGTCAATCCGCTGCTCAGAGATAGTGCTTGTTCAGAAAGGCCGTGAACCAGCTCAACCTGCGTTGAGGGTCATGGAAAGATACTTGGTCGCCTGTCCACTATGCTCCATCAGGTGGATAAGAGCACGGTGTATCGCCATAATAGAGACGGGCGCAACGGGAATGCGAGGACTGTAGATCATTTTCATTTGAGCATAGTTATTAATGGGCTTGTTGATCAATTCGCTGTCTGATGGCTGAGCCTATATGAGAATCTCAGTTAGTTCATGAGATGTAGTTCATATGTGAGCATTACAAAAGCTGATGCAAGTACAACTATATCATACCTTGATGTGCTCATAGTAAGCTTCATCGTCTATCATGATAGCAGAGGTATTCTCAACCCAACACACTTCTCAAGCCTCTTGATCCTCAGCACCCAAATCTAGCGCACTCTCCGGAGCGGCAGTGCCTCATGTGGTTGTACACCTGGTTCAGAGTGACTGTCTGGCCACAGACTTGAAGACATCCTCTGCAATCAGGCGCATGTCCGCCTGTATGAATCCCCACACTACTGAACCCCCTTTCTCGATCAACTAGACGATCTGATTCAGGACGAAGGTGAACATAGATGCTAGCCATGACATGGCCAACTTTCTCCTGGCCACCACATCGGCACATAACGCAGAGGCGGCACAAAGGTTCCGGACAGATCAGGAGACGCAACCTTCTCCTACGGTGGTAGGAATAATAATGTGTTCAGTTCTAGGAGAAGAACTATACTTATAACACTAATCCTACCTACATCATATGACAATTTTCACAGGACAACATGCTCAGGCTCAGATCTAGAACACCAGGTCACAACTTAGAACTGTGAGATAGAACATGACAATAGATCTAAGATGCGAGAGCTAGGGTTAGGTGTTTCTTACCACGATCTCAATCTCGCCTAACGAGGACGATATGTCGGACATAGCCGAGGAGGAAGACTTGCTGGAGATGAGCTAGACCCACTGGAGTAGGAGGCGCCATTTACCTGGAGGAAGAGCTCGAAATTGAGGAAAATGGAGGCGGGGATTTTGGAGCCGGCGGAGAAGCGGTGTAAATAGCCATGGCGAATCGGCGGACGTTAACCCTAATTTCTCCCGCCAGATTTTGCGAGCTCCCGCCACTCCCATGCACGAGCGCGTGCAGCTTCTTCACCCACGAGCGCGAGAAGAACTTGGCTCCGTAAAAACGCCCGATTTCGACGTTCCTCTAGGGCCTGGCCGAGGGGCTTTTATGACTCGTTCGATACAAAGATATCTTCCGTCACGCAGAACCAAACACCCTTATTTCTTTTCACCCCATGCAAAAAAGGGGAAACGGACAACCAAATACGGCCTAGGTTTATCAGATTTTTTTTTCTTGCATAAACACGGACTAACATGGACAATTTAGGGCTCTGTGTGGAGAGTTCTGGGATTATATTCCTCGGTTCAGCAAGAGAATTTTTGCTAGCTTCTAAATATATATAGACCCCTGGTCCCGTAGTTCTGTACAAGATTTGGCAAATTAATTCATACGGGACAAACGGGCATCTCGACGAGACGATCAAGGAGGGCCACCGCCCACGAGCCCATGACCCAGCCTATTCATTCATAACTTCATATCCTGATGCCAGCCAGCGCATACATAGTAGCTCCGCCTACGACAGCTGCTTGTACATGAACATCTAAGTACAGTACTATAAGATCTTGCATAGTTGCATCGGAGCCTACTGCTACCACCTCAACTATTTGTCGCATTGGTTAAAACCAAACTATTTGTCGCTGCATGCATGATCACTGCATTAGCTTAGCTACTACTAATATCTGAGTTTACCCGAAAAAAAAAACTCAATGTATGGGCTTTACCGTACAGTATAATACACCGTACGTACTAGACATACAGTGGAATTCTCTACATGTACCCATTGACGATGGAGTGCCAGTGACCAATCAAACTCAACAAGATCGGGCAACTTGCATTTTAATCAGTAACTTAGGTCCAATTCCTTGATGGCGGCAGCAGCCAGCGGCTAGCTAGGTAGTACTACTCCCCTTACATAATGTACTTGGAGTACTTAGTATGGTCTGACAAATTAATTTTGTTTCCTAAAACATATTACATTATAAAATACAGGACATAGCTATTTAGGCGGGTCACAGTGGATAATATCATGTATTAGTATCATGCATACATGATACTATCTCTATAATGTATTGGTATCATATAGTATTATTATAGTCTAAAGATATTTATTGTTTTGTAAAATCTCAATACAAATGAGTATATAAAATCTCTATAATGTATTGGTATCGGTATCTACCTATGATATCATTATCATCTTTTTTTATTAATTATATTAACACATCAGCTTTGTGCATTCATGATATGCATGATACTATTTATGATACCCCTATTATGGGTGACCTTAGCACCTCATTTCGTTTTGACATCTTATAATTGCCCTAGCTAGCTACAAATGTATGTTTGGCGACTCATAGCTCATCATGAAGTCAAAACACTCGGTATAAACACTTGGGGTGTGTTTGGTAGCCCGTTTTCCCATTTTTCGCATGGGCCGGAAAAAATAAGGGCGTTTGGTGTATTGGGTCGCATGTGTTTGGTGCATCGCATGAACTTTAAACCAGCCCAAAAGTTGGCCCGCTAGAAGCGCCGATTTTGGGCGTTTCTGCGGGGACAGGTCCGCTCGTGCAAAGGGGGGGCGTGCGATCTTGGCGATGGCGCAAGCCGCGGGTTTTCCCCATAAGCTGGCGCAAGAAATTTCGTCACCGCCCGCTGCAGCGCGGCGATATATATCACCACCCGCCACACCTACGTCCCTCGCCACCATTTTACCCATCCTTCGAGCTCTCAAGACAGCGAGGTTCTTCATCGGTCAGCGGGTAAGCGGCGGTAGCGGAGGCGGTGGTTGTAGGTCGGCCAGTGCAGCCGTTCTTCTCCAAGATCTTCAGCGGTGAGGTGCTCCGCTCCTATGATGCCGATGAGTTCCATCAAACCCCTGGTGTAGTAGCTTCGATCTGTTAGCACCTTGTAGATCTGATCGTAGTTTGCGGTAGATCTATGTTAGTATGCCCAATGAACTGCTAGGTATAGTCATAGGTCGGTGCCTTTGTGTACTTGTTGCATGTTTAAGCTTGTGTTCATGCCTAGTCTCGGTCCTGATATGTGCGACCGTGAGATCTGTAGGACATGACCGTTGATTAGTTCAGCCAGGCCCTCATGGATTCTTAGGAGACCTTTGTTGCTGAGACCCAATCCCAGCTCCCGCCTCTGAGGCTCACCTATCCTCAGCGCACGGAGATCTTGTTGCCCCTTCGATGACCGGGTACACGGTGGGTCAGATTGTAGAGCACACTGCCAAGATCTTGGCCAAGAAGAAAGCCATCAAGGCTGGCAAATCCCACAGCACAGGCTAGTGTAAGGGGATGAAGGGCACCAGATGTGCGAGATCATCAAGAGTGGCGTGAGGACGGAGAAGGGGTTCAGAGAGGTTCACCTCAACACTGTTGCCCGCAAGGTGTTTGAGTTTTGTGGCATCAAGGTGTCCTCACAGCAGGTGTACAACCACTTGTGTAAGTGGAGGACCAGGTGGAACCATATCTGCAAGCTTAGAGACCTTAGCGGAGCTAGATGGGACGAGGAGACCTGCACCATCATCTTGGAGGACACCCACTATATGGGACTGATGACCCACAAGTATAGGGGATCGCAACCGTCTTCGAGGGTAGTATTACCCAATTTATTGATTCGACACAAGGGAAGCCAAAGAATACTTGCAAGCCTTAGCAACTGAGTTGTCAATTCAGCTGCACCTGAAAATAGTTCTTGCTCACAGAAGTTTATCAGTAGAAACGGTTTTGTAGTAGCAATAGCAAAGTAACAGCGGCAGCAAAACAGGAGCAATAGTAACAATAGTGGCAAATAGTAGGATATGAGCGCGGTAGACATAGGGATGGATGGACGAGCATTGCATGGACGAGTCTAAACATGTAACTTCAAGATCTAGGGCAATTGCAGATAGATAAGAATAAGCATCCAAGTGCTAAACAATTATAGGCATGTGCTCCATATATAGTCATGCATGCTCGCAATGAGAACTTGCACAACATATTTTGTCCTGCCAGCCCGTTGCAGCGGGGCCTCCAGGGAACTACTGGCAATTAAGGTGCTCCTTTTAATAGAGCACCGGAGCAAAGCATTAACACTCCGTGAACACATGTGATCCTCACATCACAGCCATCCCCTCCGTTTGTCCCAATTTCTGTCACTTCGGGGCCTTTGGATCCGGACAATGATATGTGTACACAACTTGCAGATAAGATCACAAACAATACTATCATAATGATTCAATAATAAGTTCAAATCTAAGATCATGGCACTCAGGCCGTAGTGACAAGCATTAAGCACAACAAGTTGCAACAGAGTCAAATAGCACTAATAGAGATACTAGGCACCATGCCCTAACAATCTTATTCGATTACATGATAGAACTCATCCAATCCCTACCATCCCCATAGCCTACATCGGGGTATTACTCACTCATGGATGAGGGAAACATGGATGGTTGATGGAGAGGAAAAACAAAGACTAGGAAAGAGAAAAGTAAAAGTGAGCAAGTATAACCATAGTGAAAACATTGTTTTGTTCATTAAAATCCTTTTGTTAACAAGGTTGATCAAGTCTTATTTCCAAAACAATCTTATATGAAACAAAACTTTGCATTCCATAAGGTGATTATGTTACCTCAAACTAGATAGCAATGGTCCCAATCATAAAAGTTTCAAAATTTTCTTGTGGGATGGGACAATATATTTCTCCAACCTTGATACTTTCAATATTTTCAATGGAATTCAGGCAATAACTCTTACCAATATTCTTGGGGAAATAAATAGTATGCTCTTTGTCATTAATATTGAATGTTACTTTTCCTTGATGGCAATTAATAACAGCACCTGCAGTATTAAGAAAAGGTCTCCCAAGAATAATAGACATATTATCATCTTCAGCATTTCAAGCACAACAAAATCAGTTAAAACCAAACAATTATGATCCACTTGAACAGGAACATCCTCACATATACCAACAGGAATAGTAGTTGACTTATCAGCCATTTGCAAAGATATATCAGTTGGTATCAACTTTTCTAGCTGGAGTCTCTTGTAGAGAGCAAAAGGCATAACACTAACCCTAGCTCCCAAATCACATAAAGCAGTTCCAACATAATTATTCTTAATAGACCAAGGAATAGTTGGTATACCTGGATCACCAAGTTTCTTTGGAACCTTACCATTGAAGGAACAATTGGAAAGCAAAGTATAAATCTCCTCATTAGGAATCTTCCTTTATTAGAGACAATATCCTTCATATACTTTGAATAAGGAGGCAACTTAATAGCATCAGTCAAAGAAGTTTGCAAAAATAAAGGTTTCATCCACTCACAAAACTTGTTGTAGTGATCTTCCTCCTTTGACTTGTGTTTCTTATTGGGAAAAGGCATAGGTTTCTGCACCCAAGGTTCTCTCTCTTTACCATGTTTATTAGCAATAAAATCTTCCTTAGTGTACCTAGTAGTGTGCTTCTCAGATTCTTCCTCAACTTCCTCCTTATCAGGAGCATCATTTTTATCATTACCACTCTCAGCTTCAGCATCAGAGACATATATACTATTAGGATCTACAGTAGGTTCAGAGGGTTCCTCAATTATTTTGTGTTTTTTTCTTTCTCTTACGAGGACTACCACTACTTTCACCTTGTTGAGAATCCTGCTCAATTCTTTTAGGGTGTCCTTCAGGATATAAAGGATCTTGAGTAGCTATACCACTCCTAGTTCTAATTCCATAATCATGTTTATCTCCTGAGGCATTAACTAGCATATCTTTTTGTACCTTAGCAAGTTGATCAATTTGAGTTTGAACCATTTGAAAGTGTTTACAAATCATTTTAATATCATTAGCAATTCTTTCCACAATATCTTTCAACTCATTAATAGCTCTATAGTTTTCCAATAAATGATTCTAAACTTGTTTATTAAAATTACCTCGTTTAACAATAAATGTGTCAAGTTTCTCTAAGCATTGATCAGGAGGCTTACCATAGGGAATATCACCTTCATCAAAGTGGAGAGAGTGTACCTCAATAGTAGATGAGTGAGGAATTGGCTTACATAATTCTTCTATAGGAGGTAGATTCTTCACATCTTCAGCTCTAATACCTTTCTCCTTAAGACATTTCTTAGCTTCCTTCATCACTTCATCATTTAATGCAATAACTCCCCTCTTCTTTGGTGTTGGTATTGGAACTGGTTCAGGCACAACTGGTGAAAGGGCATGTATGCCCCCATGTGTGGTTTTGGTAATTAATGACAATCACTATGGACTAATGTGTAAATTGAGTTTCACTTATAGGTTTGTCCATTGGCATCGCTTGGGCCATGTGTTGGTCTCAAGGTTGGAAGATGAAGAAATGTCCAAGGGCTTTGTGCCCATTGGAATCATGAAGAAAGAAGGAGCTTGAAGGTTGATCAAGACAAGTGCAAAGATTTGCATCAAGATGGATCAACCTCAAGAAGGGTTGAAGAAGGGCAAGCTCAAGATGCGCCATCTCTAGAAGATCTCATGCTTGAAGCTTTCCATCCTCATGATCATGGGGTGATGAAGACAAGTTCAAAGAAGAGGTTTCCCCATGGAGTATGGGGGAGCAATTTGCAAGTCTTCATCTTCATCAAGCAAGAGCATCCAAGAAAGGTGTTCCCACTATAGAAGAACAAGACGGTCTACATCAAGTTCAAGTGGTATGCTCAACTCAAAGGTATGTTCTTGATAGGGCTTCTCTTTTGCCGATCTCGTGTTGTTAGTTGGGAGACCGGGTTTAGGATAGATAGTCGTTCTATCAAGAGGGGATATCAAGCGGGTGTCTCGTTTGCATCGTTCGGAGAGAGCTCAAACCTTTGCATTCATAACATCATCATTATTGGCTGTTATTTGGTTCTTGTCCATGATAGGATCTAGAGCTTGTGGTCATCATCATAACAAGCTCTAGTTCATCATCTAAGGATTTCTCTTGCATATCTTATTGCGGTTTTTGATTTTGCGAGTTCTTCGGATCCACACCTTGGGGTATACTTCACATATATAATCATAGTATTTTCTCCCAAGGTGACACCCAATATTTCGATTTGTCTTTATCTTTCCAACAAAATTGGTTTCATCCCGTTTGGAGTTCGTATGCAAAAGTTATTGCATTTCTGGTTTTTTGGTTTCTGGAATTTCCCTGACCGGAAGTTCCGGCTTTCCATCGGAAGTTCCGCTAGGGCATTTTTGCCGCCGAAAGTTCCTGTGGAAGTTCCGGGTCTTGTTCCGCTCACGCTCAGTAACCTTCTGTTTTGGATGTGCTATTTGACGGAACTTCAGTCGGAATTTCCACCGGAAGTTTCGCTCTCACCGGAAGTTCCGGCCAGTGACCGGAAGTTCCGGCCAGTGACCGGAAGTTCCGCTCAGGCCGAAAGTTCCGGTTGAATTTCTGGCTCTTGTTCCGCTCACGTTCAGTAACTTTCTGTTTTCGTTGTGTCTATTTGACGGAACTTCTGTCGGAACTTTCACCGGAAGTTTTGCTCCCACTGGAAGTTCCAGTGAACCGGCGGAAGTTCCGACCAGGATTCGCTTTTTCAGTTTCTCGCTCCGCAGTTTTCGACAATTGGCTGTGTGCCATCGGCACTTCCGGCCTCCCACCGGAAGTTCCGGCCAGGAGTCGTGAATGCCCATAACGGGCAGATCTGGGATCCCTTTAAAAGGGGCTCCTCTTCCCCTTCGTGGCTAACAACTTTTCTTCTTGGTTCTTGGCTTTCTCTCTCTCCTCCATTGTCAACCTTGAAGAAGCTTTCCCTCTCCCTTTCCCCTCCTATGATTCTTGCATCTTTTTGAGGCATTTGAGAGAGGAGATCTAGATCTACAATCCCCCCAAGCCAAATCCCTTCTTTGTGAAGGAATCATTGGGATCTAGATCTTGGAGAGTTGTGTTTTCTCCTCTTGTGTTCTTCCTCCCTTATTCCCCCAATAGCTTTTGTAGCTTTGTTGGAATTTGGGAGAGAAGGACTTGCCCTTGCATTTGGTGCATAGGTTTGAGTTCTCCTCGTAGATTCGGCGAGTTCAAGCTTGTGAGCTTGTTTCTCTTGGGTTCCTTGGAACCCTAGACGGTTGTGTGGTTGGATTGTTGACCTTTTGTGGTCTTGTTGACCTTTTGTGGTCTTGTAGCCTTTTGTGGCGTTGTTGGCCATTTGTGGCATTGTTGGCCTTTTGTGGCTTTGTTGTTGGGAGCCTCCAATTGAGTTGTGGAGTTATCCCCAATCTTGTACGAGTTCGGTGACTGCCCTCAAGTGTCCCATAGTGGAGCAAGTGCCCGCATTTTGTGGTGCGCACTTGGGAGAATAGGGTGAGCCTTTTGTGGCGTTGGTGAGTTGCGTGCTTCCGCATCCGAGGTGAGGCCTTGTGTGGCGTTGGGTGAGCATCGAGCCACCACACCTCGAGATGAGCCATTTGTGGCGTTCGGTGAGCATTGCGCCATCACACCTCTCCAACGGAGACGTAGCTTCTTTGGAAGTGAACTTCGGGAAACAAATCTTCGTCTCCTCGTCCATCGGTTATCTCTCAACCGAACCCTTTACTTATGCACTTTACATTGTGATAGCCATCGTGCTTGAAGTATTTATACCTTGCTATCTCCTTGTTGCTTGTAATGCTTAGCATAGGTTGTTGGTGCACCTAGGTAAACTTAGTGGCTAGGTTTTGTGCTCAATAAATTAAACGTTAGTTTTATTCCGCATTTACTTGAGCCTTAACCGTAATAATTTTAAAAAGCCTATTCACCCTCCCTCTAGGCGACTTCCTTTGTACTTTCAACTGGTGCAGGAGTAATAGGCTCAGGTGTATTTAGCTCAGTTGAAGTCCAATCATCATAATTCTTGATTATTTTAGCCATTAATTCTTCATCATTTGTAGGAGTTCTTTTCCTGAAAACACAATCAGCAAAACTATCTAGGTATGTCCTAGAATCATCAGTTAGTCCATTATAATAAATATCAAGAAGCTCATTTTTAGGCAATGGACATCCAGGATGTGCATGAATCAAGTCACAAAACCTTGTCCATGACTCAGGCAATTTCTCTTCTTCTCCTTCTTTAAAATCAAAAAGTCTCTACAAAGCAGCATGTCTAGCACTGGAAGGAAAATATTTCTAGAAAAAAGAAGCTATCAAACAATCAGGGCTATCAATGGAACCAGGAGGTAATCTATTAAACCAAGCTTTAGCTTCTCCTTTTAGTGAAAAGGGAAGATCTTAGTAATAAAGTACTTGCGCATCTTAAAATCATCAGAGAATAAAGCACTCATAGTGGAAAGCTCATTCATATGTGCCACAACACTCTCATTTTCAGTCCCACAAAAAGGTTCTTTCTCAACAATGTCTATATAGGATAAATCAAGAGAGAAATCATAATCTTCATCTTTAATATCTATGGGAGAAGTGGAAAACTTAGGATCAGAGGACAGTTTAGGAATAATGGTACGTCTCTCAAGGAGACTCAATAGCACTAGCACCATGCGTGTTTTGGCACTCTTCAATAAATTCATCGGTAAACTCAATGTAACCATCATTAATATCTGATACGTCGGGAACGTATCTATAATTTTTTATGTTCCATGCTTGTTTAGTATCTACTTTGCTTTGTCTACACTTTTTAGGTATTTTTATATCTTTTCTAGAACTAACCTATTAACAAGTTGCTACAGTGCCAGTTGCCTGTTTTCTTCTATTTTTGGTTCCAGAAAGGCAGAAAATCAATATTCTCGGAATTGGACGGGACAAAAGCCAAACGTAATATTTTACCGTGGGCGACACGAAGCCAGAAGACGAGACGGAGGGGCACCACATGGCGTCCAGACCCCCCTAGACGTGGCCAAGCCTGGCCCGCGCTTGGGTAGGGTTTGGCCCCCTGGCTCGCCTCTTCGCCTATAAGAAGCCCCTGATGCAGAAACCCTAGGCACCCGATCAAAACTCCATGAAACCTTATGTAGCCGCTGCCACCATTGTACCTAGATCGGGGGATATGAAGTTCTTCCCGGCATCCTGTCGGAGGGGAGATCATCCCGGAGGCCTTCTTTTTCATCATGCCATCCTCCGGTATGAAGCGTGAGTAGTTCCACCTTGGACTACGGGTCCATGTAGTAGCTAGATGGTTGTATCTCCTCCTTGTTCTTTCATGTATAGATATTGTGAACTCCATTCATGATCAAGATCTAATCTATTTGTAATCATGCATGTTGTGTTTGTGGGGATCCGATGGATATTGAGATTACTATGTTAGATTGATTAATGGTTTTGTCTATTTGATTCTATCATGTGTGTGTTGTTTGTGATCTTGCATGCTCTCCGTTTTTAGTATCTATCTTGGCCAAGTAGTTGCTAGTGACTCCAAGAGGGGGTATTTATGCTCGATAGTGGGTTCATGCCTCTAGTTTCCAAGGGAAGTGACAGAAATCTCTTCAGTTGTAGATGTGCTGTTGCCACTAGGGAGAAAACAACGGTCTCTTGTTCATGGAACAAGTGGATTGTTTACCTTACACACTTTGCTTAAAACAATTGTCTGTTGCTTGCAACTTAATACTGGAGGGGGTTCGGATGATAACCTGAACGTGGACTTCTAGTCATAGATGCAGTTGGATGGCGGTCTATGTATATTGTTGTATTGCCCAATCGAATCTCATAGGATCTTTTTGTCTAGTACTGCATTGTTATGCCTTGCTCAGTTCCTGTCAATTGCCCTGCTGTAATTTGTTTACCCTTCATGCCATGTTGTTTATCTAAGGAGAGCACCTCTAGTGAACTATGGACCCCGGTCCAATCTTTACCATTGGTACACCTTCCATTGTTTACTTGCTGCAAACCACTCATCACCTTCCACACCGTACAGTTAATCCTTTGTTATAGCAACTGGTGAGATTGACAACCTCACTGTTCGTTGGGGCAAAGTATTTATTTTGTGTTGTGCAGGTTTCCACGTTGCTTGCAACACTTGTGTGACGTTTCCTTCCTCCTACTGGTTCGATAACCTCAGTTTCTTACTGAGGGAATACTTGCTGCTGTGCTGCATCACACCTTGCTCTTGGCGTTTCCCGACGAAGCGCTCCTACATCAACCAAGCGCATCAACAAGTTTTCTGGCGTCATTGCCGGGGAATTAAAGAAGAAGAAGATCCCACGTCAACAACACACCATCAAGTTTTCTGGCGCCGTTGCCGGGGAGGCTAAGGACGTCTTCACAAGGAGAGTCCTCTTCAACCTTTCTCTTTTCTTTGTTTTTAGTTTCCTTAGTTTATTTTGCTTGGTTTTGTTTGCCTCTTTTTTATCAAAAACTCAAAAAAAATTAGTCTAGTTTGGTTTGCTTTCTCTTATCAAAAACACACAAAAAATAGTTCCTGCTCTAGCTGCTGCTGCTGCTGTTTTTGGCTTGCTCCACCTTTCCCAAAATTAACTCTGCTGAGAACACCAAGTTGTGTGATTTCACTAGCACAAACAACAATGATTTCCTTAGCAATCCTATTGCTTCACCTGCTCCTGATGCTACCTTTTATGAAATTAAGCCTTCTTTGTTGAATCTTGTAATGAGAGAGCAATTTTTTGGTGCTAGTTCTGATGCTGCTGCTGCCCATCTCAATAACTTTGTTGAACTTTGTGAGATGCAAAAGTATAAGGATATAGATGGAGATATTATTAAGCTCAAGATGTTTACTTTCTCCTAGAGAGGAAAAGCTAAAGAATGGTTGCTATCCTTGCCTAGAAATAGTATTGATTCTTGGACTAAGTGCAAAGATGTTTTTTTGGAAAGTACTATCCTCCTGCTAAGATTATATCTATGAGAAGTTATATTATGAAATTTAAACAACTTGATAATGAACATGTTGCTCAAGCTTGGGAAAGAATGAAATCTTTGGTTAAGAATTGTCCCACTCATGGACTCACTGCTTGGATGATTATCCAGACTTTTTATGCAGGTTTGAACTTCTCTTCAAGAAACCTGTTGGATTCAGCTGCTGGAGGTACCTTTATGGGTATCATTTTGGGTGATGCAATAAAACTCCTTGATAACATGATGGTTAATTATTCTGAATGGCGCACTGAGAGAGCTACACATGGTAAGAAGGTAAATTCTGTTAAAGAAACATCCTCTTTGAGCGATAAGATTGATGTTATTATGGCTATGCTTGTTAATGGGAAAGCTCCTTTAGATCCAAATAATGTTCCCTTAGCCTCTTTGGTTGCTCAAGAAGAGCAAGTTGATGTGAATTTCATTAGAAACAACAATTTCAATAACAATGCCTATAGGAATAATTTTGGTGGCAACAACAATTATAGGCCTTATCCTCCTAATAATGGCAATTCCTATGGAAACTCCTACAACAATGCTTGAAGTGTCCCTCTGAACTTGAAATCATGCTCAAAGACTTTATCTATACCTTATAATAAAAGCAGCAACGCTTCTGTCAACCAGCTTTTTATTTGGACGGTTTTGCCCTCCCACCAAATCGCATATTACGCACCAATAACACCGAAACGTTATTTTCTTTTGCTCATCTTACACTGACAAACAGCCCCCAATACCCTCCACCTCTACCTCCGATGTGCCTGGTCCTTTCCATTGCCACCACATCGGACCTCCTCCGCCGTTAACACGGAGTGCACCGGGCCGGTCCCCCAGTCTCCCCCCTCCAAGCTCTTCTTTCCTCCCGTTCCGCCCCGCTCGACGATTCATCATCAGCTGTCTGACCGAGATCCGAGTCCTCCGGATGGAGTGGCCGGCTACTGCAGAGGACTCGCTGATGCCGGCGGCCCGGCGCCCATGACGAGCAGCTCCTTTCCAGCCAATCAGTAGTCGGGCGCTGCACATGATGATGGCCACCTCCCAATCTTAGACTTCCTCTAAATCTCCGGCCGTCCGTGATATCCAGCGCCCGCTGTGCCCGTGATTGCCCGTGTTCTCCTGGTGGCAGCCTCCATCACTACTAGGAAAACGCCTGTTCGTGGCGCACCTAAAAAGGCCATCCATGGCGCACTAGCAGTGCGCCACGGGCCTCGCGCTACGGCTATCTCCTAGCCGTGGCGCACTACCTGTTGCGCCACGTGTATCGAGATAGGCGTGGCGCACATGCCAGTGCGCCACGGAAAGTAGTCCAGGTGCGCCACGCGTATGGAACGATAACCGTGGCGCACTAGGTGTTGTGCGCCACGGATATAAATTTCAAAATTCAAAAAAAGCAGCAGATCTGGATCTCGTCGTCAGTGTTGTCGCGCGTCGGTGCAGGTCACCGTCGTCGCCTCGTCGTCGCCTCCTCGTCGTCACCTCGTCGTCGTCGGAACTGCAAGGAGGAGGAGAATAGGAGGAAGAGGAGGAGAAGAAGAGGAGGAGAAGAAGAAGAGGAGGAAGAGGAGGAAGAGGAGGAGAAGAAGAGGAGGAGGAGAAGAAGAAGAGGAGGCCTCGTCGTCGTCGGAACTACAAGGAGGAGGAGGAAGAGGAGGAGAAGAAGGAGCCCGCCATCTCGTCGTCGGAACTGCAAGGAGGAGGCCGCTGTCACCATCTTCACTGCAAGGAGGAGGAAGAGGAGGAGAAGGAGAAGGAGAAAGAGAAAGAGAAGGAGAAGGAGAAGGAGGAGAAGGAAATGAGAAGGTAGGAAAAGGAAAAGGAGAGAAGGGAATGGAAAAGAAAAGGGGTAGGTGGACGGGGTGAGGATTCGAAATTTGAATCCCGCCCAAGCTTATCCGTGGCGCACTAGGTGGTGGTGCGCTACGGGTAAGTCGCCCTCTATTTTTTTTCTGCAGAAAAAACGGTCTTTTGACCGTAACTTTTTACTCTTTTCGAATTTTGAAAATCTGGTCGTTGCGAGCGGATGAGAAATCTCGTTCTCGTCATTTTGATATATTATATGATTTTTTTCGATATCGTATGCAAAAGTTACGGCCTTTTTACTATGGCATGACTTTTTTTGCAGATAAAGTCGAAACTCATGTTTGTTAATTTTACTAGAAGCTCTACCACATTACCTACCTAAATATGAAAAGATTTAATTTTTTGAAGTGTTTATCATTTTCTTTTATTTTTTGCAAAGCCTAAAAAGACGATCCAGGGGGGGGGGGGGGGGTGGAGTTGGTGCAGGATAGTTAGGCGTAGGGCACTAGGGCAAGGTGCCCTACTACTAAGTTTATACATCCGTGTCGCACATGTCATAGTGCGTCACGGATGTGTCTGGCCGTTTCACAGCAGAGAGGGGCATGCCCTTAGGCGTAGCCCACCCCCTCCATGTGCGCCACGGTTGACACTAACAACCGTAGCAGACCTACCCTATGTGCGCTACAGATGTTTGGCGTGCGGCCAACAGGGCCTTGGCCCACACATATCTGTGGCGCACTATGGTCATGTGCGCCACGGTTGTTCTAGTTACTAGTAGGCACTGCCCATAGATGAACCACGCATGTTTTAGCCGTGGGAAACTTCAACCATGTGAGCCACGGATGTGCTGATTACCTATAGCCATTTTTCTAATAGTGCATCTATCCAGGCCGGCCGACGCCCCGTCCGCTTGCAGGCTCCCTCGCTAGGTTTCGCTGAGAAGCTGCAAGTAGGATTTTGACTTTTTGAGGATACGGAACAAGAAGGAGGCCACGGAAATTAGATGACACGAAGGGGTCCACTAGACCAGCAACTAGCATTCGTTAATTCTTCGTGTGCAATGTGCAACATGGAAGCGGATGATCTAGCGGTGTCCTACCGTTTTAGTATCCTTTCGTATTACTAGCTGAATTCCTGTGCGTTGCTATGGTCTATTTTTTTTATTAAAATTCATGTTGAGATAGCACATAATATTTCAGAAAACAAATATCGGCTCAATGAAAAATTATCTAATTTATTTTTTACTCGTAACAACTCTCGGCAACTCAAATTGGTCTCCTTTTAATGCTAAACATCCTACTCCCTCGTCAGGATTTTGGGTTAAAAAATCCGGGACAATTCAAATTCTGCCCCAAAATTAATGGATCCAATCAACACATGAAGTTATTTTATTCATTTTTCTAACTATCCATCGATGTCAGGACATATATGTGGATTGACCTACTAGATAGATTTTGGCATGCCTTTAGGAATCTTATTGAAATAGGAAATATCCCGGTGCGTTGATGCTTTGTTACAAGTTGAATTTTATTGAATTTTTTATAGCATAGAGAAATACATAATTAGAAATTGTTTTTATACTTTTTTATGCGTTAACACGTCTCCTCGAGTTTCTTTCATGTCCTCAATTTTATTTAGATTTGTATGTACCTAATTAAGTATTTAAAACTAACCTACTAAATGCATTCGTATCTAGACAAAGTTGAAACCATTAATATGGACCGGAGGGAGTACATGCATTCAATCAAAATATGTTGTTACCCATTCCACAGTATCCTGTAATACAATAAAGTATATAAGTAGTAGACTCAAGGGAAATTATAATGATTTTTCTCTTCGTAGACAAACTATAAGAGACCAGATTTAACTGATATAGTATACTAAAAACTTCTAAAGAGCTTTTTGACAACAAATCAGAGTTATATGATAGCCCACGATATTGGCATGTTAAACAAAATTACGAACCTGCTTGGTAGTGCTCTAACACATGGCATATGAGTTGTTTAGAGTCATGTCCAGCACAACTACAATCCCAACAGATGGAATTGAAACCAACATGGTATGGAAAGAGAACACATTTGATCAATTACACCATACCATCAAACTGGTCCAAATAACCCAGAAAGTATCAGAGTAAATTTGGCACAATAAATAAGCATCTAGTTTGAAATTGGAACTAAAATCCGGTGCATTGATGCCCAACGTTGTTGCTCCTGAAGATTCAGCTAAGCTATGCATTGACATTCATAGATTCTAGGTGAAAAAGGGATTCACAAATAAACACACATCTACCAGGGAGGGTGGGAATCAGACCTCCGAGCTAGCACCTAACAGGCAGTGGTGAAGGACGAGGGAGCCGTTGTATGCGTGAGAGCGGTGACGCTGGTGGTGAGGAAGTGGCCTCGAGCTCACTGACCTACCAGGAATCCGTCAGGGATTAGGTAGTTGATGATGCCTGCTTCACCGCCATGGCAAGCCTGCGGAGTCGAAGGTAGGGGCTTCAGCTCTTGTAGTCAAATGAACAAACACATACATCGCACTATTTATAACCAGAAAACTTTGGTACTTATAAATTTTCCCATGTTTTTTTGCATCAAATCAAATTAAAAGCACATGCGATATTCAGAAGAAAATTATTCACCATGAAGAGCTATTTTGATTGTCCATCAAGAGCAAACGACAGGGATTACCCCCTTTAGGCTTTGTTCGGTTACCTTGGATTTCAACGGGATTGGCATGGATTGAAAGGAAATTAATCCCATCTAAGTCTAAATCAACTTCAATCCCCTCCAAAACACTCCGATCCACTAGAGAGGTGGATTAAACGAACAAGGCCTTATGGTTCAATCGTAGCACTTCCAAGCAGAGTATCTATATGCACTTTAGCTACAGTTGGTGCTGGCCATGTGCATTTTTTGCTAGCCATATTCATATCTATGTGCACTTCAACCGATCTATATCACTGAGACATGGCACCTCACCTCACCCGTGGGTTGTGGGCTCAAGGATAGATCGTCACCGGGACAGCCGATTTCAGCGCGCACGGCAGTGCCACACGGCGGGGCGACGAAACATAGGGACCAGGATAGATAGGAGTTGTGCGGAAGGTGTGGATCCTCACCGGTATCACGGGACGATGCTGAGCTGAATCGCGGAGGCATGGGGACGACAGTGGTGACGCTAGGCCAGGGGTGAATAAAACTAAGACGATTTGCTCGATTTCGTGCGTCCCAGATGAGTTCATTCAAGGAGAAGGACCAGAAAGGCGAGACGGAACTCCTGGACACTACAGTCTTGGTCCGCCTGCCGGATCTAACGAGGGAATTCGCGATTGCAGAAAAATTTCAATTCCTGGCTCTGCCACCATGCGACTTGCGACCACGCCGCCAAATGTGTTGGGAAAGACGAGAAGGAGAGTCGCGGGGAAGGCACCCGGAACCTTTGACTTAGGGCCAGGAACTTTGCATATACGAAAGCTGGTATCGGAACCGATCGAGACAAACTCCGAAAGTTGACAATCATCCGAATCAGCCTCTACAAACGATGGACGACGGACGAAGACCACGAACGAAAACCACCTTAACACAAATTATATAGTAGAGATAGAGATATACATGGACGTTCTGATCTGTATGTCGTACGAAAATTGTCTGAATATTGTCGTGTGCATAGCAGCACTAATTTTTCTTACTAGGTGGGACTATTTTTTCTTACTAGGAAGAACGATAAGAACTGGGCGTATGTTCTGCCTGCAAATTTTATCATATCAATGCAACACACAGGCATGTGTAATTATTTTTAAAAAATATTATATAAGACCATGGATTATGAAATGAAAGTACGATTTAAAAATTCAAGTATAATTTCTAATATTGTTTCTTTCTGATAGCCAATAGGCAAAAATCGATCCATAGCAACGCACGAGTAATTACGCACTATGCCATCTTATTTATGGCGGGACCAAGAGAAGTCACACCGATAATTTTATGGAGAACTAGATTACCAAAAATGTAATGTAAATATTGCAAAAAAGAACGGGCCTCCCGATGTGAATCAGATTTAGTTGAGTGTCTTGGCTATACTTTATCAGCTTGACAGTCGACAAGCCAAGCAAACACGAGCTGGATCAAATGAAACAGAACAATGATGGTTCTTATAAACAGAGCAAGGATGGACACTTTTGACGGGCTCGTGAAGGCATTGGTAGCTAAACTAAAAATCAAGGAGCCAAGAAAGCAAGAGGCTAAAGGCCGACGGCTGGCAGGGAAGGCCAGATACGTGACCGGCTACGGCCGACAAAGGGTAAACTAAGACAGCAAGACCACAGGAAAGAGAGAGAGAAAAGTGGAGCATGGAAGGGGTTGCTTTGAGGCACTAGAGTCGAGCGGGTACCTGGCTTGAGCGACCTGGGACACCGACTACTATGATGAGAAGAAGTGGCGTATGAAAATATGTGACTTGTGTTAACAAGTGAGAATGGCTAGGATCTTACTAATACATCATGTAAAAGATTATTTCATCCCTATGCAACGCACGGGTATTTGTGCTAGTTAGTAAACAAACCGCTTTCAACAAAACTGTGGAGGAAAAACTTTTAACTGTTGAGAAAAATATTTCCTCTTTGTCTGAAACACAGTCCTCCTTGATTAATAAAATGGCTGCTAAACCTGAAACCATGGAAAGTACCTTTGCTGCTACTCATGCCATACAAGTTACTATTGATGAAAATGTTAGACTGTTAGCTCGACTTCATGCTAAGTAGAAAGGGAAGCTGAAATTGATAGAAACAATAGTGTGTACACCATCATTAGAATGGATACCACTAAACCACATGAAGTCCCTATTCCTGCTCCTACAATGCCTAAGCCTAATGAGTCTACTACTAGTGATGCTAAGTTTGATTTCGATATAGATGGTTGCAATATTTCTAAAGTGATTCTGTTCTTGCAAAAGCTTGCTAGAAATCCTGATGCTAGTGATATGCATGTTGCTTTCACCAAACACATTACAGATGCTCTTGTTAAGATTAAGGAAGAGAAGTTAAAACACAAAGCTTTTATTCCTAGGAAAGTAGAAGATAGTTGGGAACCTATTATTAATATCCAAGTGAATGACTTTGATCTCCAAGCTTCATGTGATCTTGATTCTAGTGTCTCTATTATGCCTAGGAGATTTATGAAATGCTTGATTTGCCACCTTTGGAAGATTGCTATTTGGATGTCCCACTTATGACAATGCTAAGAAGAAAATCATGGGGAGTATTAATAATGTTCTCATTATGGTTAACAATGCTTATGTCCCTGTTAATTTCTATGTTTTGGATGTTGAATACAGTGCTTCTTGTCCTATTACTTTAGAAAGACCTTTTCTTAGAACTATTGGTGTCATCATTGATATGAAAGAAGGCACCATTAAATATCAATTCCCATTTAAGAAAGGTATTGAACACTTTCCTATCAGGAGAGAGAAGTTTATTTTTGCTCCTTCTTTGAAAGCAAGGTTTGATGTTAATGCTTCTTTATTTGAAAATACTTGATTTCTTGCTTCTTGTGCCTAACTTAAAGGCGTTAAAGAAAAGTACTTGTTGGGAGATAACCCAAGAGTTTTCTTGAGTCTTGAAAGTTATTACTTCAGTAATGACCTCTTCTTATCCTTTTTGTTTGCTTTTTATGCCAAGAATGACCTCTAATGAGAGGGACGTAAGATTTGGGAAGTTGCTGTCCCGAAACAGATTTCTATCCTTCACCATAAAAATTCGTGAGGAGTTTCTGTAAGTCGGATTGAGCTTAAAATTTACAAATAAATCCCCCAGTATGTTAGCTAACTATCATTAGTTCAAAACTTTTTTATTTGAGCAACATAAGATTTTCGAAAAAATCGGTTTCTAACTGCTAGTCTGTTTTGATAAATTTCTGCCATTATTTGCATTTGCTTCTTATTTATTCCTTTTTGAGTTATCTTTTGGGGAATTGAGATTTTGAAGAATTTTATACAGTAGCTTGTGTTTTTAGTGAAAAGTTTTGCTGTTCCAAAGCTAAGCCCAAAGATCTATTATCTTTTGAATACACTAATGTTGCTAATAAAGATTGTGTGAAGTTTTGTATGAAGAAAACATTTCAGGTGTAGAGAGAGAATGATGTAATAAGATGAAGAATGGACAAAATCTCAAGCTTGGGGTGCCACCCCGGTGTCACCCCAAGAAATATCCAAGAGGTACAAGCTTCAAAGCTTGGGGATGCCTAAGGCATCCCCTTCTTCATCAATAAAAAGCGCAGGTCTATCTAGACACTTCGTTTTTATTATTTCATGCACTGTTGTGTTATTCTTGGAGCATCTTAGTTTTTGTTTAATTTTCTTAGTTTGTTTAGTTTGCTTGAATAAAGTAGTTTCGACCCCCGTTCTCACTGTTTTGTTTCAAATTAGTCAATTGGTGTTGGAAATGAGTAGAAAGTTCTTGCTTGGAAGTGCAAGAGGAGCTTGCATTGACTATGACTTAGACTTTAGCATGACATGATAGGTGTTTTTTGACCTTATGTTTAGTTATTATTGCTGTAGCATGTCTTGTTCCAAACAATTGGGATTGCTTAGTGTGCTTTGAAAGAATCATGCGTTGTTTTAGCATACAAAAGTATAGTATTGTGGTATTCTCATTTGATGCTTTGTTTGAGTTGACTTGGCACATGCTCACACCATTTTATGACTATGAACAAGTCACCATAGCCTCTATGACCATTTGACTTGTAGTACTACTCTATGCTTTGGTTAGTAATGTTTTGTATCTCTACATGATTATGGCCATTATTGATCTCTTAGTTGGTTGCTTCCAGTCTTTTGCTAGCCTCCACTTGTATGAGTAAGTTCTACTCATGCTTCGAACTCCCAAGAAACCAAGTTATTCCAAAGTGTCCGCTATAAACTCCTATGAATGGTGTGTTACACCATTCCAAGTACATTCTTGTTTTCAGCTATCTTCCAATTAAAAAGTATTTTGTTATGTGAAAACTTAGTGATTAAAGCCCTCACGAACTTGCTGGCACACTTTATATTCTTTGCCCCTAATAAACTTGAACCATTATGTCATCTATGTTGTATATGCTTGCACTTATACGTTGGAATTAGTGGAACCATGCTTTCATGGGGAACATTTTCAACATTGCACTTGTACTTTGTACACAGTTGATATCATGCTCTTTTGTCTATGGATGTCACCGATATGAAATAAAGTGAGAGCTTGTAAGTCCATGGAGTTATGTATTTTGTGTTAGAGAAACGCCTGGGCCGCTAGCCTATGCCATGCCTAATCATGGTGGAAACTTGCAGCATCACCATAATGAGCATTCTATGAAGCATCCTCAATAAAAAGCTATGCACATAGTAAATAAAAAGATTGCTGAGATGCTCATTGTCTACTTGCCTTGTCATTTTGGTTATGGGATAGCTCATGTACCATGTGCAACGGGTACCCCGTTGGCGGTTCTCTATGATACGCATGTACTTACTATGACAAAAACTTACAGGTGACTGAAGTTGAGTAGCATGAGGTGTGGCCCTTATATTCAAGGGACATGAGATTGCCAACTTATACTTTGTAAAGCATATACTCCATAGTTTGTTCACTTTAACCTTAATCACTTCAAGATGCTTATGATAGGGGAAATGAGGGCTGAAATCTAACAAGTACAATAATTTTTGGAAGCTCTTTTTGACGCTTGAAATCACTGCTTCCCTTTATGAAGGGCCTTTTTTCCACTATTATATTGAGTCTCCACCTTCTACCTTTAGGCACCATTAAGAGAGCATAGTTGCCATTCTTAGTTATATGTGTAGTGTCCCAAAACTTATTGATTGATGCATAGTGTGATATTACTTGTTCTTGTGCTACTTGTATCTAGTCACTCTTATGAACTTTGAAGGTGTCCTATGCATCTATTTGCTACTCTATGAGGGACAAGATGATTGCCACTATGCCATGTTTTCTGTATGTGAAACAAATAAACGTTTTTCAATGCATGTTATTCATGATCTTTGTTTGTAGCCTTTCATGTTGCATGCATAGTTACTTTGTCTTATTGTTATAATTCCATCTTTCATGCACATGTGTAGAGTTCTTTGACCCCATCTTTCAATGCTTGCAAATGGTTTGATCTTGGTTTTGATGTTGCATGTCACCTCAAAAAATATTCTTTTTATCACTTACCTACTCGAGGACGAGCAAGAGTTAATCTTGGGGATGCTTGATACGTCGGAAACGTATCTACAATTTTTGATGTTCCGTGCTTGTTTAGTATCTACTTTGGTTTGCTTTGTCTACACTTTGAGGTGTTTTTATATCTTTTTTGGAACTAACCTATTAACAAGTTGCCACAGTGCCAGTTTCCTGTTTTCTTCTGTTTTTGGTTCCAGAAAGGTGGAAAATCAATTTTCTCAAAATTGGACGGGACAAAAGCCAAACGTAATATTTTACCGTGGGCGACACGAAGCCAGAAGACGAGACGGAGGGGCACCACATGGCGTCCAGACCCCCCTAGACGTGGCCAAGCCTGGCCCGCGCTTGGGTAGGGTTTGGCCCCCTGGCTCGCCTCTTCGCCTATAAGAAGCCCCTGATGCAGAAACCCTAGGCACCCGATCAAAACTCCATGAAACCTTATGTAGCCGCCGCCACCATCGTACCTAGATCGGGGGATATGAAGTTCTTCCCGGTATCCTGTCGGAGGGGAGATCATCCCGGAGGCCTTCTTTTTCATCATGCCATCCTCCGGTATGAAGCGTGAGTAGTTCCACCTTGGACTACGGGTCCATGTAGTAGCTAGATGGTTGTATCTCCTCCTTGTTCTTTCATGTATAGATATTGTGAACTCCGTTCATGATCAAGATCTAATCTATTTGTAATCATGCATGTTGTGTTTGCGGAGATCCGATGGATATTGAGATTACTATGTCAGATTGATTAATGGTTTTGTCTATTTGATTCTATCATGTGTGTGTTGTTTGTGATCTTGCATGCTCTCCGTTTTTAGTAGCTATCTTGGCCAAGTAGTTGCTAGTGACTCCAAGAGGGGGTATTTATGCTCGATAGTGGGTTCATGCCTCTAGTTTCCAAGGGAAGTGACAGAAATCTCTTCAGTTGTAGATGTGCTGTTGCCACTAGGGAGAAAACAACGGTCTCTTGTTCATGGAACAAGTGGATTGTTTACCTTACACACTTTGCTTAAAACAGTTGTCTGTTGCTTGCAACTTAATACTGGAGGGGGTTCGGATGATAACCTGAACGTGGACTTCTAGTCATAGATGCAGTTGGATGGCGGTCTATGTATATTGTTGTATTGCCCAATCGAATCTTATAGGATCTTTTTGTCTAGTACTGCATTGTTATGCCTTGCTCAGTTCCTGTCAATTGCCCTGCTGTAATTTGTTTACCCTTCATGCCATGCTGTTTATCTAAGGAGAGCACCTCTTGTGAACTATGGACCCGGTCCAATCGTTACCATTGATACACCTTCCACTGCTTACTTGCTGCAAATCACTCATCACCTTCCACACCATACAGCTAATCCTTGTTATAGCAACCGGTGAGACTGACAACCTCACTGTTCGTTGGGGCAAAGTCTTGAGTTTGTGTTGTGCAGGTTTCGACGTTGCTTGCAACACTTGTGTGACGTTTCCTTCCTCCTACTGGTTCGATAACCTCGGTTTCTTACTGAGGGAAGACTTGCTGCTGTGCTGCATCACACCTTGCTCTTGGCGTTTCCCGACGAAGCGCTCCTACATCAACCAAGCGCATCAAAATCATATCTCTCTCTAGGCTCAGGTGAGCTAACAGGTGTAACAGTGTCTTCACTAGGAGTTTCAGTATTTCCTAGACTAGCCATAGTAGCATCTAGGAAATTACCTAATGAACCACTCGCATCAAGCACAGTAGAAGTAACTTGGTGAGTATCAAAAGCAGTTTCAGATTTAGCAGTAGTAGCACTGTGTGTAGCATGTGTATGTGGTGGTGGTGTAACAAGCTTACTTATAACAGACGGTGAATCAAGAGCATCAGAGATGTTTAGGACCGAACCTCTTCTTGTGGTGGATGGTAAAATAGGAAACTTTCCATCACGAGATTTTCCCATGATGAAAGGAGTAGCAGTGAACAATAATAGATCCAAGTGAACTTACAAATAAAGCTATGCTCCCCGGCAACGGCGGCAGAAAATAGTATTGATGACCCACAAGTATTGGGATCGCAACCGTCTTCGAGGGTAGTATTACCCAATTTATTGATTCGACACAAGGGAAGCCAAAGAATACTTGCAAGCCTTAGCAACTGAGTTGTCAATTCAGCTGCACCTGAAAATAGTTCTTGCTCACAGAAGTTTATCAGTAGAAACTGTTTTGTAGTAGCAATAGCAAAGTAACAGCGGCAGCAAAACAGGAGCAATAGTAACAATAGTGGCAAATAGTAGGATATGAGCGCGGTAGGCATAGGGATGGATGGACGAGCATTGCATGGACGAGTCTAAACATGTAACTTCAAGATCTAGGGCAATTGCAGATACATAAGAATAAGCATCCAAGTGCTAAACAATTATAGGCATGTGCTCCATATATAGTCATGCATGCTCGCAATGAGAACTTGCACAACATATTTTGTCCTGCCAGCCCGTTGCAGCGGGGCCTCTAGGGAACTACTGGCAATTAAGGTGCTCCTTTTAATAGAGCACCGGAGCAAAGCATTAACACTCCGTGAACACATGTGATCCTCACATCACAGCCATCCCCTCCGTTTGTCCCAATTTCTGTCACTTCGGGGCCTTTGGATCCGGACAATGATATGTGTACACAACTTGCAGATAAGATCACAAACAATACTATCATAATGATTCAATAATAAGTTCACATCTAAGATCATGGCACTCGGGCCGTAGTGACAAGCATTAAGCACAACAAGTTGCAACAGAGTCAAATAGCACTAATAGAGATACTAGGCACCATGCCCTAACAATCTTATTCCATTACATGATAGAACTCATCCAATACCTACCATCCCCATAGCCTACAGCAGGGGATTACTCACTCAATGGATGAGGGAATCATGGATGGTTGATGGAGAGACGTTGGTGATGACGATGGCGATCATCCTCTCAAAATTTCCTGTCCCGACAGGGTGCGAGAACAGATATTCTGGTTCCGAATCACGGTTTCAGGTGGTGGCGGCGCAGCGGAACTCTTTTTAGAAAAACGTCGAACCCCCTGAGTTTTTAGGTAAAGAGGCATATTATAGGCGAAGAGGGAGGCCGAGGGGGTGCCTGGGGTGGCCACACCCTCTCCAGGCGCGACCAAGCCTGGCTCCTGCGGCTGGGGGGTGTGGGCCCCCCAGGGCCCCACTCCGTCTCGTACTCTGGCTCCGTGAGTCTTCTGGTGAAATAGGATTTTTGGCATATTTTCCGGGATTTTTCCTGATAGTTGATTTTCTGCACAAAAAATAGACACCAAGTTAATTCTGCTGAAAACAGCGTCAGTCCGTGTTAGTTGTATCCAATATCATACAAGTTTAGAGGAGAAACAATAGCAAAAGTGTTCGGGAAAGTAGATACATTTTGGACGTATCAGGGACACATCTTGGTATTAACTAATTTCAGTTAAATCCCTACGATTCCCTTGTGTAACCTCGCTAATCTCTCTGCAATTCCATGTCTTAGGATCACCCCAAGGATGCCGAGTATCTGAAAAAGCTTGTCGCCAACTATAGGCAGATGGAGGCCATCTTCTCCTTCGGCCTTGCCACTTGCAGGTTTGCAATGGGCTCCAGTGAGCCTCTTGGCGAGCCAAGCCCTGAATACATGCAGACACAGGAGTCGGAGACAGTGGTGATTGATGACGAGGCCGAGACCGATGTCGCCGCAGGTTCTCCTGCTATCGGCATTGGTCAAGGCGATAGCACAAATGCCTACGTTGCTGGTGGCTTCGATCCTTGGAATAAGAGGAAGAGGTTGCTACTGGGAGAGGAGGACATCGTCGCCATCACCCGCATGACTGAGGCCGTGAAAGCGTGGAGACTTCCATCACCACTACTTCCCCTCCTGATGTGCACCTAGCTCTGTACGACGCCGTCATGGCCACCAAAGGGTACCGCCCTGAGGCTCTGATGGTGGCGCTCAGCCACCTCTTCGACAACAGGGCTATGGGCAACGACTTTGTTCAGATGGCGGACGACCACAGGGATCTCTGGCTTAGGACCTTCCTTGTCAAACACTACTACGTGTAGTTCTTGCCCCCTGATCATGGATATGGTGGCGGTAGTGCATGCATGATGAAGAAGAAGTTGTATATTTTAAAGTAGTAGGGACTTGATGAAAACTTATGCCTGTTTACTATATGATGGTATATACTAACCCGTCACATGATGGAGAACTTATGCGGTGGTAGGATTACACCCCTTTTAATGTGGTGGGACACCATAGATGTTGGTGTTGTTCGATTGGATCATACTAACTTGGTAGGTCGGAATTGCTGCTGCTTGTGTCCATATGATCATGCATGCTTAACTAGTTTATGTTTATTGCCTTGTGTTGTTTGTGAACTTGATCTGTCTACTTTAGTTGTGATCCTTATATGTGTTGTCTTACAGAAATACAACCGGTATGTGGTCTACTACGACAAGCAGTCGGGAATCTACAAGACATGGAAGGAGTGCAGTCAACAAGTGACAGGTTACCAGGACAACCTTCATAAAGGGTTTAAGACTCTACAGCAGGCACAAAAGGCATCATCTAAGTTTTTAGCCGAGCGTCCACAGAATGCAGAGCCGTCACAATATATGAACATCAATTTCACTCCACCGCCATTAGTTCATCAACAAGTTCGTCCACATGAGCAGTTTTCACCTATAGGGGTGCAAGTATGATCAAAGATATCATCATCGTCGACCTGATCATGTGGATTGTGTACTACCAATTGCTCTGATTCATGTGAACGATCACGTAAGATCTTAAATCCTCATGACTAGTTGGTAAGCTCATCATTTTGCCATGTGAGATAACCATATCGGGCCGGATGTGGTCTTCGAAACGTGCACCTTTGCACCAGCCGATCCCAATCTGGGAAACTAAACAAAGTGGCCATATGGGTTCTTTAGGTGGGGAAACAAAAAACAGGCAGCCAAATAAACTGCCCATCCTGGCTGGAGGGCAATCTCCCCCCCCCCATGCAGCATCCACTGGCCAAGTGAGAAACCTGAAATTCCGATCCGAGTAACCAAACACGCCCTCGGTTACTCCGATCACAACAATTCATAGCTAGAACTCGCTGGATGTCAAGATTCGTATATATCTAGACATTTTAGGAGGGAGTAAATGTTTTGCTAACCAGTTTACATTTATCCCATAAAGAATAATTTTTTTTGAGAATATAAAAAATTGATTTAAAAAAAAGGTAGATTTGAGGTTTTCCTTTACGCTTGTGCATTTGTGACACATTTCATCCTACTTAGTGAGAAACTCTCCAAATTACCTCAATTGTTGCCGATTTTACTTCTTGTAGAAATTTCATGTTTCATTAGGTGAAGGAGACCTATATAACTCTGATTTCGTGATCTGAGTCGTCTTGTCCCGTCAACCTGCACCGATTCTACCTGACATAACATGGCAAAATCTAGAATAGGTCCTACTTATAATTTTTTTGACTCTTTGTATAGCTGCTGATTATGATTAATAGATTGCTAAAATTTTACAGAAAATTTGAGAATTTGGAAGATTTTTTCACTAGTCAGTAGAAACGCGAAGGAAGAAGTAGGGAGACAGTTACTCCCTCCTTTCACTAATGTTAGAAATTTTAGATATTTCAAAGTGGACCATATACACCATAAAATGAGTGAACTTACAAACTAAAACATGTCTAACACATGTGCTTTTGATCTACAACTGTCATCTTTAGCGATGGTTGTTCTCTTTTGCGCGGATGATTTAGGGCCTTAGCACGATTATTTTTTGTTTGTTTACTACGACAAACTTTACTAGTATAAGGTTTATCCGACTTCAATGATGAAGGAACGAGGACAACTATTCGTCTTTGTTTCGTGCTAGTACATCGTTATGTGGTTTAAAGACATATTTATTATGTGATTCAAGAATTTATTATAATTTTATTACTTTAAAACTCTTTAATAAACTCTTTATAATTTTGAAAAAAAAGAACACATAGTAGAAGAGCTCCCTGAACATGACCGGTGTGTGGAAAGGGTTGTAACTCATAAGCTAACTTTCTCAATAGATAATAAATTAATAATAATCAAAACCAAAAACAAATATCAACACACATCTAAAAAAACGAATATCAACACGGTGATATATCATCGAGCATACACTTCGTACGAACGTAATGTACGTGTCCATAAGTGCAGGGCCGGTCCTGAGATTTCGGGGGCCTGGTGTGAAACGAATTTTTTTTGTATATATGAGATAATGAAAAATAAATATTATAAGTATACTCCAACTATAATATTCATATAGAAATAACAATGTTTACATAATACCTTAAAATTTCTTCAGAAAATTTAGAAGCAAAGTTCGAAAATTACAATGAAAAATAAACAGGAAAAAGTTTAGAAACATGAGAAAACAATCACGAATACTGCTGAAACACAATTTTAGTATGTAAGAAAAATCGCAAGAGATAATATTTTTAGAATAAGCAGAAACAATGTTTAGAGATATGAGGAACAAAGTCATAAAAAATATAAATCTAATTTAAGCACGATAGAAGGTAAAGAAAAAATAAAATTGAAAGGAAAAGGCGTGAAATAAATATACTGTTGAATAAAAGAGCAATTTACCAAGTGAATTATCCATAATAAACGCTAGATAAAATATGATTAGAATAATAGGCAATATACTAATCATGTGAAATAGAGAATACATATTAAGGCATATAACCAAACAAACTGTAAGGCGTAAAACTTTAGATACGATCAAAACAAGATTGATAAAGAAGATATACACGGCAGTAGCAGAAGAGGAACCGCCGACGTTAGAACCGTCATTGGCCATGTCGTCGAGGAAGAGGGTGATGATGTCAGGGAAGAAGTCCTCGTCGGGGAAGACGTCGCCATAGTCGCTATCCGTGAAGGAGTCCGTGACGAAGCCAGTAGTTGTGCCGATAGCGCTATCCAAAAACCTTATCACCCTTCTCCCGTACAGGACTCGAAGCAGCGGGGTCTCGGAGGCCTATTGTCCCGGCTCGCGGTGCACGCTGCAAGACGAGATGGGGAAGATCTAAGTAGCGCAGTTCTCTCTAACTGTAGGCGCAAAGGATGTGTGGTAGTGTATCTGAGAGGAGGCGCGACCTCTCTCTTATATAGACATAGAGGGGTAGGCAGACAGGCTGTGCAGAAGATAAAACGAACGGACAGAAGTTGAAGCGAACAGGCGGCTGTCGTATTAAAAGTTCACTCGAGAAAAACATTTTAACTTTTGTACGACTTTTCATATACCATTCATGTGTGGCAAAATAAAGCTTGACTCGGCGAGATTTACGCAACCCGCGGCGCGCGCGTCGTGACGTGATGTGACGTGACGTGACGAGGCGTGGCGTGGCGAGCGAGAAGGAGGAGCGCGCGTGTGGAACTCTATCCTTCTCCTTCTCACCCTTTTTACCAAGTGGTAAGAGAGCTCAACTTATAAGCTGGTCCAACTTCCACTCAACTAGCAACGTGGGACTAAACATTTGTCCCAGCTCTTGCCTTGCATGAATGGGCCAAATGGGCCTTTAGGATTTCAGGAATTTATTGGCATATAATAAATAGGCTGGGCCTATTTAGGCAAAAATTCCAACAATCCCCCCAGATCCCAGAGGCACATGAAGTTTGCCTTTGGTTCCAAAACATTGTTTATATACAGGTATTGTAGTGGAGACTATTAAGTTGAACTTCCACCTAGAGCTTTATGTTATACTAGGCTGCAACTTGTACAGTGTACTATGCCTTGAACTTCAAGTTTGCCGCGAACCTAGCTTTACAAAATGTCTTGACCGATACTAGGCTACCGTGGGACTTCCCGCGGGTGGAGCGTATACGTTATACTCCATGACCTTTTATGAATTTATTAGAGAGCACCCTACTCTCATAGACTGCGGAGTTTTAACAGTCAGACTCATATAGGTGTGTTCTTCAAAAGATGTTCTGCAGGACAACATCTTTCCTTAGGATACAACACTTAGAACACATTAAGATAATAGATCAACTTGCCGTGTAGAATAGGAAAGTATTGCATCTTTATGAAGTGGTGTTTATTAAAGTAGGGATACTTTCCTCTTAGCTAACCAACAGCTTGTCTCCCAATCCTAATTCACGGGATCTCCGATCACATAGAGTGGTTTACCACTGTGGAAAGCTCAAATTGTGGGTCTCATACCCATCTCCTTCGACGCATTTTCTATCACGTTGCGTGATAGACCATTTGTGAAGGGATCTGCCAAGTTTTTAGATGTTTGGATATAATCCAATGCAATAACTCCGGAGTTTCTCATTTTCCTGACAGATTTCAGTCTCCTCTTCACATGTCTTGATGACTTCATATTATCCTTAGAACTATTTACCTTGAAAATCACAGTTTGATTATCGCAGTTCATAAGGATTGCAGGTATTGGTTTTTCAACCACAGGCAAGTTCATTAAGAGTTCATGAAGCCACTCTGCTTCAACAGTGGCTGTGACTAATGCTGTGAGTTCTGCTTCCATAGTTGACCTCGTTAAGATGGTCTGCTTGCAAGACTTCCAAGAAACAACGCCACCAGCAAGTGTGAATACATATCCACTCGTGGCCTTTATCTCGTCAGCATCAGATATTCAATTTGAATCATTATAACCCTCTAGTACCCTCGGATACCCGGTATAGTGTATGCCATATCTCGCAGTGCCTTTTAGATATCGCATAACTCTCTCAAGAGCATGCCAGTGATCATCTCCTGGATTTGAAACAAATCGACCGAGTTTGCTTACAGCAAAGGCGATGTTAGGCCTCGTGGCACTAGCTAAATACATAAGCGAGCCAATGATTTGAGAGTATGTCAGTTGGTCTCTAGCATTTCCTCGATTCTTTCGAAGCAACACACTAGGATCATATGGTGTAGGAGAAAACTTGAAGTCTCTATACCCGAAACGACTCAAGATCTTTTACACATAGTGGGACTGAAGCAGTGTAATCCCACCATCATCATCTCTCAATAGCTTGATGTTTAGGATGACACAGCTAATCCCAGATCCTTCATCTCAAAGGAACGAGATAAGAAATATTTGACCTCCTTAATTGCATTAAGGTTGGTTCCTAAAATCAGTATGTCATCAACATACAAACAAAGGATGACTCCCTCACCCCCACCATGGCGATGGTACACACATTTATTAGCTTCATTTACAACAAAGCCTGCAGCAGTTAAAGTTCTTTCGAACTTCTCATGCCATTGCTTAGGGGCTTGTTTTAGGCCATATAAAGACTTCAACAACTTGCACAGCTTTCCTTCTTGACCATTTACCACAAAGCCATCTGGCTGATCCATGTAAATTTCCTCATCCAAATCTCCATTAAGGAAAGATGTCTTAACTTCCATTTGATGAACGAGAAGACCATGAGAGGCAGCCAATGAGAGCAATACTCGAATGGTGGTCAATCTGGCAACATGTGAGTAAGTGTCAAAGAAGTCTTCACATTCCTTTTGAGTATATCCATTGGCCACAAGTCGTTCCTTGTACTTCTCAATAGTACCATCAGGTCGAAGCTTTTGTAGGGTTCACAGCATAGAAAACAAAAAATTTCCTACGATGTGAACTATGTACCAAGATCTATCTATTAGATACAAACAACGGGCGGATGTATATCCGTAGAGAACATACCCTTGAAGACCGACAAAGCATAACGAGTTCAACTCGTGGTTGATGTAGACGATCTCTTGCCGATCTCAAGATCGAGAGGAAGTCCTAGCGCCGCAAATCAGCGGCGCATCCGTGCTCGCACACACGTTCGAGGCACCGAGCAACCTCCGCCTCCTCGCTCCAGCGATGCAGCGGAAGAACAACTCTTTCTTGCCGAATAGCCACCGGGAACATGTATCTCGCTAGTCCGAGACCATGGGGGGGTAAATTCTAGAGGGGGAGAGAGATCCTTCACGAGGAGGTGTGAGTGAGAAGTGAGAGGAGGGGCTCCTTTTATAGGAGGAGGGGGGAACCCCAAGGGGGTGGCCGGCGCATGGGGGCTGCCCCCTTGCCCTCCCCTCTTCATGTGGGTGGACACTCCACTCACAAAAATCCATTCATATGCCTCCACTCAAAATCCCACTCAAACTTGCCATTAAATTTCCACAAAATTTAATGCAAACTCTCATTAAATAAAACTCTTTTATTTTATTCAGAATTTTGTCAATTACTTTAATGACAAACATTCACAAATAACCCCTTGCTAGAATTCCATTTCACATGCATAACCACTTTATGCAATTTCACCCGAAAACCCGTTTCGGTATCTAGTGAAATAAATTCTTGCGCTTGTTTATTCTTTCGGCATGAAACATTTGCTCCAACTGGATGCCAGTGTCCCTTAAGTGTGTCACCCTACGGTTCGCGAATAATGCGGACATGATCGAGACCCTTCTCCGATCAATAATCAGTAGCGGGACCTGGAGATCCATACTGACTCCCACACATTCAACGATGACTTTTCCTGTGATCGTCGGAACCTTTTACGCTTGTATCTTAATCCCTTTGTTTCACGATATATTACATGTCCGAGATTCGATCATCGGTATATCCATACCTAGTTTGATCTCGTTACTGACATGCACTCTTTTCTCGTTCCCGTGATATAACATTCTAGTGATCAAATCACTTGCTTGCAAGCTAACCAATGTGATATCACCGAGAGGGCCCAGAGCATATCTATCCATCATCGGGATGAACAAATTCCACTCTTGATCCATGATTCTCAACATAACACTTTAGTAGTTCTGAAGCCATCTTTATAATCACCCAGTTACGAAGTGACGTTTGATGTCAACAAGAAACTCTTCTGGTGTTAGTGATTGGCATGATCTCATGGTCTAAGGATTAGGACTACTTCGTAGTTTGTTTATAGCAATATAAACTCAATGACTTTGATCGTAATGCTATACTTCGGATGAATGTTCATCACACCATTACACTAATGTTGTGATCTCGTTATTAACAACATCCAATGTCTATGATCAGGAAACCTTGATCATCTTGTTAATCAACGAACTAGTTTATGAGAGAGGCATAACTAGGAACTTTCTGTTTGTTTATTAAACACACATGTATTAACGTTTCCGTATTAATACAATTATAGCATGCAAAATAAACATCTATCATATACTTGGAATACACATAATAAACATTTTATTATTGCCTCTCAGGGCATATTCCCTTCAGTCTCCCACTTGCACTAGAGACAATAATCTAGTTACATTGTGATGTATCTAACACCCATGGAGTTCTGGTGTAGATCATGTTTTGCTCTAGGGAGAGTTTTAGTCAACAGATCTGCTACATTGAGATCCATATGTACTTTACAAATCTTTATATCTCCATCCTTGACATGCTCGCGGATGGAGTGAAACCGGCGCTTAATATGCTTGGAATGCTTGTGAGACCTTGGCTCTTTGGCATTGGCAATGGCACCATTGTTGTCACAATAGATCACCATTGGGTCCAACGCGTTTGCAACCACACCTAGTTCGGATATGAACTCCTTCATCCAAACTGCTTCCTGAGCCGCTTCTAAAGCAGCAACATATTCGGCCTCCGATGTTGATCCCGCCACCACAGGTTGTTTGGAGCTCCTCCAACTAACCGCTCCGCCATTCATGAGAAATACGTATCCGGATTGAGACTTAGAGTCATCCGGATCGGTGTCAAAACTAGCGTCGACATAACACTTAGCGATGAGCTCTTCTTCACCTCCGTATATAAGAAACATATCCTTAGTTCTTCGCAAGTACTTAAGGATATTCTTGACCGCTTTCCAGTGTTTTGAACCTGGATCCGATTGGTACCTACTAGTCAAACTAATAGCATGTGCCACATCCGGTCTTGTACATAGCATGGCGTACATTATAGAGCCTATGGCTGAAGCATAGGGGACTTTGTCCATTATCTCTCTTTCTTGCGCCGAAGCCGGACTTTGAGTCTTACTCAATGTCTTGCCTTGCAACATAGGTAAGAACCCCTTCTTACTTCCGTCCATTTTAAACTTCTTTAAAATCTTATCAAGGTATGTACTTTGTGATAGCCCTATTAGGCGCCTAGATCTATCTCTATAAATCTTTATGCCTAATATGTATGACGCTTCACCTAGGTCCTTCATTGAAAATTTGCTGTTTAGATAACTTTTAACACTGTTTAAAAGATCTATATCATTTCCGATCAATAATATGTCATCCACATATAATATCAGAAATGCCACATTGCTCCCACTCACTTTCTTGTAAATACAAGCTTCTCCATAAGTTTGGACAAATCCAAACTCTTTGATCACCTCATCAAAGCAGAGATTCCAACTTCGTGATGCTTGCTTCAATCCATAGATGGATCGCTGAAGCTTGCACACATGGTTAGCATCCTTAGGATCGACAAAACCCTTTGGTTGTATCATATACAACTCTTCTTCAATATTACCATTGATAAACGCGGTTTTGACATCCATCTGCCATATCTCATAATCGAAATATGCAGCAATTGCTAACATAATCCTAACTGACTTTAGCATCGCTACGGGAGAGAATGTCTCATCGTAGTTAACTCCTTGAATTTGTCGAAACCCCTTTGCGACAAGTCGAGCTTTATAGACGGTCACATTACCATCAGCATCAGTTTTCCTTTTGAAAATCCATTTGTTCTCCACGGCCTTTCGGTTGTGAGGTAATTCTACCAAGTTCCAAACTTGATTTTAATACATGGATTCCATCTCGGATTTCATGGCTTCTAACCATTTTTTGGAATCCGGGCTCATCATCGCTTCTTCATACGTCGCAGGGTCATCATTTTCATCAACCATGAAATTCATGACAGGATTTCCGTATAGCTTGGGAGCTGCACGTGTCCTGCTTGACCTGCGAGGTTTGGTAGTACTCCCTTTCGGAGTTTCATGATCATTATCATTAGTTCCCTCTTCAACAGGTGGAGCCAACTCCGGAACAACTTCTGGCGCTGCGCTACTCGCCATACTTTGAAGAGAAGGTTCAATAACCTCTTCGAGTTCTACCTTCCGACTACTCACACCTTTTGTGAGAAACTCTTTCTCTAGAAAGGATCCATTCTTGGCAACAAAAACCTTGCCCTCGGATCTATGATAGAAGGAATACCCAATAGTTTCCTTAGGGTATCCTATGAAGACGCATTTTTCTGCTTTGGGTTCGAGTTTATCCGGTTGAAGTTTCTTCACATAAACATCGCATCCCCAAACTTTAAGAAATGACAGCTTAGGTTTGTTTCCAAACCACAATTCATATGGTGTCTTTTAAACGGATTTAGATGGTGCCCGATTTAAAGTGAATGCAGCAGTTTCTAGTGCATAACCCCAAAATGACAACGGCAAGTCCGTCAGAGACATCATAGATCGAACCATATCTAATAAAAGACGATTACGACGTTCCGACACACCATTTCTCTGTGGTGTTCCGGCAGGCGTGAGTTGTGAAACAATTCCACACTCTTTCATGTGAGTGCTAAATTCGTAACTTAGATACTCACCTCCACGGTTGGACCGTAGAAATTTGATCTTTCTATTACGATGATTTTCCACTTCATTCTGAAATTCCTTGAACTTTTCAAAGGTTTCAGACTTGTGTTTCATCAAGTAGATATAACCATACCTACTCAAATCATCTGTGAAAGTAACAAAATAACGACATCCACCTCGCGCCGACACACTCATTGTACCACATACATCAGAATGTATGATTTTCAATAAATTTGTCGCCCGTTCCATTGAACCGGAAAACAACGTTCTAGTCATCTTGCCAATAAGGCATGGCTCACATGTATCAAATGATTCAAAATCAAGTGATTCCAAAAGTCCATCCGAATGGAGATTCTTCATGCGTTTAACGCCAATATGACCTAGACGGCAGTGCCACATATATGCAGATATATCATCATTAAGTTTAATCCTTTTAGCATCAATATTATGAACATGTGTAACATTATCATCGAGATCTAATATAAATAAACCATTCATCATCGATGCATGACCATAAAAGATTTCATTCATATAAATAGAACAACCATTGTTCTCGGATTTAAATGAATAACCACTTCGCATCAAACACGATCCAGATACAATGTTCATGCTCAGTGCAGGCACCAGATAACAATTATTCAACTTTATAACTAATCCCGACGGAAAATGGAGAGGCAGCGTTCCGACGGCGATCACATCAACGCTTGATCCATTGCCGACACGCATCTTGACCTCACCCCTTGCTAGCGGTCGCTTGTTCCGCAGCCCCTGAATATTAGCAACTGAACTGGTATCAAATACCCAGGTGCTACTGCGAGCACTAGTCAAGTACACATCAATAACATGTATATCATATATACCTTTGTTTGCCTTGCCGGCCTTCTTGTCTGCCAAATACTTGGGGCAGTTGTGCTTCCAGTGGCCAGTCCCCTTACAATAGTAGCACTCGGTATCAGACTTAGGTCCAACTCGGGGTTTCTTTTCAGGCACAGCAACAGGTTTGCCGCCCTTACTTCCCTTCCGTTTTCCTTCTTGTCTTTCTTGAAACCAGTGTTCCTATTGATCATCAACACTTGATGTTCCTTTTTGATCTCCACTTCTGCAGTTTTAAGCATTGATAGAAGCTCGGGGAGAGACTTCTTCATGCCTTGCATATTATAGTTCATCACAAAGCTCTTATAGCTAGGTGGCAGAGACTACAGAACATGATGGATGCCTAAGTCAATGGGAATCGTTATTCCCAAGGACACAAGCTTATCGGCGTAACCCGACATCTTGAGTACATGCTCACTAACGGAGCTGTGCTCTTCCATCATGCAGCTAAAGAACTTTTCTGAAGCGTTGTAGCTCTCTACAGCAGCATGTGTGTCGAAAATAATTTTCAACTCACCCATTGTATCAAATGCATTGCCATTTCGAAACACTTTCGAAGTTCCGGCTCTAGCCCATACAATATGCCGGAATGAACTAAGTTGTGGTCCTCCTGACGAGTCTGATAGACATTCTTCTCCTCGTCAGGGGCATCCTCAAAAGGTGGGGGGCCTAGTGGTGCTTCTAGCACGTATTGCTTTTGTGCAGCAGAGAGGAGAATCCTCAAATTCATGGCCCATTCGGTAAAGTTGCTACCGTTCGTTGCTAGTTTCTCTTTCTCCATGAACACATTGAAATTAAAAGAAGGTGGTGCCATCTACAACAAAATTTGTAAAGTTTAGACTAAGTGTATGATAGATTGAGTTCAACTAATCCATATTACGAATGAACTCCCACTCAAAAACGACATCCCTCGTGCCTTTTTGGTGATTGCATGAACCAAATCCACTATACCAAGTCCGATCATCACGTGAGTCGGTATAGCTTCAAAGGCGAGCATCAAATGGGCATCATATCAACTATAGGACTCATGCTTAACCTTTCGGTCCGTGTTCCGAGGCCATGTCTGTACATGCTAGGCTCGCCAAGTTAGAACCTTAGTATTCGCGTGTGTAACTATTTTACACCCGAAATATGGTCGTGGATCCAAGAACACCCGATCATCACGTGATGTCTTGGAACGACGAAACATAATCGGTGCATACTAAAGAAAGAACACATTCTTATCTTGATATTTAAATGAGGGATCATCTTATTATGCTAAAAAAGCGCTAAACAAGTAATATAATATGCTATCAAACATCACATGTTTATTAGTGAAATGTTATGGTTCCCGTAGATGATCTCTATCATGTGCATCGTGGTATGATCACTATCATACCTATATGTGTAAATCCAAGGTCTATGGAGTTCACACGCTATGTGTGTTGTAAGAGTATCATCTCATACTTTTACTTACAACATCACCATATCATAACACTAGCCCAGCAATAATCTAAACTAGACGCCTCTAATTTATCCATTGCAAGTTTTACGTGGCTTAGGGCTTTCGAGATAGAACCGTTCTTAACTACGAACATGAACCATAACGAGGATAACCAAATTGTTGACAACTCGTTGCAAAATAGATATTGACTATAGTAGGAGAGCCAGACACCCGCTAGCCACTTATGCAAACTAGTTGCATGTCAAGCGTGGAACAGGTCTCATGTGCAAGGACATGTAAAGTTTGTCCGGGCCGCTTCATCCCACTATGCCACCAATATCCAAAATTACAACAAAGGAGAAACAACATGATCATCATCGCCCACATACTCATATGTGTACTACCCGTGTAAAGCATCTACGCATAGATCCGGCTCTGATACCACTGTAGGGTTCGCATCATAGAAAACAAAAAATTTCCTACGATGTGAACTATGTACCAAGATCTATCTATTAGATACAAACAACGGGCGGATGTATATCCGTAGAGAACATACCCTTGAAGACCGACAAAGCTTAACGAGTTTAACTCGTGGTTGATGTAGACGATCTCTTGCCGATCTCAAGATCGAGAGGAAGTCCTAGCGCCGCAAATCAGCGGCGCATCCGTGCTCGCACACACGTTCGAGGCACCGAGCAACCTCCGCCTCCTCGCTCCAGTGATGCACGGAAGCACAACTCTTTCTTGCCGAATAGCCATCGGGAACATGTATCTCGCTAGTCCGAGACCATGAGGGATAAATTCTAGAGGGGGAGAGAGATCCTTCACGAGGAGGCGTGAGTGAGAAGTGAGAGGAGGGGCTCCTTTTATAGGAGGAGGGGGAACCCCAAGGGGGTGGACGGCACATGCGGGCTGCCCCCTTGCCCTCCCCTCTTCATGTGGGTGGACACTCCACTCACATAAATCCATTCATATGCCTCCACTCAAAATCCCACTCAAACTTGCCATTAAATTTCCACCAAATTTAATGCAAACTCTTATTAAATAAAACTCTTTTATTTTATTCAGAATTTTGTCAATTACTTTAATGAAAACATTCACAAATAACCCCTTGCTAGAATTCTATTTCACATGCATAACCACTTTATGCAATTTCACCCGAAAACCTGTTTCGGTATCTAGTGAAATAAATTCCTGCGCTTGTTCATTCTTTCGGCATGAAACTTTTGCTCCAATTGGATGTCGGTGTCTCTTAAGTGTGTCACCCTACGGTTCGTGAATAATGCGGACATGATCGAGACCCCTCTCGGATCAATAATCAGAAGCGGGATCTGGAGACCCATACTGACTCCCACACATTCAACGATGACTTTCTTGTGATCGTCGGAACCTTTTATGCTAGTATCTTAATCCCTTTGTTTCACGATATATTACATGTCCGATATTCGATCATCGGTATCTCCATACCTAGTTTGATCTTGTTACTGACATGCACTCTTTTCTCGTTCCCGTGATATAACATTCTAGTGATCAAATCACTTGCTTGCAAGCTAATCAATGTGATATCACCGAGAGGGCCCAGAGTATATCTATCCGTCATCGGGATGAACAAATTCCACTCTCGATCCATGTGCCTCAACATAACACTTTATTAGTTCGGAATCCATCTTTATAATCACCCTGTTACGGTGTGACGTTTGATGTTATCAAGAAACTCTTCCGGTGTTAGTGATTGACATGATCTCATGGTCTAAGGATTAGGATCACTTCGTAAGTTGTTATAGCAATATAAACTCAATGACTTTAATCGTAATGCTATACTTCGGATGAATGTTCATCACACCATTACACTATTGTTGTGATCCCGTTATTAACTACATCCAATGTCCATGATCAGGAAACCTTGATCATCTTTTTAATCAACGAGCTAGTTTATGGGAGAGGCATAACTAGGAACTTTCTGTTTGTTTATTAAACACACATGTATTAATGTTTCCGTATTAATACAATTATAGCATGCAAAATAAACATCTATCATATACTTGGAATACACATAATAAACACTTTATTATTGCCTCTCAGGGCATATTCCCTTCAGCTTTTTCTTAAACACCCACTTGCACCCTACAGGTTTGCACCCATAAGGGCGATCAGTGATCTCCCATGTTCCATTAGCTAAGATGGAATTCATCTCACTATGGACGGCTTCCTTCCAGTAGTCAGCACTAGGAGATGCATATGCTTCTGAAATGGAAGTGGGAGTGTCATCCACAAGGTACACAATGAAATCATCACCAAAGGACTTTGCAGTCCTCTGTCTCTTGCTCCTTTTAGGAATTTCATTATCATCCTCCTTAGGACTTTCAGAGTGTTCAATTGGAATGGTAGGTTCACAGAATGTAGTAAATTCCTGATTAGATGAACTAGGTATCTCCGGATTTGATGAGTTAGGTTTTCATTGGAAAGATATCCTCAAAGAAAGTCGCATCAGTCGACTCCATGATTGTACCAACATGAATGTCAAGCACTTCAGATTTTACTATCAAGAATCTATAACCAATGCTATGAAAAGCATAGCCTAGAAAAACACAATCAATGGTTTTTGGTCCAAGCTTGCGCTTCTTGGAGATTGGTACATTAACCTTTGCCAAACAACCCCAAGTACGTAAGTAAGAGAGTTTTAATCTTTTCTTCTCCCATTCTTCGAATGTAGTAATTTCTTTATTCTTTGTGGGAACTCGGTTTAGGACATGACACGCAGTCAATAGTGCCTCCCCCACCATTCCTTAGAAATACCCGATGTGTCTAACATGGCGTTAACCAAATATGTTATAGTATGATTCTTTCTTTTGGCTACTCCATTTGACTGGGGTGAGTAGGGAGGCGTCCTCTCATTAATTATGCCATATTCCGCACAAATGGAAAAATACTCTCCACCACGATCAGACCTAAGCCTCTTAATCTTTCGATCAAGTTGATTTTCTGCCTCAGCTTTATAGATTTTAAAGAAACTCAAAGCCTCATCTTTTGATTTCAGAAGATACACATGACAATATCTCGTAGAGTCATCGATCAAAGTCATGAAATATTTCTTTCCACCTTTTGTCAACACACCATTCATCTCACAAAGATCAGAATGTATGAGCTCTAGTGGTGTTAAATTTCTCACTTCTGCAGTCGTATGTGACTTGCGAGGTTGTTTAGCTTGCACGCAGACTTGGCACTTAGATCCCTTAATAGTTGTGAAATCAGGTATTAAATTCATTTTGGCTAGCCGCGTCATACAACCAAAATTAATATGACAAAGACGAGAGTGCCGAACATTTGATTCAAAATTCGTGTAAATATGATTAACAACTTTATTACCAATGTCTGATAGAGATAAGCGGAACAAGCCTCCGCACTCATAGGCTTTACCAACAAAGGTTCCATACTTCGAAATTACAAATTTATTGGACTCGAATACAATCTTGTAGCCATCTCGGCACAGAAGAGATCCGCTAAAAAGATTTTTATTTATTGAGGAAACATGATGCACGTTCTTCAGGCGCACGGTCTTTCCAGAAGGGAACTTCAGATCGACCATACCAACACCATGAACAGAAGCATGCGAGCCGTTCCCCATCAGCATGGTTTGAGTCCCTCTGACCTGATATGAAGAAAACATGGAAATATCAGAACAGACATGTACATTAGCGCCCGTGTCAATCCACCAATCAGAAGAATGACATAATGAAAGAACATTAGGTAATATACCATACCCAACATCTTTCATCTCAACGTCGCCCATGACAACATTAGCAGTCTTGCTGCCATTCCCATGCTGGCGCTTGTCAAAGCGGTTGCGACAATAAGGAGCCCAATGATTAGGATCACCGCACACATGACAAGCACCTTTCCTCTTATCAGTCTTCTTCTTGAAGCTGGTGGACTATGAGGCCTTGTTCTTTCCATCGAACTTTCCTTTGTCGTCAAACTTGCCTTTGTTCTTGAACTTGTGAGGCTAGAAGTTCCTTTTCTGTACCAGATTGGCATTATAACCTCCCTCGGTACCTCGAGCACGTGTGTCTTTTGCTCTCGCCTTCTCTTTCACATCAAGAGTCCCAATGAGATCCGTCACGGAGAACTCTTGTCTCTTGTGCTTCAGAGAAGTAGCAAAATTCCTCCATGACTGGAGAAGTTTGGCAATAATGCCTCCGGAAACAAACGTGTCCGGTAACACACAAGTGAAGTGCTCAAACTCCCTGGCAAGTGACTGTATCTCATGAGCCTGCTCCACAATGGTGCGGTCATCAACCATCTTATAGTCATAGAATTGTTCCATGACATACAGTTCACTGCCAGCATCGGAGACTCCAAATTTTCTCTCGAGTGCATCCCACATATCCGTGCCATTGCTAAATGACAGATATGAATCGACAATATTGTCGCCAAGGATGCTGATCAAGGCAGCCTTGAAAGTGGTATCAAGTTTTTGGAACGCCTCTTCCTGAGCGGGATTAAGTTCTCCCTCAGGTGCGCCATAGATGGCGTTATAGCAGCTCATGGTCTGAAACCAGAGCACTGTTCTCACACGCCATTGTTTGTAATTCACACCTTCGAACACAGGTGGCTTCATAGAAGCAACAAAGCCGCTTGGGGCAAATTGCCTGAAATAAGGTTTTTGGATTGTTGAATAAAAGAGCAATTTACCAAGCGAATTATCCATAATAAATGCTAGATAAAACATGATTAGAATAATAGGTAATATACTAATCATGTGAAATAGCGAATACATATTAAGGCATATAACCAAACAAACTGCAAGGCGTAAAACTTTAGATACGATCAGAACAAGATTGAGAAAGAAAATATACATGGCAGTAGCAGAAGAGGAACCGCCGGCGTTGAAACCGTCGTTGGCCATGTCGTCGAGGAAGAGGGTGCTGATGTCGGGGAAGAAGTCCTCATCGGGGAAGACGTCGCCGCAGTCGCTATCCGTGAAGGAGTCCGTGACGAAGCCAGTAGGCGCGCCGATAGCGCTACCCAGAAACCTTATCGCCCTTCTCCCGTACGGGACTCGAAGCAGCGGGGTCTCGGAGGCCTACTGTCCCGGCTCGCGGTGCACGCCGCAAGACGGGATGGGGAAGAACTAAGTAGCACAGTGCTCTGGAACTGTAGGCGCAAAGGATGTGTGGCAGTGTATCTCAGAGGAGGCGCGACCTCTCTCTTATATAGACATATAGGGGTAGGCAGACAGGCTGCGCAGAAGATGAAACGAACGGACAAAAGTTGAAGCGAACAGGCGGCAGCCCACCGGACAGCCTCCACTCAGTTCATATTTATTTAGCTCGTATTAAAAGTACACTCGAGCAAAACGTTTTAACTTCTGTACGACTTTTCATATACCATTCATGTGTGGCAAAATAAAGCTCGGCTCGGCGAGATTCTCGCAACCCGCGGCGCGCGCGCATCGTGACATGACGTGACGAGGCGAGACGAGGCGTGGCGTGGCGAGGCGAGCGAGGAGGAGGAGCGCGCGTGTGAAACTCTCTCCTTCTCCTTCTCATCATTTTTATCAAGTAGTGAAGAGCTTACCTTATAAGCTAGTCCAACTTTCACTCAACTAGCAATATGGGCTAAACATGTGCCAGCTCTTGTCTTGCATGAATGAGCTAAATGAGCCTCTAGGATTTCAGAAATTTATTGGCATATAATAAATGGGCTCGGCCTATTTAGGCAAAAATTCCAACGTATATAAAGAAAAAACATGAAAAAAGATGAAAGGGAATGAAAAAGAAAGAAAATACGTAATGAAACTTATGTAAGAAAAATAAAGAAAAAGAAAAGAAACATTGGTTGATGTGTTAAAAAGAACCCGTCTAGTATGTCTTTAATCGGTATACCGACATCTTTTCGAGTGATGCGAGGATCGATAGTCTAGCAACCCCCAAAATTACATGCTTTAAACATGCTCGGCCCACTGTCGATTTTCTTTAACGAAATCGTAATAGGAAACGGTCGACGGACTCGAAAACGAATGAGGCGATCGATCGATCGGTCTAGGACTGGCCACTAGTAGAGCGTTGCCGACGGGCCTAATAAAAAATCTTTTTTCACATTTATATTAGACTTATATTTTTTTAGCCCCTAATTTTTCGGACGCGCGGCAACCCCCGGGGGCCGGGCCTGCGTAAGTGCTTGCTGTCCCTGTCATCAGCGCGACAGACACTGTTTATCTCGTCCGTGTACGTACACGTACGTAGGGTCCGTGCATCATCATTCACACCGAATCGATACACGGCGGCATGGCGCCATCCTCCCCGGTCTCCGCGCGCGCTCATAATGAACACGTACTGTACGGGATAACGGTTATCCTTGCGACGAAGGTGCGTACGTGCGTGCGTGCGCGGCATGAGATCGACGCCGCTGGCGCTGGCATCGCCTGACGGTGCCCGGTACCTCCGGGTCTACGCCACGCGCGCGGTGCACGTACGGAGACGGGCGCGCGTTGCAATACGGCTCCAGCTGTACGGATCGGAGCACAGTGCCGGTACTGCAATCATATGTGATAGGAGGATTAGATCAATCGAGACGGACATTTATCTGTGAAAGACGGTGCCACACAAGTTCATGCTATAGTAGCTAATCAGAGCGGGTACAATTAATAGTTCTTAGTCACCAGGCTATAAACTATTTCAGTTCGGCAAAATCTTATTAGGTGGAAATGAGGGAAAGCGGAGCCGGCGATATACCAGACTATCGCCTGGTTACACCCTGCTACTAGCGCTAGACAGGCGCGTGCATGCATTTTATATCGCTGGCCAATTTCGAATCAGACAAACATTAAATACAGTACTTGAATAATTAATTAGAGTCAATCTAAGAACCAACTTATTGTATGGATGATCTTTTGTGATGACTCTAATTGAGTTGGCATGGGCTTGTACCAGCAGCCGGCTACGTTATTGCTCTTGCTCTCATGTGTTGCATTTGCGTATCCACAGGGTGACATACACTTGTATAACTTTTAAACGGCCATGCTTGCAATGGAGTATATATATACTGTAATCCCGTTGCCGCCGTGCATCTCGGGTATCAGGTTTATATCCATTAAAATGGGACTAAACATCTAACAAATTAAGCTCACGTTTACTCTAGGAGGGTCCTGTTCTCGCTGTCAGCTGTAGGGATGGAATTGGAGCGAAAAGTTTCCGTCTTTTTCGCGAAAAAACGAAAGTGGAATAAATATACGAAAACGGAAACAAAAATAGAACCACCCGTAACAGACATGGAAATGGAATTTGAATTTCCATTTTAGGGTTGTTGTGCATGGCCAAATCCAACCAACGGACCTCGTCAAGCCAAACTTGCAAAGCATCTCATTCCTAACCGGTGACAATGTAATCCTTGTATGAATTCGAGAAGCCTTTTACAATTTGATCTTTCTCTTATTTCCTTGTAAAGCTAGAAATGTGCTAATATCTAGGAACAATTTTGTTTGTTTGCTGGAATGCTTGAGATTTTTTTGCATGATTTCAGGGTTCTTCTGGTTCCGAGTAAAATCTGCGTCACTCATCGTACCATATTTGGTCTATATTTGTTTTTAGCAGTATCTACTTTCATTTTTGTTTTCGACGTTTTTATATTTGTTTCCGCTTTCTAAAAAAATATAGCACCACTTAGTTCCGTTTTTCATCCCTAGTCGTCACTAAGGATTTCTCCTCGAGCCACACCGTGTCGCACGTTATGCCAGAGTTATCGGTGGCCGCCGCCGCAACGGTCGTGTGCACGTGGCGCTGGTAACGCACATGGCGATGGTAACGCCTGACAACCATGTCACGGTCCACATGGCTGCGTACCTAAGAGCAACTCTAGCGGATACTAAAAAAAAAGTCCAAAACCGTATTTTTTCGGCGATTTTACGGTTTCAGTTCGGTTCCGCGCGGCGTGCAGCTAACGCAAAGCGGTTTCGGCCCGTAAAAATTTAACTGTGGCCCAAGAAAAGTCTAGGCCGCGCGGTATATTTACGGTAGCTGCGGAGCAAACCGAAGCCAAACCCTATCCTCTCCGCCGCCCTCGCTCGCTATCTCCGCCGCCGCCGGCGAACCTCCAGCCATCAGATCAGCCCGTTCCACCGCACAATCCGCGCCGCCGTCGCCGCCATTCCCTCCGCCACATCGCCATGAACCCTGTCCCCCTCCCTCGCCCTCGCGCTACGGCTCCCATGGCCAGCGGTTGAAGTCGCGCGCGGAGCTCGAGAAGATCCGCTCCATGGCCGCCAAGAAGCACGCAGCGAAGCGGTACACGAAGCACATGGCTCCTATGACTCCCTCGCTCGCGCCGTACGCCGACTACGGCTCCTCCGGTGCGGGGAGCAGCCGCGGCCGCCGCGCTCCGTCGCCGACGTCCTCCTCGTCCTACGACAGCCAGAAGAGCTACTACCGCGACTATATGACGAACGAGCACACCGAGTCGTCGGATTAGAGCGACGGCGACCGGATCACCGCGCGCGACTTCATCGACAACGACGAGGACGAGGCGCGCATCACCTCGTCATCGAGCGCCAGAAGGCGGAGGCGGCGGCGGTGGAGCGGCTCCGGCGCAAGCAGGCAGCGGAGGCGGAGGGGGTCATCGTCGTCGACTCCGACGACGACGAGGAGTGAGCAGCTCCGGTGCAAGATCGACGCCGCTTCGAGACCCCGTTTGGGGCCGGATTTTGCATCTGCATTACACGCATCGGTCGTTTGTTATTTTTATTATGTAAATTATGTTGTTTGTGATGTTTAACTGAATCTTAAACTATGAATATGGCGTTGTTCTTCTCTGAATTTTCCCGCGAATGCTTTTTTTCGTGAAGTTTTAAATGTTCAGTTTCAGTTTACGGTGTCTGCTCTGCGCGACGAATTGAACTTCGGCAAATCGCAAGTTCAGTCTACTAAACTATAGATTTTTTAGTTCGCGTTTTTCAGTATCTCCTAGAATTGCTCTAACATGTGGACACTGTTGCCGAAGCCGGCATGTCACCGTATTGGGTTGAACTACACGTGCGTGAGATGGATGTGGTGTATCATGTACTATGGATTACTAGTAAGTTACACGTGTCTTGTATAAATGAGAATTAATGTATAGGTGAGAATTAAATAATAGAACTATGATATTTTTTTAATAAAATTATAATAGATGAAATTCAAAAAATAATTATAATTGCGAACCACGTCCATAAGTTATTATGAAATGTATATTTGGTTCTTATACTTTGTATCACCTAATACTCAACATGCTCTAGATAAATCATGAAAGAAATGTAATAACTCTTGTATTATGGGGTCACTACCGATTCTTTCTCTATACACTTCTAAGATTAGGTTAGGCTTATGATGAGACGAAGGTCTGGGATTTGTCTAGCCTTAATCCCTATCAGAGCAGTACCGTCTGTAGGAAACCTTTATACTGGTCGATGTTGAGTATAGTGCTTGTGAAAACTATTTTCAAAGATGAAAAGTATATACGGAAACTCTAGTATGCTTCTTTTACTCTTTATCCAGCTTTGCTCTAACTCTGGGTCATCTCATCTTGTGTTGACTTTGAAAAGGTTTGCTATCTTGTCTCGTCTTTCAAATCTTAGGTGCCTTTTGGGCATGCCGTTTTTCAACCAGTTGGCCTAGTGTTTGAGTTTTCTAGAGTCTGGTGTGTGTGTTCCTTGCTTCCCTTGTTCCGTTTCACCCAGAGATTTTTTTCTATCATGATCTCTCTATTTTATGAGCCTGCAACATTAAGTTGTAGGTTCCGCAGTGTTTTGTTCTAGGTTTCGAGGTTTCCTTTCGCCTCGTGTGCCTTCTTTTCATTTGTTTGGGTACTTCAGAAGTTGTATCTTATTTTGGAAGCTACCGTGTGATTGCTATCTTGTAGTGTACGTTATGTCACTCAAATAGTAGTTACTCCTTTCTGTGGGTTTTAACCCTTGGACTTGAACCGAAGATTCTTGAGTGTGCTGGATTCTGGTGTTTTGAATCTTGCATATGAAGATTACCTTTAACCCAAGATTCATTTGTTGATCCCTATTGTTAATGTCTAAATATTACCTCGGGATGGCTCGAACATTCTACTCTAGCCTTCAGGCTTGTGGTTATTGTCGCGATTAAATTACGACAAACAAAGGACTTCCCCTACCACATGCTATGGCAGATGTTCTTTAATGGAACCGAATAGATAACGACAAGAGATATCCTCAAGAGTTTCGCATCTATACTCGTGACTTTGCCACATCTTACCTCTTTTATGCATTGGTCTTCGGAAAATTATTGACTTATGCATCCACATCTCAGGATTCTAACCTGAGCATGTTCCTTCTTTCTCTTGTTGTTTCTGACCTTTGTCTACCAGTTAGAAGCCAAGTAGTAAATGTGCATTGGTATCTTCCGATGCAAGATACTCTTGTGGTCCATCAAGATATTCCAGTTTGGGATATCAGGAGAAACAAACTCTAGTACCTCGTCACATCTAGGACCATGTCAAAGTATTGTACTCCACAGATCAAGAGGCATTGATTAGCTTCTGTCTGTTCTACCTTGAAGTATCACACTCCTTTATACTAAGAGGTCATGCTGAGTTTCATGACTCTCTTAATAAAGTGATGCTCTTACACATATTTATCCACCCTTCCTCGAGCTTTGGTGCTCGTGAGGGATGCTTGTGTGTATTGATGTGGCCATCCGAGATTCTTAGAAATTATTATTGCTTCAAACTCAAAGGACATTTGAGTCAATCTTAGCATGATGGTTAACCCTATCACTAATAAAAGATTGATTGTGCTACCAAGTATATTATTCTAGCGCACTCTCTTCGGTCAAAGAGTTAGGCTTCTGCCAAACCTCTGAGACTATATATTCTTGCTTTGTAAAGCAAGTTTCCTCTCGAACTAAGTGACATATTGGTGGTTCATGATATTCTATATGTCTACTAGAAGTATCGCCATGTCACCACATGACCGTGATGTCAAGTTCTTGAGGAAGCTAGTTTTCTGAACTACTCCGTTCTCCAAAGATTCATACTGGATACCCCTGAACTAGTTGGTTGAGCTTAAACAATAACTTGGAGAGTTATAAGACAAAAGTTCTACTCGACTTTTTTCCTTCTTAAAGGGATGTCTATTTCTATTCGTGCTGAAGTAAGATATTACATTATTTTTGGATATGTTATCTTCCTCTCCTTTGATTTGATTTGGGCTATCGTCAAATCAGACTCAGTTCCAGGGATATCCTAATGGTGTATTTACTTGTGATGTTTCACTTCAGTACATCTTCATGTCCTTTGGTCTGACCAATTTTTCTACTTTTTTCATACAACATATGAGTCCACCTTCTTGGAGTGTATTGATAAGTTTGTTATTGAGCCCACCGATGGCATCCTTATCCTCTCCATGTTATAATAGATTCACATGGAACATTCAACATTAATGTTGGAAACTTTTGAGAACCATCTTCGAGTCATCTTGAAGTATGTGTTATGGATGTTAGAAGTGACCTTCTCTGGTTCACGTGCAATAGTTGAAAGTTGTCGTCGTGGATTCGGGTAGAGTTGTTTTTGTTTTCTCGGGAATCATTTCAAGTTAATCAAGCATGTGCGAAGAATTCTTGATATCGTCGATTGATACCTTCATGTTTCTGGAAGTTCCTTGATGCACCCTAAGCCACTGACTGATTTGTTTATGGAAGAGAAGAAGTCCACGAATGATACGTTGGAAACGTATCTATAATTTTGATGTTTCATGCTTATTTAGTATCTACTTTGCTTTGCTTTGCTTTGTCTACACTTTGAAGTGTTTTTATATGTTTTTCTGGACTAACCTATTAACAAGATGCCACAGTTCCAGCTGCCTATTTTCTTCTGTTTTTGGTTCCAGAAAAGGCAGAAAATCAATATTCTCGGAATTGGATGGGACAAAAGCCAAAGTCAATATTTTACCGTGGGGAACACGGAGCCAGAGTACGAGACGGAGGAGAGCCACCAAGGGGCCACACCCCCTGGACGCACGACCAAGCCTGGCCCGCACCTAGGGGGTGCGACCGCCCTGGCTGCCCCCCTGCCTCGCCTCTTCGCCTATAAAGACCCCCCGATACCAATACCCTAAGGACCTGATCAATATTACACGAAACGGTCTATATCCGCCGCCACCATCGTACCTAGATCGGGGGGATCTGAAGCTCTTTCCGACACCCTGCCGGAGGGGAGATCATCCTAGAGGCCTTCTTATTCATCATGTTAGCCTCCGGTATGAAGTGTGAGTAGTTCCACCTTTGACTACGGGTCCATGTAGTAGCTAGATGGTTGTATCTCCTCCTTTGTGCTACCATGTTTAGATCTTGTGAGCTCCAATCATGATCAAGATCATCTATTTGTAATCATGCATGTTGTGTTTGCGGGGATCCGATGGATATTGAGATTACTATGTCAGATTGATTAATGGTTTTGTTTTATTGATTCTATCATGTCTGTGTTGTTTGAGATATTGCATGCTCTCTGTTTCTAGTAGCTATCTTGGCCATGTAGATGCTAGTGACTCCAAGAGGGGGTATTTATGCTCGATAGCGGGTTCATGCCTCTATTTAATCTAAGGGAAGTGAAAGAAATCTCTAAGGTTGTAGATGTGATGTTGCTACTAGGGAGAAAACAACGGTCTCTTGTTGATGGAACAAGTGGTTTGTTTACCTTACACACTTTGCTTAAAGCAGTTATCCGTTGCTTGCAACTTAATACTGGAGGGGGTTCGGATGATAACCTGAAGGTGGATTACTAGTCATAGATGCAGTTGCATGGCGGTCTATGTATCTTGTTGTATTGCCCAATCGAATCTCATAGGATCATGAATGTATAGTATTGCATTGTTATGCCTTGCTCAGTCCTGTCAATTGCCCTGCTGTAATTTGTTTACCCAGCATGCCATGTTTGTTTATCTTAAGGAGAACACCTCTAGTGAACTATGGACCCCGGTCCAATATTTAACATTGATACATCTTCCACTGTTACTGTTTACTTTCTGCAAACCACTATTACTTTCCATACCATACAGTTAACCCTTTGTTTTTAGCAAACCGGTGAGATTGACAACCTCACTGTTCGTTGGGGCAAAGTCTTGAGTTTGTGTTCTGCAGGTTTCCAAGTTGCTAGCAACTTCTTTGAGTCATTTCCTTACTCCTACTGGTTCGATAACCTTGGTTTCTTACTGAGGGAAAACTTGATGTTTTATTCATCACACGTTCCTCTTGGGGTCACCCAACGAAGCTCTGTAATCAACGGAGCCATCATCAAAGGCTTTTCTGGCGCCGTTGCCGGGGAGGCTAAGGACGTCTTCACAAGGGGAGTCCTTCACAACCTTTCTCTTTACTTTGTTTTTGTTTTGCTTAGTTTCTTTTGCTTGGTTTTGTTTGCCTCTTTTTATCAAAAAATACAAAAAATAGTTTAGTTTGGTTTGCTTTTCTTTTCAAAAACAAAAAAAATTAGCTCCTGCTCTAGTTGCTACCATGTCTGGTTTTGGTCTAATCCCTATGTTACATATGGAAAGGATCTTTACTTTCAAGCAAGAAAGTAAAGAAAGTTTCAAAGAAGCTTGGTCTAGAATCGCTGATTTACAAAGGAAAACTGAGACCAAGATGAGTCTTAGCTTGGTTATTAATAGTTTCTACCATGGTCTTGCTCTTTGTTATAGATATGCTATGGATGCTGTAGCTGATATTTTTTGATGTACCGATGATGAAGCTTTGGATGCCATAAAGAAGTTGATTATAATTTATAATATGCCTAGCAAGTCCGATTCTTCCTTTATAAACATCTATGCTAGGTTGAATACTCTTGAGACCCATACAATTGCTTTGAAAGATTGCTATAACATGCTTAGAGAGCACCATGATTATGTTCCAATAAATTCCGAGCCTTCAAAATGGTTTACTACAATAAAAGTTGCTTTAAATAGTGAAATCTCTTACCAATAATACAACTTTATTATCCATTGGAATATCTGAAGGTGTGTTTACAAAAATCTCAGGGAAAGTGGTGTCTACTGATTATCTTGTTATTGAATGTTAGGAAAAGGACAAGTTACACTTGGAAGATCCCTGCTGAAACATCTTGGAGCAATAATAGATGTGGGGAAAGGCATTATGCATTTTGCTTCTCCAATAAGCAATCATATATTCCCTAAAGAGAATAAGAGAGGTAAGAAAGGTAGGAGCAAGAAAGTTGGTGTTAATGCTTCTTCATTCGAAAATACTTGATTCTTGCTTCTTGTGCCTAACTTAAAGGCGTTAAAGAAAAGTACTTATTGTTAGATAACCCAAAAGTTTTCTTGAGTCTTGGAAGTTATTACCTCTGTAATAACCTCTCCTTATCCTGTTTATTTACTTTTTGTGCCAAGAATAACCTCTAATGAGAAGGAAGTAAGATTTGGGGAGTTGCTGTCCCGAAACAGATTTTTGTGCTCCACTGTCAACATTCGTGTAAAATCTCTGTAATTTGTATTGAGCTGATATTTTATGAATAAATACCCTAGTATGTTAGCTAACTTTCGTTAGTTCAACACTTTTTGATTTGAGCAACATAAGGTCTTCGAAAAAATTGGTTTCTACTTGCTGGTCTGTTTTGACAGATATCTGCCATTATTTGCATTTGCTTCTTATTGATTCCTTTTTGGGTTCTTTTTGGGAAATTGAGATTTTTGAGAGAATTGATACAATAGCTTGTGTTTTTAGTAAAAGTTATGATGTTCTAAAGGTAAACCCAAAAGTCTATTATCTTTTGAAATATACTAATGTTGCTAATGAAGATTGTGTGAAGTTTTGTATGAAGGAAAAATTTCAGGTGTAGAGAAAGAATGATGTAATGAGATGAAGAATAGAAAAAATCTCAAGCTTGGGGATGCCACCCCAAGAAATATTCAAGAGGTACAAGCGTCAAAGCTTGGGGATTCCCAAGGAATCCCCTTCTTCATCAATAAAAATCTCAGGTCTTTCTAGACACTTCATTTTTATTGTTTCATGCATTGATGTGTTGTTCTTGGAGCATCTTAGTTTTCGTTTTTGTTTCCTTAGTTTTCTTGAATAAAGTAGTTTGGACCCCCGTTCTCGCTGTGTTGTTTCAAATAAGTTGATTGGTGTTGGAGAGGAGTAGAAGTTCTTGCTTGAATTGTGCAAGAGGAGCTTGCTTTGACTGTGACTTAGACTTTATCATGTCATGCTAGATGTTGTTTTGACCTTACGCTTAGTGATTATTGCTGTAGAATGACTTGTTCCAAATAATTAGGATTGCTTAATAATCCTTGAAGGAATCATGCGTTGTTTTAGCATACAAAAGCATAGTATTGTGGTATTCTCCTTTGATGCTTTGTTTGGGTTGACTTGGCACATGCTCACACCATGTTATGAATATGAACAAGTCACCATAGCCTCTATGATCATTTAGTCCTTGACTTGTAGTGCCACTTTATGCATTGATTAGTAATGTTTTGTCGCTCTGCATGATTATGGCCATTATTGCTCTCTTAGTTGGTCGCTCCCAGTCTTTTGCTAGCCTCCACTTGTATGAGTAAGCTGTACTCATGCATCCAACTCCCAAGAAACCAAGTTATTCCAAAGTGTCCACTATAAATTCCTGTGCATGGTGTGTTACACCATTCCAAGTATATTCTTGTTTTCATCTATCTTCCAATTAAAAAGTCTCTATGTTATGTGAGAACTTAGTGATTAAAGCTCTCACGAACTTGATGACACACTTTATTTTTCTTGCCCCTAAATAAACTTGAACCATTGTGTCATCTATGTTGTATATGTTTGCACTTATAAGTTGGGATTAGCAGAACCATGTTGTCACGGGGAACACTTTCAACACTTGTAAATATCTACCCAGTTGATATCATGCTCTTTTGTTTATGGATGTCGTCGATGTGAAATGAAAGGAGAGCATGTAAGTCCATGGAGTTATGTATGTGTGTTAGAGAAACGCCGAGGCCACTATCCTAAGCCATGCCTAATCATGGTGGAAACTTGCAGCATCACCATAGTGAGCAATCTATGAAGCATTCTTCTTATAAAAAAGAGATTGAGAAAAAGATGAGAAAAAGAGAAAGAGAGAAAAAAGCACAATTTTCCCATGGTAAATAAGAAGATTGCTAAGATGCTCATTGTCTGCTTGCCTTGTCATTTTGATTATGGGATAGCTCCTGTATCATGTGCAAGGGGTACCCCGTTGGCTGTTCTCTATGATACACATGTACTTACTATGACAAGAAATTGCAATTAACTAAACTTGAGTAGCATGAGGAGCGGCCCTCGTATTCAAGGGACATGAGATTGCCAACTTATACTTTGTCAAGCATATACTCCATAGTTTGTTCACTTTAACCTTAATCACTTCAAGATGCTTATGATAGGGGCAATGAGAGATGAAAGCTAACAAGTACCATAATTTTTTGGAAGCTCTTTTTGAGACTTGAAATCCCTTCCATGTTGCATAACCTTTCATGTTGCATACATAGTTACTTTGTCTTACTGTTAGAACTCCATCTTTCATGCTCATGTTTAGAGTTCTTTGATCCCAGATTTCAATGCTTGCAAATGGTTTGATCTTGATTTTTATGGTGCATGTCACCTCAAAAATTATTCTTTTTATCACTTACCTACTCGAGGATGAGCAGGAGTTAAGCTTGGGGATGCTTGATACGTCGGAAACGTATCTATAATTTTTGATGTTCCATGCTTGTTTAGTATCTACTTTGCTTTGTCTATAATTTGAGTTGTGATGACCCACAAGTATAGGGGGTGTATCGTAGTACTTTCGATAAATAGGAGTGTCGATCCCAACGAGGAGCAGAAGGTGCTGAAAAGTGGTATGGAGCAGGAAATCACTGTGAATACTTAGCAAACGGATTTTTAGTGGTTTTCTGACAAGGCAACAAAACAAAGAGCGAGTAACAGAAGTAACAAACAAACGGAGAAAGTGGCCCAATCCTTTCTTAGCAAAGGACAAGCCGGTGGAAATACTTATAAGGACCAAACGTTCTCGAGGACACATGGGAATTCTGTCAAGTGCTTTCACTGCAAATAGATGAGTACTCTTCTTTGGTGTTTGTAAGTGGTGTGTGGGTGAACCTGTGCTAACATACTGCCCTTCCTAGGACTAATACATACTTGTGATTAAACCCCCTGCAAACATCCGTAACTATAGGAAAGTAATTAAGATATAAATCTAACCACATCCTTAAACTCTGAGATCCTACACTCCCTTGTGCAAAGGTGTCCTACGGGGGTTCAGGTTTCTGTCACTCCGGCAACCCCACAATTAGTAGCCAAATACACAATGCATTCCCCTAGGCCCATAAATGGTGAAGTGTCATGTAGTCGACGTTCACATGACACCACTGGAAGAATAGCAACACAACTTAAACACTAAACCATTGAATAATAACTCAACACAGATTCACTACTAACAACATGAATTCTCCCATGTCCTCAAGAACTAAACGAACTACTCACAAGACATCATATGGATCAAGATCAAAGATGATATGATAATGGATAACAATCTGAACATAAACAATAACCAATGGTTCCACTCACAAGGATCAACTACAATAGTAATTAACACCGGGAATGTTTCCCCTAATGAACTAAGCAATATCCAACACAATTGTTACAACGGGACAGAGTGGTGATGATGGTGCTAGTGGAGATGATGGTGTGGATGATGATGATGATCTCGATGAAGCCTAGCTTGATGAAGATGTTGATGGCGACGGTCTCCCCTCTCCGGGAAGGAATTCCCCCGGCAGAAATCTGTCTACCGGAGAGATCTTTCTCTCTCGGTGTTTTCCGCCTCCCAGAGGTGGCGGAAGTCTATCTGTGGTTGCCCCCTGGTGTTAGGGTTTCGTAAGGAAGATATAGGCTAAGGGGCAGAGTCGGAGGCCGAACAGGTGGGCCAAACCCACCCTAGGCGCGGGGTTAGGTGGGCCCACGCCTAGGGGGTGTGGGACCCCTAAGGCCCCCCTTTGCTCCTCCTTCTGGCTTCCTTCGTCTTCGGTAAAATAATATGTTTCCATATTTTTCTGGTATTTTTCTAATCTTCGCGAAATTGCACCGAAACGCCGTCTTTTCCATCAGAATCTAGACTCCGGTAGTCTATCCTCCAGGAATCATCCAACTGCATAAACAGATGAAAAACCATAAGTAAAACCTCATAATAAGACAAATATGAATGAATAGAGGTAAATTATGATATAGAATGGTGATGCAAATTGGGCGTATCAACTCCCCCAAGCTTAGACTTCGCTTGTCCCCAAGCGAATACTGAGCTCGGTAAACTTGTCCACGGGTTTATGGAGTGAAGTGTCGATAAAAGAATACGAACAAGAAGCACCACACTTACCATTGCACAACTCATAGAAGAAAGCAGCTCACCATTATATAACTTAGCTTGCAGCCAAGTACAACAGTCACAATAGAGATACATAAAGATAAATCATAATTGGAATTGGCAAACTTGTTCTTGGTCAGAGAACACCTGGCAAACAGTTTCACAAAAGCTTTTTGTAGAAGTTTTAAAAAGGAGCACTCTTTGCTCAAAAAGGTTTTTCACAGGTGAAGGCTTTCAAAGTAATACTCAATAGTTAAGAGTTTTGTGCAAACAAGGGAGATAAAGAACATGATTGAATAAATCACCATAAGAATGCTTGAAACACAACAACTCAAAAGCTTGATGGAGATAGAGAGGAAGTAGGTTTACTGACTCAACTTGTAACTAGGAGGAAGGTCCCTTCTTAGAGGGTAGCATGGTACTTACTAGCTTTGAGCCCTCATTGCCCCTATCATAAGCATCTTGAGATGATTAAGGTTAAAGTGAACAAAGATGGAGTATATGCTTGGCGAAATATAAGTTGGCAATCTCGTGTCCCTTGAATATGAGGGCCACTCCCCATGCATACTCAACTTTGGGTCCAGGTAAGTTCTTGTCATTGTAAGTATTTGCATATCATTGAGAACCGCCAACGGCGTACCCCTTGCACATGGTACAAGAGCTTTCCCATAACCAAAATGACAAGGGGAGCAGACAATGAGCATCTCAGCAATCTTTTTATTTACTATGTGTATAGCTTTTTATTGAGGATGCTTCATAGATGACTCACTATGGTGATGCTACAAGTTTCCACCATGATTAAGCATGGCTTAGGCTAGCGGCCCAGGCGTTTCTCTTACAACATAATACAAACTCCATGGACTTACAAGTCCCCTCTTTATTTCACACCGTTGACATCCATAGATAGAAGAGCACGATAGCAACTATGTACAACAAGGTATAAGTGCAATGTTGAAAACGTTCCCCGTGACAGCACGGTTCTGCTAATCCCAACGTATAGATGCAAGCATATACAACTTCGATGTCCACAATGGTTCAAGTTTATTAGGGGCAAGTAAATAAAGTGTGCCATCAAGTTCGTGAGAGCTTACTAACTAGTTTTCACATAACAAAATACTTTTTAATTTGAAAGGTATATGAAGCTTGAGAATTTGCTTGGAATAGCAATAGCTACTAGGTAGATATGGTGGACACAAGTGGCAAAAGGTTTTGGGTTCAAAGGGTTTTGGAACATGAGAAGTATGCCTTCTCAAAACAGGTTTTTGGCTAGCAAGGCTGGGTAGCAAGCAAGAGAGTTGAAAGAAACAAGCAAACATACAAGTAATAAATCCAAACATGCAATCTTCCTTGAAGACACAAAATAATCTTAAATAAAGAATACTAAGCTTATGTGCCATTCAAGAAAGAAAACAAATGATACCAAATACCTGTAAGCTTTTACTTTCTTTCTTTTTCTTTCAAATTAATGCCACTGACCAGAACTTGGTTTGCCAAAACCAATTTAGATCCACTTGATGATCCCAAAGTGGTGTCAATACTGAACAACAAGATCCATCATATAATAGAGATTGCAAACTAAAATAAGAAGTGCAAAAAGTAAAAGATGAGACTTCTCATTAATATTCCAATAAAGGCACTCACACCAAGGGATACATAGATAATCAACTAAAGGAGAGATACTTCCACATGCAAACCAAACTTATAAGATAACCTCTCTACCAGAGATATGAATCCACTAAAAAGGTAAAAGATAAAAGATAATGGTGGTGATACCGCGACACTCCCCCAAGCTTGGAACAAGCCAAGGGGATGCCAAACCTGATGACGAATTACTCCCTTGGTGGTGGTGGTGTTCTCTTGATAAGGTTCTTCTTCTTTGGGCTTCTTCTCTAGTTCCTCGAATACAAAAGTAAAAGTACGGATTAGCTCCGAGTTTTGCTCTAATCTTGAGAAGATTTTCTGACAGAAACAGATTGAAACGAAAACAGGACGAGAACACAATACACGAACTTCGGGGGATCCGGGGGGTTATATATTACGAAGTTTCAATGCATAAGGAAGGTTTTGACACAGAAACAAAGCGGAGACGGAGTTTGAGGGTGCCAAACCCCCTCCAGGCGCGGCCAGGCTGGGCCCGCGCCTAGGGTGGGTTTGTCCACCCCGGGCTCCGTTTATTCTTCAGTTCCGTCTCATAACTTTCCTTGTGTATTAAAAACATCAAAAATATAAAAAGATTGGAGTTTCACAAACCTTCTGTTTTTACCACTTTTACCTATTCAAAGACGAACTCTGCAGTTTCTGGTGTTTGGTTCTTGATAAATTCTTCTGGAGTCACCATTTGAATGATATCCACTTCTTCATTGTAAGAATCTCCAGAAATATAATGTTTAATTCTTTGAACATTAACCACCTGTGTTGTGTCATCCTTCAGAGAAGAGATTTTGATGGCACCTGAACGGTACACTTCCTTGATAACAAAAGGTCCTTCCCATTTGGAGAGTAGTTTCCCTACAAAAAATCTGAGACGAGACCTATACAAAAGAACTTTCTCACCAACATGGAACTCTCTTTTGAGAATTCTCCTATCATGCCATCTTTTTACTTTTTCCTTAAAGAGCCTAGCATTTTCGTAAGCTTCCCCTCTCCAGTCATCTAGATTACTTAAATCGAGCAGTCTTTTCTCACCAGCTAGTCTAAAATCCCTATTCAACTCTTTCACTGCCCAATAAGCTTTGTGTTCTAATTCTAAAGGCAAGTGACATGCTTTCCCATAGACCATTTTGTAAGGAGACATCCCCATAGGATTTTTATAAGCAGTTCTATAAGCCCACAAAGCATCATTCAACTTTTTAGCCCAATTTTTTCTAGACCTATTGATAGTCTTCTGCAAGATAGATTTAATTTCCCTTGGAAAGTTCTACTTGCCCACTAGTTTGGGAGTGATAAGCTGAAGCTATTCTGTGGTTTACATCATACTTAGCGAGAGTTTTTCTAAAAAACCCATGAATAAAATGGGAGCCTCCATCAGTCATGAGATACCTAGGTACACCGAACCTAGGAAAAATGACATCTTTGAGCATTTTCAAAGAGGTCTTACCATCAACACTGCTCGTAGGTATGGCTTCTACCCACTTTGTAACATAGTCAACAGCAACAAGAATATGAGTATACCCTTTTGATGGAGGAAAAGTCCCCATAAAGTCAAATCCCCAATAATCAAAAGGTTCAATAACAAGATAATAATTCATAGGCATTTCATTGCGTCTAGAGATGTTACCTACCCACTGGCATTCATCACATGATAAGATAAACTTCCTTGCGTCTTTAAAAAGATTAGGCCAATAAAATCCAAATTGTAAAACCTTTTGTGCAGTCCTATCCCCAGCATGATGTCTAAGCACTACCATGACATTTTCTCAATATCTCTTGTTGTTCAAATTCCGGAACACATCTTGTCATAATGCCATCTACTCCTTCCTTATACAGGTGTGGGTCATCCCAAAAGTAATGCCTTATATCATAGAAGAATTTCCTTATTTGCTGGGCAATAAAGGTTGGACACAAAAATACTTGGAAACAATAAAGTTAGCATAATCAGCATACCAAGGATTCTCATGTGGACTTACCCTTATTGCAGCTGACTGCTCATTTGGAAAATTATCATTAACAGGCAAATGGTCAAAAGAAATGTTTTCCAAACGAGATAAATTATCAGCAACAGGATTATCAGCACCTTTCCTATCCACAATATGCAGATCAAACTCTTGCAAAAGCAACACCCACCTTATAAGCCTAGGCTTAGTGTCCTTCTTTGTCATAAGGACTTAATAGCTGCATGGTCAGTATGAATAGTAACCTTAGAATCAACAATATAAGGTCTAAACTTATCACAACCAAAGATTATAGCTAAGAACTCTTTTTTAGTAGTAGCATAATTCTTTTGAGCAGCATCTAGAGTCTTTCTAGCATAACGAATAACATTCAGCATCTTGTCAACACGTTGTCCAAGGACAGCACCCACAGCAAAGTCACTAGAATCACACATGATTTCAAAAGGTAAATTCCAATTAGGTGGTTGGACTATAGGAGCAGTTGTTAAAGCTTTCTTCAAAGTTTTAAAAGCTTCCTTACAATCATCATCAAATACAAAAGATACATCTTTTTGAAGATGATTAGTAAAGGGCTTTGAAATTTTGGAGAAATCCTTAATAAAACTCCAATAGAAACCAGCATGACCAAGGATACTACAAATACCTTTGATATCCCTAGGACAAGGCATCTTTTCAATTGCTTCAATTTTGGCTCTGTCAAATTCAATACCTCTTTCAGAGATCTTGTATCCAAGAACAATTCCTTCATTAACCATGAAATGACATTTCTCCTAGTTAAGAACAAGGTTGGTTTCTTCACATCTCTGCAAAACTTTATCAAGGTTGTGCAAACAGTTATCAAAAGAAGTTCCATAGACAGAAAAATCGTCCATGAAAACCTCCACAATTTCTTCACAAAAACCATGAAAGATAGCAGACATACATCTCTGAAAAGTAGCAGGAGCATTAAATAAACCAAAAGGCATACGCCTATAAGCATAAGTACCATAAGGACAAGTGAAAGTGGTTTTCTCCTGGTCCTGTGCTTTCACAGCAATTTGAGAAAACCCAGAATAACCATCAAGAAAGCAAAAGTGAGTCTTTTTGGACAACCTCTCAAGCATTTGATCAATAAAGGGCAAAGGATAATGATCTTTCTTAGTAACTTTATTAATCTTTCTAAAATAAATGCACATTCTATACCCAACCACTACTCTCTGGGGTATAATATCATTATCCTCATTAGGCAAAACAGTAATTCCCCCTTTCTTGGGAACACAATGAACATGGCTAACCCATTGACTATCAGCAATAGGATAAATAATACCACCATCAAGGAGTTTTAATACCTCATTTCTTACCACGTCCTTCATTTTAGGATTTAAACGGCGCTGGTTCTTAACAACTGGTTTTGCATCAGGCTCAATATTAATAGCATGCTGACATATAGTGGGAGAAATTCCTTTTAAATCATCAAGAGTATAACCCATAGCTCCTCGGTGCTTCTTCAATACCTCCAATAGCCTTTCTTATTCCTTTCCTAAAAGTTTAGAACTAATAATAATAGGATATATCTTCTTATCATCAAGATAAACATATTTAAGATCACCAGGTAAAGGTTTTAATTCGAAAACAGGATCCCCTTTGGGTGGTAGTGTGGTACCCAAATCTTCCATAGGTAAATTATGCTTAAGTAACTCAGGCTGACGAAGGAAAACCTGATCAATCTCATCTCTTTCCTTCATAAAGGCATCACTTTCATGATCTTCCATGAACTGCTGCAAAGCATTGTTAGGAGCAAGAGAAATAAAATACAGTTGTTCAACCTTGAAATCATCATCAGGTAATTCATTTTCATAAGGGGTTTTGGCAAATTTAGAAAAATTAAACTCATAAGATTCTCCATCAAACTTAGTCAAAACTTTTTCCTTCCTACAGTCTATGATAGCCCCACAAGTATTAAGGAAGGGTCTACCAAAGATGATAGGATAGGTTTTACTAGCTTCTTTACCAAGTACTAGAAAATTAGCAGGATATTTAATCTTACCACAAAGGACCTCCACATCTCTTACAATACCAATGGGGCAAACTTGCTCTCTATTGGCAAGGTGAATAACCACATCAATGTCTTCAAGCTCACAAGGACCAATCTCTTGCATAATTTCCCTGTAAAGCACATAAGGAATAGCACTAGAACTAGCACCAATATCACATAAACCATGGTAGCAATGATCACCAATTTTAATAGTGAGCACATGAACACTAGCTTTTCTAGCCTTACTAGGATGAGAGATAATACTAGAAGCGTCTTCACAGGAGACAATATACTCATCCTCTATATTTCTAGTGACAAGATCTTTCACAATAGCTACTACAGGCTCGATGTCAATAAGCTCATCGTAACCTACGGTTTTATTTGCACTTTTACTAACCACATTAGCCAAAATAGAGTGCTCCCTTACCTTGGAAGGAAAAGGGATCTTCTCAACATAAGGTTCGGGCAAAATAGGATCAACAGTACAAACCTCTACACTAGCAGGAACGTGGGTCACAACGTCTTTATAAGGAGCATGGTACTTGTCCCACTCTTTCTTGGGAATCTCAATATAAGAGGCAAAAGCATTAAAACATTCCGCAAGAACTTGAGGATCAAGGCCAAACTTATTACTAATATCACGGAAGTTATTAGTTCCCATAAAAGATTTAATGCACTCATAATCATAGTTTATACCTGACTTTCTCCCTTTGTCATTCTCCCAAGCCTCGGTATTATCTTGAATACGGTCTAAAAGATCCCATTTAGCTTCTTCCTTCATACTTGTGAATGATCCAGCGCATGAAGCATCCAATAAACCTTTATCAATAAGAGAAAGCCTAGCATAAAAGTTATTGAGAATAATATTGTTAGCGAGTTCATGAATAGGACATTTAAGCATTAGCAGCTTCAATCTCCCCCAAGCTTGATCTGTACTTTCTCCATCAAGAGGCCAAAAATTATATATAAGACTTGTGACTAAACCCCCTGCAAACAGCCGTAACTATAGGAAAGTAATTAAGATATAAATCTAACCACAACCTTAAAATCTGTGATCCTACACTCCCTTGTGCAAAGGTGTCCTAACGGGGGTTCAGGTTTCTGTCACTCCGGCAACCCCACAATTAGTAGCCAAATACACAATGCATTCCCCTAGGCCCATAAATGGTGAAGTGTCATGTAGTCGACGTTCACATGACACCACTATAAGAATATCACCACAACTTAAATTAAATACTAAACCATTGAATAATAACTCAACACAGATTCACTACTAACAACCCCACTTCTCCCATGTCCTTAAGAACTAAACGAACTACTCACAAGACATCATATGGATCAAGATCAAAGATGATATGATAATGGATAACAATCTGACATAAACAATAATCCAATGGTTCCACTCACAAGCATCAACTACAATAGTAATTAACACCAGGAAAGTTTCCCCTAATGAACTAAGCAATATCCAACACAATTGTTACAGCGGGACAGAGTGGTGATGATGGTGCTGGTGGAGATGATGGTGTGGATGATGCTGATGATCCCGATGAAGTCTAGATTGATGATGGTGTTGATGGCGACGGTCTCCCCTCTCCGGGAAGGAATTCCCCCGGCAGAAATCTGTCTACCAGAGAGATCTTTCTCTCACGGTGTTTTCCGCCTCCTAGAGGCGGCGGAAGTCTATCTGTGGTCGCCCCCCTGGTGTTAGGGTTCCATAAGGAAGATATAGGCGAAGGGGCAGATTCGGAGGCCGAACAGGTGGGCCAAACCCACCCTAGGCGCGGGGTCAGGTGGGCCCGCGCCTAGGGGGGCCTGAGGCCCCCCTTTGCTCCTCCTTCTGGCTTCCTTCGTCTTCCGGTAAAATAATATGTTTCCATATTTTTCTGGTATTTTTCTGATCTTCGCGAAATTGCACCGAAACACCGTCTTTTCCATCAGAATACAGACTCCGGCAGTCCATCCTCCAGGAATCATCCAACATGCATAAACAGATGAAAAACCATAAGTAAAACCTCATAATAAGACAAATATCAATGAATAGAGGTAAACTATGATATAGAATGGTGATGCAAATTGGGCGTATCAAGGTGCTTTTATATGTTTTTCTGGACTAACCTATTAACAAGATGCCATAGTGCCAGTTGCCTGTTTTCTTCTATTTTTGGTTCCTGAAAAGGCAGAAAATCAATATTCTCGGAATTGGACGGGACAAAAGCCAAAGTCAATATTTTACCGTGGGGAACACGGAGCCAGAGTACGAGATGGAGGAGAGCCACCAAGGGGCCACACTCCCTGGCCACGCGGCCAAGCCTGGCCCATGCCTGGGGGGTGTGGCCGCCCTGGTGGTCCCCTGCGTTGCCTCTTGGCCTATAAAGACCCCGATACCAAAACCCTAAGGACTCAATCAATATTCCACGAAACTGTCTATAGCCGCTGCTGGAGTGTTGTTGACGTGGGAGCTTCTTCTTCTTTTAGTCCCTGGCAACGGCCCCGGAAAGTCTTGGTGCGTGTTGACGCCCCGTTGGGAAACCCCAAGAGCAAGGTATGATGCAGCACAGCAGCAAGTTTTCCGTCAGTAAGAAACCGAGGTTATCGAACCAGTAGGAGGAAGGAAACGTCTCAAAGGTGTTGCAAGCAACATGGAAACCTGGACAACACAAACTCAAGACTTTTCCCCAACTAACAGTGAGGATGTCAATCTCACCGGTTGCTATAACAAAGGATTAACTGTATGGTGTGGAAGGTGATGATGGTTTGCAGCAAGTAAACAGTAGCAGTGGAAGATGTATCAATGGTAAAGATTGGACCGGGGTCCATAGTTCACTAGAGGTGTTCTCCTTAGATAAAAAAACATGGCATGCTGGGTGAACAAATTACATCAGGGCAATTGACAGGACCTAGCAAGGCATAACAATGCAATACTAGACATAAAGATCCTATGAGATTCGATTGGGAAATACAACAAGATACATAGACCGCCATCCGACTGCATCTATGACTAGAATTCCACCTTTGGGTTATCATCCGAACCCCCTCCAGTATTAAGTTGCAAGCAACAGACAACTTATTTAAGCAAAGTGTGTAAGGTAAACAATCCACTTGTTCCATGAACAAGAGACCATTGTTTTCTCCCTAGTGGCAACAGCACATCTACAACCGTAGAGATTTTTGTCACTTCCCTTGATTAAGTAGAGGCATGAACCCACTATCGAGCATAAATACCCCCTCTTGGAGTCACTAGCAACTACTTGGCCAAGATAGCTACTAACAACGGAGAGCATGCAAGATCACAAACAACACAGACATGATAGAATCAATAAGACAAAACCATTAATCAATCTGACTTAGTAATCTCAATATCCATCAGATTCCCGCAAACACAACATGCATGATTACAAATAGATGAGATCTTGATCATGAACGGAGCTCAGAAGATCTATACATGAAAGCACAAGGAGGAGATACAACCATCTAGCTACTACATGGACCCGTAGTCCAAGGTGGAACTACTCACGCTTCATACCGGAGGCTGGCATGATGAAGAAGAAGGCCTCCGGGATGATGTCCCCTCCAACAGGGTGTCGGGAAGAGCTTCAGATCCCCCGATCTAGGGACGATGGTGGCGGCGACTACAGATAGTTTTGTGGAATTTTGATCGGGTCCTTAGGGTTTAGGCATCGGGGGCTTCTTACAGGCGAAGAGGCGAGGCAGGGGGCGTCCAGGGGGTCCAGACCCTGCCTAGGCGCGACCCAGGGTGGGCCCGTTCCTAGGGGGTGCAGCCGCCCTGTGGCGCCCCTCCGTCTCTCCTATGGACTCCGTGTTCTCCTGGGTGAAATATTGACTTTGGCTTTTGTCCCGTCCAATTCCGAGAATATTTCCTTACTAGCTTTTCTGGAACCAAAAACAGCAGAAAACAAGCAACTGGCACTGTGGCAACTTGTTAATAGGTTAGTACTAGAAAACATATGAAAATAACCTCAAAGTGTGGACAAAGCAAAGAAAAGTAGATACTAAACAAGCATGGAACATCAAAAATTATAGATACATTTCCGACGTATCAAGCATCCCCAAGCTTAACCCCTGCTCGTCCTCGAGTAGGTAAGTGATAAAAGAATAATTTTTGAGGTGACATGCACCATCAAAACCAAGATCAAACCATTTGCAAGCATTCAACACTGGGATCAAAGTAAACACGTGCATGAAAGATGGAGTTCTAACAATAAGACAAAGTAACTATGCATGCAACATGAAAGGCTACAAACAAAGATCATGAATAACATGCATTGAAAAACGTTTGTTTGTTTCACATACAGAAAACATGGCATAGTGGCAATCAGCTTGTCCCTCATAGAGTAGCAAATAGATGCATAGGACACCTTCAAAGTTCATAAGAGTGACTAGATACAAATAGCACAAGAACAAGTAATATCACAATATGCATCAATCGATAAGTTTTGGGACACTACACACAGAATGGCAACTATGCTCTCTTAATGGTGCCTAAAGGTAGAAGGTGGAGACTCGATATAATAGTAGAAGAAAGGCCCTTCATAAAGGGAAGCAAGGATTTCATGTTTCAAAAAGAGCTTCCAAAAATATATGGTACTTGTTAGCTTTCAGCCCTCATTGCCCCTATCATAAGCATCTTGAAGTGATTAAGGTTAAAGTGAACAAACTATGGAGTATATGCTTGACAAAGTATAAGTTGGCAATCTCAAGTCCCTTGCATACGAGGGCCACACCTCATGCTACTCAACTTCAGTCACCTGTAAGTTCTTGTCACAGTAAGTACATGTGTATCATAGAGAACCGCCAGCGGGGTACCCTTTGCACATGGTACATGAGCTATCCCATAGCCTGTAAGTTTTGGGACACTGCACATATAACTAAGAATGGCAACTATGCTCTCTTAACTGGTGCCTAGAGGTAGAAGGTGGAGACTCAATATAATAGTGGAAGAAAGGCCCTTCGTAAAGGGAAGCAGGGATTTCAAGTTTCAAAAAGAGCTTCCAAAAATTATGGTATTTGTTAGCTTTAAGCCCTCATTTCCCCTATCATAAGCATCTTGAAGTTATTAAGGTTAAAGTGAACAAACTATGGAGTATATGCTTGACAAAGTATAAGTTGGCAATCTCATGTCCCTTGAGTATGAGGGCCGCACCTCATGGTACTCAACTTTGGTCACCTGTAAGTTCTTGTCATAGTAAGTATATGTGTATCATAGAGAACCGCCAACGGGGTACCCCTTGCACATGGTACAAAATGACAAGGCAAGCAGACAATGAGCATCTCAACGATCTTTTTATTTGTTATTTGCATAGGTTTTTATTGAGGATTGATACGTCGGAAACGTATCTATAATTTTTTATGCTCCATGCTTGTTTAGTATCTACTTTGCTTTTCTTTGTCTACACTTTGAGGTGTTTTTTACATGTTTTCTAGTACTAACCTATTAACAAGTTGCCACAGTGCCAGTTGCTTGTTTTCTGCTGTTTTTGGTTCCAGAAAAGGTAGTAAGGAAATATTCTCGGAATTTTGACAGGACAAATGTCAAAGTCAATAACTTTCCGTGGGGAATAAGAAGTCCAGAGCGGAGACGGAGAAGCGGGCTAGGGCGCCCACACCCCCTAGGCGCGAGTGGGCACTGCCCCGCGCCTAGGCAGGGTGTAGGGCCCCTGGCCGCCTCCTCGGCCTCCCCCTTCGCCTAAAAGAAGCCCCCGATGCCTAAACCCAAAGTACGCGATAGATATTCCACTAAACTTTCTGTAGCCTCCGCCATAGTCGTCCCTAGATCGGGGGGGATCTAAAGTTCTTCCCGGCACCCTGCCAGAGGGGAGATCATCCTGGAGGCCTTCTCTCCGGTATGATGCGTTAGTAGTTCCACCTTGGACTATGGGTCCATGTAGTAGCTAGTGGTTGTATCTCCTCCTTGTTCTTTCATGTAGAGATCTTGTGAGCTCCGTTCATGATCAAGATCTAATCTATTTGTAATCATGCATGTTGTGTTTGCGGGGATCCGATGGATATTGAGATTATTATGTTGGTTTGATTAACGGTTTTGTCTTTATGATTCTATCATGTCCGTGTTGTTTGTGATCTTGCATGCTCTCTGTTGTTGGTAGCTAACTTGGCCAAGTAGTTGCTAGTGACTCCAAGAGGGGGTATTTATGCTCGATAGTGGGTTCATGCCTCTAGTTTCCAAGGGAAGTGACAGAAATCTCTTCGGTTGTAGATGTGCTGTTACCACTAGGGAGAAAACAACGGTCTCTTGTTCATGGAACATGTGGACTGTTTACCTTACACACTTTGCTTAAATCAGTTGTCTGTTGCTTGCAACTTAATACTGGAGTGGTTCGGATGATAACCTGAAGGTGGACTTCTAGTCATAGATGTAGTTGGATGGCGGTCTATGTATCTTGTTGTATTGCCCAATCGAATCTCATAGGATCTTTGTGACTAGTAATTGCCTTGTTATGCCTTGCTCAGTTCCTGTCAATTACCCTATTGTTATTTGTTTACCCCTCATGCCATGTTGTTTATCTAAGGAGAGCACCTCTAGTGAACTATGGACCCCGGTCCAATCTTTACCATTGATACATCTTCCACTATTACTTGTTTACTTGCTGCAAACCACCATTACCTTCCACACCATACGTTTAATCCTTTGTTATAGCAAACCGGTGAGCTTGACAACCTCACTGATTCGTTGGGGGAAAGTCTTGAGTTTGTGTTGTGTAGGTCTCCGCGTTGCATGCAACACTTGTGTGACGTTTCCTTCCTCCTATTGGTTCGATAACCTCGGTTTCTTACTGAGGGAAGACTTGCTATTGTGCTGCTTCACACCTTGCTCTTGCGGTTCCCAACAGGCTCCACATCAACTGAGCCATCAACAAGTTTTCTAGCGCCATTGCCGGGAAGGCTAAGGACGTCTTCACTAGGGGAGTCCTTCACTTCCTTTCTCTTTACTTTGTTTTTAGTATGCTTTGTTTCTTTTGCTTGGTTTTGTTTGCCTCTTTTCAAAAAAAAACCCAAAAATAGTCTAGCTTGGTTTGCTTCCTTTATTCAAAAACACAAAAAATTAGTTCCTACTCTAGTTGCAACCTTTCTCTAGCTCACCATGTTGTTCCCCAAGTTCACCCTGAAGGACCTTTCTGTAGGTAGTGGCTCCATATTTGGGAAAGACAATATTGAAGAATTTTTTAATCATGTTAGCAAGCATGAGGATATTAAGGATAAATCTATACCAGAACTTGCTCCTAATTATGAAATTGTTGTAGCTTCTTTAGTTCATATGTTGGAGGTTAGGTTTGTTAGCCTTAACCCCATGATGAAAATTTTGTTCCTAAAACTAAAAGAAGAAAAGAATGCTGAAAAGAGACAATTTATCCTCGAAACTTTACTCAAACAATTCCATGATGTTGCTAACGAATCCAAAAAGGTCTTTGAGAATTTTAATATGTAGGATCTTATGGTAAAACCAATCCTAGAGAGGACTTTAAGATACCGATACCCTTTAAGCTTGTTGGAATGCATGAGGCCTTTGAAAAGAATTTTGATTGGATTGTTCCTGAAAATCCTTTTGATGAAAGTAGTAGACCAAAGAGAGATGAGAAGGGATCCTCCAAAACCCATTTGGAGGAGATACCTTTCATAGTTGAAGATTTTGCAAGTATTGATGTTAATGCTTCCTCATTTGAAAATACTTGATTCTTCTTGCTTCTTGTGCCTAACTTAAAGGCGTTAAAGAAAAGTACTTGTTGGGAAATAACCCAAGAGTTTCCTTGTGTATTGGAAGTTATGACTTCAGTAATGACCTCTCCTTATCCTTTTTGTTTGCTTTTTGTGCCAAGAATGACCTCTAATGAGAGGGAAGTAAGATTTGGGGAGTTGCTGTCCCGAAAAAGATTTCTGTCCTCCACAAAAACAATTCATGAGGAGTCTCTGTAACTCGGATTGAGATAAAACTTACGAATAAATCCCTCCATATGTTAGATAACTTTAGTTAGTTCAACACCTTTTTATTTTAGCAACAGAAGATGTTCGAAAAAATCGGTTTCTACCTGCTGGTCTGTTTTGACAGATTTCTGCCATTATTTGCTTCTTATTGATTCCGTTTTGAGTTCTCTTTAGGTGAATTGAGCGTTTTTAAGGAGTTACTATAGTAGCTTGTGTTTTTAGTAAAAAGTCTTGATGTTCCAAAGCTTTTCCAGGGGTCTAATATCTTTTGAATAAACTAATGTTGCTAATGAAGATTGTGTGAAGTTTTGTATGAAGGAAAAATTTCAGGTGTAGAGAGAGAATGATGTAATGAGATGAAGAATGGACAAAAAGATCAAGCTTGGGGATGCCACACCGGTGTCACCCCAAGAAATATCCAAGAGGTACAAGCGTCAAAGCTTGGGGATGCCCAAGGCATCCCCTTCTTCATCAATAAAAAGCTCAGGTCTGTCTAGACACTTTGTTTTATTGTTTCATGCACAAGTTGTGTTGTTCTTGGAGCATCTTAGTTTTCGTTTTCTTTGATTAGTTTGTTTAGTTTTCTAAAGTATTTTGGCCCCCCGTTATCGCTGTGTTGTTTGCAAATAAGTTGCTTGGTGTTGGAAAGGAGTAGTAAGTTCTTGCTTGTAAGTGCAAGAGGAGCTTGCATTGACTAGGACTTAGACTTTAGCATGACATGCTAGGTGTTGTTTTAACCTTATGTTAGTGATTATTTCTGTAGCATGGCTTGCTCCAAGTCATTGGGATTGCTTAGTGTGCCTTGAATAAATTATGCGTTATCTTAGCATGCAAAAGCATAGTATTGTGGTATTCTCCTTTGAGGTTTGTTTGGGTTGACTTGGCACATGCTCACACCATGTTATGACTCTCAAAAATCACCATTATCCTCTATGATCATTTAGTCCTTGACTTGTAGTACCACTCTATGCCTTGATTAGTAATGCTTTGTTGCTCTGCATGATTATGGCCATTATTGCTCTCTTATTTGGTTGCTCCCAGTCTTTTGCTAGCCTCCACTTGTATGAGTAAGCTCTACTCATGCTTCCAACTCCCAAGAAACCAAGTTATTCCAAAGTGTCCACTATAAACTCCTATGCATGGTGTGTTACACCATTCAAAGTATATTCTTGTTTTCAGCTATCTTCCAATTAAAAACTATTTTGTTATGTGAAAACTTAGTGATTAAGGCCCTCACGAACTTGATGGCACACTTTATGTTCTTTGCCCCTAATAAACTTGAACCATTGTGTCATCTATGTTGTATATGTTTGCACTTATACATTGGAATTAGCAAAACCGTGATGTCACGGGGAAGGTTTTCAACATTGCACTTGTACTTTGTACTCAGTTGATATCATGCTCTTTTGTCTATGGATGTCACCGGTGTGAAATAAAATGGTAACTTGTAAGTCCATGGAGTTTGTATTCTGTGTTAGAGAAACGCCTGGGCCGCTAGCCTAAGCCATGCCTAATCATGGTGGAAACTTGCAGCATCACCATAGTGAGATATCTATGAAGCATCCTCAATAAAAAGCTACCCATATGGTAAATAAAAAGATCGCTGAGATGCTCATTTTCTGCTTGCCTTGTCATTTTGGTTATGGGATAGCTCCTGTACCATGTGTAATGGGTACCCCGTTGGTGGTTCTCTATGATATGCAAATACTTATAATGACAAGAACTTACAGGTGACTGATGTTTAGTAGCATGAGGTGTGGCCCTCATTTTCAAGGGACTTGAGATTGCCAACTTATACTTCGTCAAGCATATACTCCATCTTTGTTCACTTTAACCTTAATCACTTCAAGATGCTTATGATAGGGGCAACGAGGGCTAAAAGCTAACAAGTACCATAATTTTTGGAAGCTCTTTTTGAAACTTGAAATCCCTGCTTCATTTACAAAAGGCCTTTCTTCCACCATTATTTGAGTCTCCACCTTCTACCTTTAGGCACCATTAAGAGAGCATAATTGTCGTTCTGTGTGCAGTGTTCCAAAGCTTATTGATTGATGCATATTGTGTTATTATCTGTTCTTGTGCTACTTGTTTCTAGTCACCCTTTTGAACTTTGAAGGTGTCCTATGCATCTATTTGCTACTCTATGAGGGACAAGTTGATTACCACTATGCTATGTTTTCTGTATGTAAAACAAACAAACGTTTTTCAATGCATGTTATTCATGATCTTTGTTTGTAGCCTGTCATGTTGCATGCATAGTTGCTTTCTCTTACTGTTAGAACTCCATCTTTCATGATCATGTTTAGAGTTCTTTGATCCCAGCTTTCAATGCTTGAAAATGGTTTAATATTTATTGTGAGGGTGCATGTCACCTCAAAAATTATTCTTTTTATCATTTACCTACTCGGGGACAAGCAGGAGTTAAGCTTGGGGATGCTTGATACGTCGGAAACGTATCTATAATTTTTGATGCTCCATGCATGTTTAGTATCTACTTTGATTTTCTTTGTCTACACTTTGAGGTGATTTTTACATGTTTTCTGGTACTAACCTATTAACAAGTTGCCATAGTGCCAGTTGCCTGTTTTCTGCTGTTTTTGGTTCCAGAAAAGCTAGTAAGGAAATATTCTCGGAATTGGATGGGACAAACGTCAAAGTCAATAACTTTCCGTGGGGTACAAGAAGTCCAGAGGGGAGATGGAGAAGCAGGCCAGGGCGCCCACACCCCCCCCCTAGGCGTGGGTGGGCCCTGCCGCGCGCCTAGGCAGGGTGTGGGGCCCCTGGACGCCTCCTCAGCCTCTCCCTTCACCTATAAGAAGCCCCCGATGCCTAAACCCTAAGTAGTCGATCAATATTCCATGAAACCTTCTGTAGCCGCCTCCACCGTCGTCCCTAGATCGCGGGGATCTAGAGTTCTTCCCGGCACCCTGCCAGAGGGGAGATCATCCCGGAGGCCTTCTCTCCGGTATGATGCGTGAGTAGTTCCACCTTTGTGCTTTCATGTATAGATTTTGTGAGCTCCGTTCATGATCAAGATCTAATTTATTTGTAATCATGCATGTTGTGTTTGCGGGAATCCGATGGATATTGAGATTATTATGTTGGTTTGATTAATGGTTTTGTATTTATGATTCTATCATGTCTGTGTTGTTTGTGATCTTGCATGCTCTCTGTTGTTAGTAGCTATCTTGGCCAAGTAGTTGCTAGTGACTCCAAGGGGGGTATTTATGCTCGATAGTGGGTTCATGCCTCTAGTTTCCAAGGGAAGTGACAGAAATCTCTTCGGTTGTAGATGTGCTGTTGCCACTAGGGAGAAAACAACGGTCTCTTGTTCATGGAACATGTGGACTGTTTACCTTACACACTTTTCTTAAATCAGTTGTCTGTTGCTTGCAACTTAATACTGGAGGGGGTTCGGATGATAACCTGAAGGTGGACTTCTAGTCATAGATGTATTTGGATGGCGGTCTATGAATCTTGTTGTATTGCGCAATCGAATCTCATAGGATATTTCTGACTAGTAATTGCATTGTTATGCCTTGCTCAGTTCCTGTCAATTGCCCTGCTGTAATTTGTTTACCCTCCATGCCATGTTGTTTATCTAAGGAGAGCACCTCTAGTGAACTATGGACCCCGGTCCAATCTTTACCATTGATACATCTTCCACTGTTACTTGTTTACTTGCGGCAAACCACCTTTACCTTCCACACCATACGTTTAATCCTTTGTTACAGCAACCGGTGAGATTGACAACCTCACTGTTAGTTGGGGAAAACTCTTGAGTTTGTGTTGTGCAGGTTTCCACGTTGCTTGCAACACCTGTGTGGCGTTCCTTCCTCCTACTGGTTCGATAACCTCAGTTTCTTACTGAGGGAAGACTTGCTGCTGTGCTGCTTCACACCTTGCTCTTGGGGTTCCCAACAGGCTCCACATCAACTGAGCCATCAAGGATGCTTCACAGATTGCTCATTATGGTGATGCTGCAAGTTTCCACCATGATTAGGCATGTCTTAGGCTAGCGGCCTAGGAATTTCTCTAACACAAAATACATATCTCCGTGGACTTACAAGCTCCCTTTTTATTTCACACCGGCGACATCCATAGACAAAAGAGCATGATATCAACTGTGTACAATGTACAAGTGCAATGTAGAAAACGTTCCCATGTCAGCATGGTTTTGCTAATTCCAACGTATAAGTGCAAGCATATACAACATAGATGACACAATGGTTCAAGTTTATTAGGGTCAAGGAATATAAAGTGTGCCATCAAGTTCGTGAGAGCTTTAATCACTAAGTTTTCACATAACAAAATAGTTTTTTTAATTGGAAGATAGTTGAAAACAAGAATATACTTGGAATGGTGTAACACACCATGCATAGGAATTTATAGTGGACACTTTGGGATAACTTGGTTTCTTGGGAGTTGGAAGCATGAGTAGATCTTACTCATACAAGTGGAGGCTAGCAAAAGACCGGGAGCAACCAACTTAGACGGCAATAATGGCCATAATCATGTAGAGAGACAAAACATTACTAATCAAAGCATAGAGTGGTACTACAAGTCAAGTACTAAATGATCATAGAGGCTATGGTGACTTGTTCATAGTCATAACATGGTGTGATCATGTTCCAAGTCAACCCAAACAAAGCCTCAAAGGAGAATACCACAATACTATGTTTTTGTATGCTAAAACAACGCATGATTCTTTTCAGGCACACTAAGCAATCCCAATTGTTTGTAACAATTCATGCTACAGAAATAATCACTAAGCATAAGGTCAAAACAACACCTACCATGTCATGCTAAAGTCTAAGTCACAGTCAATGCAAGCTCCTCTTGCACTTTCAAGAAAGAACTTTCTACTCCTTTCCAACACCAATCAACTTATTTGAAACAACACAACGAGAACGGGAGTCCAAACTACTTTATTCAAGAAAACTAAACGAAGCAAACGAAAACTAAGACGCCCCAAGAACAACATAATAGTGCATGAAACAATAAAAACGAAGTGTCTAGAAAGACCTGTGCTTTTTATTGATGAAGAAGGGGATGCCTTGGGCATCCCCAAGCTTTGACGCTTGTACCTCTTGGATATTTATTGGGGTGACACCGGGGTGGCATCCCCAAGCTTGAGCTTTTGTCCATTCTTCATCTCATTACATCATTCTATCTCTACACCTGAAATTTTCCTTCATACAAAACTTCACACAATCTTCATTAGCAACATTAGTGTATTCAAAACATAATAGACCTTTGGGTTTAGCTTTAGAACAGCAAAACTTTCATTAAAAACACAAGCTACTGTAGCAACTCCTTCAAAAAGCTCAATTTCCCAAAAAGAACCCAAAAGGGAATCAATAAGAAGCAAATGCAAATAATGCCAGATATTTGTCAAAACAGACCAGCAGGTAGACACCGATTTCTTTCGAAAATCTTATGTTGCTCAAATCAAGAAGTGTTGAACTAACTAAAGTTATATAACATATTGGGGGATTTATTCGTAAATTTTTAGCTCAATTCGACTTACAGAGACTCCTCACGAATTTTTATGGTGGAGGACGAAAATCTGTTTCGGAGTAGCAACTCCCCAAATCTTACTTCCCTCTCATTAGAGGTCATTCTTGGCACAAAAAGCAAACAAAAAGGATAAGGAGAGGTTGTTACCGAAGTAATAACTTCCAAGACTCAAGAAAACTCTTGGTTTATCTCCCAACAAGTACTTTTCTTTAACGCCTTTAAGTTAGGCACAAGAAGCAAGAAATCAAGTATTTTGAAATGAAGAAGCATTAACATCAAACCTTGCTTTCAAAGGAGGAGCAAAAATCAACTCCTCTCTCCTCATAGGTAAGTGTTCAATACCTTTCTTGAATGGAAATCGATATTTAATGGTACCTTCTTTCATATCAGTGATGGCACCTACAGTTCTAAGAAAAGGTCTACCCAAAGTAATAGGACAAGAAGCATTGTATTCAACATCCAAAACATAGAAATCAATAGGAACATAAGCATTGTTAACCATAATGAGAACATAATTAACACTACCCATGAGTTTCTTCTTAGCATTATCATTAGTGGGACATCCAAATAACAATCTTCCAAAGGTGGCAAATCAAGCATTTCATAAATCTTCGTAGGCATAATAGAGACAGTAGAACCAAGATCACATGAGTCTTTGAGATCAAAGTCATTCACTTGCATATTAATAATGGGTTCCCAATTATCTTCTAATTTCCTAGGAATAGAAGCTTTGTGTTTTAACTTCTCTTCCTTAATCTTAACAAGAGCATCTGTAATGTGTTTGGTGAAAGCAACATGCATATCACTAGCATCAGGACTTCTAGCAAGCTTTTGCAAGAACAGAATCACTTCAGAAATATTGCAACCATCAAGATCAAAATCAAACTTAGCATCACTAGTAGTAGACTTTTTAGGATTAGGCATTGCAGGAGGAGGAATAGGGACTTCTTGTGGTTTAGTGGTATCCATTTTAGTGATGGTGCGCACACTATTGTTTCTATCAATTTCAGCTTCCATTTCCCACTTAGCATGAAGTTGAGCTAACAGTCTAACATTTTCATCAATAGTAACTTGTATGGCATGGGTAGCAGCAAAGGTACTTTTCATGGTTTTAGGTTTAGCAGCCATTTTATTAATCAAAAAGTACTGTGCTTCAGATAAAGAGGAAATATTTTTTCTCAACATTTAAAAGCTTTTCCTCCACAGTCTTGTTGAAAATGGTTTGTTTACTAATAAAGTCTTTGAGCATGACTTCAAGTTTAGAGGGGGAACTTCTAGCATTGTTGTAGAAGTTTCCATAGGAATTGCCATTATTAGGAGGATAAGGCCTATAATTGTTGTTACTACCAAAATTATTCCTATATGCATTGTTGTTGAAATTGTTGTTTCTAATGAAGTTCACATCAACTTGCTCTTCTTGAGCAACCAAAGAGGCTAAGGGAACATTATTTGGATCTAAAGGAGCTTTCCCATTAACAAGCATAGCCATAATAACATCAATCTGATCTCTCAAAGAAGAGGTTTCTTCAACATAATTTACCTTCTTACCATGTGGAGCTCTCTCAGTGTGCCATTCAGAATAGTTAACCATCATATTATCAAGGAGTTTTGTTGTAGCACCCAAGGTGATGGTCATAAAGGTACCTCCAACAGATGAATCCAACAGGTTTCTTGAAGAGAAGTTCAAACCTGCATAAAAAGTCTGGATAATCATCCAAGCAGTAAGTCCATGAGTGGGACAATTCTTAACCAAAGATTTCATTCTTTCCCAAGCTTGAGCAACATGTTCATTATCAAGTTGTTTAAATTTCATAATATCACTTCTCATAGATATAATCTTACCAGGAGGGTAGTACTTTCCAATAAAAGCATCCTTGCACTTAATCCAAGAATCAATACTATTTCTAGGCAAGGATAGCAACCATTCTTTAGCTTTTCCTCTCAAGGAGAAAGGAAACAACTTGAGCTTAATAATATCTCCATCTACATCCTTATACTTTTGCATCTCACAAAGTTCAACAAAGCCATTGAGATGGGCGACATCATCATTAGAACTAGCACCAAAAATGCTCTCTCATCACAAGATTCAACAAAGCAGGCTTAATTTCATAAAAGGTAGCATCAGGAGCAGGTGGAGCAATAGGAGTGCTAAGGAAATCATTGTTGTTTGTGGAGCAATAGTGAAGTCACACAACTTGGTGTTCTCACCAGAGTTCATTTTTGCAAAAGTGGAGCAAGCCAAAAACAGCAGCAACTAGAGCAGGAACTAATTTTTTATGTTTTTGATAGAAGAAAGCAAACCAAACTAAACTAATTTTTTGGATTTTTTTGAGAAAAAGAGGCAAACAAAACCAAGCATAATAAACTAAGCAAACTAAAAACAAAGTAAAGTGAAAGGTCGAGGAGGACTCCCCTTGTGAAGACGTCCTTAGCCTCCCCGGCAACGGCACTAGAAAACTTGTGCTAGCGTGTTGTTGACGTGGGAGCTTCTTCTTCTTTTAGTCCCCGACAATAGCGCCCGAAAGTATTGATGTGTTTTGACGCCCCGTGGGAAACCCCAAGAGCAAGGTATGATGCAGCACAGCGGCAAGTTTTCCCTCAGTAAGAAACCGAGGTTATCGAACCAGTAGGAGGAAGGAAACATCTCAAAGATGTTGCAGGCAACGTGGAAACCTGCACAACACAAAATCAAGACTTTTCCCCAACTAATAGTGAGGTTTTCAATCTCACCGGTTGCTATAAAAAAGGATTAACTGTATGGTGTGGAAGGTGATGATGGTTTGCAGCAAGTAAACAGTAGCAGTGGAAGATGTATCAATGGTAAAGATTGGACCGGGGTCCATAGTTCACTATAGGTGTTCTCCTTAGATAAACAAACATGTCATGCTGGGTAAAAAAATTACATCAGGGCAATTGACAGAACCTAGCAAGGCATAACAATGCAATACTAGACATAAAGATCCTATGAGATTCGATACATAGACCGCCATCCAATTGCATCTATGACTAGAATTCCACCTTTGGGTTATCATCCGAACCCCTTCCAGTATTAAGTTGCAAGCAACAGACAATTTCTATAAGCAAAGTGTGTAAGGTAAATAATCCACTTGTTCCATGAACAAGAGACCGCTGTTTTCTCCCTAGTGGCAACAACGCATTTACAACCGTAGAGATTTATGTCACTTCTCTTGATTAAGTAGAGGCATGAACCCACTATCGAGCATAAATACCCCCTCTTGGAGTCACTAGCAACTACTTGGCCAAGATAGCTACTAACAACGGAGAGCATGCAAAATCACAAACAACACCGACATGATAGAATCAATAAGACAAAACCATTAATCAATCCGACTTAGTAATCTCAATATCCATCGGATCCCCGCAAACACAACATGCATGGTTATAAATAGATGAGATCTTTGATCATGAACGGATCTCACAAGATCTAGAAATGAAAGCACAAGGAGGAGATACAACCATCTAGCTACTACATGGACCCATAGTCCAAGGTGGAACTACTCACGCTTCATACCGGAGGCTGACATGATGAAGAAGAAGGCCTCCGGGATTATCTCCCCACCGGCAGGGTGCCGGGAAGAGCTTCAGATCCCCCCGATCTAGGGACGATGGTGGCGGCGGCTACAGATGGTTTCGTGGAATTTTGATCGGGTCCTTAGGGTTTAGGCATCGAGGGCTTCTTATAGGCGAAGAGGCAAGGCAGGGGCGGCCAGGCGGGCCACACCCTGCCCAGGCGCGTCCTAGGGTGGGCCCCCACCTGGGGGTTGCAGCCCCCCTGGGGTGCCCCTCCGTTGATGACGCCCAGAACTGACGTGGTACACTTCGTTGGAAACCCCAAGAGCAAGGTGTGATGAGCACAACTGCAAGTTTCCCCCAGTAAGAAACCGAGGTTATCGAACCAGTAGGAGGAAGGAAACGTCTCAAAGGTGTTGCAAGCAACGTGGAAACCTGCACAACACAAACTCAAGACTTTGCCCCAACGAATCAGTGAGGTTGTCAAGCTCACAGTTTTGCTATAACAAAGGATTAAACATATGGTGTGGAAGGTGATGATGGTTTGCAACAAGTAAACATTAGCAGTGGAAGATGTATCAATGGTAAAGATTGGATCAGGGTCCATAGTTCACTAGAGGTGCTCTCCTTAGATAAACAAACATGGCATGAAGGGTAAACAAATTATAGCAGGGCAATTGACAGGAACTGAGCGAGGCATAACAATGCAATACTAGACAAAAAGATCCTATGAGATTCGATTGGGCAATACACCAATATACATAGACCGCCATCCAACAACATCTATGACTAGAAGTTCACCTTCAGGTTATCATCCGTACCCCCTCCAGTATTAAGTTGCAAGCAACTGACAACTGCTTTAAGCAAAGTGTGTAAGGTAAACAATCCACTTTTTGCATGAACAAGAGACAGTTGTTTTCTCCCTAGTGGCAACAACACATCTACTACGAAGAGATTTCTGTCACTTCCCTTGGAAACTAGAGGCATGAACCCACTATCGAGCATAAATACCCCCTCTTGGAGTCACTAGCAACTACTTGGCCAAGATAGCTAGTAACAACGGAGAGCATGCAAGATCGCAAAAAACACAGAAATGATAGAATCAAATAGACAAAACCATTAATCAATCTGACATAGTAATCTCAATATCCATCGGATCCCTGCAAACACAGCATGCATGATTACAGATAGATTAGATCTTGATCATGAACGGAGCTCACAAGATCTATACATGAAAGCACAAGGAGGAGATACAACCATCTAGCTACTATTGGTGATATGCCTAGGAGGCAATAAAAGAGGTTATTATCATATCTTTATGCTTATGATAAATGTTTACATACCATAATATTGTATTAACAGGAAACATTAATACTTGTGTGATTTGTAAACATAAAAGAGTCCCCAGTAAAGCCTCTTGTTAAACTAGCTTGTTGGTTAATATATGATCATGGTTTCCTGATCATGAACATTGGGATGTTATTAACAACAAGATCATATCATTAGGAGAATGGTGTGATGGACATACTCCTATAGATAAGCGTAGCATACAGATCAAGTCATTTCAATAGTTCATTTGCTATAAGCTTTCTGATACATAGTAACCTAATTCCTTCGACCATGAGATCATGCTAATCACCATCACCGGAAGGATGCTTTGATGACATCAAACACCACACCATAATTGGGTGGCTATAAAGGTGGCATTGAGTGTTCGGAAAGTATGTGTTGAGGCACATGGATCAAGAGTGGGATTTGTCCATCCATATGACAGATAGATATACTCTAGGCCCTCTCGGTGGAATGTCATGCAATTACCTTGCAAGCAGGTGACTGGATCACAAGGGATCACATATCACGGGAATGAGAAAAGAGTACTTATCGGTAACGAGGTTGAACTAGGTATGCAGAGATACCGACGATCAGACCTCGGATAAGTAAACTATTGCGAGACAAAGGGAAATTGGTATCGTATGTACGTGATTCATTCGATCATAAAGTAATCATAGAAATATGTGGGAGCCATATGAATTTCCAGATTCCTCTATTGGTTATTGATCGGATAAGTGTCTCGGTCATGTCCGCGTAATTCACGAACCGTAGGGAGACACACTTAAGGATTCAATGTTGTTTAGTAGATATGGAATGTAAGTAGGGAGACCGAATGTTGTTCGGAGTCTCGGATAGGATCCGTGATATCACGAGGAGATCCGGAATGGTCCGAAGAATAAGATTCATATAAGGAAAGTCCGATTCCGGAGTTCGGGAATGATTCCGATATTTTCATCGGAGAGGTTTTAGAAGGGTCTAGAAGGTTCACCGGACCGGAAGGGGAATGGTCCATGAATGTGTCATGGGTAATTGGAATGATTGGATCATGTCCTAAGTCACTTTGGTTGGGCATTTGCGAGAGAGAAATAAAGCTCTGAATTGAAAGTCAAAAGGGAGGTTTGAGAAGTCAAACTGGAACAATGGTTTCCTAGTGGAAGAAGGAAAGAGTCCTTCCTTCTATCCAACTTGGGTTTGGGTATGGATTCAAACTCCCCTCTCCCAAGCCTTCCTCCATCTCATAAATAGAGGGGAGGGCTGCCCCAAAGAACACACAACCAGCCCTCCCACCCGTGCCACGCCGCCAAGCCGCCGCCGCGCCGCCGCCGCCGGCCCGTCGCCGCCGCCCTAGTCGCCGCCGACACCACATCCTCCTCTCCGGTCTTATAAACCTAGATTGCCGGAAACCCTAGATCCACCATAACTCGCACCGGCTTAGGCAAAGCCCTACGGGATCTTCCCTCTACTTATGACACCACGCCGTCGTGCTGCCGGAATCCCGAGGGGAGAACTACAACCTCCGCTGCCTGCTGGAACAAGGGAGAGGAAGGTCTTCAACGAGTACCGAACGTGTGACCGACTGCGGAAGCGCTGCCGAAACGCAATGCTGGAAGGATCGTCTACGCGATCTTGAGATCGGCAAGTGTACGACTACATCACCCACGAGAATCTTCTCTCGTTAACCGCTTTGGAATCTTCAAGGGTGAGTACTCTAATCGACTCGTTGCTACAATCTAATAGATAGATCTTGGCTTGTTTGTGTGCATGCGGTAGAATTTTTTTGTTTTCCATGCTACGAACCCCTACAGTGGTATCAGAGTCGTGTCTATATGTAGATCTGTTGCACGAGTAGAACACAATGGTCATTGTGGGCGTTGATGTTTTTGTTGTCGATTGCTTCTTGTGTACTTTGCATCTTGCGGGATGGTGGGATGAAGTGGCCCGGGCTAACCTTACATGACATCGTTAATGAGACCGCTTGACATGCAACTTGTATTGCATAAGTGGCTTTGCGGGTGCCTGTTTCTCCCAACAGAGTGAAGATTCAATTTACAATGGGTGATTGACAATACTAGTATCAACGTCGTGGTTCTTGTTCGTATGTTAGAATGACACTTATTGAAAGCCCCAAACCACGTAAAACATGCAAAGAAAATTAGAGGTGTCTAACTTTGTTTTGTAGGGGTGTGCTGTGATGTGATATGGCCATGATTGTGATTATATATGATGTATGCAATGTTCCTTATTTTAAGTCGGCAACCGGCAGGAGCCTTATGGTTGTCTTTTAATTTGATTAAGACCTGCGTGTCTATTACTCAAGGTAGTTGTAATAGTTGATGTTGGTGGACGACAACCATGGAGCGGCGCTATTGACCTTAACACCATACCGGTGATGATGGAGATCATGTTCGTGCTTCAAGATGGATATCGGAAGCACAATAAGAAAGTCCATATCATATCACATATTATGAATTGCATGTGATGTTAATCCTTTTATGCATCTTGTATTGCTTAGATTGCGACGGTAGCATTATAATATGATCCCTCTCACAAAATATCAAGTTAAAAAGTGTTCATCTTTAGTAAGCACCATTGCTAAAGCTCGTTGTTTTGAAGCACCACGTGATGATCAGGTGTGTTAGATTCTGCGAGTGTATACAACGGGAGCAAGCCAGATTTTCTCATGCGGAAGCTAAGGTTTGATCTTGACGAGCCTAGCATGTACAGACATGGTCTCGGAACACGGAATACCGAAAGGTAAAGCATGAGTCATATAGATGATATGATGAACATGATGATTGTTCGCCTTTGAAACTATATCATGTCACGTGATGATCGGACTTGGTGTAGTGAATTTGGTTCATGTGATCACTAAAACAATGCGAGGGATGTTTTTTGAGTGGGATTTCAACAGCAATATGATTAAAAGTTGAACACTATTTATCATAAATTAAAGCAAAGTGAATTTGCATAGTTGTTGTAGTCATTGGCATCCGTTTACCACCTTGCGATTAGTTATAATTGAGATAATAGAACTATAGAATTCTGGTTAGTTACTATACAAACTGGTATCGTATTGTTTTGAAGTGTTAATCTAAAGTTTAAAAGTCCTATTGCAAACTTTTAGTAAGTTCCGGTTACTCCGTGAAGTTTAATAATTGGTATGAAATCAAGAGTAACAATTCCAGTGTTAGTATATAAGTATCATGTTTATGTCCATGATTCTTGATATTCAAAAGATTGTTTTAATATCAAGGTTATCTAGGAGCTGAAAGAATTGTTTCAGAAACTATCATATGTAGAAGATATTGCGATATCTGAAACAATGTTTTGTTTACAACATGATACAGTATAATATGGCAAAGTTTATGTTCTCATATTTGATGATAATTTGCAAAAGGTTGGTGAAGGTGGTCGTCCTAATCCTCCAAAAGGTTTTGGAAAGCAACATTATACTCGCAATTCACCCTTACAAGCTAAAGTAGCTTGATAATGAATAGTTCCATGTTAAGGTGAATATTTGATGTATGTAAAATGTTTACTACACTAAAGGATTACTAAAGAATGGAATTTGAAAGAACGCCAAACATTTGATGATGGTGATCTACTTCAAAGTGCAAGTCCAAAGACATTGGTATTTAACTATACATGCTTTGGACTATGTGTCATGTGTATGGCTCCACTATTGATGTTGATAGATTCTTTCAAACAGAAAAGGAAATACCTAAAGAGAATCTCATAAATATATTGTAGAAAAGAAAAGACCAGAATTGTTCAGCTTAGGTATATAGAGCATATACGTGTTATGGCTATATTCTTTGCTTGTTAACTAATGTGGTTCTTAAGTATCAGATACTGAATTTGTTGGTGTGAATCATCATACGAAACAACACAATTCATGAACTACAATGGCCTAAGTAACCAGCAAAAAATATGTGATGATGTTCATCAAGAACAAATAAAGGGTTATTGTGTTGCTCGTTGAAATCAAAGCTTGCCTTCAAGATTTGTTTTACTAGGAATTATGAGAACAAAAGGATTGTTCAAATAATTGCCGTAATCCATAAAAGATGGATGATTTACAAATCTCGTTGGAGAAATCACATCCATAAAAGTGCTAAAAATGTCGAAAGACAAATTGATTGAAATATCACTTAGGAAGTGACATCGTCGTTTAAATTATATTGGAAAGAAAACATGAGGAAACTCCATGTGGATGGAATTTTGGAGTCTTTTGATTTTTGATCAAATGACGCTTGTGAAACTTTCCTATAGATAATTAAAACTCTGTTCGTAGGCCAAAAGGGAACGAATGACTAGATTATTGGAATTTGTACATATTTGATGTATGAAGTCCATTACGTGTAGTCAAGAGCGATGGATTTCAACTTCATATGCTTTCTCCAAAAATTTGAGTGAATATATGAATATTTACTTAATAAGGATGAAGTGTGAAACATTTGAAAAGTTCAAAGACTTTCAAGATGAAGTGCAAAATCAATGTAATAAGAAAATAAATAATTTATGATGGGATCATAAAGGAAGATATTTGAGTTACAAGTTTAGCATAACACCTTAGATTTGAGGAATCGTTCCGTGGATTGGCATTTCCCAAAACACCATAAGAGTATGGAGCGTTCGAGATATGTAATGAAACCTTGTTTGACATGGTAAGATCAAAGGTATAATTTATAAAACTGCCATTATATTTTAAAGATTAAAACTTTAGAGACTACCGTTTTCAACTGAGAAGAGCTCCATCATAATCCGTTGAAATGACACCATATAAAGTTATGGTTTGGGATAAAACCTAAGTTGTCCTTTCTTGAACATTGGTATGCTATGCATAATAAAGATGTTTGCAACCAATATCGGATGAACATATCTTTGTATGTTATTTCGAATAATCATTGAGTATTCCTCCATAACACCAAAGACAAAAATGTTTGTCGCTTAGAACGTCAAGTTTCTTTGAGAAGGGAATTTTCCATGAAAAGTTAAGTGGGAGGACAATAGAACTTTGATAAGGTTAAAAGAACCTTAGCTATATGTGCAAAGTTGCGCAGCGCCGAAAAGTGTTCTGGAGGCAGCAACAATGCTCATGGATCACGTGCCTTAAAGGTTGTGGTCACGGAAGTCCAAGTTCCAATTGAACCAAGTAGGTCGGATAAACAATCAAATACCAATATTTGAGGGTTGAATCATTATTTGAGAATAATGAAAGGACTACATGCAAAGAAGTGATGATGATCCCTAACTCCGCAAATGGCTTGAAGCCATAAAATCCGTAATAACTCCATACACGAGAAATCAAGCTTTGAACTTGAAAGACCCTCTGGAAAGGTGTAAGACCTTACAAGTGTTTCGATCTATAAAGAAATAGACATGGATATTTCACATCTATGAAATAGTCGACATGTTGGGAAAGAGTTCACAACAATGTTCAAAGGTTGTATATGACAAGATTTGATCTTTCATAGTGATGTTTAGTCTAGACGGATTAATGTAGCAACCACTACATATAATTTTATTATGTGGTAGTTGAATAAAGAAAACAAGTTCTTCTGATAGAATTGTTACCTAGGACATATGCATAACACGGTCCATATAGTTTTGTTAATTCAAAGGATGTTAAAAGGGTATGCAAACTACAATGGTTGAAGTGAGCATCGCGGAGTTGGAATCTTCACCATGATGAAACTGTTAAAAGAGTTTAAATTCATCAGAGACGATGAAGATGCTTGCATTTGCGAGAAATTAAGTGGGAGCGCTAAGACATATTTCTAATACATTATGTGGAAGACATATTGTTGATTGGAAATGATGTATTTTTATTAACACATGTTAAGAATTTCATCTTGATGAAATACTTAGGCAAAACCCGAGTATTTGGCATCAATATCTATATAGATAGATTGAGAAGCTAATATGGTTGTGCCAAATGTACATAGATGAGATATTGAATGAGTTCAATAGGGAAATGACAAGGTTCTTGCCACACAGAAAGGATTGAATCAAAATTCAAGTGTATCGACACTTGGTAAGTGAAACAAAGATTCAAGTATAGATTGATACTTGATGTATGAAATCACAAAGAGTATTTATATCAATCATACTGTGATATGTACAAATCCATATATGTCCTATTCTCTAAATGTTATGAGCATATATCAGAATGGTTCATAAGATGATCAGTGGACGATAGTAAGGATATTCTTATGATCTTTTGGAAGAACTAAGAATATATTATTTTTGTAGATGTGACAAATAGATGATTAGTTCATTATAAAAGTACTACATTGATACTAGTTTTGTCACAAAGTACAAATTAAGTTTATCTCAATCTAAACTAAGGGTGGCACAATATAATGGAAAGTAAGTTCCATAATGGATTTGGATGAGTTCCAAAGTTTAGACATTGTGACAGATACTACAACAAAAGGCTAAGTAGATGACTGCTATTATAACATCAAAAGAGGGCATTTGTGTTAAGTAGTTTGTTATCAAACTAGGTGTGGTTCACAGCGGGATAGTACCATGAAGATATATTGTACGACAATATTATCAACATGTTTTAACCCCAAGGAACCAAAGGTCTCACCAAAGGACCAAATTTATATAAAGCCATCTCATTAATAACTGAGTGATGCGTAGAGACGCAAAGACATGAAATTACACAGGGACCTGAAAGAGTCGGATCTGAAGATCAGTTGACCACTAGCAATCGTGTAAATAAAACACCGGAAAGCCATAGCTGTTGAATACACAAAGATTTGAAACTAGATTATTGTCTCTAGTGCAAGTGGGAGACTGTTGGAGATATGCCCAAGAGGCAATAATAAAGAGGTTATTATCATATCTTCATGCTTATGATAAATGTTTACATACCATGCTATAATTGTATTAACCGGAAACATTAATACTTGTGTGATTTGTAAACATAAAAGAGTCCCTAGTAAAGACTCTTATTAAACTAGCTTGTTGGTTAATATATGATCATGGTTTCGTGATCATGAACATTGAGATGTTATTAACAACAAGATCATATCATTAGGAGAATGGTGTGATGGACACACTCCTATAGATAAGCGTAGCATAAAGATCAAGTAATTTTAATAGTTCATTTGCTATAAGCTTTCTAATACATAGTAACCTAATTCCTTCGACCATGAGATCATGCTAATCACCATCACCGGAAGGATGCTTTGATGACATCAAACACCACACCGTAACTGGGTGGCTATAAAGGTGGCATTGAGTGTTCGGAAAGTATGTGTTGAGGCACATGGATCAAGAGTGGGATTTTTCCATCCATTTGCAAGCATTGAAAGCTAGGATCAAAGAACTCTAAACACGTGCATGAAAGATGGAGTTCTAACAATAAGACAAAGTAACTATGCATGCAACATGAAAGGCTACAAACAAAGATCATGAATAACATGCATTGAAAAACGTTTGTTTGTTTCACATACAGAAAACATGGCATAGTGGCAATCAGCTTGTCCCTCATAGAGTAGCAAATAGATGCATAGGACACCTTCAAATTTCATAAGAGTGACTAGATACAAATAGCACAAGAACAAGTAATATCAAAATATGCATCAATCGATAAGTTTTGGGACACTACACACACAATGGAAACTATGCTCTCTTAATGGTGCCTAAAGGTAGAAGGTGGAGACTCGATATAATGGTGGAATAAAGGGCCTTCATAAAGGGAAGCAAGGATTTCAAGTTTCAAAAAGATCTTCCAAAAAATATGGTACTTGTTAGCTTTTAGCCCTCATTGCCCCTATCATAAGCATCTTGAAGTGATTAAGGTTAAAGTGAACAAACTATGGAGTATATGCTTGACAAAGTATAAGTTGGCAATCTCAAGTCCCTTGCATACGAGGGCCACACCTCATGCTAATCAACTTCAGTCACCTGTAAGTTCTTGTCACAGTAAGTACATGTGTATCATAGAGAACCGCCAGCAGGGTACCCTTTGCACATGGTACAGGAGCTATCCCATAACCAAATTGACAAGGCAAGCAGACAATGAGCATCTCTACGATCTTTTTATTTACTATGTGCATAGCTTTTTATTGAGGATGCTTCATAGATAGCTCGTTATGGTGATGATGCAAGTTTCCACCATGATTAGACATGGCTTAGGCTAGCGGCCCAGGCATTTCTCTAACACAAAATACATAACTCCATGGACTTAAAAGCTCCCTCTTTATTTCACACCGGTGACATCCATAGAAAAAAGAGCATGATATCAACTGTGTACTAAGTACAAGTGCAATGTTGAAAACGTTCCCCATGACAGCATGGGTCTGCTAATTCCAACATATAAGTGCAAGCATATACAACAGAGATGACACAATGGTTCAAGTTTATAAGGGGCAAAGAATATAAAGTGTGCCATCAAGTTTGTGAGGGCTTTAATCACTAAGTTTTCACATAAAAAAATACTTTTTAAATGGAAGATAGATGAAAACAAGAATATACTTGGAATGGAGTAACACACCATGCATAGGAGTTTATAGTGGACACTTTGGAATAACTTGGTTTCTTGGGAGTTGGAAGCATGAGTAGAGCTTACTCATACAAGTGGAGGCTAGCAAAAGACTGGGAGAAACCAACTAAGAGAGCAATAATGGCCATAATCATGTAGACAACAAAACATTACTAATCAAAGAATAGAGTGGTACTACAAGTGAAGGACTAAATGATCATAGTGATGGGTTTCGTAGCATAGTAAATCAAAATTTTCTACGGATACGAACGGGGAAAGCCAAGATCTAATCTAGGAGATGCAAACAACGAGGGGGAATAGATGAGATCTTCATACCCTTGAAGATTCGCACAGCGGAATGTTCGACGGAACGTGGGTGATGTAGTCATACTCACTTCTCCTCCTCGCGATCCGATCCGATCTAACATCGCAAGTGGCGATGCCTCCGAGAGATGCACACGTGCGGCACCTCGACGTCTCCTCCTTCCTCGGTCCAGCAAGTATGGTGGAGAGACGGATTGGATCTACAACGCGACGGCGTGGTGCAAGTGGTGGAGAGTTTCTGCAGCAGGGCTTCGCCTACGTGCAGTCGGGAGGGAGAGAGAGAGGAGGGAAGTAGGGAGGGGTGTGCCCCCAGCCCTCTTTATATAGAGGGGTGGGCGGCCAGCCCTTGCCCCTCCCCCAAGCCCTAGGGCCGGCGGCCAAGGAGGGAGGAGTGGGGGGGCAAGTTTCCCCCCCTTCTAGAAGCTCTCCTAGGGTTTTGCCCTAGGTTGGCCGGCTGGGCCCTATGGGGCCTTGTGACCCTAGCCCAATGCGGCCAGGGAACTCCCTCATAGGCCCATGCCCCCTCCCGGCAGGTGGGGCCACGTTGGTCCCCCTCCGAAAGGTTCTAGAAGCTTCCGGTACAATACCGATTAACCCGAAACAATTCCGAACTCCAAAAACTGCATTGCCTTATATGAATCTTATTCTCCGGACCATTACGGAACCTCTCGTGACGTCCCGGATCCCATCCGAGACTCCGAACAAAAACTCATAAACCAATTATCAATCTATCCTAGCGTCGAGACACGTTAAGTGTGTGACACTTCGGGTTCGAGAATATGCAGACATGATCTTCTATCAATAATCAACAGTGGGTTCTGGAAACCCATATTGACTCCCACACATTCATCGATGATTATATCGGATGAACCACGATGCCAGGATTCAATCAATCCCATATATGTATTCCCTTCGTCTCGCGATATTTTACTTGCCCGAGATTTGATCGTCGGTACCATCATACCTAGTTCAATCTCGTTCACGACAAGTACTTTACTCGTTCCGTAATCCGATATCACTTTGTGATTAACTCCTTAACCACATGCTTGCAAGCGGTGTTGATATTGATTACCGAGTGGGCCCGAAGTATATCTCTCCGACTTGGGAGGGACAAATCCCATCTCGATACATACAACCCAACAGGTACTTTCCGATCACCTGAGAGACACCTTTATGATCACCCTCTCATAGGATGACGTTTGATGACCTCAAAGCTTTCTTCCGATACCAGGGAGTTGTATTATCTCATGGTCTAAGGAATACAATATTTGACATAAGAAAAGCTTCGCAAAGATGAACACGATGACACGATCTAATTGCTTCACTTAGTTTGGGTCTGTCCATCATATCATTCTCCCAATGATATGATCTCATTATTAATCGACAACTCATGTCTATGGTTAGGAAACCTTAACCATCATTAATCAATGGGCTAGTCCATAGAGGCATACTAGGGACACGGTGTTGTTCACAAACCACACAAGTATTAAAGTTTCCGCTTAATACAATTCTAGCATGGAATATAAACTTTATCATGAACAAGAATTATAATAATAACATCTTTATTATTGCCTCTAGGGCATAATTCCAACAGTCTCCCACTTGCACTAGAGTCAATAATCTAGTATACATCTGGCAACAATCTAACACCCATGGCACTAAGGTGTTGATCATGTTTTGCACGTGGAAGAGGTTTAGTCAATGGATCTGCGACATTCAGATCTGTATGTACTTTGCTAATCTTCAGATCTCCATCTGCTATATAATCCTCGATTATATGAAACTTGCGGTTGATATGCTTGGTCTTTGGATTATATCTTCGTTACTTAGCGAGTGCTATGGCGCCAGTGTTGCCACACAATATCTCTAGTGGGTCCAAGGCACTTGGAACCACGCCAAGCTAAGTGATGAAGTTCCTGATCCAAACTCCTTCACTTGACGCTTCTGCAGCAGCCATGTATTCCGCTTCTACTGTAGATCCCGCGATCATGCTTTGCTTGCAGCTTCTCCAGCTCACAGCTCCTCCATTCAAAATAACGTATCCTGTCTGAGATTTAGAATCATCCTTGTCGGTGTCGAAACTAGCGTCGACGTAACCTTTTACGACGAGCTGTTCATCACCTCCATAGACTAAGAACATTTCTTTAGTCCTATTTAGGTACTTTAGGATGTTCTTCACGGCTGTCTAGTGTTCCACTCCTGGATCACTTTGGTACATGCTCGTCAAACTAAGATCATTAGACACATCCGGTCTAGTACACATCATGGCATACATGATAGAACCTATGGCCGAGGCATAAGGTACTTTGCTCATAGCTTCTCTATCATTTACCATAGATGGACACTGAGCCTTGCTCAATATCTTACCTGACAACATAGGCACTGAACTTTTCTTTGCCTTATCCATTCTAAACCTTTTCTGAACTTTGTCTAGGTATGTACTTTGGCTTAAAGCTATCAGGCGTCTTTGTCTATCTCTATAGATTTTGATGCCCAATATATAAGCATCTTCACCTAGGTCTTTCATTAAAAAACACTTGTTCAAATAACTCTTCACATCGTTAAGCATGTTAATGTCATTTCCAATAATCAATATGTCATCCACATATAGTACCAGAAATGTCACTGAGCTCCCACTCACTTTCTTGTAGATACAAGCTTCGTAGCAATTTGGAACTTATCCAAAGCTCTTGATCACTTGATCAAAACGAAGGTTCCAACTCCGAGATTCTTGCTTCAGTCCATAAATAGAACGCTGAAGTTTGCACACTTTATCAGCATCCTTAGGATCGACAAAACCGTCGGGTTGCATCATATACAACTCTTCATCAATGTTGCCATTGAGGAAAGCAGTCTTGACATCCATCTGCCATATTTCATAATCATGAAACGCAGCAATTGCTAATAAAATCCGAATGGACTTAAACATCGCTACGGGAGAGAAAGTCTCATCGTAGTCAACACCTTGAACTTGTCAAAAACCTTTCGCGACAAGTCGTGCTTTATAGACGGTAACATTACCATCCGCGTTCGTTTTCCTCTTGAAGATCCATTTGCACTCAACGGCCTTTTTGGTTTTCGCTCATGGATCCCAATTCGGATTTCATGGCTTCTAGCCATTTCTCAGAGTCTGGGCTCATTATTGCTTCCTCATAGTTCGCAGGTTCACTGTCGTCTACTAACAAGACAGTCAAGACAGGGTTGCCGTACCACTCAGGAGGGGCACGCGACCTTGACGACCTGCGAAGTTCAATAGTAGCATCGTCCGAAGCTTCATGATCCTTGTCATTAGCTTCCTCTATTGTTGGTGCAGGCGGCACTGGAACAATTTCAGGTGCTGCGCTACTCTCCAATTCAAGAGAAGGTTCAACAACCTCGTCTAGCTCTACTTTCCTCCCACTCACTTCTTTCGAGAGAAACTCCTTCTCAAGAAAGGAACCGTTCTTTGCGACAAACACTTTGCCTTCGGTTCTGTGATAGAAGGTATACCCAATAGTTTCCTTAGGGTATCCTATGAAGACGCATTTCTCCGCTTTCGGTTCGAGCTTGTCCGGCATCAACTTCTTGACGTAAGCTTCACATCCCCAAACTTTAAGGAATGACAACTTAGGTTTAGCACCAAACCATAGTTCATACGGTGTCGTCTCAACGGATTTAGATGGTGCCCTATTTAAAGTGAATGCAGCGGTTTCTAATGCATAACCCCAAAATGATAACGGCAAATCAGTAAGAGACATCATCGATCGGACCATATCTAATAGGGTTCGATTCCGGCGTTCAGACACACCATTGCGTTGTGGTGTTCCGGGTGGCGTGAGTTGCGAAACGATTCCGCTTGCTTTAAGATGCGTGAGAAAATCATAACTCAAATATTCACCTCCACGATCAGATTGTAGAAACTTAATTTTTCTGTTATGATGGTTCTCCACTTCATTCTGAAATTCTTTGAACTTTTCAAATGTTTCAGATTTATGTTTCATTAAATAGATATACCCATATCTACTTAAGTCATCGGTAAAAGTGAGAAAATAGCGATATCCACCGCGCGTCGAAACACTCATCGGTCTGCATACATCGGTATGTATGATTTCCAACAAGTCCGTTGCTCGCTCCATCATTCCGGAGAACGGTGTTTTGATCATCTTGCCCATGAGGCATGGTTCGCATGTGTCAAATGATTCAAAATCAAGAGACTCCAAAAGTCCATCACAACGGAGTTTCTTCATGCATTTTACACCAATATGACCTAGACGACAGTGCCACAAATAAATAGTATTATCACTATCTAATTTGCATCTCTTAGCCTCAATGTTATGGATGTGTGTTTCATCCCTTTCGAGATCCAGAAGAAATAAACCATTCATAGCAGGTGCATGCCCATAAAAGATGTTACTCATATAAATAGAACAACCATTATTCTCAGATTTAAATGAATAACCGTCTTGCAATAAACACGATCCAGATATGATGTTCATGCTCAACGCAGGCACATAATAACATCTATTAAGGTTTAAAACTAATCCTGAAGGTAAAACTAAGGAGAGCGTGTCGACGACCATCACATCAACTCTTGATCCGTTGCCAACGCGCATCGTCACCTCATCCCTCACAAGCCGCCGTCTATTCCGTAGCTCATGTTTCGAGTTACAAATATTAGCAACTGAACCAGTATCAAATACCCAGGCACTACAACGAGGGCTAGTAAGGAAAACATCAATAACATGTATATCAAATATACCTTTGATGGTGCCAGCCTTATTGTCCGCTAAGTACTTCGGACAGTTGCGCTTCCAGTGACCCTTGTCCTTACAATAGAAGCACTCAGTGTCCGGCTTAGGTCCAGACTTGAGCTTCTTCTCAGCAGGGGCAACGCGCTTGCCGCCGCCTTTCTTGAAGGGCTTCTTTGCACCCTTACCTTTCTTAAAGGTGGGGGGCTTGTTGACCATCAACACATGATTATCCTTTTTGATGTCCACCTCCGCAGCCTTCAGCTTAGCGAAGAGCTCGGTGATCGTATCAGTGGAACCAATCTGATTATGAGTCACTACAAAACTTTTGTAGCTGGGAGGGAGTGATTGCAGAACCTTGTCAATCTTGAGCTCCTCTGGAATCTTGCAGTCCAGTTGCTCAAGGTGTTGAGTGTAGCCCGACATCTTTATGGTGTGCTCACTAACGGAACTCCCTTCCTCCATCTTGCAGTTAAAGAATTTCTCAGAGATCTCATATCTCTCAAAACGGGCCTGAGTCTGAAACATAGTTTTCAGCTCCTCAAGAATCTCATAGGGCCCGGGATAATCTTCAAAACGATTTTGAAGGTTTGATTCCATAGCAAACAACATGGTGCTCTTAATCACACCATGTAGAGGTCCCAACCTTTAATAAGGTAGAGATCCCTGTGTTTACAATGCTAGTCCCTGGATCAATAGCTAGCATCCACAGTTAAGATGTAATATCAAGAAACAAAGGTCATAATATAACTTTATAACCAGGAATAACATAATTTTATTACATCTTACATAGCTCATTTGGCTATTACATTACATTGCAGCAGAATATCTATAAGCATAGGGTCCTTCATCTTCAAAGTGCCACAGGCAAACATGTTGGTTGTAGACTTGTAATCCTAATCAATCAACTTCACTAACATCAAACAAACCTGCAACATACAAGTTACAGCCACAAGGGTCAATACATTTGAATTGTATTGGCAAGTTTCACTACTATGTTGATTATAAGTGGATTCTATCATTACATGCATATTTGGCTAAGTAGGGTTTTAGGCTCATTTGCAGAAAGCAATAATTTATCCTATCTTTTCAAAATGGCTTTGTTCTTTTGTCAAATCTTTCTGAACTCCTTGGTAAATCCCCAAGTGTTCAAGTCTTTGTTAAAATCTCTTGAGCTCCTTGGTAAATCCCCAAGTGCTTCAAGTTTTTATCAAAATCTCTTGAGCTCCTTGGTAACCCCAAGTGCTTCAAGTTTTTATCCAAATCTCTTGAGCTCCTTGGTACCCCCAAGTGCTTCAAGTCTTTTGTTGTTACTTTAAAGTTTTTCTTTTAGAAATTGGAATGTCGAGATTTCCCATAGCTTCAAGCTTTAGTTGCTCAGTATTGTCCATAACCGGGGACACGGCTAAGTACTTAGATTTTTATCTTCTGCAGAAGTTGTACACTTTACCCACATGACACACTCTCATCTTGTTGCCACCAGTGGCCGCTGGATAAGTACTCACCAAGATGGAGTACTGGCAGATTGAGAATGTGACGAAGTCTTTCCAGAGGGTCCTCCCATACACCATTGCTAGCTTGTCTTCAGGCACCCATGTAGGGTTTCGAGTTCCCTCATTTTCAGTACACTGAAGACAATGCATGGGTCTTCCCAATGTAGTTGACTAAGCCAGAGCTATAATAGCATGTGGCTGTACACGAAAGCCACAATTGGAGAAACATGTTCAATCTCTAAGTTCCTGGGTGGTTTTCTTTTGGTGCACAACACAAAGAGATTGCCATAGACATGGTTCCTTTTGTTGCCACTTTCTCCAAAACTTGAGTATCCTTGTCCACCCAGGTGGTTCATTGAGTACTTGTTTTATTATATAAAACATAAGTCCTTTTCTCAACTTCATAAAAATCTCAACATGTATCTCTTCTCAAAATATGTAGCATGGCTAAGCATTTTACAACTACATTGTTGTAGAGGGAGTGTCCCAACCTTTAAACAATATAAGGTGGAATCCCCTGTGTTTACAATGCTAGTTCCTGGATCAATAGCTAGCATCCACAGTTTAGATGTAATATCAAGAAACAAAGGTCATAATATAGCTTTATAACCAGGAATAACATAATTTTATTACATCATTACATAGCTCATTTGGCTATTACATTAAATTGCAGCGGAATAACTATAATCATGGGGTCCTTCATCTTCAAAGTGCCACAGGCAGACATGTTGGTTGTAGACTTTGTAATCCTAATCAATCAATCTTCACTAAAATCAATCAAACCTGCAACATTACAAGTTACAGCCACAAGGGTCAATACATTTGAATTGTATTAGCAAGTTTCACTACTAAGTAGAATATGAGTGGATCCTATCATTACATGCATCTTGGCTGGTAGGGTTTAAGGCTCATTTGCAGAAGCAAAATTTATCCTATCTTTTCAAAATGGTTTTGGTCCTTTGTCAAATCTCCTTTCCAAAATCCCTTGAACTCCTTGGTAAATTCCCAAGTGTTCAAGTCCTTGTCAAAATCCCTTGAGCTCCTTGGTAACCCCAAGTGCATCAAGTTTTATCAAAATCTCTTGAGCTCCTTGGTACCCCCAAGTGCATTCAAGTTTTATCAAAATCTCTTGAGATCCTTGGTACCCCCAAGTGCATCAAGTTTTATCAAAATCTCTTGAGCTCCTTGGTACCCCCAAGTGCATTAAGTTTTAAAAGTTTTCTTTTAGAAATTAGAATGTCGAGATTTCCCATAGCTTCAAACTTTAGTTGCTCAGTATTGTCCATAACCGGGGACACGACTAAGTACTTAGATTTTATTATCTTCTGCAGAAGTTGCACACTTTACCCACATGTCACAATCCCATCTTGTTGCCACCAGTGGCCACTGGATTAGTGCTCACCAAGATGGAGTACCGGCAGATTGAGAATGTGACGAAGTCTTTCCAGAGGGTCCTCCCATACACCATTGCTAGCTTGTCTTCAGCACCCATGTAGGATTCCAGGTCCTCATGTCCAGTTAACTGAAGACAATGCATGGGTCTTCCCAATGTAGTTGACTAAGCCAGAGCCATAAATAGCATGTGGTTGCACACGAAAGCCACAATTGGAGAAACATGTTCAATCTCTAAGTTTCCTGGGTGGTTTCTTTTGGAGTACAACACAAAGAGATTGCCATAGACATGGTTCCTTTTGTTGCCACCTTCTCCAAAACTCAAAGTATCCTTGGCCACCCAGGTGGTTCATTGAGTCCTTGTTTTATTATATAAAAACACAAGTCCTTTTCTCAATTCCATAAAATCTCAACATGTATCTCTTTTCAAAAATATAGCATGGCTAAGCATGTAACAACTACATTGCTTTCACTAAGGAATGTATAGGGTATCCTATTAGGATTTAGCATAGCATAAGTATAGAAATTCTTTTCATGCATGTTTTCAAAATCCACTAAGTATAATGAAAATAGTAGGACTTTTAGATGATAGTGTCACTTGACTTTTGGTAGGGAATGGTAGTTCACTTCTTGATCTTGATAGTTTCACACTTCACTACAAGTCAATCAAGCAAACACAATATCAACTAGCATTCCAACCAAAGTCAATCAAACATAACACACACATAAAACAATAGAACTAGGTCATGCATGCAAGCATGCAAAAAGGTAGTTTTATTTGCAAAGATGGTCTCCACTATGCTTCTAAACTTTGTTAGGTTCAAGGTGGTCATTTTTCCAAAGTGGCAAAGTCATTTGCAAAAGGGTTTTGTCCATAAAGCATTTTTAAATCCATTCATTATTTTATGTGGTGGAAAATATTTTTATCAAAGCAACAACCTTAAGTTGTTCACTAAATAAGTTGTTGTTTCTCAAAACTTGGTGTTTAGGGTCAGTAGGTTTGATCCAAATCATTTTCCCAAAGTTTTTACTCCAAAAACATTTTCATAACAAAACCATTATTTTTATTTGGTTAGAAATGGGCTAAGTCAATTAATCCATACTAAACTTTACCAAATCCATTTCCAAAATCATGGGTTGGTTCCTAGGGTCAGTAAGTTCACAACAAACCAATTTGTCAAGGTTTCAAACTCAAAAACATTTTTGAACAATTTTTCTAATCTAAACAAGCATACAAAAGTTTCTGCAAAAACAAACAATCTAACAGATACTATTTACTAAACAAATTGCATGGTTGGCTAGGGCTTGCTCCACTGATTCCAACGATATCAAATTTGTAAATTTTGGATGTGTGGATCAAAAGTTATAGGGTTTTCAAATCTGCAACCAAATCTGTTTTTCAAATTTCTGTTTTTAAACAAAACTGACCACGCGTCGCTTTCTTATTGGACGGTACCGGTTCGGGTGGATCACGCGCTGTAGGCCGTTGGATCAAGTTGCATCGCACGGCACTGGCTGCATACCCTTTCGCTGTTAAGTGGATCTGTTTCGTTCGCTCGATCTAGATCCTACGGTCCGCAACAACATAACCAAGAACTGGCGGCGCACGGTCAACGGCGAGCGGCGGTGCGGTCAGATGGTGGCGGCGCTGGCGAAACAGGAAGCGAGGGAGGATGGGAAGGTGCTCACCGAGATCGCAGAAGGCTGGGGAAGTTCAACGTGGTCTTTTTGGGTCAAGGGGCGCTCGAGGACTGCAGCAATTGCTTGCCGGAGTGGAGGCGACGCTGTAGATCACGCGGAGGCAAACAGAGGGCGTAGTTAGGTGCAGGAGAGTGAGGCGAATGTGGGAGCGTGAACGAGAAAGCGCAGGGCGGTCTGTGCTTACCAGGGGACTTCGCCGGAGAGAGGCAGACGCGGCAGCGAGGTCAGAGCTTGTCGAAGGTGACGCTCTGGGGCGCCCGCGGTCGAACGGAAGGTACAGGGAGAAGCGCCTGGGAGTGGGGAGTGTGCTTGTGTGCTTGGGGAGGCACGGGGTGGAGAGACTTGGTCGGAATCGAGGAGGAACGGTGGTCGGAGCTGTGGCATTGCGAGCTCAAATTGAGGCAGCCTCAGGGCAGAGAGAGGGGCGCGTGTGAGGTGAAAGGAGGAGGAGACGCTAGCGATTAATAGGACGTGGTCAAAGCGAGGTTAAGGCGCGGCATTACTGCGAATTTACGCGCGGATTGAATGGCAGAGAACGGCAGCGAGGTTTGGGGAGAAGGAGTCGCGCGGGTGGAAACGATGACCGAGTTGTGGGGCCTGGCTGTCAGCGAGGGAGAGAGAGAGGGGTTTGGGGCCACCAGTCATTGGTTCTGCGGGTCAGTTAACAGGTGGAAAACGTTTTGCAGAGGGAAGGTGGAAGTGGGCTGGTACTGGGCTTAGTTGGGCTGCTGGGTTGGGTCGACCAAATTCTATTTTTTTCTTTCCTGAATGTTTTTTTCTTTTTCTGAATCTAATTTCTGTTTTGAATTTCAAACAAACAAACAACATTCAAATCCATTCAAACAGTCACCCCACTTTACAACTTTGAATTTGGTTCTGTTCAGTAACATAAACCAAAATCCAAAGATCAAAATAATAAGTTTATTTTAGGGTCCATTATTAATTAAATAAATAGACATTGTTTAATAAATCAAAATAGGATTTGATTTTTATTTTAAAACTCCATCTTGAAAACTAAATATTTTCAAAACCAAATCAGTAGGTTTTATTTGGTAATATAAAAGGCTTAAAAAACTCATTTGAATTTAATAAATAAGTTTTGATGGTTAATAAAAATAGTAAAACTTTTATTTATAAAACTTTGATATTAAATCCTTATTAATTTATCTTAAATAAACCTTTACTATTTTTATCAAAACAAGGCATTTTATTTCATAAGCTTTGGCCAAGGTTTAATTTGGCTTCTATAAAATAATCTTTATTTATAAATCCACCTTTTATTTTGTAAACCAAATCCTTTTATTTAAAACATCCAAAATAGTAATTTTAAATATTTTTATTTTCCTTTATCAAATGTTTATCTTTTTAAATCTCTTTAGGATTTTATTTGATTCAAATTGGTTTGAAGGTTTCCAATTGGATTCAAAAAGTTTCTTCTGGCCCTGAAAAATCAACAAAGTTTTATTTTATTCATTTATTTTTCACATTACAAGATTTGGAAAATCTTGGGATGTGACAGGCTATCACCCTTAAAATAAATCTCGTCCCGAGATTTGGGAAAGCTAGGGTTACAAGTAGGCTCAAACAACTAGGGTGCTACCACCCTTAAAAAATTTCCAACTAAATTAAATATTGGCCTTGTTTGGAATCTTGGGGAAACTTCTCTGGGTAAACATCTGCATTGTATCCTTTGTTTCCACACTTGACTCATGGGCCAAGGTTGAGTTTCTCCATAGGCTTGTTCAACTTGTTCTTCATCTTTTCTGGACAGTTGCTTGCATAATGTCCTGGGTTCTTGCAATTGAAACAGTTGATATCTTGGATTTCTTTATGTGGCTCTTGTGGACAAGTTGCCACATAATGGCCTAGCTCTTTGCAGTTGTTGCACACCACTTGGCCAATTTCCTTATTCTTCTGGTTCTCTGGGCATTCACTGGAATAGTGTCCCATTTCCTTACATTTATGACATTGCACATGGCTTTTGTCCTTCTTTTGCTTCTGGGGTTTCTCCAAAGCTAGGAGTGCATCCAGTTCATGTTTTTCATATGATATCTGGTAGGTAGGAATGTCTACATGCTTCTTGGACCTTTTATTGCTCCTTAGAAAATTCACATTCCTCTTATTTGATCCTTTGAATTGGGTTGTTTTGTTTGGAGGTATAAGTGGTCCTTTTCCTTTGTCATCAACTTTCTTGGTAGACTTTGATCCTTCTGGATGGTTTGCAATCATTTGTTGCACTCCACCTTGTTTCCTTTGTTCAATAATGGAGTAGATGGGGCATTGGATAGGAGTATGGTTGTTTCCTTCACATAGGTAGCAAGTAGCTTGAGAGGTGGGACATTGTCCAACAGGATGTTTCTCTTCACAATTGGGGCATTGATCTCCATGCTCCTTGGAAGTATGATCCTTGTCTCCACAAATAATGCAAGCTGGGGCTCCATCTAGAATAACATTTCTGTCATCCTTGTTGTCAAAAACTCTTTTGGAATAGTTTTCTTCCATGTTGACCATTTGATCAGTTACTTTAAGCATCAATTGGGCTTGGTCTTCCAAAAACTTTTGCAGGGTTGGATCTTCACCATTGGTGTTGACTATGAATTGAGGTGTCATTTGGTTCAACTGGTGTTGGGTTGCTATGAGCTTTTTCATGTATCCCCTTGGTTGGTGTTGGTGTCATCAACCTTGATGTTGGAGTCTCTTGGAGTAGTCATCTGTTTGGGGTTGAATGGAGATTAGAATAGGCAAAAGATTTTTCTAAGGAATCAATTCTAATCACACCCATCACAATTCACACAAGCAATGTGCAAGCATTCACAAACAAAACATTTCACTCAAACACAAAGTTCAAGCACATACTTAGGCAAGAAAATAATTTTTGCTACACCACATAAGTTGGTGTGTTTGACTTAACTAAAATATGGTGGTCCATCTATATGGTTCACTTGTGATCTTTCCATCCTTCATGATTCTTCTTTACATGAGATCATGGTTTCTTTGGGAAAACTCCTTGGTTACTAAACTTCAAGTGATGTGGGCTCCTTCTAACTTTTGCATTCCCTCAGTCTCTAAATTTTGAGCAAGATTTCCTTGTGTCACTTGTAATCCTTAGTGGTATCCAAGTTGGAAGTCCTTGGTGAACATGCTGAAGATGTTGAAGTCATTAGAGTTGAAGAAGTTGAAGTCATTAGAGTTGAAAGTGTTGAAGAAGTCCTTTGCACATGGTGTAGTCTTTGGTCATGGGGTAGGTTTTTCCATCAAGTTTGAAATAGGAGAGAGGTAGTGTCAAAACCAAAACGGTTGAGAAAAGAGTTTACAAGTTTGTTTGTAAATAAGTTTTGGAACAAATACAAATCCTATTTTCTAAGGGTTTTTGTCCAATCCTAGTTTTACAAATCCTACAGGCAACACAATGCTCTGATACCATCTGTAGAGGGAGTGTCCCAACCTTTAAACAATATAAGGTGGAATCCCCTGTGTTTACAATGCTAGTCCCTGGATCAATAGCTAGCATCCACAGTTTAGATGTAATATCAAGAAACAAAGGTCATAATATAGCTTTATAACCAGGAATAACATAATTTTATTACATCATTACATAGCTCATTTGGCTATTACATTACATTGCAGCGGAATAACTATAATCATGGGGTCCTTCATCTTCAAAGTGCCACAGGCAGACATGTTGGTTGTAGAATTTGTAATCCTAATCAATCAATCTTCACTAAAATCAATCAAACCTGCAACATTACAAGTTACAGCCACAAGGGTCAATACATTTGAATTGTATTGGCAAGTTTCACTACTAAGTAGAATATGAGTGGATCCTATCATTACATGCATCTTGGCTGGTAGGGTTTAAGGCTCATTTGCAGAAGCAAAATATATCCTATCTTTTCAAAATGGTTTTGGTCCTTTGTCAAATCTCCTTTCCAAAATACCTTGAACTCCTTGGTAAATTCCCAAGTGTTCAAGTCCTTGTCAAAATCCCTTGAGCTCCTTGGTAACCCAAAGTGCATCAAGTTTTATCAAAATCTCTTGAGCTCCTTGGTACCCCCAAGTGCATTCAAGTTTTATCAAAATCTCTTGAGCTCCTTGGTAACCCCAAGTGCATCAAGTTTTATCAAAATCTCTTGAGCTCCTTGGTACCCCCAAGTGCATCAAGTTTTAAAAGTTTTCTTTTAGAAATTAGAATGTCGAGATTTCCCATAGCTTCAAACTTTAGTTGCTCAGTATTGTCCATAACCGGGGACACGGCTAAGTACTTAGATTTTATTATCTTCTGCAGAAGTTGCACACTTTACCCACATGTCATAATCCCATCTTGTTGCCACCAGTGGCCACTGGATTAGTGCTCACCAAGATGGAGTACCGGCAGATTGAGAATGTGACGAAGTCTTTCCAGAGGGTCCTCCCATACACCATTGCTAGCTTGTCTTCAGCACCCATGTAGGATTCCAGGTCCTCATGTCCAGTTAACTGAAGACAATGCATGGGTCTTCCCAATGTAGTTGACTAAGCCAGAGCCATAAATAGCATGTGGTTGCACACGAAAGCCACAATTGGAGAAACATGTTCAATCTCTAAGTTTCCTGGGTGGTTTCTTTTGGAGTACAACACAAAGAGATTGCCATAGACATGGTTCCTTTTGTTGCCACCTTCTCCAAAACTCAAAGTATCCTTGGCCACCCAGGTGGTTCATTGAGTCCTTGTTTTATTATATAAAAACACAAGTCCTTTTCTCAATTCCATAAAATCTCAACATGTATCTCTTTTCAAAAATATAGCATGGCTAAGCATGTAACAACTACATTGCTTTCACTAAGGAATGTATAGGGTATCCTATTAGGATTTAGCATAGCATAAGTATAGAAATCCTTTTCATGCATGTTTTCAAAATCCACTAAGTATAATGAAAATAGTAGGACTTTTAGATGATAGTGTCACTTGCCTTTTGGTAGGGAATGGTAGTTCACTTCTTGATCTTGCTAGTTTCACACTTCACTACAAGTCAATCAAGCAAACACAATATCAACTAGCATTCCAACCAAAGTCAATCAAACATAACACACACATAAAACAATAGAACTAGGTCATGCATGCAAGCATGCAAAAAGGTAGTTTTATTTGCAAAGATGGTCTCCACTATGCTTCTAAACTTTGTAAGGTTCAAGGTGGTCATTTTTCAAAAGTGGCAAAGTCATTTGCAAAAGGGTTTTGTCCATAAACCATTTTTAAATCCATTCATTATTTTATGTGGTGGAAAATATTTTTATCAAAGCAACAACCTTAAGTTGTTCACTAAATAAGTTGTTGTTTCTCAAAACTTGGTGTTTAGGGTCAGTAGGTTTGATCCAAATCATTTTCCCAAAGTTTTTACTCCAAAAACATTTTCATAACAAAACCATTATTTTTATTTGGTTAGAAATGGGCTAAGTCAATTAATCCATCCTAAACTTTACCAAATCCATTTCCAAAATCATGGGTTGGTTCCTAGGGTCAGTAAGTTCACAACAAACCAATTTGTCAAGTTTTCAAACTCAAAAATATTTTTGAACAATTTTTCTAATCTAAACAAGCATACAAAAGTTTCTGCAAAAACAAACAATCTAACAGATACTATTTACTAAAAAAATTGCATGGTTGGCTAGGTCTTGCTCCACTGATTCCAACGATATCAAATTTGTAAATTTTGGACGTGTGGATCAAAAGTTATAGGGTTTTCAAATCTGCAACCAAATCTGTTTTTCAAATTTCTGTTTTTAAACAAAACTGGCCACGCGTCGCTTTCTTATTGGACGGTACCGGTTCGGGTGGATCACACGCTGTAGGCCGTTGGATCAAGTTGCATCGCACGACACTGGCTGCGTACCCTTTCGCTGTTAAGTGGATCTGTTTCGTTCGCTCGATCTAGATCCTACGGTCCGCAGCAACATAACCAAGAACTGGCGGCGCACGGTCAACGGCGAGCGGCGGTGCGGTCAGATGGTGGCGGTGCTGGCGAAACAGGAAGCAAGGGAGGATGGGAAGGTGCTCACCGAGATCGCAGAAGGCTGGGGAAGTTCAACGTGGTCTTCTTGGGTCAAGGGGCGCTCGGGGACTGCAGCAATTGCTTGCCGGAGTGGAGAACGGCGTCGGGCGGTCCTGTTCGTGGTTGGAGGCGACGTTGTAGATCACACGGAGGCAAACAGAGGGCATAGTTAGGTGCAGGAGAGTGAGGCGAATGTGGGAGCATGAACGAGAAAGCGCGGGGCGGTCTGTGCTTACCAGGGGACTTCGCCGGAGAGAGGCAGACGCGGCGGCGAGGTCAGAGCTTGTCGAAGGTGACGCTCTGGGGCGCCCACGGTCGAACGGAAGGTACAGGGAGAAGCGGCTGGGAGTGGGGAGTGTGCTTGTGTGCTTGGGGAGGCACGGGGTGGAGAGACTTGGTCGGAATCGAGGAGGAACGGTGGTCGGAGCTATGGCGTTGCGAGCTCAAATTGAGGCAGCCTCGGGGCAGAGAGAGGGGCGCGTGTGAGGTGAAAGGAGGAGGAGACGCTGGCGATTAATAGGACGTGGTCGCAGCGAGGTTAAGGCGCGGCATTACTGCGAATTTACGCGCGGATTGAATGGAAGAGAACGGTAGCGAGGTTTGGGGAGAAGGAGTCGCGCGGGTGGAAACGATGACCGAGTTGTGGGGCCTGGCTGTCAGCGAGGGAGAGAGAGAGGGGTTTGGGGCCACCAGTCATTGGTTCTGCGGGTCAGTTAACAGGTGGAAAACGTTTCGCAGAGGGAAGGTGGAAGTGGGCTGGTACTGGGCTTAGTTGGGCTGCTAGGTTGGGTCGACCAAATTCTATTTTTTTCTTTCCTGAATGTTTTTTTTATCTGAATCTAATTTCTGTTTTGAATTTCAAACAAACAAACAACATTCAAATCCATTCAAACAGTCACCCCACTTTACAACTTTGAATTTGGTTCTATTCAGTAACATAAACCAAAATCCAAAGATCAAAATAATAAGTTTATTTTAGGGTCCATTATTAATTAAATAAATAGACCTTATTTAATTAATCAAAATAGGATTTGATTTTTATTTTAAAACTCCATCTTGAAAACTAAATATTTTCAAAACCAAATCAGTAGGTTTTATTTGGTAATATAAAAGGCTTAGAAAACTCATTTGAATTTAATAAATAAGTTTTGATGGTTAATAAAAATAGTAAAACTTTTATTTATAAAACTTGGATATTAAATCCTTATTAATTTATCTTAAATAAATCTTTACTATTTTTATCAAAACAAGGCATTTTATTTCATAAGCTTTGGCCAAGGTTTAATTTGGCTTCTATAAAATAATCTTTATTTATAAATTCACCTTTTATTTTGTAAACCAAATCCTTTTATTTAAAACATCCAAAATAGTAATTTTAAATATTTTTATTTTCCTTTATCAAATGTTTATCTTTTCAAATTTCTTTAGGATTTTATTTGATTCAAATTGGTTTGAAGGTTTCCAATTGGATTCAAAAAGTTTCTTCTGGCCCTGAAAAATCAACAAAGTTTTATTTTATTCATTTATTTTTCACATTACAAGATTTGGAAAATCTTGGGATGTGACAATTGTTCTCACTAAGGAATATATAAGGGGAATCCTATTAGGATTTAGCATAGCATAAGTATAGAAATTCTTTTCATGCATGTTTCAAAATCCACTAAGTATAATGAAAATAGTAGGACTTTAGATGATAGTGTAACTTGCCTTTTTGGTAGGGAATGTTGGTTCACTCCTTGATCTTGCTAGTTTCACACTTTTCTAACTTCACTACAAATCAATCAAGCAAACACAATATCAACTAGCATTCCAAACAATAACCAAACAAACAAAACATCACACTTAAAACAATAGGAACTAAGTCATGCATGCAAGCATGCAAAAGGTAGTTTTATTTGCCAAGGTGGTCTCTACTAGGCTCTACACAATGTATGGTTCAAAGTGGTCATTTTCCAAAGTGGCAAAGTCATTTGCAAAAGGGTTTTATCCATAAACCATTTTTAAATCCAATCATTATTTTATGTGTTTCGAAAATGTTTTTAGCAAAGCAACCATTTTATATGGTTCACCAAATAAGTTGTTAGTTCACAAAACTTGGTGTTTAGGTCCGTAGGTTTGATCCAAATCATTTTCCCAAAGTTTTTACTCCAAAATCATTTCCATAGCAAAACCAATATTTTTATTTGACTAGAAATGGGCTAATTCAAGTTTTTATCCCTAATCTTCACAAAATCCATTTTTAAAACCATGGGTTGGTTCCTAGGGTCAGTAAGTTCACAACAAACCAATTTGCAAAGATTTCAACCCCAAAATCATTTTGGAATAATTTTTATAACCTAAACAAGGATACAAATGTTTCTGCAAAAACAAACAATTTACCCGAGGCTTTTTACTAAAAAAATTGCATGGTTGGCTAGGGCTTGTTCCACTGATTCCATTGATAAAAAGTTTGCAAATTTTGGACATGTGGATCAAAAGTTACAAGGGTTTCAAATTTGCATCTAAATCTGAGTTCAAATTCTGTTTTAAATCAGAAGCTGGCCACGCGGCGCAATATTACTGGCTGATACCGGTTCGCACGGATCGAGCGATTACAGCCATAGGATTAAACTAACTACGCACGGCACAGATAGATCGATACCCCTTCGGCTAAGAATCTATCGCGTGCGTACGATTAAGATCCAACGGCGCGCAGCACGCTTGCCATCTAGTGGCGGCGCTGGCGGTGGCTGGCGGCGGCGCACGCTCAGACGGTGGGCTAGCGGCGGTTCTAGGAAGCAAGGAGGGAAGGGGAGGTGCTCACCGGGTTCAGGAGGTCACGGTGAAGCTCGAGGTGGTCTTGGTCTGGCGAGGGGCGCACTGGAGCGAGAGTAATCGTTCGCCGGAGTTGTCGTCGGCGTCAGATGGTTCTGTTCGTGGTCAGGGTCGACGCTACAGATCACAAGGGGGCAAACAGAGAGCATGGTTAGATGCGCAAGGCCAAGGCGATGACGCGTGCGTGAAGGATAGGGCTCGGGGTGGTCGGTTCTTACCAGGAAACGTCGCCGGAGATAGTAGCAGACGCAGCGGTGCTCAGTCGAGGTGGTTGCCGACGTTCTGGGGCGCCCACGGTTGAACGGATGGCACAGAGAGAAGCGTCAGAGGCTGGGGAGTAAGCTCGTGTGGTTGGGGAGGTGAGGGGCGGCAGTGGTTCGCCGGAATTTACTGGAGATGCTCGTCGGAGTAGTGGCGGTGCTGCTTCGATTCAGGGCAGCCTGGTGGCTCTCGTGCAACGGGGTTTGAGGGGAAAGGAGGAGAAGGCGCAGGCGATTAAAACAGCGTGGTCGCGGGGTGGAGTAATGGCCGTTAACAGCGCGAATTGATCGCCGGAGTAAAGGACAGGAAACGGCGAGGAGGAATCAGCGCGGCTTGAAGACGATGAACATGAGAGGTGGGACCTTGCTGTTAGCGGGGGAGTGAGAGGGAAAGAGGGGCCACTGGTCAGTGTCTCTGTGGGTCAGTTAATAGGTGCGAATCGTTTTCCTCGGGAGAGAGGGAGTGGGCTGGTTGTTGGGCTTATTGGGCTGGCCGGCTGGGCTGTGTCCATTTCTATTTTTTTCTTCCTGAATGCTTTTTCTTTTTTCCAATTCTATTTTCTGTTTTGAAATTCAAACAACCAATCAAGCATTCAAATCAATTCAAACATTCACCACACTTGTATTGGGTTTTGGTTCTGTTTAACAACAACACTCCATGTCCCAAAATAATAAAATAATTTTATTTTAGGGTCCATTTATAATTAAATAAAATGGACATTAGTTATTAAATCCAATGGTTTTTAATTTATTTAAAATCTCCATTTGAAATCTAAATATTTTAAAAATCCAAATCAGTAGGTTTTATTTGGAGATAAAGAATATTTGGAAAACTTGTTTAAAATAAACAAGTTTTGATTTTTAATTAAAATAGTAAAACCTTTATTTTTAATAAACTTGGATATTAAATCCTTATTATTTCATTTAAATAAACCTTTACTATTTTTATTAAATTGAAATATTTTATTTCAAAGGTTTGGCCAAGTTTTAATTTGGCTCCTTAAAATAATCCCTATTTATTTTTCTACCTTTTCATTTGAAAACCAAATCTTTTTATTTAAAGATTCAAAATAACATTTCCAAATATTTTTAACTTTATTGATTAATTATATTTTTAAATCCCTTTAGGATTTATCTTGATCAAAATAGGTTTGAAGGTTCCTATTTGAATTCAAAAAGTTTCTTCTCACCTTGAAAATCAACAAAGTTTTATTTTATTCATTTATTTTTCACATTACAAGATTTGGAAAATCTTGGGATTTGACAGGCTACCACCCTTAAAATAAATCTCGTCCCGAGATTTGGGAAGGCTAGGGTTACAAGTAGGCTCAAGCATCTAGGGTACTACCACCCTTAAAATTTTTCAAACTAAATTACATATTGGCTTGCTTGGGGTCTTGGGGAAACTTCTCTTGGCAAACATCTGCATAGTGTCCTTTGTTTCCACACTTGACTCATGGGCCAAGGCTGAGATCCTTCATAGGCTTGTTTAACTTGTTCTTCGTCTTTTCTGGACAATTGCTTGCATAATGTCCTGGGTTTTTGCAATTGAAACATATGATAAGCTTGAGTTCTTCACGTGTCTCTTGTGGACAAGTTGCTGCATAATGGCCTAGTCCTTTGCAGTTGTTGCACCATACTTGGCCAATCTCTTTATACTTTTGCTTCTCTGGACATTCACTAGAATAGTGTCCCATTTCTTTGCAATGATGACATTGCACATGGCTTTTGTCCTTCTTTTTCTTTTTGGGCTTCTCCAAAGCTAGGAGTGCATCTAGTTCATGTTGTTCATATGTTATCTGGTAGGTAGGAATGTCTACATGTTTCTTGGACCTTCTATTGCTCTTTGGAAAATTCATATGCCTCTTCTTTGGTCCTTTGAACTAGGTTGTATTGCATGGAGGTATAAGTGGAGCTTTTCCTTTGTCATCATTCTTCTTGGTAGATTTGGATCCTTCTGGATAGTTTGCAATCATTTGTTGCACTCCATCATGTTTCCTTTGTTCCACAATGGAATAGATGGGGCATTGGATAGGGACATGGTTATTTCCTTCGCATAAGTAGCAAGTAGCGTGTGAGGTGGGACATTGGCCAACTGGGTGTTTCTCTTCACAGTTGGGGCATTGATCTCCATGCTCCTTAGTAGTGTGATCCTTGTCTCCACAAATATTGCAAGCTTTGGCTCCTTTTAGAATAACATCCTTGTCTTCTTTGGAAAAATTGCTTTCCATGTTGAGCATTTGGTCTGTCACCTTATGCAACATTTGAGCTTGGTCTTCCAAAAACTTTTGCAGGGTTGGATCTTCCCCACTGGTGTTGGCTATGAATTGAGTTGTCATTTGGTTCAACTGGTTTTGGGTTGCTATGAGTTTCTCCATGTTGTCCTCTTGGTTGTTGTTGTTGTTGTTGTCATCAACCTTGATGTTGGAGTTTCTTGGAGTAGTCATCTGTTTGGGTAGATGGAGATTAGGATAGGCAAAATATTTCTAGGGAAATAATTCTAATCACACACATCACAATTCACACAAGCAATGTGCAAGCATTCACAAACAACTTTTCACTCAAACAACAAAGTTCAAGCACATTTTTAGGCAACAAAATATTTTTGTTACACCACTTAAGTTGGTGTGTTTGACTTAACTAAAATATGGTAGTCCATCTATATGGTACACTTGTGATCTTTCCATCCTTCTTGGTTGATTCTTCTTGCATGAGATCATGGTTTCCTTAGGAAAAACTCTAGGTCATAAAACTTCAAATGATGTGGGTTCCTTCTAACTTGTGTTCCCTTAGTCTCCAAATCTTGAGCAAGATTTCCTTGTCTCACTTGTCCTTATTGACATCCAAGTTTGAAGTCCTTGGTGAATATGCTGAAGATGTTGAAGTCATTAGAGTTGAAGATGTTGAAGTCATTAGAGTTGAAGAAGTTGAAGTCATTAGAGTTGAAGAAGTTGAAGTCATTAGAGTTGATGAAGTCCTTTGCACATGGTGAAGTCCTTGGCCATGGGGTAGGCTTTATCCATCAAGTTTGAAATAGAAGAGATGTAGAGTCAAAACCAAAATGGTCGAGGAAAGAGTTTACAAGATTGTTTGTAAATGAATTTTGGAACAAAATACAACTCCTATTTTTCTAAGGGTTTTTGTCCAATCCTAGGTTTACAAATCCTACAGGCAACACAATGCTCTGATACCATCTGTAGAGGTCCCAACCTTTAATAAGGTAGAGATCCCTGTGTTTACAATGCTAGTCCCTGGATCAATAGCTAGCATCCACAGTTAAGATGTAATATCAAGAAACAAAGGTCATAATATAACTTTATAACCAGGAATAACATAATTTTATTACATCTTACATAGCTCATTTGGCTATTACATTACACTGCAGCAGAATATCTATAACCATGGGGTCCTTCATCTTCAAAGTGCCACAGGCAAACATGTTGGTTGTAGACTTGTAATCCTAATCAATCAACTTCACTAACATCAAACAAACCCGCAACATACAAGTTACAGCCACAAGGGTCAATACATTTGAATTGTATTGGCAAGTTTCACTACTATGTTGATTATAAGTGGATTCTATCATTACATGCATATTTGGCTAAGTAGGGTTTTAGGCTCATTTGCAGAAAGCAATAATTTATCCTATCTTTTCAAAATGGCTTTGTTCTTTTGTCAAATCTTTTTGAACTCCTTGGTAAATCCCCAAGTGTTCAAATCTTTGTTAAAATCTCTTGAGCTCCTTGGTAAATCCCCAAGTGCTTCAAGTTTTTATCAAAATCTCTTGAGCTCCTTGGTAACCCCAAGTGCTTCAAGTTTTTATCCAAATCTCTTGAGCTCCTTGGTACCCCCAAGTGCTTCAAGTCTTTTGTTGTTACTTTAAAGTTTTTCTTTTAGAAATTGGAATGTCGAGATTTCCCATAGCTTCAAGCTTTAGTTGCTCAGTATTGTCCATAACCGGGGACACGGCTAAGTACTTAGATTTTTATCTTCTGCAGAAGTTGTACACTTTACCCACATGACACACTCTCATCTTGTTGCCACCAGTGGCCGCTGGATAAGTACTCACCAAGATGGAGTACTGGCAGATTGAGAATGTGACGAAGTCTTTCCAGAGGGTCCTCCCATACACCATTGCTAGCTTGTCTTCAGGCACCCATGTAGGGTTTCGAGTTCCCTCATTTTCAGTACACTGAAGACAATGCATGGGTCTTCCCAATGTAGTTGACTAAGCCAGAGCCATAATAGCATGTGGCTGTACACGAAAGCCACAATTGGAGAAACATGTTCAATCTCTAAGTTCCTGGGTGGTTTTCTTTTGGTGCACAACACAAAGAGATTGCCATAGACATGGTTCCTTTTGTTGCCACCTTCTCCAAAACTTGAGTATCCTTGTCCACCCAGGTGGTTCATTGAGTACTTGTTTTATTATATAAAACATAAGTCCTTTTCTCAACTTCATAAAAATCTCAACATGTATCTCTTCTCAAAATATGTAGCATGGCTAAGCATTTTACAACTACATTGTTCTCACTAAGGAATATATAAGGGGAATCCTATTAGGATTTAGCATAGCATAAGTATAGAAATTCTTTTCATGCATGTTTCAAAATCCACTAAGTATAATGAAAATAGTAGGACTTTAGATGATAGTGTAACTTGCCTTTTTGGTAGGGAATGTTGGTTCACTCCTTGATCTTGCTAGTTTCACACTTTTCTAACTTCACTACAAATCAATCAAGCAAACACAATATCAACTAGCATTCCAAACAATAACCAAACAAACAAAACATCACACTTAAAACAATAGGAACTAAGTCATGCATGTAAGCATGCAAAAGGTAGTTTTATTTGCCAAGGTGGTCTCTACTAGGCTCTACACAATGTATGGTTCAAAGTGGTCATTTTCCAAAGTGGCAAAGTCATTTGCAAAAGGGTTTTATCCAAAAACCATTTTTAAATCCAATCATTATTTTATGTGTTTCGAAAATGTTTTTAGCAAAGCAACCATTTTATATGGTTCACCAAATAAGTTGTTAGTTCACAAAACTTGGTGAGTAGGTTTGATCCAAATCATTTTCCCAAAGTTTTTACTCCAAAATCATTTCCATAGCAAAACCAATATTTTTATTTGACTAGAAATGGGCTAATTCATGTTTTTATCCCTAATCTTCACAAAATCCATTTTTAAAACCATGGGTTGGTTCCTAGGGTCAGTAAGTTCACAAAAAACCAATTTGCAAAGATTTCAACCCCAAAATCATTTTGGAATAATTTTTATAACCTAAACAAGCATACAAATGTTTCTGCAAAAACAAACAATTTACCAGAGGCTTTTTACTAAACAAATTGCATGGTTGGCTAGGGCTTGTTCCACTGATTCCATTGATATAAAGTTTGCAAATTTTGGACGTGTGGATCAAAAGTTACAAGGGTTTCAAATTTGCATCTAATCTAAGTTCAAATTCTGTTTTAAATCAGAAGCTGGCCACGCGGCACAATATTACTGGCTGATACCGGTTCACACGGATCGAGCGATTACAGCCGTAGGATTAAACTAACAACGCACGGCACAGATAGATCGATACCCCTTCGGCTAAGAATCTATCGCGTGCGTACGATTAAGATCCAACGGCGTGCAGCATGCTTGCCATCTAGTGGCGGCGCTGGCGGTGGCTGGCGGCAGCGCACGCTCAGACGATGGGCTAGCGGCGGTTCTAGGAAGCAAGGAGGGAAGGGGAGGTGCTCACCGGGTTCAGGAGGTCACGGTGAAGCTCGAGGTGGTGTTGGTCTGGCGAGGGGCGCACTGGAGCGAGAGTAATCGTTCGCCGGAGTCGTCGTCGGCGTCAGATGGTTCTGTTCGTGGTCGGGGTCGATGCTACAGATCACGAGGGGGCAAACAGAGAGCATGGTTAGATGCGCAAGGCCAAGCCGATGACGCGTGCGTGAAGGTTAGGGATCGGGGTGGTCGGTTCTTACTAGGAAACGTCGCCGGAGATAGTAGCAGACGCGGCGGCGCTCAGTCGAGGTGGTTGCCGATGTTCTGGGGCGCCCGAGGTTGAACGGATGGCACAGCGAGAAGCGTTAGAGGCTGGGGAGTAAGCTCGTGTGGTTGGGGAGGTGAGGGGCGGTAGTGGTTCGCCGGAATTTACTGGAGATGCTCGTCGGAGCAGTGGCGGTGCTGCTTCGATTCAGGGCAGCCTGGTGGCTCTTGTGCAACGGGGTTTGAGGGGAAAGGAGGAGAAGGCGCAGGCGATTAAAACAGCATGGTCGCGGGGTGGAGTAATGGCTGTTAACAGCGCGAATTGATCGCCGGATTAAAGGACAGGAAACGGCGAGGAGGAATCAGCGCGGCTTGAAGACGATGAACATGAGAGGTGGGACCTTGCTGTCAGCGGGGGAGTGAGAGGGAAAGAGGGGCCACTGGTCAGTGTCTCTGTGGGTCAGTTAATAGGTGCGAATCGTTTTCCTCGGGAGAGAGGGAGTGGGCTGGTTGTTGGGCTTATTGGGCTGGCCGGCTGGGCTGTGTCCATTTCTATTTTTTTTCTTCCTGAATGCTTTTTCTTTTTTCCAATTCTATTTTTTGTTTTGAAATTTAAACAACCAATCAAGCATTCAAATCAATTCAAACATTCACCACACTTGTATTGGGTTTTGGTTCTGTTTAACAACAACACTCCATGTCCCAAAATAATAAAATAATTTTATTTTAGGGTCCATTTATAATTAAATAAAATGGACATTAGTTATTAAATCCAATGGGTTTTTAATTTATTTAAAATCTCCATTTGAAATCTAAATATTTTAAAAATCCAAATCAGTAGGTTTTATTTGGAGGTAAAGAATATTTGGAAAACTTGTTTAAAATAAATAAATAAGTTTTGATTTTTAATTAAAATAGTAAAACCTTTATTTTTAATAAACTTGGATATTAAATCCTTATTATTTCATTTAAATAAAGCTTTACTATTTTTATTAAATTGAAATATTTTATTTCAAAGGTTTGGCCAAGTTTTAATTTGGCTCCTTAAAATAATCCCTATTTATTTTTCTACCTTTTCATTTGAAAACCAAATCTTTTTATTTAAAGATTCAAAATAACATTTCCAAATATTTTTAACTTTATTGATTAATTATATTTTTAAATCCCTTTAGGATTTATCTTGATCAAAATAGGTTTGAAGGTTCCTATTTGAATTCAAAAAGTTTCTTCTCACCCTGAAAATCAACAAAGTTTTATTTTATTCATTTATTTTTCACATTACAATATTTGGAAAATCTTGGGATGTGACACACCATAATCATCTTTGCGCGACTGATAAACAACTTTCTAATCAGCCGGCGCATCTACAGCAGGGGTGTCACCTAGCGCATTCTCAAGGACATAGTCCTTTTGTCCGCCAGAGAGAATGATTCTCAGATTGCGGAACCAGTTGGTGAAGTTAGACCCATTGTTCTTAAGCTTTTCTTTCTCAGCAAAAACGTTGAAGTTGAAGTTGGACTTAGCCATTTGATCTACAATATTTGCAAGTACAAATTAGACTATGTTCATGATTACTAGTTCAACTTAATCAAATTACTAGATGAACTCCCACTAAATTCAACATCCCTCAAGTTGTTTAGTGAACATGATCCAAATTCACCACACCTAATCCGATCTTCACGAGAAGAGATGTGGTTTCAATGGTGGACAACAAAGTGTCGATCATATCATTCATATGACTCATGCTTATCCTTTAGGTTCATGTGTTCCGAGGCCATGTCTGTACATGCTAGGCTCGTCAAGTCAAACCCAAGTATTTCTGCGTGTGCAAAACTGGCTTGCACCCGTTGTATGTGAATTTAGAGTTTATAGCACCCGATCATCACGTGATGCTTGAACACGACGAACTTTCGCAACGGTGCATACATGGGGAGAACACAGTTTTATCTTGATCTTTAAGTGAGGAATCATCTTATAATGCTACCGTCGCGATCTAAGCATAATAAGATACATAAAAGGATAAGCATCACATGCATATAACTTTATGTGACATGGTATAGCCAATCTTCGCGCAATGATCTCCATCTTGTGCGTGCCGGCATGATCTCCATCACTCCACCATGATTGCCTCCACCACGAATAGCAACTACAACTATTGCTAACTAATTAGCGATAAAGTAAAGCTATTACATGGCGTATAAGAAGTTGACACATAGGTCATACACAATTATAAAGACAACCATATGGCTCCTGCCGGTTGTGTACTCATCGACATGCAAGTCGTGAAACATTACAAAAAATGATCATCGCATACAACATACACATCACATCTTGGGCCATACCATATCACAGAAAACACTCCCTGCAAAAACAAGTTAGACGCCTCTACTTTGTTGTTGCATGTTTTACGTGGCTTATGGGAGTAGCAAGATAAGAACGATTCTTACCTACGGAAAGCCACAATGGTGATATTATGGTTGCCAAACTCCGGTGTAAATCCCATGACAACTATAGTGAGAGAAACAGACATCCACCAGCCGCATGTGTGGAACAAGCCACACGTCAAGTGCGGAGCCGGTATCGCGAACGACGTCGCGTAAGGTTGGCCTGGACCGCTTCGATATCACTATCCCGCGTCATAAGAAGTACACAAACAAGATGCTTGCAACAGAAAACATCAACGCCCTCAACAACCATGTTGCGTTCTACTCGTGAAACACATCTACGCATAGATCTAGCTCTGGTACCACTGATGGGTTTCGTAGCATAGTAAATCAAAATTTTCTACGAATACGAATGGGGAAAGCCAAGATCTAATCTAGGAGATGCAAACAACGAGGGGGAATAGATGAGATCTTCATACCCTTGAAGATTCGCACAGCGAAACGTTCGACGGAACGTGGGTGATGTAGTCGTACTCACTTATCCTCCTCGCGATCCGATCCGACCTAACACCGCAAGTGGCGATGCCTCCGAGAGATGCACACGTGCGGCACCTCGACGTCTCCTCCTTCCTCGGTCCAGCAAGTATGGTGGAGAGACGGATTGGATCTACAACGTGACGGCGCGGTGCAAGTGGTGGAGAGTTTTTGCAGCAGGGCTTCACCTACGTGCAGTCGGGAGGGAGAGAGAGAGGAGGGCAGCAGGGCGGCTAGGGCTTGAGGAGGAGCTGTGGGAGGGGTGCGTCCCTAGCCCTCTTTATATAGAGGGGTGGGCGGCCAGCCCTTGCCCCTCCCCAAGCCCTAGGGCCGGCGATAAGGAGGGAGGAGTGGGGGGCAAGTTCCCCCCCTTCTAGAAGCTCTCCTAGGGTTTTGCCCTAGGTTGGCCGGCTGGGCCCTATGGGGCCTTGTGCCCCTGGCCCAATGTGGCCAGGGCACTCCCTCATAGGCCCATGCCCCCTCCCGGCAGGTGGGGCCACGTTGGTCCCCCTTCGGAAGGTTCTAGAAGCTTCTGGTACAATACCGATTAACCCGAAACAATTCCGAACTCCAAAAACTGCATTGCCTTATATGAATCTTATTCTCCGGACCATTCCGGAACCTCTCGTGACGTCCCGGATCCCATCCGAGACTCCGAACAAAAACTCATAAACCAATTATCAATCTATCCTAGCGTCGAGACACATTAAGTGTGTGACCCTTCGGGTTCGAGAATATGCAGACATGATCTTCTATCAATAATCAACAGTGGGGTCTGGAAACCCATATTGACTCCCACACATTCATCGATGATCATATCGGATGAACCATGATGCCAGGATTCAATCAATCCCATATATGTATTCCCTTCATCTCGCGATATTTTACTTGCTCGAGATTTGATCGTCGGTACCATCATACCTAGTTCAATCTCATTCACAGCAAGTACTTTACTCGTTCTGTAATCCGATATCACTTTGTGATTAACTCCTTAACCACATGCTTGCAAGCGGTGTTGATATCGATTACTGAGTGGGCCCGAAGTATATCTCTCTGACTTGGGAGGGACAAATCCCATCTCGATACATACAACCCAACAGGTACTTTCCGATCACCTGAGAGACACCTTTATGATCACCCTCTCATAGGATGACGTTTGATGACCTCAAAGCTTTCTTTCGATACCAGGGAGTTGTATTATCTCATGGTCTAAGGAATACAATATTTGACATAAGAAAAGCTTCACAAAGATGAACACGATGACACGATCTAATTGCTTCGCTTAGTTTGGGTCTGTCCATCATATCATTCTCGATATGATCTCATTATTAATCGACAACTCATGTCTATGGTTAGGAAACCTTAACCATCATTAATCAATGGGCTAGTCCATAGAGGCATACTAGGGACATGGTGTTGTTCACAAACCACACAAGTATTAAAGTTTCCGCTTAATACAATTCTAGCATGGAATATAAACTTTATCATGAACAAGAATTATAATAATAACATCTTTATTATTGCCTCTAGGTCATAATTCCAACACATAGAGGATATGGTGACTTGTTCATAGTCACAACATGGTATAAGCATGTGCCAAGTCAACCCAAACAAAGCATCAAAGGAGAATACCACAATACTATGCTTTTGTATGCTAAAACAACGCATAATTCTTTCAAGGCACACTAAGGAATCCCAATTGTTTGGAACAAGACATGCTACAGAAATAATCACTAAGCATAAGGTTAAAACAACACCTAGTATGTCATGCTAAAGTCTAAGTCACAGTGAATGCAAGCTCCTCTTGCACTTTCAAGCAGGAACTTCCTACTCCTTTCCAATACCAATCGACTTATTTGAAACAACACAGCGAGAATGGGGATCCAAACTACTTTATTCAAGAAAACTAAACAAACTAAGAAAAGCAAATGAAAACTAAGACGCTCCAAGAACAACACAACAGTGCATGAAACAATAAAAACAAAGGGTCTAGACAGACCTGAGCTTTTTATTGATGAAGAAGGGGATGCTTTGGGCATCCCCAAGCTTTGACGCTTGTAACTCATGGATATTTCTCGGGGTGACACCGGGGTGGCATCCCCAATCTTGAGATTTTGTCCATTCTTCATCTCATTACATCATTCTCTCTCTACACCTGAAATTTTTCCTTCATACAAAACTTCACACAATCTTCATTAGCAACATTAGTGTATTCAAAAGATAATAGACCTTGGGGCTTAGCTTTGGAACAGCAAAACTTTTCACTAAAAACACAAGCTACTATAGCAACTCTTGCAAAAATATCAATTCCCCAAAACAGAACTCAAAAAGGAATCAATAAGAAGCAAATGCAAATAATGGCAGAAATTTGTCAAAACAGACCAGCAGGTAGAAATCGATTTTTTCGATAATCTTATGTTTCTCAAATCAAAAAGTGTTGAACTAACAAGAGTTATCTAACATACTAGGGGATTTATTCGTAAATTTTCAGCTCAATCGACTTATAGAGAATCCTCACGAATTTTTATGGTAGATGACAGAAATCTATTTTGGGACAGCAACTCCCCAAATCTTACTTCCCTCTCATTAGAGGTCATTCTTGGCACAAAAAGCAAACAAAAAGGATAAGGAGAGGTCACTACTGAATTAATAACTTCCAAGACTCAAGGAAACTCTTGGGTTATCTCCCAACAAGTATTTTTTCTTTTACGCCTTTAAGTTAGGCATTGATATTTTGAGAAGATGCTCACATAAGAACTATGAGTTGAAGTGAAAGAGAGCATCAAGAAGAAAATTCAAAACACATTTGAGTCTAACCCACTTCCTATGCATAGGAATATTGTATGCAAATAAATTCACAAAGAACAAAGTGATAGGCATAGGAAGATGAAACAAGAGTAACTTCAAAACTTTCAGCACATAGAGAGGTATTTCAATACCATGAAAACTTCTACAACCATATTTTCCTCTCTCATAATAATTCCCAGTAGCATCATGAATAAACTCAACAATATAGCTATCACATAAAGCATGATTTTCATGATCTAGAAACACATAATTTCTATCAAGCTCAAAAATAGTGGGATTAAAACCTTCACAGGTTTTACCCAAAGTAGATATTTCAAAAGGATCCACGGGAACATAACATTCATTCTCCTTTGGTAAGAATGGGGGACAATTAAATAATGTAAGAGACAAATAGTTACTCTCATTACAAGATATGAATGGGTAGATAATCCATTCTTACTCCTTTTGTTCATCACTCTCCTCCTCTTTTTCATCTAATGAGCTTCCGGTTTCAACAATTTCTTCTTCCATAGGCTCCTACAAGGCATTAGACTCTTCCATTTGTGGAAAGCATCTATTAAAATATCCAAGAATATAGCCATTTTCTTCCTTGTAATTATCAAAGCAAAATTTAAGTATCTCATAAACCTCATATTCATAAGGTGCATCATCAGTATTTTCAAGCAAACTGGCAAGTTTGAATGCACCCTTGAAGACAATAAATTCTTCAATTTGTTCGACATAATAAAATTCGTAATTTCCTTTAACATAAGAAGATATGGTAACATTATCATTATACTCACACTAAAAAGGAAGGTGTTTATACCTCCTACAGCAACAAGATTTATCAAAGCAATAAGTAACATTAAAAGTAGAGCACATGTCTCTAGCAATAGTATTCAACTTATCAATTTGTTCCCATAAGTGTTTCCCTTTTTGTGACAAACGGTGTTCCTTATAATAATACTTTTGTTATTCCGTGAACCCACCTGGCCAATAAGAACTAGTTTCAAAGAAACCATCCATTGATAGAAAGCATGACCAAGCAAGGCAATAACAGACCAGCAACCAGAGTGGGAACTAATTTTTTTATAAGAGAAAGCAAACCAAAATAGACTAACGTTTTTAGATATTTTGATGAAAAGAGGCAAAAAACCAAGCAAAAGAAACTAAGCAAACTAAAAACAAAGTAAAGAGAAAGGTTGAGGAGGACTCCCCTAGTGAAGACGTACTTAGCCTCCCCGGCAACGGCGTGAGAAAAAGCTTGATGATGCCCGGCACTATCGTGGGACGCTTAGTTGGAAACCCCAAGAGCAAGGTGTGATGAGCACAGCAGCAAGTTTTCCCTCAGTAAGAAACCGAGGTTATCAAACCAGTAGGAGGAAGGAAATGTCTCAAAGGTGTTGCAAGCAATGTGGAAACCTGCACAACACAAACTCAAGACTTTGCCACAACGAATCAGTCAGGTTGTCAAACTCATGGGTTTGCTGTAACAAAGGATTAAACGTATGGTGTGGAAGGTGATGATGGTTTGTAGCAAGTAAACAAGTAACAGTGGAAGATGTATCAATGGTAAAGATTGGACCGGGGGTGCATAGTTCACTAGAGGTGATCTCCTTAGATAAACAAACATGGCATGAAGGGTAAACAAATTACAGCAGGGCAATTAACTGAGTGATACGTTGGAAACGTATCTATAATTTTTGATGCTCCATGCTTGTTTAGTATCTACTTTGCTTTACTTGTCCACACTTTGAGGTGCTTTTTACATGTTTTCTGGTACTAACCTATTAACAAGTTGCAACAGTGCTAGATGCCTGTTTTCTGTTGTTTTTGGTTTCAGAAAAGTTAGTAAAGAAATATTCTCGGAATTGGACGGGATGAAGGACAAAGTCAATAACTTTCCGTGGGGAACAAGAAGTCTAGAGGGGGCCCGGAAGGCTAGCCAGGGGGGCAGACCCACCCTAGGCGCGGGTGGGCCCAGCCCCGCACCTGGCTACGGTTTGGGCACCCTGGCCGCCTCCCGGTCGCGCCCCGTCGCCTATAAGAATCCCCTGATACAGAAACCCTGAGTACCTGATCAGAAATCCACAAAACCGTCTGTAGCCTCCGCCACCATCGTCCCTAGATCGGGGAGATCTGAAGTTCTTCCCGGCACCCTGCCAGAGGGGAGATCATCCCGGAGGCCTTCTCTCCGGTATGATTCGTGAGTAGTTCCACCTTGGACTATGGGTCCATGTAGTAGCTAGATGGTTGTATCTCCTCCTTTGTGCTTTCATGTATAGATCTTGTGAGCTCCGTTCATGATCAAGATCTAATCTATTTGTAATCATGCATGTTGTGTTTGCAGGGATCCGATGGATATTGAGATTATTATGTTGGTTTGATTAATGGTTTTATCTTTATGATTCCATCATGTCTGTGTTGTTTGTGATCTTGAATGCTCTCTGTTGCTAGTGATTATCTTGGCCAAGTAGTTGCTAGTGACTCCAAGAGGGAGTATTTATGCTCGATAGTGGGTTCATGCCTCTAGTTTCCAAGGGAAGTGACAGATATCTCTTCGGTTGTAGATGTGCTATTGCTACTAGGGAGAAAACAACAGTCTCTTGTTCATGGAACATGTGGATTGTTTACCTTACACACTTTGCTTAAAGCAGTTGTCTGTTGCTTGCAACTTAATACTGGAGGGGGTTCGGATGATAACCTGAAGGTGGACTTCTAGTCATATATGCAGTTGGATGACGGTCTATGTATATGTTGTATTGCCCAATCAACTTCATAGGATCTTTCTGGCTAGTAATTGTATCGTTATGCCTTGATCAGTTCCTGTCAATTGCCCCGCTGTAATTTGTTTACTCTTCATGCCATGTTGTTTATCTAAGGAGAGCACCTCTAGTGAACTATGGAGCCCGGTCCAATCTTTACCATTGATACATCATCCACTATTACTTGTTTACTTGCTACTAACCATTACCTTCCACACCATACATTTAATCCTTTATTACAGCAAACTGGTGAGCTTGACAACCTCACTGATTTGTTGGGGCAAAGTCTTGAGTTTGTGTTGTGCAGGTCACCACGTTGTTTGCAACGCATGTGTGATGTTTCCTTCCTCCTTCTGGTTCGATAACCTCGGTCTCAACTGAGGGAAAACTTGCTGCTTGCTCTTCACACACCCTGCGCTTGGGGTTACCAACGAAGTGCCACGTTGAGGATCATCAAGACTTTCTGGCGCTATTGCTGGGGAGGCTAAGGACGTCTTCACTAGGGGAGTTCTTCACTTCCTTTCTCTTTACTTTGGTTTTAGTTTGGTTTGTTTCTTTTCCTTGGTTTTGTTTGCCCCTTTTCAAAAAACCCCAAAAAATTAGTCTAGCTTGGTTTGCTTGCCTTATTCAAAAACACAAAAAAAATTAGTCCTTGCTCTAGCACACCATGTTGTTCCCCAAGTTCTCTTTGAAAAATCTTGCAATAGGTAGTGGTTCCATAATTGGGAAAGATAATATTGAAGAATTCTTTAATTATGTTAGCAAGCATGAGGATATTGAGGATAAATCTATTGCTAAACTTGCTCCTATTTATGAGATTGCTGCAACTTCTTTAGTTCATATGTTGGAGGCTAGGTTTGTTAGCCTTAACCCCTTCATACAATTCTTATTCCTAAAACTAAAAGAAGAGAAGAATGTTGAAAAAAGGGAAGTCATCCTTGAAACTTTATCAAAAGAATTCCATGATGTTGCTAGGGAGGCCAAAAAGGTTTTTGAACGTTTCAATATGCTAGGTTCAAGCGTAGATGTTGTGGGTATTTCTGATAAAACTAAGCCTAGAGAGGAATTCAATATACCCATACCCTATAAGCTTGTTGGAATGCATGAAGCCTTTGAAAATAACTTTGATTGGATTGCCCCTGAATTTTTTTTTGATGAAGGTAGTAGACCAAAGAGAGATAAAAAGGATCCTCCAAAACCCATTTGGATGAGATACCTTTCATAGTTGAAGAATTTGCAAGTATGAATCTTAATGCTTCTTCATTTGAAAATACTTGATTCTTCTTGCTTCTTGTGCCTAACTTAAAGGCGTTAAAGAAAAGTACTTGTTGGGAGATAACCCAAGAGTTTCCTTGAGTCTTGGAAGTTATTACTTCTGTAATAACCTCTCATTATCCTTTGTATTTGCTTTTTGGTGCCAAGAATGACCTCTAATGAGAGGGAAGTAAGATTTGGGGAGTTGTTGTCCCGAAACGGATTTCCGTCCTCCACAAAAAACGTTTGTGAGGAGGCTCTGTAACTCTGATTGAGCTCGAATTTACGAATGAATCCCCTAGTATGTTGGCTAACTTTCGTTAGTTCAAAACTTTTTGATTTGAGCAACAGAAGATGTTCGAAAAAATTCGTTTCTACCTGCTGGTCTGTTTTAAAAAAATTCTGCCATTATTTGCATTTTCTTCTTATTCATTCCTTTTTGAGCTCTCTTCAGGTAAATTGAGTTTCTTTGAAGGAGTTACTACAGTAGCTTGTGTTTTTAGTGAAAAGCCTTGCTGTTCCAAAGCTTTGCTAGTGGTCTATTATCTTTTGAATACAGTAATGTTGCTAATGAAGATTGTGTGAAGCAAAAATTTCAGGTGTAGAGAGATAATGATGTAATGAGATGAATAATGGACAAAAGCTCAAAATTGGGGATGCCACCACAGTGTCACCCCAAGAAATATCCATGAGTTACAAGCGTCAAAGCTTGGGGATGCCCAAAGCATCCCATTCTTCATCAATAAAAAGCTCAGGTCTGTCTAGACACTTTGTTTTTATTGTTTCATGCACTGTTGTGTTGTTCTTGGAGCGTTTTAGTTTTTGTTTGCTTTGCTTAGTTTGTTTAGTTTTCTTGAATAAAGTAGTTTGGATCCCCATTCTCACCGTGTTGTTTCAAATAAGTCGATTGGTATTGGAAAGGAGTAGGAAGTTCCTGCTTGAAAGTGCAAGAGGAGCTTGCATTGACTGTGACTTAGACTTTAGCATGACATACTAGGTGTTGTTTTGACCTTATGCTTAGTGATTATTGCTGTAGCATGTCTTGTTCCAAACAATTGGGATTTCTTAGTGTGCCTTGAAAAAATTATGCGTTGTTTTAGCATACAAAAGCATAGTATTGTGGTATTCTCCTTTGATGCTTTGTTTGGGTTGACTTGGCACATGCTTACACCATGTTGTGACTATGAACAAGTCACCATAGCCTCTATGATCATTTAGTCCTTCACTTGTAGTACCACTCTATTCTTTGATTAGTAATGTTTTGTTGCTCTACATGATTATGTCCATTATTGCTCTCTTAGTTGGTTTCTCCTAGTCTTTTGCTAGCCTCCACTTGTATGAGTAAGCTCTACTCATGCTTCCAACTCCCAAGAAACCAAGTTATTCCAAAGTGTCCACCATAAACTCCTATGCATGGTGTGTTACACCATTCCAAGTATATTCTTGTTTTCATCTATCTTCCAATTAAAAACTATTTTGTTATGTGAAAACTTAGTGATTAAAGCCCTCACAAACTTGATGGAACACTTTATTATTTTACCCTAATAAACTTGAACCATTGTGACAATTTTGTTGTATATGCTTGCACTTATAAGTTGGAATTAGCAGAACCGTGCTGTCACGGGGAACATTTTCAACATTGCACTTGTACCATGTTGTACTCAGTTGATATCATGTACTTTTGTCTATGGATGTCACCGGTGTGAAATAAAGAGGGAACTTGTAAGTCCATGGAGTTTGTATCCTGTGATAGAGAAATGCCTGGGCCGCTAGCCTAAGCCATGCCTAATCATGATGGAAACTTGCAGCATCACCATAGTGACATCTATGAAGCATTCTTATTATAAAAAAAGAGACACATTGAGAAAAGAGGAAATGGAGATAAAATCACCATATTCCCATGGTACATAAGAATAATTGATGACATGCTCATTGTCTGCTTTCCTTGTCATTTTGGTTATGGGAAAGCTCTTGTGCCATGTGCAAGGGGTACCCCGTTGGCGGTTCTCAATGATATGCAAATACTTACAATGACAAGAACTTACCTGGACCCAAAGTTGAGTATGCATGAGGTGTGGCCCTCGTATTCAAGGGGCATGAGATTGCCAACTTACACTTCGTCAAGCATATACTCCAGCTTTGCCACTTTAACGTTAACCACTTCAAGAGCTTATGATAGGGGCAATGCGGGCAGAAAGCTAACTAGTATCATAATTTTTGGAAGCTCTTTTTGAAACTTGTAATCCTTGCTTCCTTTACAAAAAGGCCTTTCTTCCACCACTATTGAGTCTCCACCTTCTACCTTTAGGCACCATTAAGAGAGCATATTTGTCATTCTGTGTGCAATGTTCCAAAGCGTATTAATTGATGCATATTGTGTTATTACTTGCTCTTATGCTATTTGTTTCTAGTCACCCTTGTGAACTTTGCAGGTTTCCTATGCATTATATTGCTACTCTATGAGGGACAAGCTGATTGCCACTATGCTATTTTTTTGCATGTGAAACAAACAAACGCTTTTCAATACATATTATTCATGATCTTTGTTTGTAGCTTGCCATGTTACATGCATAGTTAATATGTCCTACTATTAGAACTCCATCTGTCATGCACATGTTTAGAGTTCTTTGATCCCATATTTTAATGCTTGCAAATGGTTGGATCTTTATTGTGAGGGTGCATGTCACCTAAAAAATTATTCTTTTATCACTTAACTACTCAAGGACGAGCAGGAGTTAAGCTTGGGGATGGTGATACGTTGGAAACGTATCTATAATTTTTGATGCTCCATGCTTGTTTAGTATCTACTTTGCTTTACTTGTCCACACTTTGAGGTGGTTTTCTGGTACTAACCTATTAACAAGTTGCAACAGTGCTAGATGCCTGTTTTCTGTTGTTTTTGGTTTCAGAAAAGTTAGTACAGAAATATTCTCGGAATTGGACGGGACGAAGGACAAATTCAATAACTTTCTGTGGGGAACAAGAAGTCTAGAGGGGATCCCGGAAGGCCAGCCAGGGGGGCAGAACGACCCTAGGCACAGGTGGGCCTAGCCCCGCGCCTGGCTAGGGTTTGGGCACCCTGGCCGCCTCCCGGTCTCGCCCGTTGTAACTTCCCAGGATTTAGCACCTAGAAATAGAGAGGACACAGGTTTATGCATTGCATTCATGCATAAGAAAATCCGGGGAATTTTCGCGCAAAACTAAAAGAGCTATGGAGGGATCAGGATCTCTCTTGTACTAAAGGAAACTTCGGAGCAAGTGCGATAGATTTCGACATGACCTTTGTAGAATTCTTTGTTTCAAGGAAAAAATTTTCAAACATGTATTTGAATTTCAAATGTGAAATTCAAATGAATTTATAAAATTCACAAATAAGAATTGGAAATATTTAATAACTTGAAATAAAATGATTACATAAATAATATAACAAGGATTCTTTATTAATATAAATTATATGCATATAGTATTATTTTACAGTAGATAAATAAAAGAATTCTTTATATAAGACATTGTCTTTACAATTAGAAAACAAATAAGTAGGAAAAAGAATTACAATTGAAATAAATAACAACATTCTTTATTACAACAATATATCTGACATTGTCCTTACAAAAGAATTGTAAAATAAATAAAAAAATGAAATAAGTAAATTTTATTGAATTGAATACAATAATATAATGTTTTTACAATATATAAAACAAAAAATTAAATTACAATATTTGATACTAATAAATTCCTAAGCTACTGTTCTCTTATCCCTTCATCATCTGGCATTTTCTTTCTTCTCTTCATTTCCTGAAAACACAACAAAAAGAAAACAAAACAAAAACAAAATAAAAGAATGATTAGTTGGTTAGTTTGCTCTTAGAATTGAACAGTGAAATGCACGGTTAAACATTCATCATGGAGCTAATCTGTAAGGGGCAAATTTCACCAAATAGTAGCATCTGTTCATATCAGTATTTTTGCCTCAGTACAACATCATAGGCTTGGAGAGGGGCAAGTTTCACCATGACAGTTAAAGTAATCAGATAAAGATTCCACAAATATCCAGACCAGCAGGTCCCACTTGCAAGCAGCTTGCACATCAACATGCAAGTAGCTGCTGTCAACACCACAGCAAACCAGGAAACCAGATAAGAAGGAAACGGCCGTAGCCAAAAGTACCTGCTGTAGAGGTGCCAACCTTTAATAAGGTAGAGATCCCTGTGTTTACAATGCTAGTCCCTAGATCAATAGCTAGCATCCATAGTTAAGACGTAATATCAAGAAACAAAGGTCATAATACAACTTTATAACCAGGAATAAAATAATTGATTACATCTTACATAGCTCATTTGGCTATCTCATTACAATGCAGCAGGAATAACTATAGCATGGAGTCCTTCATCTTCAAAGTTCCACAGGCAAAAATGTTGGTTGTAGACTTGTAATCCTAATCAACACACTTCACTAACATCAAACAAACCTGAAACATAATAAGTTACAGCCACAAGGGTCAATACATTTGAATTGTATTGGCAAGTGATACTATGGTAGTATAGTGGAGTCTATCATCTATCTGCATTTGGCTAGGTGGAGTTTAGGCTTGCTTTGCTCAAAATAGATTTTCCTTATCTTTTGAAGGCACTAAGTTTTTGTTTGTCAAAATCACCCAAGGCATCTCCCAATAGAAATTGGTGATCCTTTAACCCTTGTTCAACCACAAGTTTTAACTTAGAAAATTGGGATGAGGAGATTCTTGATTGCTTCCATGTCTTGATGCTCAAGTTGTCCATTACCGGGGACACGGCTAAGTACTTAGTTTCTTCCATCTACAGAGGTGGTGCACTTTCCCCACAAGACTTGATTTTCACCAAGACAGGACCTTTCAGAAGCCTTCCCTTAGACCAAATGGACGCGTTCCAACCTATCATCCCACTACCACCAACTGTCCAAATGGCTAAGTTATTGCAACCTATATGATCCAGGCAGAGCCCATAATGCCATGTGGCTGCACTAGAAGCTTCTTAACATTTGGCATCTCAAATCCCTTTGTTCCTGGGTGGCAATCCACAAGTGAGATACCAAGTTTTCCCCAGCATACTGGACTTGGTGATGCCCAAGTTTTCCCCAGTATACTGGACTTGTGTAACCACTCAACATAAACCTTTATTTCCATTCCACCCAGGTGATTCATTCACTTAGTTGTTTTATTAAACAAAACACAAGTCCTTGACTTAGAAATATTCCATAGCATGAATATAATCCACCCTTGTTTTCTACTCGCTAAGCTAAGCACGATAGTAGTAGGAATCTTAACTTAGGAAAATTCTACTACGGTTTCATCTACTAGGATTTCCCATGGCATAGTTTATACTTAGCAAAAATTCCATGCAAGTCCTACTTAGAAATAACACTAATGCATAGTGAAAATAATGGGACAAAAGTATGAAGCATCACTTGCATTTTTGGTAGAGATTATAAGTTCACTCCTTGATCTTGCAATAGTCACACTATTCAAATTCCACTACAATTCAATCAAGAAAGCAAATATTCAATCTACCATTCAAGCAATCATCACATAGAATAATAAAAACAAAGCAATGCATGCTAACATACCAAAGATTGTTTTATTTGGAAAAGTGGTTTCTAATATGTTATAAACATTTGAAATCATCTATTGGTCATTTATAAAAGTGGTAAAACCATTTGATATTAAGTTAGTGAAAAAGGTCATTTAAATCATTTTTGTTTTGCTAGAAATGATTTAAATCAAAGAAAGATTTTCTAGTGTTTGCCAAATATAATTTCAACACAAATGTTAGTGTTTTAAGGTCAAGTGTTTAATATTGAAACCATTTGAAAAAGGTTTTACCTATAAACCATTTTTATACCAAATCAATATTTTATGTTGTTGAAAATGCTTTTTAGCAAAGTAATAATTTATAGGGTTCATCAAATATATTTTTAAATCCTAAAACTTGGTGTTTAGGGTCAGAGAGTTTAAATCAAATCATTTTCCAAAGGTTTTACTCAAAAAGAATTTTTAACACATAAACCATATTTTCATTTAACTAGAAATGCTTTTAATTCAAAGATTTATTCTTTAACTTCACAAATACAATTTTAAATCCATGAGTTGGTTTCTATGGTCAGTAGGTTCAAAACAATCCATTTGCCAAAAAAATTACCATAAAAATATTTCTAGAATATTTTTTTATATTCAAATAATGCCTACACAAGTTTCTATAAAAACAACCAATTTAACAGAAGCAATTTACTAAACAAAGTGCATAGTTGGAAAGTAATTTTTTATGATTCCATTGATATAAAATTTATAAAATTTGGACGTGTGTATCAAAAGTTATGAATTATCCAAGTTTGAACATCTATTAGAATAGTTTCAGTTTTTAAAATAAAAGGCTGGCCACGTGTCTTGTTCTGATTGGTCGATACCGTTTCGGTTGGATTGACTAACACAGACCACAGGATTTCATTTAGATCATGCGGTGCAGATGCTTCCATACCGCTTCGCTAAATGAAACTATCGCAGCGCTTGGATCAAGATCGGACGGCTCACAGCTTCCTGCCAAGAACTGGCAGCGCTGGCGCGGCGGCGAGCGGCGGAGGCGCTCTGGCGGTGAGGTTGCCGGGATTACAGGAGGCGAGAGGAGTAGGGAGAATCTCACCAGAATCTCCGTGGAGAGGGGATGCTCTACGTGTGCTCAGTTGTCGAAGGGGCGCTCGGGGTCGATCTTAATCGCTCGTAGGAGTTACCTTCGGGCTCGGGTGCGGTCAGTCGTTATCAGAGGCGACGCTACGGTGCGCACTAAGACAAAACAGGGGTGCAGTTAGATGCGCACGGTGTTGGGGATCATCCGCGTGTCAACAAGAGGGGAGGGGGAGGTCAGGACATACCGAGGGAGATCGCCGGAGTTGGGGAGGTTCACGGTGGCGCTCAGACTTCGAAGTTGCCGAGCCTCTGGTGCATGCGCGGCCAAGATGGGGCTATGGGAAGGTTCGACTGATGGTGGGGAGCAAGCTGGTGGATGCCAGGGAGTGGAAGGTGGTCTGGCTTTGCCGGAATCGGCCAGAAAAGGTCGTCGGGATAGTGGGTTGCAAACGGGAAATCAGCGCAGCCTGGAGGCCAAGAGGAAATGGGGTCTGAGGGGAAAGGTATGGGAGAGGAAGGCGTCTTATCAGGCGTGGTTGCAGGGCTGATTTACTGGCGCATTTACGCGAATTGAAACGAGCCATCAATGGCGAGAAATGGCCGGGGAGGTCAGCGGGAGGGGGTGAAGACGACGACTGACGGGTGGGGCTACGGCGTCAGCGAAAGAGAGAGGGGAGTGGTGGGGTCCAGACGTCATCGACTGCGGGGGTGTGTTTGCGCGTGATAAAACGTTTCGCGAGAGAGTGGGAGGTGGGCTCGCTGGGCTGGTCTGAGCCTGGGGTTAGTTGGGCTAGGTCCAACTCTTTTTTTGTTCTGATTCTTTTCCTTTTTCCTTTTCTGTTATTCTGTTTTGATCTCTATTCAAATATTTCAAGCACTAATTGAATTCAAACCTTTTCCAAACATTGTGTATATTCTAATACTGTTTATTAACATATTCTAAAGTCAATTTTAGAATATCTCTTTTATTCTTTTTAGGGTATATTAATTATTTAAAACAGGCCCTTGTCTTAATTCAAATAAGATTTATTAATGTTTTCAAACTCTATTTGAAATCTAAATTTTACCAGATCTTTTCAGTAGGTTTTATTTAAAAATAAATCACTTTGAATTATTATTTAAAATACTTTATTATGTTTTTAATGTTCATTTAAAATGGGAAATGTCTTTACTTAAATGAAATTGGATATTAATAAATCCTCATGATTTTATTTAAATAATCCTTTACTCTTTTTTATTAAAGAAAAATATTTTATTTTATTTGATTAGCCAAGTTTTAATTTGGCTCTTTAAAATAGTCCTTATTTATTATTTCTTCCTTTGCTTATAAAAACCATATCTTTTTTATTTAAGGATCCAAAAATGGTGATTCCAACTTTTGCATAATTTTATTTAATATTTGTTTATCCTTTTAAATCTCTTTAGGATTATTTGCTCAACATTTAGCATGGATTTTAGATAGGTGCTTTATTAGCTTTGGGAATAAATTCCCTCTTAACGTATTAAATTCATAAGTTTTTATCCATGGCTCCAAATTAAGTGAAACCAATTTCTATGGTTTTATAATATTTCTATTTATCCCTTTTGATCATTTATAAATGTTTGTTGATAAATCTTTATATGGATCAAATCCATAATCTTAGGGATATCTTTGAAATGATTTTCCTCCATTAGGGTTTTAGAGTTTTGGTGTGTTTTCCAAGTGTTTAAATTTCAAGATGCATTTATGAAGAATGCATTTCACTTGATTTGAATTTAGTTGGATTCAAACTTTATCCAAAGTTTGTTCAAGATGGGTTTTTAAGTTTCCATTTAGAAACAAAAAGTTTCTTTTCACCCTAATTTCAACACTTGTTTATTTTGTTTATTTATTTTTCACATTTCAAAATTTGGAAAATTTTGGGATGTGACACCTGCCCACACTCCACAGCACATCCACAAAAAGTTACCATCAGAGTGTTATAACTCACCCTCAACCAACTCTGGTTTCTCCTTGGAGCCATCCAGGAGCTAGGAGTAGAGGAATTCACAGCAAAGGCAACATGGTTGCAAAGTAGGACAAGGCAAGAAGCACCAGTAGTCCAAAGAAGAACCAGCCAGCATATCAAGTATCAGGATAGGATTAAAAGTAGATCCAGCAAGGAATAGGGAGGAGAAGGATTTCAAGGACAGGATGCATGGAAGCTTACATTAGTAGCAGAACAAGATCAACAATCATATCTTTGTAGCAGGTAGAACTTTACAATATTTTAAGCATCTGTATTCTATTTTGCATAAGCATCTTGGGAAAATAAAGGGACTAATACACATCAAATCCACTCCTATACCCTTCAACTAGATGATCATCTAGAAGGATTGGAGGAGGGTGTTCTCTTAGATCTACATAGAGATGCTATGTATATTTTTCATAGAGAATTAGAAAGCTACATCATAATCTCTGTTCTTATTGAGAGTTTGGCCTCAGCCTTTGCATCATAGGCCATGTATAGGATCTTATCAAATAAAATCATCTAGATCACAACAGTTCAAGTAAACACCACTTATCACTATGTATACTCCAAAATGGAGGCACCATTGTGACAGTCTGATGCACAACAACTATTAGAGTGTATCCTCACACTAAATGGTCATTCAGATATTTTGGCTAAAACATATTTATCATTTTCCTAGTAGAAGTCTCTAGGAATCAATTGTGTACTTTGTTTACTATCAACAAGGATAGTAAGTCAAATATGTTCTTATTAGATTTTGATAGGAGCAAATAGTAGTGCAAAGTATAGCCCTCAGATCTGCATACACCTAGATGTAAAGATCATCACAGAGCACACAGAAGGCCAACCATAGCATTTTTTTCTCTATCATATGCTAGCCTCAGTTTCTACATCATTGGCAAAGAAATAATCCACCATACTTTCTCATCATTGCATCATCAGGTATATGATCTTATAAAGTAAAACCACTAAGCATAGCAGAACATGTGTCCATATCATTTTCCTAGTAAAGCATTTAGGAATCATATTTGACCATTTTTATCTTATCAAGATTGACTGAAACCAGTCTAGCTATGTCACTGAATCAAAGATTCAGTAAACTAAGCTATGGAGCACTACCAATTATAGCCCAGCCATAAGTTATTAATCCAAGATCATTCCTTGCATGATATAGCATCATCATTCTATTCTCTAGTTTTTACTAGACAAGCATTACCACAACTGTTAGGCTACATGGCACATTCCCAGAGGGTAGCACCTCTATACCTAGTAGGTTCAGAATATTTTTAGCACAACACCAAGTCCATTTTAAATAAACCACAATCTCACTTATGAATAAGTTCATATCATCTTCCTAGCTTATACTAGGAATCAGCTCAGAGGATTCAGCAAAGAGCAACTCTAGCATATTCAGATAACAGCAGAAGCAAACACATTGATGCCACACACAGATAGGTGAAGAGCAAGCCAAAACAGAGTACTAGTATCAGCTCTAGAGCATAGAAATGTTTTAGTATAGAAGATAAAACATAGCCAACCTCCACACCAGCAAACCACAACATTGAGTTCACAATCAGGATATTACCAGTCTCATAGTTTCACCACCAATGCAGTTCATCGGCTCGATGGTCGGTCGCATGAAAGAACTCACCGAGGGTGCCGAGAACCTGGAGCGTAGGGTTGATGAAGCCATAGAATCGGTCATGTCTAACACCATCCACGAATCACCAGAAGCACCTGCTGCCGAGGTTGCGCCATCCGCGCCGTTCCACGGGGTTCAAGAACAAGGGACACCGGGGTTGCACCGACGCACCTTCCCACCGGCGTTGAAATTAAGGAAGGTGAAACCCAGGTCCATAGACGGCATCAGGAGACCATAGCCAACCATGGCCTAAGACAGTAGTAGTAGCACCACACCACCATGGGAAGGCCGAGGCCAGATGGTTGAGACAGGGCTCAATTCAGAGCACATAGATATCGAGGCCGTGTGGCAAAAAAACTCAGCGGAGACGACAAGAAGGCTCGCTCGGTTGGGGAAGGCAACCAGAGCTCCGGTACAGGGTGCTGCGCTCTGGCGGACCAAGCCCTAGGCGGGAATTAGGGTTTCGGTCGGGCGGGGGAAGCAGAGAGAGAGAGCAGCGGCATAGCACAGGGAGTCATAGGAGGAGGCGACGATCCGGCATCAGAGATATTTAATAAGTATATTTCACCAGAAAAATACTATGTATATTATTCAAAAAAAATTAAGGTAAATAAATTTCATTACTTATTTTACTCAAATAAAATAACCACTTTATTAAATCTTAAAATTATTTCTCAAGTAAGAAATAATCACATTTTCTTATAAAACACCAGAACCTTTAAAGTTTAATTACTAAGTCTAAATCTATAATCAAAATAAAACTTAAATATTACTATTAGCCTTTAAATGTTTTTAAATCTTAAATTCAAATTAAACTCCTTATAAATAAATATTACATAACACTCATGTATAAGAGGGTGAATAATATCCATCCCTCAACCACTCTTAAAAATGACTTTAAACTCAAATAAATTTGTAAGATCATCTAATTATGCTCCCATTAATAAATTGCATATTATTAAATTTATCATTCACTTGAATTAAAAGGGATCATACTTAATCATATTTGCCAAAACCCTGAAACTAGATGCTATTCTAAAACTCATCATATCTTACAATTCACTTCTATTTTTATAGTTAACTTTGGTTTAAACAATCATAAACATCTCATTTGAAGTTTATTCATGTTTTAAAGTTAATTTTAGTCACTTGTATCATCAATTAAAATATGATAACTTAACACCATTCATAACCATCACCAACCCTAATGTAAAACCTAATAAACCTTAAGACTAATTAACTTTAACTAAATACTAGTTTCTTCAAATGTTATTCTTTTTGCCACTTCACACAAACAAGTCTATATTAGTTCCTTCAGCTCTTAAGAACTCAACTCAAGGACTTTTTTATCCCAATCACCAAATAACAATTAATAATAATCACATCATTCTATTAGTATTTGTATATTTTGGTTTGTTAACACTTAAGTTCCTTATCAATGTCATTGCTTATGAAATAAACTTAAAGATAAATCCAATCTTAAAGAAGATACCTAAGATCAACTTATTCAAAATACTAAGGGTTTCACTTTGGGAATTATAAAATTGCATAGCATTACTTATGCATAATTGCATCCTGCTTCTTTAAAACATTAGTCCTTACCAGACCAATGATGATGATTTCAGATATTGGATCTTCTATTATCTCGAAGACCGTGAGTGAATAATCTTGTAATCACAAAAGGCAAGTTCACACTTGATCATGTACTTTGATTATTTTCTGTAAAGTATTTTGCAAATCCAGTGTTGTCATCACCTGCATTTTAAAAAGATCATAAAACACTATTTTCATAATAATATGATTATAGGTTATTTACCATGAGGTAATAATCTACTATGAAAGTTCCGGTGGTAAAGGAACATATTATCTAGGACTTAACAACCAATGTCACTAGTGATTCTTGCGTCATATATTACGCGTTAACCATGAGATTTGGAATGGGATGGAGAAGTCAGCTGGATCGGCTCCCTTTCGCATGCATTGGACACTGTTCTGGGCATTTGTAAGTTGCAGATCGTGGGTATAGACGTTTTATAGGGGGGAAGTCTACCGTGGATCTGGGCTTACAAAAGACAGATATCTAGTGTTAATGGTTGTTGTGTGTATCCAACTAAGGTATAGCCGTTTTATACGGGGAAAAGTCTACCTTGAGTTTGGACATCCAACAGTTGTGGTGTATGCGGGGTCGCGGAGAAGGACCGTGATTGGCTTGGATCTTAGTCCGGGCCTCATACCAAGGAAGTGTGAACGAGCCTATAACTCGGATGTGCAACAAAACTAAGATCTCTCATGGGTAAAGTAACGCACCTCTGTAGAGTGTAAGAACTGTAACTTGTTACTCCCTGTTCCGGGAAGGAGCTGCAAACTCTGCGGAAAAGGAACTCCATGAAAGTTTTGGTAAACCCGTGAAGGCTGATGGACATAGCTTTTCAGAATAAAATCAACCTTTGAAGAAATGTTTACAAAAATTTGCATTGCCTACAACCTATGGTCTGTGGCTGTAGATAGTGCATCAAACACTCCTCTTAAGTGAAATTGCTGAGTACGCTCATACTCAACGTATCTTCTTAACCCTTGCTAGATCTCGGAGAAACCAATGACGTTACCAGGAAATAAGTCACTTGAATAGTTGAGGATATATAAGGGAGATCAACGGAGTCGAAGACCTTACCGGAATCTATCAAAGACAAGCCGAAGCGTAGAATAGAAATAAAACTCCTAGAATCTAGAACCTACGTCTGTAGAATAATACTATAGTAGTACTTTCAAGACTTATACATATATTAATAGAAGTACTTCTAAAGTAACTCCAAGTGGATCTTTCTGGTTCTTTCTGTATAATATTCCTCACTGTCCGAGGAAGCTCTCTGGATCTTTTGTAATATGATATATGTAATATAAAGTGTTGTCTTGGACCCACGATGTTTCTGTTGTACCACTCCGAGGTATATAATGCGGATGGAACGATGTTCCATTGGTGTTATATCAACGACTATAGTGTACTACACCATGCAGTGGTATGCTGGGTCACCGCAGTTAGTATCAGAGCATATGCTTTGACCTTAGGTTGGAAACCTAGTAAATGGGTAGAACCTGCAGGTTGGATAGTGACTATAGGAAGCCATCTTATCTACACCATATTTCCTTATACAAGTGATGAGTATTCACTTGAGAATAACCTTGTCACACTTAAGTGGAATTTTTAGGTTACTTCTTTTCTTATCAATGATACTTATCTACTATTTAATTTAGGAAGTACCTATCAAGTATTTCGTAAGAAGGCAATATATCTTCTACTAGACTATTCTATACTATAACTAAACTAGAGTAGTATATCACCAAGTAAGAGTACCTCATCAGGGAGTAGTAAATCATGGTGTTATATTACTACGAGAAGCCATGAAATGAAGTAAAACTTTGTTATTATCTTTATACTAGTGGTAAATACCAGGGGAGTATGCCCCAAAACCTTTAACAACATGTTATTGTAGGGGAAGTAACTAATGTTTTGTTTAACAAAAAGCGATTATATGAAGAATAAAATCTTATGGAGAGTAATAAATAGGGTTATTCTTATATAACCCCATGTAAAATGCAAAATCCATAATGGCATGAATGACAAGGCAGTATTCTTGTAGTACAAATTGATCTATATAGGTTATGAAACTAGTTAAAATTTGAGAATTATTTGTTGTTATAATAAATGTGCTTAGAGAAGTTAAGATTAGAAACAAAGGGTAGAAGTGTGAGGATGATGTTTAGTATGTAACTCCAAGGATAATTAAGTTATAACCAATTATAGAGTGATTTAACCAACTATCTCAAGAGTCGGATCAAATATTACCAAAAGTTATTCCTTTGCAAATGGGCAAATGGTCTAATTTCAGAGGCCAAGAACATTATGAGCCATACAAATAGGTATATAATGGTAGAATTCCATACACTATATGTATCAAAAAATTGTAGTGTATAACATCAAAGCCTAAGTACAAGAGATGTTTTACTCGAAGTACTGTTTCTACAGGCTTTTGATGTATGTTTGCTAGAGGTAATATTTGGATTTGTTGGATTTTATTGGATTTTATTGTGTGACTAGGTCTGTGCATGAAGTTTGAACTTTATGGGCATATGCATGATGTTTCATGGAGTCCTTACTTGATCTACAGGTCTAGAAGGGAAAATGGATTCGCGTGAGGGAGAGGCGACTTATCACTTTAATGTTGGAAAGATGAAGGCTCATGAGATGTTGGTGATACAACAAAAGGAGGCTAACCAGGCAATTCTAAAGGAAGGATCAAATCAAAAACCGTATTTAACCACCAAAGAGGAGGTTCTTCAGTATAAGAGGAGTATGGAAGAAGGAAGAAAGGTAGAAACAGAGAGGCAGAACCAATTCTATCAGGAGACATTAAAGGTTAGGCAAGAGAAGCAATTCAAGGAATTACATCCAAGGGTTAAACTGGTGGAATTCTTAGAAACCAAACCCTGGATTTTTTCCATGGTTGAAGAACCTATGGAGGCGGAGAATTGGTTGATGGATACATCCCGTAAGCTTAAAAGTGTGGGATGCAAGGATGAAGAAAAGGTGCGCTATGCAACTTATCTGTTGATAGGAACCGCAGTCATGTGTTGGGAAAAGTCCAAGTTCGTGATCCCGGAAGGAGGTGTCAGTACCTGGGCTGAGTTCAAAAAGAAGTTTCGAGAAGAATTTGTTCATCAGGACAATGGTAAAAGGAAGTAGAATCAAAACTTAGAGAAGAAGAATCTCCCAGTCCTGAAACATGTACGAGAATTTAACCGTTTATCCAAGTATATTAGTAAGAAAGTAAACAGGGAGGCGAAACGACAAAAGAAGTTCATGAATGGACTACAAGCAATTATGAAAATGTAGCTCAGGATTGTGCGTGCAAAAGAGTTCCAGGAATTGGTGGATAGTGCACATATATCAGGAGATGATGAGATTGATACACCTGAAAGAAAGAAAAGGAGAATTCAAAAACAGACCACAACAGGTCAGGCCCAAGGACATATGACAAAGAATTATCCGAATCCACATATGACATACAAAACAGAGATGATATGTCACAACTGTGGAATTCGGGGCCACATTTTGAAGGAGTGTCCAAAACCTAAGATAGTATGTTACCAATGTGGAGAATCAGGACACATGAAGAAGAACTGCTTAAAACCACAATTAACTCGTGGATCGACACCAGGAGTAATAGAACCAATAATGGGGTTATCATCTACTCAAAATATTCCGCCCAATCCAAATAGAGAAAGGGATGTAGGAGCATTTCAATGGAAATGTAATAAGTGTGGAATCCTAGGACACAAGAAATCATGCTGTCCAGAACATCAGGAGGATTATGGAACATCAGTGGGAAGAGACATAACATCCACAAAATCACCATCAAAATAAGGTGTAGGTGAAGAAGATACATCCTCGGGAAAGCGGAAGTATGAAACCATAAATGAAGTCAATAATAGCAACAACCACAACAAAGCTAGTGGTAAGTCAAAGCATTATTAATGATATATGTTACCTTATACCTGCATTTAAGGAGTTAGAGATTTTGCACCACTATTTCCCAAGTATGTGGGTGTACCATCTGTTCCTCAAAAGACCATTAGAAAATCTCAAGGGGGAGAGTGAACAATGAAGCATCAGAAGTTGAGATTCGGAGTAAGGTTTAGGGAAAGCCAAAACATTGTTAAAAAGTTAGTCATCAGGACTAAGTATACCATAAATAGATAAATAATAGAGTCAAGATATATTTAGACAAAGTAAAACCAGAATCTTACATTAAGGAGACTTTCTAAAAACTTAGACACTTCTTAAATAGATGTCCTAAATTGAAAACACTCAAGAGGATCAGATTAGCACAAAAGTGCTAGATTCAAAAGAAGTTTATACATCAAATGGGATTAGAAGTTGGCTCATTTCAAATCAAAAGAGGATCCAAGGAAAAGATTGAATGAAGATACAACAATTATCTTCATCCTGGATTTAAAAGAGTCACCAGAATCTGAAGAAGTCAATTTTATCATCGGAAACGTAAGAGGGTGCGAACTTCGAGGACGAAGTTTATTTTAAGGGGGAGAGTCTGTAACATCCCATGATTTAGCACCTAGAAATAGAGAGGACACAGGTTTATGCATTGCATTCATGCATAAGAAAATCCGGGGAATTTTCGCGCAAAACTAAAAGAGCTATGGAGGGATCGGGATCTCTCCTGTACTGAAGGAAACTTCGGAGCAAGTGCGATAGATTTTGACATGACCTTTGTAGAATTCTTTGTTTTAGGGAAAATTTGTTCAAACATGTATTTGAATTTCAAATGTGAAATTCAAATGAATTTATAAAATTCACAAATAAGAATTGGAAATATTTAATAACTTGAAATAAAATGATTACATAAATAATATAACAAGGATTCTTTATTAATATAAATATATATGCATATAGTATTATTTTAGAATAGATAAATAAAAGAATTCTTTATATAAGACATTGTCTTTACAATTAGAAAAAAATAAGTAGGAAAAAGAATTACAATTGAAATAAATAACAACATTCTTTATTACAACAATATATCTGACATTGTCCTTACAAAAGAATTGTAAAATAAATAAAAAATGAAATAAGTAAACTTTATTGAATTGAATACAATAATACAATGTTTTTACAATGTATAAAACAAAAAAAATACAATATTTGATACTAATAAATTCCTAAGCTACTGTTCTCTTATCCCTTCATCATATGGCATTTTCTTTCTTCTCTTCATTTCCTGAAAACACAACAAAAAGAAAACAAAACAAAAACAAAATAAAAGAATGATTAGTTGGTTAGTTTGCTCTCAGAAGTGAACAGTGAAATGCACAGTTAAACATTCATCATGGAGCTAATCTATAAGGGGCAAATTTCACCAAATAGTAGCATCTGTTCATATCAGTATTTTTGCCTCAGTACAACATCATACGCTTGGAGAGGGGCAAGTTTCACCATGACAGTTAAAGTAATCATATAAAGATTCCACAAATATCAAGTTTTCACTTGATCTCATCCACACCAGCAGGTCCCACTTGCAAGAAGCTTGCACATCAACATGCAAGTAGCTACTGTCAACACCATAGCAAACCAGGAAACCAGATAAGAAGGAAACAGCCATAGCCAACAAGTACCTGCCCACACTCCACAGCACATCCACACAAAGTTACCATCAGAGATTTATACCTCACCCTCAACCAACTCTGGTTGCTCCTTGGAGCCATACAGGAGCTAGGAGTAGAGGAATTCACATCAAAGGCAACATGGTTGCAAAGTAGGAGGAGGCAAGAAGCACCAGTAGTCCAAAGAAGAACCAACCAGCATATCAAGTATCAGGATAGGATTAAAAGTAGATCTAGCAAGGAATAAGGAGGAGAAGGATTTCCAGGACAGGATGCATGGAATCTTACATTAGTAGCAGAACAAGATCAACAATCATATCTTTGTAGCAGGTAGAACTTTACAACATTTTAAGAATCTGTATTCTATTTTGCATAAGTATCTTGGGAAAATAAAGGGACTAATACACATCAAATCCACTCCTATACCCTTCAACTAGATGATCATCTAGAAGGATTGGAGGAGGGTGTTCTCTTAGATCTACATAGAGATGCTATGTATATTTTTCATAGAGAATTAGAAAGCTACATCATAGCACAGGGAAGTAGAGAGAGAGCAGCGGCATAGCACAGGGAGTCGGAAGAGGAGACGACAATCTGGCCGTATTAGCGGATGCGGCCGATGGTGGCCGGAGGAGCAACAGAAGGCGGCGCTGGCTGTGCCCAAGAACACAAGAGAGAGAGAGAGAGAGAGAGAGAGAGAGAGAGAGAGAGAGAGAGAGAGAGAGAGAGAGAGAGAGAGAGAGAGAGAGAGAGAGAGAGAGAGAGAGAGAGATGGAGGAGAGAGGCTTTAAGGGGATGAGGTGAGTACGGGCTGGGTCGGTTAGACCGATCCAGTACCCCCTCTGATGGGCGAGTTTATCCCAATGTCGGGTACTAGGCCCATTTCAAAATAAAATAAGAAATAAAATAAATATAAATAAATAAATCACCATAATAACCTTTAAACATTTCCAGCTATAGAAAATTATAGAAAAATCATAAAAATATATTTAATATTTTAAAATTATCACAAAAATAATATCCACCTAAGAAAAATATAACTTTACTTATTTAAGTTAATAAAATGCAAATAAAGATTAAACACAATTAAATCTTAAGTGAAATTTCATTAAATAAGGAAAAATCCTAATAATAAATAAAAATCATTTTTGTGTATAAAAATAACTTTATTATTTTATAAAAAATACTAACTTAGAGTTTTACAAATAAAATATTTAAAGACACTTAAATATTTAAAGAATTTTATAAAAATATAGGTAATACTTAAAAATAAATAAAATCTATTTTTAAGATCTTTAATAAGTATATTTCACCAGAAAAATACTATGTATATTATTCAAAAACATTTTAAGATAAATAAAATTCATTACTTATTTTACTCAAATAAAATCACCACTTTGTTAAATCTACTTATTTTACTCAAATAAAATCACCACTTTCTTAAATCTTAAAATTATTTCTTAAGAAGAAATAATCACATTTTCTTATAAAACACCAAAACCTTTAAACTTTAATTACTAAGTCTAAATCTATAATCAAAATAAAACTTAAATATAACTATTAGCCTTTAAATGTTTTTAAATCTTAAATTCAAATTAAACTCCTTATAAATAAATATTACATAACACTCATATAAGAGGGTGAATAATATCCATCCCTCAACCACTCTTAAAAAATGACTTTAAACTCAAAGGGTTTCACTTTGGGAATTATAAAATTGCATAGCATTACTTATGCATAATTGCATCCTGCTTCTTTAAAACATTAGTCCTTACCGGACCAATGATGATGATTTCAGATATTGGATCTTCTATTATCTCGAAGACCGTGAGTGCATAATCTTGTAATCACAACAGGCAAGTTCACACTTGCTCATGTCCTTTGATTATTTTCTGTAAAGTATTTTGCAAATCCAGTGTTGTCATCACCTACATTTAAAAAAGATCAGAAAACACTATTTTCATAATAATATGATTATAGGTTATTTACCATGAGGTAATAATCTACTATGAAAGTTCCGGTGGTAAAGGAACATATTATATAGGACTTAATAACCAATGTCACCAGTGATTCTTGCGCCGTATATTACGCGTTAACCATGAGATTTGGAATGGGACGGAGAAGTCAGCTGGATCGGCTCCCTTTCGCATGCATTGGACACTGTTCTAGGCATTTGTAAGTTGCAGATCGTGGGTATAGCCATTTTTTACGGGGTAAGTCTACTGTGGATCTAGGCTTACAAAAGACAGATATCTAGTGTTAATGGTTGTTGTGTGTATCCAACTAAGATATAGCCGTTTTATACGGGGAAAAGTCTACCTTGAGTTTGGACATCCAACAGTTGTGGTGTATGCGGGGTCACGGAGAAGGACAATGATTGTCTTGGATCTTAGTCTGGGCCTCATACCAAGGAAGTGTAAACGATCCTGTAACTCGGATGTGCAACAAAGCTAGATCTCTCATGGGTAAAGTAACGCACCTCTGCAGAGTGTAAGAACTGTAACTTGTTACTCCCTGTTCCCGGAAGGAGCTGCGAACGCTGCGGTAAAGGAACTCCATGAAAGTTCTGGTAAACCCGTGAAGGCTGATGGACATAGCTTTTCAGAATAAAATCAACCTTTGAATAAATGTTTACAAAAATTTGCATTGCATACGACCTATGGTCTGTGGCTGTAGATAGTGCATCAAACACTCCTCTTAAGTGAAATTGTTGAGTACGCTCGTACTCAACGTATCTTCTTAACCCTTGCTAGATCTCGGAGAAACCAATGACGTTTCCAGGAAATAAGTCACTTGAAGAGTTGAAGATATATAAGGGAGATCAACGCAGTCGAGACCTTACCGGAATCTATCGAAGACAAGTCGAAGCGTAGAATAGAAATAAAACTCCTAGAATCTAGAACCTACTTCTGTAGAATAATAATATAGTAGTATTTTCAAGACTTATACATATATTAATAGAAGTACTTCTAAAGTAACTTCGAGTGGATCTTTCTGGTTCTTTCTGTATAATATTCCTCACTATCCGAGGAAGCTCTCTGGATATTTTGTAATATGCTATATGTAATATATAAAGTGTTGTAATATCACAAACAACACAGACATGATAGAATCAAATAGACAAAACCATTAATCAATTTAACATAGTAATCTCAATATCCATCAGATCCCCACAAACACAACATGCATGATTAAAAATATATTAGATCTTGATAATGAATGGAGCTCACGAGATCTATACATGAATGCACAAGAAGGACATACAACCATCTAGATACTACATGGACCCGTAGTCCAAGGTGGAACTACTCACACTTCATACCTGAGAAGAAGGCCTCAGGGATGATCTCCCCTCCGGCAGGCTGCCGGGAAGAACTTTAGATCCCCCCGATCTAGGGACGATGGTGGAGGCGGCTACAGAAGGTTTCGTGGAGTTTTTATCGGTGCCTAGGGTTTCTGCATCGGGGGCTTCTTATAGGCGAAGAGGCGAGCCAGGGGGCCACCAGGGGAGCCAAACCCTGCCTAGGAGCGGGCTAGCCCTAGCCGTGCCTAGGGGCGTCTGGCCGCCCTGTGGCGCCTCTCCGTCTCGTCTTCTGGGTTTGTTTCGCCCACGGTAAAATATTAACTTTGGATTTTGTCCCATCAAATTCCGAGAATATTGATTTTCTTCCTTTCTGGAACCAAAAACAGAAGAAAGCAGTCAACTGGCACTGTGGCAACTTGTTAATAGGTTAGTTCTAGAAAAGATATAAAAACATCTCAAAGTGTAGACAAAGCAAAGCAAAGTAGATACTAAACAAGCATGGAGCATCAAAAATTGTAGATACGTCTCCGACATATCATCCGTCTCTCCTCTGGACTCCATGTTCTCCTCGGCGAAATATTGACTTTGGCTTTTGTCCCGTCCAATTCTGAGAATATTTCCTTACTAGCTTTTATGGAACCAAAAACAGCAGAAAACAGGCAACTGGCACTATGGCAACTTGTTAATAGGTTAGTACCAGAAAACATATGAAAATCACCTCAAAGTGTGGACAAAGCAAAGCAAAGTAGATACTAAACAAGCATGGAACATCAAAAATTATAGATACGTTTCCGACATATCAGCCGCCGCCACCATCGTCCCTATATCGGGGGATATGAAGCTCTTCCCGGCACCCTTCCAGAGGGGATATCATCCCAGAGGCCTTCTTCTTCATCATGCCAGCCTCCGGTATGTAGTGTGAGTATTTCCACCTTGGACTACGGGTCCATGTAGTAGCTAGATTGTTGTATCTCCTCCTTTGTGATACCATGTTTAGATCTTGTGATCTCCGTTCATGATCAAGATCATCTATTTGTAATCATGCATGTCGTTTTTGTGGGTATTCGATGGATATTGAGATTACTATGTCAGATTGATTAATGGTTTTGTCTTATTGATTCTATCATGTCTGTGTTGTTTGAGATCTTGCATGCTCTCCGTTTTTAGTAGCTATCTTGGCCAAGTAGATGCTAGTGACTCCAAGAGGGGGTATTTATGCTCGATAGTGGGTTCATGCCTCTATTTAATCTAAGGGAAGTGACATAAAGCTCTGTAATCAACTGAGCCATCATCAACAAACTTTGGTATCTTCTTAAATGTTTCCCAACAAGGATTCTATTGTGTTTCCTTGCAAGCAATTCATGTAGGTGCAATTGTCCCCTGATAATTTTCTAATACATGGGTTTCGCACCCTATCTCATTTTCTTGGAGCTTGACACTATAGTCCATATCTTGAGAATCTAGAGACTTAACCGTTACGGTAAATGTTGCATACTGATGACCCACAAGTGTAGGGGGTGTATCGTAGTACTTTCGATAAATAGGAGTGTCGATCCCAACAAGGAGCAGAAGGTGCTGAACAGTGGTATGGGGAAGGAAATCCCTGTGAATACTTAGCAAACAAATTTTTAGTGGTTTTCTGACAAGTCAACAAAACAAGGGGCAAGTAACTAAAGTAACGAACAAATGGAGCAAGTGGCCCAATCCTTTCTTAGCAAAGGACAAGCCGGTGGAAATACTTATAAGGACCAAACGTTCTCGAGGACACATGGGAATTCTGTCAAGTGATTTCGCTTCAAATAGCTGAGTACTCTTCTCTGGTGTTTGTAAGTGTTGTGTGGGTGAACCTGTGCTAACATACCGCCCTTACTAGGACTAATACATACTTGTGATTAAACCCCCTACAAACATCCATAACTACATGAAAGTAATTAAGATATAAATCTAACCACAACCTTAAACTCCGAGATCCTACACTCCCTTGTGCAAAGGTGTCCTAACAGGGGTTCAGGTTTCTGTCACTCCGGCAACCCCACGATTAGTAGACAAATACACAATGCATTCCCCTAGTCCCATAAATGGTGAAGTGTCATGTAGTCGACGTTCACATGACACCACTAGAAGAATAACACCACAACTTAAATACTAAACCATTGAATAATAACTCATCACAGATTCACTACTAACAACATGACTTCTCCCATGTCCTCAAGAACTAAACGAACTACTCACAAGACATCATATGGATCAAGATCAAAGATGATATGATAATGTATAACAATCTGAACATAAAAAATAATCCAATGGTTCCACTCACAAGCATCAACTATAATAGTAATCAACACCGAGAAAGTTTCCCCTAAGAACTAAAGCAATATCCAACACAATTGTTACAGCGAGACAGAGTGGTGCTGATGGTGCTGGTGGAGATGATGGTGTGGATGATGATGATGATGATCCCGATGAAGCCTAGCTTGATGATGGTGTTGATGGTGATGGTCTCCCCTCTCCGGGAAGGAATTGGTATTGGCAAACTTGTTCTTGGTTAGAGAACACCTGGTAAACAGTTTCACAAAGGCTTTTTGTAGAGGTTTCAAAACAGGAGCACTCTTTGCTCAAAAAGGTTTTTAACAAGTGAAAGCTTTCAAAGTAATACTCAATAGATGTAAGATTCCTCCCTTTATAAAGGTAAGGAATCCCTGTGTTTACAATGCTAGTCCCTGGATCAATAGCTAACATCCACAGTTAAGATGTAATATCAAGAAACAAAGGTCATAATACAACTTTATAACCAGGAATAAAATAATTTATTACATCTTACATAGCTCATTTGGCTATCTCATTACAATGCAGCAGAATATAACAATAGCATGGGGTCCTTCATCTTCAAAGTGCCATAGGCAATCATGTTGGTCGTAGACTTGTAATCCTAATCAACACATCTTACTAACATCAAACAAACCTGCAACACAATAAGTTATAGCCACAAGGGTCAATACATTTGAATTGTATTGGCAAGTGATACTATGGTAGTATAGTGGAGTCTATCATCTATATGCATTTTGTTAAGTGGAGTTTAGGCTTGCTTTGCTCAAAATAAATTTTCCTTATCATTTGAAAACACTAAGTTTTTGCTTGTCAAAATTCACCCAAGGAACCACCAATAGAAATTGGTGAACCTTAAACCCTTGTTCAACCACAAGTTTTTAACTTAGAAGTTTGGATGAGGAGATTCTTGATAGCTTCCATGTCTTGATTCTCAAATTTTCCTTTGCCAGGGACATGGCTAAGTACTTAGATTTTACACTCTACAGAGGTGGTGCACTTTCCCCACATGACTTGGTTTCACCAAGACAAGATCTTTCAGAAGCCTTCCCTTAGACCAGAATGGACGCGCTCCAACCTATCAACCCCTACCACCAACTGTCCATTTGGCTAAGTTATTGCAACCTATATGATCCAGGCAGAGCCCATAATGTCAAGTGGCTGCACTTGAAGCTTCTCAACATTTGACATCTCAAATCTCTTTGTTCCTGGGTGGCCATCCACAAGTGAGATACACAAGGTAAACCATAGAAATGGGCCTTGTATAACCACTCAACACAAACCATTCCACCCAGGTGTTTCATTCACTTAGTTGTTTTATTAAACAAAACACAAGTCCTTGACTTAGAAATATTCCATAGCATGAATATAATCCACCCTTGTTTTCTACTAGCTAAGCTAAGCATGAGGGTAGTAGGAATCTTAACTTAGGAAATTTCTACTAAGGTTTCATATACTATGTTTTCCCATGGCATAGTTTATACTTAGCAAAAATTCCATGCAAGTCCTACCTAGAAACATCACTAATGCATAGTGAAAATAATGGGACAAAGTATGAAGCATCACTTGCCTTTTTGGTAGAGAATATGAGTTCACTCCTTGATCTTGCAATATTCACACTCTTCAAATGTCACTACAATTCAATCAAGCAAGCAAGAATTCAATCTACCATTCAAGCAAACATCACATAAAATAATAGAAACAAAGCAATGCATGCAAGCATGCTAAAGATTGTTTTATATGGAAAAGTGGTTTATAATAGGTTATAAACATTCTAAAACAACTATTGGTCATTTTATAAGAGTGGCAAAATCATTTGCAAAGGTTTTACCTATAAATCATTTTTAAACCGAATCAATATTTTATGTGGTTGAAAATGCCTTTAGCAATGTAATGATTTTTATGAGGTCCACCAAATATATTTTTAATTCATAAAACCTTGTGTTTAGGGTCAAAGGGTTTAAATCAAAACATTTCCAAAGAGTTTCCTCAAAAAGCATTTTTAATAAATAAACATTATTTTTATTTGACTAGAAATGTTCTAAATCAAAGATTTATTCTTTTGCTTCACAAAATATGTTTTTGAAACCACAAGTTGGTTTAGATGGTCAGTAGGTTCAAGCAATCCATTTTCCAAAGGTTTTATCACAAAAATAATTTTAGAACAATTTTTATATCCAAAATATGCCAACACAAGTTTCTGCAAAAACAACCATTTTTACAGAATCAATTCATTAAACAAAGAGCATGGTTGGGTAGGATTTGTCTTGATGATTCCATTGATATAAAAATTTGCAAAATTTGGACATGTGGTTTGAAAGATATGCAATTTACAAAATTGATCATCTAATAGAGATGTTTCTGTCTATTTAATCAAAAGCTGGCCACGTGGTGCGATACTATTGGACAAAAACGTTTAATGCGGATCGCGTGCTGTAGTGCGTTGGATCTAATGTAAATCTTGCAGCTCAGAGCACACGATACCCCTTAGGTTAAGTTCTATCGCATCCGTTAGATCAAGATCCAGCGGCTCAGGGCACTGTGACCAAATACCAGCGGCGCTCGACGGTGGCTGGTGGCGGCGATGCTTGGCTAACGGCGGTCTCATCGAATAAGGAAGCAAGGGAACAAGAGATATGACTCATCATGTTCGCGTGGTGTCACTGATGCTCGACGTTGTCGTCGCAGGGCAGGGGAGCACGAGGTCGCTGGCGATTCCTCGCTGGAGTTTGCAACGGCACCGGGAACGCTCTGATTTTGACGGGGTCGAGGCTACGAAGCGTGCTAGGACACGAATCAGGCGGCGTTAGATGCGCACGGGAGAGTAGATCATACATGCGTCAACGAGAGGGGAGGGGCGGTCAGGACATACCGAGGGAGATCGCCGGAGTTGATGCCGAAGGCGGTGGCGCATTGGCGTCGTTGGAGGCGTCGTTCTAGGGCGCGCGCGAACGAGCTATGGCTACTAACAGGTGCGCCTGGTGACGACGAGCACGCTCGTGTGTTCCAGGGGCGAGGCGCAGTGAGGTGTGGCCAGAATTGCGGTCGCAGCTCGTCGGACCAGAGGAAGGTCTCGAGGAGAATTGCGGTAGCCCTGTGGCAGAGAGGGGACGGCGTATGGGGGGAAAGATAGAGGGGAGGGAGGCGATTAAGTGTGCATGATCACAGCGAGTAATGGCTGTAGCGTTAAGGCGAATTAAGCCGCGGAATTACAGCCAGAAACGGCGACGAACTGGTCGCGCGCGGTGAGGAAGAAGACTAGGGAGGTGGGGTCTGGGTGTCAGCAAGAGAGAGAGAAGCGAGGTGGGGTCTAGTTGTCATCCACTGTGCGGGTCATTTCCCTGGTACGAATCGTTTTCCTGTGGGAGAGAGGGAGTGGGCCGGTGCTGGGCTGGACTAGGTCTGCTGGGCTGGTTTGGCCTTGTTCATTTTTTTTGTTCTGCTTCTTTTTATTTTTCCATTTCTATATTCTGTTTTGATTTTGTTTAATTATTTCAAACATCTATTTGAATTCAAACTTCAACCAAACCTTGTGTAACTTCAAATACTGATTAATAATTCATTTTAAAGTCAAATTTAGAATATTTCTTTTATTATTTTTAGGGTCTTTTAATTATTTAAAATAGGCCCTTGCATTTATTCAAATAAGATTTAATAATGTTTTTAAAACTCCATTTGAAATATAAATCTTTCCAAATCTTTTCAGTAGGTTTTATTTGTTTATTTGGGTGTCAAATAATTCACCTTGAATTATTTGGAATAATTTTAATGTGATTTATTAATCATTTTAATTTGGGTATTTGTCTTTATTTCAATGAAATTAAATATAGTTTTAATTCCATAAATTTTATTTGGAAGATTTCTTTGATCTTATTTAAGTTAATTAAACAACTTTTATCCCACTTGGGTAAATTCCAAATTCTATTTTCCCATGATTTAACTAATCATTTCTAATAGGGATTTTATCTTTATTCAATTAGAATAGGATTTGGTTAATGCCCTTTTAATTAATTTGAAAATTCTTTATCCCTTATTTTATTTGGATTTAGATTATAGTTATTCCATTTTCTTATAGATTAGGCGAAGATTTAATTTGGTCTTTAGATATTCCTCATTTAATATTTCTTTCTCTATCCTATAAAATCTATATCTTTTTATTTATAGATCCAAACTTGGTGATTCCAATTGGTAAAATCTTATTTAATATTTATTTATCCTTTTAAATATCTTTAGGATTAATTTCTCACCATTTGGTATGGATTTTAGATAAGTGCTTTATTACCTTTGGAAATTACTTTTCCTTATCTTATTAAATTCATAAGATTTTATCTATGGCTCCAAATTGATTGAAATCAATTTCTATGGTTTTATAGTATTTCCATTTGTCATTCTTGATCATTTTGAAATGTTTGTTTGACAAATTTTTATATGGGTCAAAACTATGGTCTTAGAGATATCTTGGAAATGATTTTATTCCATTAGGGTTTTAGGGTTTTGGTTTATTCTCCAAGTGTTTAAATTTCCAGATGCATTTATGAAGATTGCATTTCATTTGATTTGAATTTAGTTGGATTCAAACTTTACTCAAGTTTTTTCAAGATGGGATTTTAAGTTTGCATTTAGAATCAAAAAGTTTCTTTTCACCCTGAATTTCAACAATTATTTATTTTGTTTATTTATTTTTCACATTACAAAATTTGGAAAATTTTGGGATGTGACAGGCTACCACCCTTAAAATAAATCTCGTCCCGAGATTTGGGAAAGATAGGGGTTACGAGTTGGCTCAAAGCAACTAGGGTACTACCACCCTTAAAAATTTCCAACTAGATTACTTCTTGGCTTGCATGGGATCTTGATGATACTTCTCTAGGCAAACATCTGCATAGTGTCCTTTGTTTCCACACTTGAAACATGTGACAAGGCTGAGATCCTTCATAGGCTTGATCTTGTGCTTCATCTTTTCTGGACAATTGCTTGCATAATGTCCTTGGTTACCACAATTGTAACATGTGACAAGATTGAGTTCTTCACGTATCTTCTATGGACAAGTTGATACATAATGGCCTAGCTCTTTGCAGTTGTTGCACCACACTTGGCTCATTTCCTTATACTTCTTCTTCTCTGGACATTCATTGGCATAGTGTCCCATCTCTTTGCAATGGCAACACTGCACTTGGCTTTTGTCCTTCTTCTTGGGTTTCTCCAAAGCTAGGAGTGCTTCTAGTTCATGTTCTTCATATCTTATCTCAAAGGTAGGAAAGTTTCCTGGTATCCTTGATCTTTTCCTTGGATAATACATATGTCTCCTCTTTGGTCCATCAAATTGAGTCATATTGTATGGAGGTGCAAGCTGAGATTTTCCTTCTATAATATCATCCTTGACATCCTTTTTGTCACAAATTCTTTGGGAAGGGTTGTCTCCCATGTTGATCAATTGACTTGTCATCCTATGCAACAATTGGGTTTGGGTTTCCAAAAACTTTTGCATTGTTGGGTATAAATCATTGTTGTTGGCCCAAAATTGAGTTGTCGCTTGGTTCAAGTGGTTTTGGGTTACTATGAGCTCTCTCATGTTGATCTCTCGGTTGTTGTTGTCACCATTCTTGATGTTGGAGTTTCTTGGAGTAGTCATCTGTTTGGGTTGGATTGGGATTAGAATAGGCAAAATATTTCTAAGGAAATAATTCTAATCACACACAACACAATTCACACAAGCAATGCAAGCAATCACAAACAAACATTCCACTCAAACAACAAGTTCAAGCACATCTTTAGGCAATAAAATATTTTTGTTACACCACATAAGTTGGTGGGTTTGATCTAAACCTAATATGGTGGTCTAACTATATGGTTCACTTGAGAGGATTCCATCCTTCTTAGTTGACTCTACATGAACAAGATCTTTATATCCATGGAGAATTTCTTGAATCTTGGTCACAAAACTTCAAGGGTGATGATGGTTCTTTCTAGGTTGTGCTTCCTTAGTCTTCAAGTCTTGAGTAATATTTCTTGTCTCACTTGTATTCTTTAGTGATATCCATAGTTGAAGTCCTTGGTGAAAATAAAGTTGAAGTATTTGGTCATGGAAGAGGATTTGTCCATGAAGTTTGAAAAAGGAAGAGATGTAGAATCAAAACCAAAAATGGTTGAGGAAGGAGTTTATAAGATTGTTTGTAAATAAGTTTTGGGACAAATTCAACTCCTATTTTTCTAAGGGTTTTGTCCAATCGTAGGGTTACAATCCTACAGGCAACACAGTGCTCTGATACCATCTGTAAGATCCCTCCCTTTATAAAGGTAAGGAATCCCTGTGTTTACAATGCTAGTCCCTGGATCAATAGCTAGCATCCACAGTTAAGATGTAATATCAAGAAACAAAGGTCATAATACAACTTTATAACCAGGAATAAAATAATTTATTACATCTTACATAGCTCATTTGGCTATCTCATTACAATGCAGCAGAATATAACAATAGCATGGGGTCCTTCATCTTCAAAGTTCCATAGGCAATCATGTTGGTTGTAGACTTGTAATCCTAATCAACACATCTCACTAACATCAAACAAACCTGCAACATAATAAGTTACAGCCACAAGGGTCAATACATTTGAATTGTATGGGCAAGTGATACTATGGTAGTATAGTGGAGTCTATCATCTATATGCATTTGGTTAAGTGGAGTTTAGGCTTGCTTTGCTCAAAATAGATTTTCCTTATCATTTGAAAACACTAAGTTTTTGCTTGTCAAAATTCACCCAAGGAACCACCAATAGAAATTGGTGAACTTTAAACCCTTGTTCAACCACAAGTTTTTAACTTAGAAGTTTGGATGAGGAGATTCTTGATAGCTTCCATGTCTTGATGCTCAAATTGTCCTTTGCCAGGGACATGGATAAGTACTTAGATTTTACACTCTACAGAGGTGGTGCACTTTCCCCACAAGACTTGGTTTCACCAAGACAAGATCTTTCAGAAGCCTTCCCTTAGACCAGAATGGACACGCTCCAACCTATCAACCCCTACCACTAACTGTCCATTTGGCTAAGTTATTGCAACCTATATGATCCAGGCAAAGCCCATAATGCCAAGTGGCTGCACTTGAAGCTTCTCAACATTTGACATATCAAATCTCTTTGTTCCTGGGTGGCCATCCACAAGTGAGATACACAAGGTAAACCATAGAAATGGGCCTTGTATAACCACTCAGCACAAACCATTCCTTCCATTCCACCTAGGTGTTTCATTCACTTAGTTGTTTTATTAAACAAAACACAAGTCCTCGACTTAGAAATATTCCATAGCATGAATATAATCCACCCTTGTTTTCTACTAGCTAAGCTAAGCATGAGGGTAGTAGGAATCTTAACTTAGGAAATTTCTACTAAGGTTTCATCTACTAGGTTTTCCCATGGCATAGTTTATACTTAGCAAAAATTCCATGCAAGTCCTACTTAGAAACATCACTAATGCATAGTGAAAATAATGGGACAAAGTATGAAGCATCACTTGCCTTTTTGGTAGAGAATATAAGTTCACTCCTTGATCTTGCAATATTCACACTCTTCAAATGTCACTACAATTCAATCAAGCAAGCAAGAATTCAATCTACCATTCAAGCAAACATCACATAAAATAATAGAAACAAAGCAATGCATGAAAGCATGCTAAAGATTGTTTTATATGGAAAAGTGGTTTCTAATAGGTTATAAACATTCTAAAACACCTATTGGTCATTTTATAAGAGTGGCAAAATCATTTTCAAAAGGTTTTACCTATAAATCATTTTTAAACCGAATCAATATTTTATGTGGTTGAAAATGCCTTTAGCAATGTAATGATTTTTATGAGGTCCACAAAATATGTTTTTAATTCATAAAAACTTGTGTTTATGGTGAAAGGGTTTAAATCAAAACATTTTCCAAAGGGTTTCCTCAAAAAGCATTTTTCATAAATAAACATTATTTTTATTTGACTAGAAATGTTCTAAATCAAAGATTTATTATTTTGCTTCACAAAATATGTTTTTGAAACCACAAGTTGGTTTAGATGGTCAGTAGGTTCAAACAATCCATTTTCCAAAGGTTTTATCACAAAAATAATTTAGAATAATTTTTATATCCAAAATATGCATACACAAGTTTCTGCAAAAACAACCATTTTTCCAGAAGAAATTCATTAAACAAAGTGCATGGTTGGGTAGGATTTGTCTTGATGATTCCCATTGATATAAAATTTGCAAAATTTGGACGTCTGGTTTGAAAGTTATACAATTTACAAAATTGATCATCTAATAGAGATGTTTCTGTCTATTTAATCAAAAGCTGGCCACGTGGTGTGATACTGTTGGACAAAAACGTTTCGTGCGGATCGCGTGCTGTAGTGCGTTGGATCTAATGGAAATCGTGCGGCTCAGAGCACCCGATACCCCTTACGTTAAGTTCTATCGCATCCGTCAGATCAAGATTCAGCGGCTCAGGGCACTGTGACCAAATACCAGCGGCGCTCGACGGTGGCTGGCAGCGGCGACGCTCGGCTAACGGCGGTCTCAGCGAATAAGGAAGCAAGGGAACAAGAGATATGGCTCACCGTGTTCGCGTGGTGTCACTGATGCTCGACGTTGTCGTCGCAGGGCAGGGGGAGCACGAGGTCGCTGGCGATTCCTCGCCGGAGTTCGCAACGGCGTCGGGCACGCTCTGATGTTGACGGGGTCGAGGCTACGAAGCGCACTAGGATACGAATCAGGTGGCGTTAGATGCGCACGGGAGAGTAGATCATACGTGCGTCAACGAGAGGGGAGGGGGCGGTCAGGACATACCGAGGGAGATCGCCGGAGCTGAGGCTGAAGGCGGTGGCGCATTGGCATCGTCGGAGGCGTCATTCTAGGGAGCGCGTGAACAAGCTATGGCTACTGACAAGTGTGCCTGGTGATGGCGAGCACGCTCATGTGTTCCATGGGGCGAGGCGCGGCGAGGTGTGGCCGGAATTGTGGTCGCAGCTCGTCGGAGGAGAGGAAGTTCTCGAGGAGAATTGCGGCATCCCTGTGGCAGAGAGGGGACGACGTATGGTTGGAAAAGATAGAGGGGAGGGAGGCGATTAAGTGTGCGTGATCATAGCGAGTAATGGCTGAAGCGTTAAGGCGAATTAAGCCGCGGAATTATAGCTAGAAACAGCGACGAACTGGTCGCACGCGGTGAGGAAGAAGACTGGGGAGGTGGGGTCTGGGTGTTAGCGAGAGAGAGAGAAGCAAGGTGGGGTCTAGTTGTCATCCACTGTGTGGGTCATTTCCCTGGTACGAATCGTTTTCCTGCGGGAGAGAGGGAGTGGGCTGGTGCTGGGCTGGTTTGGCCTTGTTCATTTTTTTTGTTCTGCTTCTTTTTCTTTTTCCATTTCTAATATTCTGTTTTGATTTTGTTTAATTATTTCAAACATCTATTTGAATTCAAACTTCAACCAAACCTTGTGTAACTTCAAATACTGATTAATAATTGATTTTAAAGTCAAATTTAGAATATTTCTTTTATTCTTTTTAGGGTCTTTTAATTATTTAAAATAGGCCCTTGCATTTATTCAAATAAGATTTAATAATGTTTTTCAAACTCCATTTGAAATCTAAATCTTTCCAAATCTTTTCAGTAGGTTTTATTTGTTTATTTGGGTGTTAAATAATTCACCTTGAATTATTTGGAATAATTTTAATGTGATTTATTAATCATTTTAATTTGGGTATTTGTCTTTATTTCAATGAAATTAAATATAGTTTTAATTCCATAAATTTTATTTGGAAGATATCTTTGATTTTATTTAAGTTAATTAAACAACTTTTATCCCACTTGGGTAAATTCCAAATTCTATTTTCCCATGATTTAACTAATCATTTCTAATAGGGATTTTATCTTTATTCAATTAGAATATGATTTCGTTAATGCCCTTTTAATTAATTTGAAAATTCTTTATCTCTTATTTTATTTGGATTTAGATTATATTTATTCCATTTGCTTATAGATTAGGCCAAGATTTAATTTGGTCTTCAAATATTCCTCATTTAATATTTATTTCTCTATCCTATAAAATCCATATCTTTTTATTTATAGATCCAAACTTGGTGATTCCAATTGGTAAAATATTATTTAATATTTATTTATCCTTTTAAATATCTTTAGGATTAATTTCTCACCATTTGGTATGGATTTTAGATAAGTGCTTTATTAGCTTTGGAAATTACTTTTCCTTATCTTATTAAATTCATAAGATTTTATCTATGGCTCCAAATTGATTGAAATCAATTTCTATGGTTTTATCATATTTCCATTTGTCATTCTTGATCATTTTGAAATGTTTGTTTGACAAATTTTTATATGGGTCAAAACTATGGTCTTAGAGATATCTTGGAAATGATTTTATTCCATTAGGGTTTTAGGGTTTTGGTTTATTCTCCAAGTGTTTAAATTTCCAGATGCATTTATGAAGATTGCATTTCACTTGATTTGAATTTAGTTGGATTCAAATTTTACTCAAGTTTGTTCAAGATTGGATTTTAAGTTTGCATTTAAAATCAAAAAGTTTCTTTTCACCCTGAATTTCAACGATTATTTATTTTGTTTATTTATTTTTCACATTACAAAATTTGGAAAATTTTGGGATGTGACAATAGATAAGAGTTTTGTGCAAACAAAGAAGATGAAGAACGTGATTGAATAAATCACCATATGAATGATTGAAACACAACAACTCAAATGCTTGCTGGAGATAGAGAGGAAGTAGGTTTACTGACTCAACTGATAACTAGGAGAAAGGTCCCTTCTTAGAGGGTAGCAGGGATTACAAGTCATAAAGAGCTTCCAAAATATTATGGTGCTTACTAGCTTTGAGCCCTCATTTCCCCCATCATAAGCATCTTGAGATGATTAAGGTTAAAGTGAACAAATATGGAGTATATGCTTGACGAAATAGAAGTTCGCAATCTCATGTCCCTTGAATATGAGGTCCACTCCTCATGCATACTCAACTTTGGGTCCAGGTAAGGTCATTGTAAGTATTTGCATATCATTGAGAAACGCCAACGGGGTACCCCTTGCACATGGTACAGGAGCTTTCCCATAACCAAAATGACAAGGCAAGCAGACAATGAGCATCTCAGCAATCTTTTTATTTACCATGTGTATAGCTTTTTATTGAGGATGCTTCATAGATGACTCACTATGGTGATGCTGCAAGTTTCCACCATGATTAAGCATGGCTTAGGCTAGTGGCCCAGGCGTTTCTCTAACACAAGATACAAACTCCATGGACTTACAAGTTCCCACTTTATTTCACATCGTTGACATCCATAGACAAAAGAGCACGATATCAACTGTGTACCGAGTATAAGTGCAATGTTGAAAACGTTCCCCGTGACAGCACGGTTCTGCTGATTCCAACGTATAGATGCAAGCATATACAACTTCGATGTTCACAATAGTTCAAGTCTATTAGGGGCAAGTAATAAAGTGTGCCATCAAGTTCGTGAGAGCTTTACTAACTAGTTTTCACATAACAAAATACTTTTTAATTCGAAAGGTAGATGAAGCTTGAGAATTTGCTTGGAATAGCAAAAGCTACTAGGTAGATATGGTGGACACAAATGGCAAAAGTTTTGGGTTCAAAGGATTTTGGAAACATGAGAAGTATGCCTTCTCAAAACAGGTTTTTGGCTAGCAAGGTTGGGTAGCAAGCAAGAGAGTTGAAAGAAACAAGCAAACATACAAGTAATAAAGCCAAACATGCAATCTTCCTTGAAGACACAAAATAATCTTAAATAAAGAATACTAAGCTTATGAGCCAACAAGAAAGAAAACAAATGATACCAAATACCTGTAAGCTTTTTCTTTCTTTCTTTCTTTTTCTTTCAAACTAAAGCCACTGACCAGAACTTGGTTTGACAAAACCAATTTAGACCCACTTGATGATCCCAAAGTGGTGCCAATACTGAACAACAAGATCCATCATATAAAAGAGATTGCAAACTAAAAATAAGAAGTGCAAAAAGTAAAAGATGAGACTTCTCATTAATATTCTAATAAAGGCACTCACACCAAGGGATGCATAGATAATCAACTAAAGGAGAGATACTTCCACATGCAAACCAAACTATAAGATAACCCTCTCTACCATAGATATGAATCCACTAAAAAGGTAAAAGATAAAAGATAATGGTGGTGATACCGCGACACTCCCCCAAGCTTGGAACAAGCCAAGGGGATGACAAACCTGATGACAAATTACTCCCTCAGTGGTGGTGGTGTTATCTTGTCATCATAAAACTTCCAAGCAATGGTTCCCCATCCAAAAAGTATGTCCTTGTCTCTGCAATCCTGAAACTAGTAGTAGAGCTTATGCGATCAAATATAGCTTCATACTCACAGTTTTGATTATGTATGTCATAGAGCTGTGCTTGCAATTGATTGGTGGTCTGACAAAGTGAGAAGATCTCTTCTCGAAGCTCAACAACTTCCCCCTCGTGCTTGGTGATGAGTTCTGAATTATCTTGTGAATAACATCTACTTCGTGTTTTGCCATCTTGTACCTGAAACTTCTTGTTCCAACGCTTCCATCCTGTCTTCCAAGTTGCCTTCTCCTTTAGGGCCTTAAACATCTTTCATCTGTACCTTCCCCTCTTTGAGGATAAACTCTTTGGGATGAATCCTCAACTCATACATGTACGGGTTGAGGACATCTGAAGGGGAATCCTCTGTGGGTGATCTAGAGAAAGACATTGAGGCTCCAAATCTGAGAATTTTCCTGACAGAAACAGATCGAAACGAAAACACGATGAGAATACGATACAAGAATCCGGGGAACCAGGGGGTATATATTATGAAGTTTCAATGCATAAGGGAGGTTTTGAAACGGAAACAAAGCGGAGATGGAGTTCCAGGGTGGCAAACCCCCTCTGGGCGCAGCCAGGATGGCCCGCACCTGGGGAGGGTTAGTCCACCCCGGGCTCCATTTCCTCTTCAGTTTCATCTCGTAACTTCCCTTATGTATTAAAACATCAAAAATATAAAACGATTGGGGTTTCATGAACCTTCTGTTTTCACCACTTTTACCTATTCAAAGACGAACTCTGCAGATTCCTTCTCTCTTTCTCCTGAGAATTTCCTTCTTACAAAACCCTTGCACAAGCTCAATGACAACATTAGTGTAAGCAAAAACAATAAACCTTTGGTACACACTTCAACTGAAACCCCATCAAAACAAAAGCTTCTGTAAGAGGCAAATGCAAATGAGTGGCAGAAATCTGTCAAAACGGACCAGCAGGTAAAGATTGATTTTTCCGAAGACCTTCTGTTGCTCAAATCAAAAAGTGCAAAACTGATTAAAGTTGGGTAACAACTTGGAGAACAAGCTCAAAAAAATGCATCTCCATCCGAAGTATTGAGCTTCCTCACGAATTTTTACAATGCAGCACAAAAAATCTACCCCAGGACAGCCACTTTTCACAACTCCTCTACTTCACAAAAGTAGTTGAACTTGACACAAAAACCAAAACAAAAATGATAAGGAGCGGTTATTATAGAGGTAATAACTTCCAAGACTTGACAAAAACTCTTGGGTTATCTCCCAACAAGTACTTTTCTTTAATGCCTTTAAGTTAGGCTAGAAACTTCCAAAGATGCTCACATAGGATATATATATAGCTGAAGTGAAAGAGAGCATCAAGAAGCAAATAACCAACACACTTGAGTCTAACCCACTTCCTATGCATGGGGGTATCATGCGAAAACTAATTGTTGAAACAAAAAGCCACAAGCATAGGAAGACAAGACAGATGCAACTTTAAAGCTCTCAACATAAAACGGGGAAACTTAACATCATTGAGATGCATAAAACCATGTTTCCCTCTCTCAAAATAACCTTCAGTAGCACTTTGAATAAAGTTGACAATATAACTGTCACTGGAAACAACTTTATCATCAGAATAAGCATACTTACAGTCATCAAAAAGAGGTCCAAGGTCATAGACTGGATCAATTGAAGCAAGTTGTTCCATCCTGAAGTCTTTATTAGGCAAGCTATTTTCACAAGGAGCTTTATAAAATTTGGAAAAGTTAAACTCATAATATTCTCCAGCAAACTTAGTCAAAAAAAATTCCTTCCTACAATCTATGATAGCCCCACAAGTAGTAAGGAAGGGTCTGCTAAAGATGATAGGATAGGTTTTACTAGCTTCTTTACCAAGTACTAGAAAATCAGCAGGATATTTAATCTTACCACAAAGAACCTCCACATCTCTTACAATACCAATGGGGAAAACTTGCTCCCTATTAGAAAGGTGAATAACCACATCAATGTCCTCAAGCTCACAAGGACCAATCTCATGCATAATTTCCCAGTAAAGCTCATAAGGAATAGCACTAGAACTAGCACCAATATCACATAAACCATAATAGCTATGGCTACCAATTTTAACAGAAAGCACAGTAACACTAGTTTTTCTAACTTTCTTAGGATGAGAAACAATATTAGTAGCGTCTTCACAAAAGACAATATGCTCATCCTCTATATTTTTAGTTACAAGATCTTTCACAATAGCTACCATAGGCTCAATATCAATAAGATCATCGGACCCTACAGTTTTCTTTGTACTTTTGCTAACCACAGTAGCCATAATAGAATGCTCCCTTACCTTGGAAGAAAAAGGAGTTTTCTCAATATAAGGTTCAGGCAGAATAGGATCAACAGTACAAACCTCTGTACTAGTAGGAACATGGGTTACAGTGTCTTTATAAGGAGCGTGGTACTTGTCCCACTCTTTCTTGGGAAGTTCAATATAAGAGGCAAAAGCATTAAAACATTTTGTAAGAACTTGGGGATAAAGGCTAAACTTATTGCAGATATCACAGAAGTTATCAGTTCCCATAAAAGATTTAATGCATTCATAATCATAGTTTATACCTTACTCTCTTCCTTTGTCATTCTCCCAAGCCTCAGTATTATCTTGGATACGGTCTAAGAGATCCCATTTAGCTTCTTCCTTCATACTTGTGAATGATCCAGCACAAGAAGCATCTAGTAAATCTTTATCATGAAGAGAAATCCTAGCATAAAAGTTATTGAGAATAATATTGTTAGGGAGTTCATGAATAGGACATTTAAGCATTAGTAACTTCAATCTCCCCCAAGCTTGAGTTGTACTCTATACATCAAGAGGCCAAAAGTTATATATAAGACTTATATCCTTATGGATTTCACTGGGAGGATAAAATTTAGAGTAAAAGAGAGATGTCATCTCCTCCCATTCCATGGATTGTCCATTCTTTAGCAGCTTATACCATGCTTTAGCTCTCCCTTTCAAGGATATGGAGAGTAACTTCTTCTTCACCTGTTCAGTTGTGATACCTGCACACTTAAACAACCCGCATAATTCATGGATAAATAGCAAGTGATCACCAGGATGGACAGTTCCATCCCCAAAATAATAATTATCAATGACATGATTAACAATACTTATTGGTATCTTAAAAGGATCTATCTCAACAGGAGGTGGTTCAACTACTACCATAGCAGTGGTAGTAGTTTTCCCAAACAGAAAACCAAGTGGGTTATCCATATTGGAAACAAAGTAACAAGCAGTAACAAAAGCAATACTCACAGTGAAAGTTTCCCTTACCAGTTCCACTCTTCAATAGCGCTTCACTCCCCGGAAACGGCGCCAGAAAATAGTCTTGATGACCCACAAGTGTAGGGGGTGTATCGTAGTACTTTCGATAAATAGGAGTGTCGATCCCAACGACGAGAAGAAGGTGCTGAACAGTGGTATGGAGCAGAAAATCCCTGTGAATACTTAGCAAATGGATTTTTAGTGGTTTTCTGACAAGGCAACAAAACAAGGGGCAAGTAACTAAAATAACGAACAAACGGAGCAAGTGGCCCAATCCTTTCTTAGCAAAGTACAAGCCGGTGGAAATACTTATAAGAACCAAACATTCTTGAGGACACATGGGAATTATGTCAAGTTCTTTCGCTTCAAATAGCTGAGTACTCTTCTCTGGTGTTTGTAAGTGTTGTGTGGGTGAACCTGTGCTAACATACTGCCCTTCCTAGGACTAATGCATACTTGTGATTAAACCCCTGCAAACATCCGTAACTACAGGAAAGTAATTAAGATATAAATCTAACCACAGCCTTAAACTCTGAGATCCTACACTCCCTTGTGCAAAGGTGTCCTAACGGGGGTTCAGGTTTCTGTCACTCCGGCAACCCCTCGATTAGTAGCCAAATACACAATGCATTCCCCTAGGCCCATAAATGGTGAAGTGTCATGTAGTCGACGTTCACATGACACCACTAGAAGAATAGCACCACAACTTAAATACTAAACCATTGAATAATAACTCATCACAGATTCACTACTAACAACATGACTTCTCCCATGTCCTCAAGAACTAAACGAACTACTCACAAGACATCATATGGATCAAGATCAAAGATGATATGATAATGGATAACAATCTGAACATAAACAATAATCCAATGGTTCCACTCAGAAGCATCAACTACAATAGTAATCAACACCGGGAAAGTTTCCCCTAAGAACTAAAGCAATATCCAACACAATTGTTACAGAGAGACGGAGTGGTGGTGATGGTGCTGGTGGAGATGATGGTGTGGATGATGATGATGATCCTGATGAAGCCTAGCTTGATGATGGTGTTGATGGTGATGGTCTCCCCTCTCCGGGAAGGAATTCCCCGGCAGAAATCTGTCTGCCGGAGAGATCTTTATCTCTCGGTGTTTTTCGCCCCCAGAGGTGGCAGAAATCTATATGTGGTCGCTCCCCCTGAATTAGGGTTTCAAAGAGAAGATATAGGCGAAGGGGCGGAGTTGGAGGCCGGGTAGGTGGGCCACACCTGCCCTAGGCACGGGGTCAGGTGGGCCCGTGCCTAGGGGTGTGGGGCCCCTGAGGCCCATCTCCGTCCCTCCTTCTGGCTTCCTTCGTCTTCTGGTAAAATAATATGTTTCCATATTTTTCTGGTATTTTTCTGATCTTCACGAAATTGCACCGAAATGCCTTCTTTTCCATCAGAATCCAGACTCCAGCAGTCCATCCTCCAGGAATCATCCAACATGCATAAACAAATGAAAAGCCATAAGTAATACCTCATAATAAGATAAATATCAATTAACAGAGGTAAATTATGATAAAGAATGGTGATGCAAATTGGGCGTATCACATACTTTCCATTTGGACATGCTGAGTCTGAAGTAATCTCTCCACCTAACCGAATCTGAATCTCAAGCAGACATGATGGTTGGTGTTCCTCAAGGTTTTGACATAGGTCTCTTCGAAAATACGCAAGGTTGATGTGGTGGTTAACATAAGTAGCCTAAAGACCTATTGCCATATTATCTTGAATCAGCAATAACAATCACTCTTCATGAGGTATATTCTATGACTTATTATAGGAGTTGTGCTTATGGTTTCCTATTACCCGAAGTCTGACCATTACTTGATGGCTGATTGAAGACTTGTTCAAAGTTTGATATTAGTATCTCAAACATCAAGGAGAACATTTAAAGTAGTATTGCTAAATGTCTCTCGGTTAATTCTCCAGACCCATTTATGTTGGCAATCGTTTTGTTGCGCCAAGTAATTGAAGTATAGGAACGAAGTTTTTTTTTCTCGTGTCATCGGGAATCTTCTCAACTATTAGTCTTGGTGGTGTGAAGTGATGTCATGATCTGTGGCAAGGATTTTGATAGTTCTGGATCAATAAAGAGTTTCCTTAGTTTTCAACCATGCTCACAGAGCGACTATGATTTTGGTAATCATTAGTTCCTCTTGTTACATGTTCCCTGTGACTCTTATGAATCCTCTCCACCAAAATAACTTCTTTTCTTGGCCTTTTGTTGAATGAAATAGTGATCCTTCTATTTCAAAAGTAGTTCAACATCTTGGTTTTGTTGATCCATATCTCCGTGACCGTCAAATCTCTACCTAAGTTGTTTAGTAGAGATTCGCTGCTCGAAGTATGTGGTCATGTTCTTTCTGTTGTAAGCTCTCCTTCCCTAAGGAGTCAGAACTCTTCTGCAAGCTCCGTGGTCTCAATCCTTGTGAAGACCAATTATCTGTCACCTTGAAAACCATCTCCTTTTTGTATCCTCCTGTACCTTGGCGTGTTTCATGCCATTGGCTCTAGATATGTTTATGAAACATCTATCCATGAGTTAACCATGATATACTCAGTTTGTGGTTCTGTGTCATTCCCTCTCCTCCTTAGTATGAGAAACAACCTCGAAGTTTATGAAGCGCTTCGTCATGGTGGCAAGATCCAACTTCTTCGAGAAGATCGCCGAAGCCTAGTGTAAGCCTGTTTCTTTCTATCTTCCTACCTAGGAATCTCGGGACGAGATTCTTTTAAGGGGGATAGAATTGTAACAAACCTAGTTTTATTAAATGGTACGCAGGGTTTGTTTGTGCATCATGAGCATATTATGTTTGATAAATCTTGCATTAAGAGAATGAATAAGAAACCAAAAAACCCCAAACCCTATTTTCCTACCCCCTCTAAAAGAATTCAAAATGATTTTGAATTTTGAAAAGTACAAAAGGTGTAGAGCCCAAGTTGGTATTAAGGGAGCTACAGTATTTCAAATATTCATAAAGTCCTTCTCGTATTTTTGAAATAATTCAAAATAGTTTAGAAATGAAAATATAAAGGGAAAAAGAGAAAAGAGAAAATAAAAAATAAAAAATAAAAAGGATTTCAGGAAATAAAAACAACTCCCTAACCCTATCTGGGCCGCAACCCAACTTTTCCCCTTCTCTCTCGCGCCTCTCTACCGCTCACATGCGCCCTGCAGAGGCCCACCTCGACCCATGCAGCCCGTACCCATTCAGCGTGTTCCCCTTTTCTTCTTCCTCGCCGGTCGAAGCATCTGCGTGTCCGATCCCCCACCGTCGATCTCCATCGCGTTGTAATGCCCGCCGCCACCATTGGACAAGAGGATAAGAATCACCGCTCTCTCCTCTCTTCCCCCATACCAGTTACACTTCCCCTCGCCCCCTCTATCGGTTTTACCTTCGGCCCAAACCCTAGCCGCCGCAGCGCCGCTGATACGTCCATAACGTATCTATAATTTTTGATGGTTTTATGCTAATATTATGCTTTTTGACACTTCTTTTTATATAAAGTTCATGAGTTATTTGGAATAACCTACTAATAGTTGGAAAAGTGCACAATGCTCTTGTTTTACACTTTGATGTGTAGGAATTATCAAGAATACAAGTAGAACCCTTGTTGGAGTCAAATTGGGATTTTCTAGAAATCTGTCTCAGAACTCCTTTTGAAGATGATCATGTTTCGGGTCGAAGCCGGCGTCAAAAGGAAAACTCTTCTACTAAAAAGTTGTAGGAAATTTCACGACAATCATTTTGGACATAAAATTTAGCTCATTCTGAGTCCAAACGGCCTTGCTACGTCCGATTTACTACATCCCAAGATGGGGTGATGGGAATCAGAGAAGCTATATAAAGGGAGGAAACCTAATTCGTGGGAGACACCTCCACCCACTAATTTGCAGTCACCAAAGCCACGTTTTTGCCTCCCCCATGGATCCCATCTCCACGGGGGAGGGCTCCAAGAAGCCGTGAAGGAAGGGGGCTAAGGGGCGGTGCTCTCCCACGATACCGGCAGCGGGGAAGGAGTCCCCCGCTCCATCGTCGGCGCCGCCTCCGCCCTCTTCACCATCATCTCCATCACCTAATCCTCCTAGTATGTAGTGTTCCATCCTCCCACACACCTCTGTACCGTCCTATGTAAACATGGTTTTTAATGCTATAACTTATAATTCTATGATCTATGTCATGTTTGTGTAGTTTCTTTGTTCTTAGATTGAATGGTTGAACGTCTTTGGTTTATTAGAGTTGTATGTTAATATGGTATAGTCCTTTGGTGTCCATTTTATTTGTGCGCGCATTGATTAATCATCATAGGGTTTGTAGTATGTGTAAGAGGAAGGGGGAAGTTCTATCGGAGTGACAGAAACCTAAGGACACGAACCGGAACGTTGCACGTATGGGAGTAAGAGGATCATTAAACTTAAGGCTATGGTTGGGGAAACCTTAATGCTTTGTTAGTAGTTACGGATGTTTGCTAGCATTCCAATCATATAGTATCTTAATATGGTATAGTCCTTTGGTGTCCATTTTATTTGTGCGCGCATTGATTAATCATCATAGGGTTTGTAGTATGTGTAAGAGGAAGGGGAAGTTCTATCGGAGTGACAGAAACCTAAGGACACGAACCGGAACGTTGCACGTATGGGAGTAAGAGGATCATTAAACTTAAGGCTATGGTTGGGGAAACCTTAATGCTTTGTTAGTAGTTACGGATGTTTGCTAACATTCCAATCATATAGTATATGTAATTCCAAGTAGTGAAGCGCATGTATATTTAGCCTCTCCCACATAAAACTGCATCGAAGACAATGAACTTGATTTATTTGCTAATTAAACTTGAAAAAAGCCACCACATTTACCACCACTATTCCACACTCATGGTTCTTTTAGTTTAGTGTATTTTATTGCTGCAGCAACTAGCTTTACTTTCTTGTTATTTATTATATTGCAAAGCTTTCTCTATTACTCGTATTGTTGCTCTAGTTTTATTTCCTAAATAATGCAAACATATAGTGTGCATAGAGTTGTATCAGTGGTTGAACATTTATCCTACCTTTAGATCCTCGTTGGGTTCGACACTCTTACTTATCGAAAAGGCTACACAAGATCCCCTATACTTGTGGGATATCAAGACCTGTTCTGGCACCATTGCCGGGGAGCAATAGCGTGTGGGTAAATATTCTTGTGTGCATTTATTTTATTTATCTCTAAGTAGTTTTTAATTTCAGTTTTAAGTTGGTCTCTATCTTAGTATGGATAGGGATTGCGAATTACAAAAAAATTACTTGTACTTGTTACCTAAAAATGTTTTCAAAAAGGAAAGTCGTTGAAAAGATGAGTAATGGTTAAGTGGGGGTCGACATTGAACACTTGTGTTCATGCCTATAAAACCAAAACAAATCTTCCCACAGAAGCTTTTTAACTGATGGAAGGCACCATTAAATATCAATTTCCATTCAAGAAAAGTATAGAATACCTTTTGCATCTCCTATTAAAATAAAAGTTGCTCTTAATGCTTCTTTATTTGAAAATACTTGAATCTTGCTTCTTGTGCCTAACTTAAAGGCGTTAAAAGTACTTCTTGGGAGATAACCCAATAGTTTTCTTGAGTCTTGGAAGTTATTAATTCTGTAATAACCTCTCCTTATCCTTTTTATTTGAGTTTTGTGCCAAGAATAACCTCTAATGAGAGGGAAGTAAGATTTGGAGAGTTGCTGTCCCGAAACAGATTTATGTGCTCCACTTTAAATATCCTTGAAAAATATACATAAGTCGGATTGAGTTGTAATTTTCTGAATAAATCCCCCAGGTTATTAGATAACTTTCGTTAGTTCAACACTTTTTTATTTGAGAAACAGAAGGTCTTCGAAAAAATCAGTTTCTACCTGCTGGTCTGTTTTGACATATTTCTGCCATTATTTGTATTTGCTTCTTATTGATTTTTCCTTTTTGGGTTAATTTTGGGAAATTGAGATTTTTGAGGGAATTGCTACAGTATATTGTGTCTTTAGTGAAAGTTTTGTTGTTTTGAAACTAAACCCAAAGGTATATTATCTTTTGAATACACTAATGTTGCTAATGAAAATTGTGTGAAGTTTTATATGAAGGAAAATTTTCAGGTTTAAGGAAAGAATGATGTAATGAGATGAAGAATGGACAAAATCTCAAGATTGGGGATGCCACCCCGTGTCACCCCAATACATATTCAATAGCTACAAGCGTCAAAGCTTGGGGATGCCCAAGGCACCCCCTTCTTCATGAATAAAAATCTCAGGTCTTTCTAGACACTTCGTTTTTATTGTTTCATGCACTGTTGTGTTGTTCTTGGAGCGTCTTAGTTTTCGTTTTGGGTTTTTGTTTTCTTACTTTGCTTGAATAAAGTGGTTGGACCCCCATTTTTGCTGTGTTGTTTCATATAAGTTGATTGGTGTTGGAGAAGGAGTAGGAAGCTTCATGTTTATAAGTGGTACAAAAGGAGTTTGTTTTGCCAATGGCCTAGACCTTATCATGTCATGTTTGATGTTGTTTTGACCCTATGTTTAGTGGTTATTGATGTAGCATGACTTGTTCCAAACAATTGGGATTCCTTAATGTGCCTTGAAAGAATCATGCGTTGTTTTAGCATACAAAATCATAATATTGTGGTATTCTCCTTTGATGCTTTGTTTGGGTTGACTTGGCATATGCTCACACCATGTTATGACTATGAACCAGTCAAATTAGCCTCTATGATCATTTAGGTTTTGACTTGTGGTACCACTTTATGCTTTGATTAGTAATGTTTTGTCGCTCTACATGATTATGGCCATTATTTCCCTCTTAGTTGGTCACTCCCAGTCTTTTGCTAGCCTCCACTTGTATGAGTAAGCTCTACTCATGCATCCAACTCCCAATAAACCAAGTTATTCCAAAGCATCCACTATAAATTCTTATGCATGGTGTGTTACACCATTCCAAGTATATTCTTATTTTATCTATCTTTCAAATTAAACTTGTTATGTGAAAGTTAGTGATTAAAGCTCTCACAAACTTGATGGCACACTTTATTTTTCTTGCCCCTAATAAACTTGAACCATTGTGTCATCTATGTTGTATATGATTGCACTTATAAGTTGGGATTAGCAGAACCATGTTGTTACGGGGAACGCTTTCAACACTTGTAAATATCTACCCAGTTGTTATCATGCTCTTTTGTTTATGGATGTTGTCAGTGTGAACTGAAAGGGGAGCTTGTAAGTCCATGAAGTTATGTATGTGTGTTATAGAAACGCCTGGGCCGCTAGCCTAAGCCATGCCTAATCATGGTGGAAACTTGCAGCATCACCATAGTGAGCAATCTACGAAGCATTCTTCTTATAAAAAAGAGATAGAGATTGAGAAAAAGAAAATAAAAGAGATGAGAAAAGAGGAAAGAGAGAAAACCACCATTTTCCCATGTTAAATAAGAAGATTGCTGAGATGCTTATTGTCTGCTTGCCTTGTTATTTTGTTATGGGATAGCTCCTATATCATTGGGCAAGGGGTACCCCATTGGCGGTTCTCTATGATACACATGTACTTACTATGATAAGAACTTACCGGTGACTAAAGTTGAGAAGCATGAGGAGCGGCCCTTGTATTTAAGGGACATGAGATTGCCAACTTATACTTTGTCAAGCATATACTCCATCTTTGTTCACTTTAACTTAATCACTTCAAGATGCTTATGATAGGGGCAATGAGAGATGAAAGCTAACAAGTACCATAATTTTTGGAAGCTCTTTATGAAACTTGAAATCCCTGCTTCCCTTTAAAGGTCCTTCTTCCACTATTATATTGAGTCTCCACCTTCTATCCTTAGGCACAAATTAAGAGAGCATAGTTGCCATTCTTTGTTCTATGTGCATTGTCCCAAAACTTGTTGATTGATTCATAAGGTTGATATTGCTTGTTCTTGAACTATTTGTATCTAGTCACTCTTATGAACTTTGAAGGTGTCCTATGCATTTATGATTTGTTATACCATGAGGGACAAGATGAATACCATAGTGAGAAGCATCACTATAGTGGAAACTTGCAGCATCACCATAGTGAGCAATCTATGAAGCATTCTTCTTATAAAAAAAGAGATAGAGATTGAGAAAAATAAAATAAAAGAGATGAGAAAAGAGGAAAGAGAGAAAAAAGCACCATTTTCCCATGTTAAATAAGAAGATTGCTGAGATGCTTATCGTCTGCTTGCCTTGTTATTTTGTTATGGGATAGCTCCTGTATCATTGAGAAAGGGGTACCCCATTGGGGGTTCTCTATGATACACATGTACTTACTATGATAAGAACTTACCGGTGACTAAAGTTGAGTAGCATGAGGAGCGTCCCTCGTACTCAAGGGACATGAGATTGCCAACTTATACTTTGTCAAGCATATACTCCATCTTTGTTCACTTTAACCTTAATCACTTCAAGATACTTATGATAGGGGAAATGAGAGCTAAAATCTAACAAGTACCGTAATTTTTGGAAGCTCTTTATGAAACTTGAAATCCCTGCTTCCCTTTGAAGGGCCTTCTTCCACTATTATATTGAGTCTCCACCTTCTATCCTTAGGCACAAATTAAGAGAGCATAGTTGACATTCTTAGTTCTATGGGCATTGTCCCAAAACTTGTTGATTCATAAGGTTGATATTGCTTGTTTTTGAACTATTTGTATCTAGTCACCCTTATGAACTTTGAAGGTGTCCTATGCATTTATGATTTGCTATACCATGAGGGACAAGCTGAGTACCACTCTAATTATGTTTTTTATGTGAAACAAACAAACATTTTTCAATGCATTGTTATTCATGGTCTTTGTTTGTAACCTTTTCATGTTGCAACTTGTTTGCTATGTCTTATTGTTAGAACTACATCTTTCATGCTCATGTTTAGAGTACTTTGATCCCATCTATCCATGCTTTTCAAATGGTTTGATCAAGATTATGATGGTGCATGTCACCTCAAAAATTATATTATTTTTATCGTTTACCTACTTGAGGACGAGCAGGAACTAAGCTTGGGGATGTTGATACGTCCATAACGTATCTATAATTTTTGATGGTTTTATGCTAATATAATGCTTTTGACACTTCTTTTTATAAGTTCATGAGTTATTTGGACTAACCTACTAATAGTTGTAAAAGTGCACAATGTTCTTGTTTTGCACTTTGATGTGTAGGAATTATCAAGAATACAGGTGGAACCCTTGTTGAAGTCAAATTGGGATTTTCAGAAATCTGTCTTAGAACTCTTTTTGGAGATGATCATGTTTTGGGTCAAAGACGGTGTCAAATGGAAAACTCTTCAACTACAAGGTTGTACGAAATTTCACGGCAATCATTCTAGACGTACAATTTAGCTGATTCCGAGTCTGAGCGGGTCTGGTAGGCCCGATTTACTGCAGCCCAAGATGGGTGACGGGAATCCGAGAAGCTATATAAAGTGAGGAAACCTAATTCGTGGGAGACACCTCCACTCACGAATTTGCAGCCACCAAAGCCACCTTTTTGCCTCCCCCATGGATCCTATCTCCACGGGGGAGGGCTCCCAAAAAGCCCTGAAGGAAGGAGGCTAAGGGGCGATGCTCTCCCACGATACTAGCGGTGGGGAAGGAGTCCCCCGCGCCACCGCCGGCGCCGCCTCCGCCCTCTTCACCATCTTCACCATCATCTCCATCACCTAATCCTCCTAGTATGTAGTGGTCCATCCTCCCACACACCTCTATACCGTCCTATGTAAACATGGTGTTTGATGCTATAAGTTATAATTCTATGATCTATGTCAAGTTTGTGTAGTTTCTTTGTTTTTAGATTGAATGGTTGAACGTATTTGGTTCATTAGAGTTGTATGTTGATATGGTACACTTCTTTGGTGTCCATTTTATTTGTGCACGCATGAATTAAACATCATAGGGTTTGTAGTATGTGTAAGAGGAAGGGGAAAGTTCTGCCGGGGTGACAGAAACCTAAGGACATGAACCGGAACGTTGCACGTATGGGAGTAAGAGGACCATTAAACTTAAGGCTATGGTTGGGGAAACCTTAATGCTTTGTTAGTAGTTACGGATGTTTGCTACCATTTGAAAGAGCATTTGCTATCCCTAGTGATTTTGGTGTTTGATAACAACACACATGTCGGACTAATGATTTGCTAAGTGTGTCGCAGGTACATTAAAAAGATTTGCAAACATTCAAAAACTGTCTGCCTGGCGCGGTACCAAAAAGCGGTAGTACCGCTTTTTGCTACCGGACCAGACAGAAGCCTATGACTAACTGTCAAAAATTCTCTGTCGCGCCTGGTACTAAAAAGCGGTAGAACCGAATTTTAGTACCTAGCGCGACAGAAGCTTTTTGACAGCTTGTCAAAAGCTTCTGCCTGCTCCGGTACTAAAATGCGGTAGTACCGCATTTTAGTACCACTCGGGGCAGAGACTTTTTGTACGTTGCAAAAAGCTTCTGTCTGCGCAGGTAGCAAAATGCGGTAGTACCGCATTTTACTACCTGGCGTGACAGAGAGTTTGTCGTCTGAAAGCTGCTGATTTATCTCTGTCCGGTAGTACCGGTTGCCACTGGCGGTACTACCGCTTTCCGGTAGCAGCAATAGTAGTACCGCTGTGGGCAGGATTTGATGAAGTTTGAAAAAGGGGTGGTCCGGTACCAGTTCCGGAGTTCTCCGGTAGTACCGCTTGAACTTCCGGTACTACCGCTGCAATAAATGCTCCAACGGTCAGATTTTGTGGAGGGGTATAAATACCCCTCCACCTACCTTGGGACAAGTTGCTCAGTGCATTAAAGTCAAAGAACACCATTGGAGTTCATTGGAGCCACCCAAATCTTCAAGATCTCCTCATCCCACCACCCAAAGTCCTTGATCTTGGGGGAATCGAAGGAGGAGGCCCCGATCTACTACTTCACCAAAAGAGATTTTCATTTCCCCCCCATTTCATTAAGGGCCCCTTTGCTCTAGAGTTTTCTTGGAAACCCTAGTTCTTGTTTTGGTTCTTACAAGCTTGTCTTTGATTGCTTTCATAGCTTGCTTGTATTTTGGAGCCTCCAATTAAGTTGTGGATGTGTGCCCCAAACTTGTAACGGTGCCGGCTTCCACCTTGAAGGTTGCCGATATAGTGGAAGGTGAATCGATCCCATTGGGGTGAGATTCATCGGAGAACAAGGGAGGCCTTTCGTGATGTTGGTGGTTTGAAACCACCCCCTCTCCAAACGTAGACGTACTTCCCCTCAAAAGGAAGGAACTACGGGAAACAAATCCTTGTGTCTCCGCGTCCACTTTTCGGTTACTTCTATCCTTTTACCGCACCTTACTTACTTGTTACTACTTTGTGTTGTGGTAGCCCTCGCATAATTGTCATATAGGTAAATTCACCATAGTTGCATTATCTACAGAATTTACCTTATTGTCAAACCTTAATTTAAAAAAAGAAGAAAATTTGAAGTAGCACATATTCACCCCCCCTCTAGGTGCCCATACGATCCTTTCAATTGGTATCAGAGCCTTGGCTCTTTATTTGGGATTTACCGCCTAAGATAATATGGGTAGCCGCGCAGGGGATGGTGATGGTGAGCCGACCACGGTGACCATGGAAGATCTCAAAAACTTGGAAACAAGATTGAGCTCTTCCTTGGTCAACGAAGTCAAGAAGATGCTTGAGCAACTTCTTAAAGACATAGAAGGCTCACCACCCCCATCTCCTCAAGAGGATCAACCATCCATTTTACCTAAAGGGAATACGTCAGTATCCCCCGAGGGTGCATTGGTAGGGGGTAAACCAGACAACGCTAATTCCTCCACACACAATAATGGTGGGAAGGGTGAGCACCGTGACTCATGGTACTCTCTCGACCCTCCAATCCCTCACCCTCATGTATACAATAGAGGTGACCCACCTAATCTTGAAGAATCCGCTACTTTTGCTCAATGGCAATCACTAATGAGAACTCATATGCGCAGCTCTTGCATTGAACTATGGAACATCATCGAGCATGGACTCTTTATTGGGGATCCAAACAACTTGACAAGAAGAGAGATTGTCAATAGTCAACTCAATGCCACTGCTTTGCATATGATTCAACAAGGATTGGGAACAAAGGATTACCCACACATTGAGCATTTTAGCATTGCCAAGGAAGCTTGGGATGCTCTCACTGTGTTGTTTGTTGGCAATGAGAGTATGAGGAGGAATTGATATGATGCTCTAAGCAATGAAGCCGAAGGCTTCTACATGAAAGAAGGTGAAGATCATGAAGACATGTACCGAAGGCTCAAGACCACCGCCACCACCTTTAGAAATGTGGGTGCCTCACATGTGGATGATGCATGGATAAAAAGGAAGTATGTGAGTGCACTCATGCCTTTTGAGCCCACCGACTTGAAGAGTCTACAAGGAAGACACAACTACCATCTCATGACCTCAAATGAAGTTATGCAAGAGATGGCCGCTTTCAAGGTTGCCGCCAAGAATGCCAAAGATGCCCGTGCTCGTGCCCTTGGTATGAGTAATGTTGTCAATGTTGCTTTGAAGGCCAAAGTTGTGGACCATGGGTATGAAGATGATAGTGATGAAGGGCTTTCCATGGACCATCCCAATGAAGTGAAGATTGCTCATGGTCAATATATGGCTTTCTATGCAAAGAACTTTTGGAAGAACCCTGCCAAGGCCAAGATGGAAATGGAACGGAGAAGCAATCCAAATGGGAAAAGATAGAATACCACAAGATTGAGAACTTGCTTCAATTGTGGTGACCGCTACCACTTTGTGGCTAGTTGCCCCTATGAGAAGAGAGAAGATCATGATGGAAAGCTTGTGTTGAAGAATACTCTCAAGGGACCGTACAATAAACCTTTCATCAAAAAGAATCGCATCAACAAGAAGCGGGGAGAAATTGTCTTGATCACTCATGAAGAGTACTCCTCCGATAATGAAGATGATGAAGATGACGAAGAGGAAACTTCTCATGGTGTGGCTGCTCTTGCCACCACATCTACTCCGACATTCTCACTCTTCGATTCTCCCAATGAGAACTCCTCCACCAAGAACGCCACTTGCCTTATGGCAAGAGGAACGGAGGTATCTTCATCATCCCGCTCTACTCACTTAGATAATGATGAAATTGATGATGAGATGTCTCTTGATGTTAAAAAGGAATTAATTTCCTTTGATGAGTTTATGACTAACCTAGAAGGTGATGCTAAGCTACATTTTGGGAACATCTTAGATCAACTATCACATACTCAAGAGCTTCTAGATGTAAGATGTAAACTTGGGCATGAACATATGATTGAGCTAGAGGCCCTAAACAATGCTCTAGAAGAAGAACAAGAAACTAGGTTGTCACTTGAATTAAAACTTGAAGGGCTTGATGAGGCCAATGACATTATTGTTAACAAACTCATCAAAGAGCATGATCATGCTATTGCTAAATACAAAAGAGCTAAAAAGGACAAGATTGAGTTTGGTGTGGTTCATGAAAAACTTGTCGAGGACTTTAGCTTGCTTAACAAGGCCCACAAGGCCTTGAAGAGTGAACTCTTGTCTCTCACAAAGTCCCACGAAACGCTTCAAACTCAATTGGCCAATATTCCTTCACCTAGTAACTTCATTCCATCTAGTAGCACAACTATTCTTGAAGAGAATGCTAGGTTGAAGGGGGAGCTTGCTAAGGCCACATTTCCACAAGGCAACAAGTCTATTAATGATCTTTTGAGCAAGCAAAGGCGTAGTGGTGATAAAGGGGGCATTGGTTTCGTGTCCAAAACAAAGAAGAAGAACAACAAGAAGACGAAGGACATGCCCGCACAAAAGACCAACAAGACCATTGTGGAGAGTAAGACCACAAATGGTAAAACTATGTCTCATGATGATTTTGCGGGAAGTGCTAATCCTCACTATGTTCTAATGCGTGATTATTATGGTGATGTGTATGCACAATATGTTGGTCCTTATGATGGTTATATTGCTTGGTCTATTTGGGTTCCCAAGACCCTTGTTGCTAACAAAAGAGGACCCATTGAAAAATGGGTACCTAAAAACTAGCTTGATCTCTTGTAGACTTATGCTTCCGGAGGGTCAAAATGGGTGATCGATAGTGGTTGCACAAGTCATATGACCGAAAGCTCGTCTATTGTCAAGGACATGGTGTCAAATGAAGATCAAATCACCATCACATATGCCGACAAGTCAAAGTCTACGGTAATGGGTTTCGGCAAGGTAGTGGTGGCTCACGACATTACACTCGTGAACGTCATGCTTGTTGAAACCCTTGGATACAATTTACTTTCTTTCTGTGCTCTTGGAAAGATGGGCTTTGCCGTCTTTATTGATGATGATATTGTGGTCCTCATGTGGAGCAAGTCTCTCAAGGCCGCTTTCGTTGGGTACGCCGAAAATGACTTGTATGTGGTGGACTTTTCGGGGCAAGCCACTGCAGGTCCGATATGCTTATACGGAAAGGCCGATGTGGGTTGGCTATGGCAACGCCGACTAGCCCATGTCAATATGAGAACTTTGCAAAGTCTCCATAAAGAGGGCCATATTGTTGGACAAAAAGAAAATGTTTCCTTTGCCAAAGATCGTGTTTGCAGGGCATGTGTTCTAGGGAAGATGCATGACGCTCCTCACAAGCCCACAAACCAAATCAAGTCTAACAAGATCTTGGAACTCCTCCATGTGGACCTATTTGGTCCTCCATCTCATGCAAGTCTTGGAGGGAAGAAATATTGTTTGGTGATTGTTGACGACTTTTCAAGATACTCTTGGGTTTATTTCTTCAAGTTGAAGAGTGAAACTCAAAGGACTTTTATCGACTTCATCAACTTGGTTCAACGGCAACACAATGTTCCCGTGTTGATTATAAGAAGTGACAACGGCACCGAGTTCAAGAACTACACCTTGAATGATTTTCTTAGTGATGAGGGGATTAAACATCAATATTCCGCTGCATACACCCCTCAACAAAATGGTGTGGCCGAAAGGAAGAACCGGACTCTTATTGAGATGGCTAGGACCATGTTGGCGGAGTTTAAATCTCCATACAACTTCTGGGCCGAAGCCGTATCCACCGCTTGCCATGCTTCAAACCGGCTCTACCTCCGCAAGAAAATCAACAAGACTCCATATGAGATACTTACCGGTAACAAGCCCAACATATCTTATTTCCGAGTGTTCGGTTGTAAGTGTTTCTATCTCATTAAAGGTGTTCGTTTGTCTAAATTCGAGTCTAAAGCATTAGAGGGTATTTTTGTTGGCTATGGTCTCGAATCTCACACTTATAGAATCTATGACAAGCTCTCCGGAGCCGTCATAGAATCTTGTAGTGTGACCTTCGAAGAATATGATGGTCCCCAAGGGGGGCGTGTTGATGCTTGTGATGCAGATGATGAAATGCCTCAGGATGCCATAGGAAGAATGGGTGTGGGTTATATCCGCCCCGTTGAGGATCCCCTTATGGCGGATCGAGAAGAACTATGCTCCACTCGAGTGGAGCCCTCATCTTCACAACCTCAACATGCTCCATCTACCGAAGAGGACATTGACTCAAGCCAAAGACAAGATGTGGACCCTCAACATAGTGATCAATGTGTGAACTCTAGTCAAAGGGATCTTGGTCCATTCGATGGGGTGTCAAGTGGTGCCAAGTCAATTTGTCAAGGAAGATCCATCCAAGCTGTTTTGAGACGTGCTCAAATTGATGCTAGAAGAGCACTTGATCAAGACCAAGGTCAATCCTTGCCTCCCAATATAGAGGATGACTCCAATGATGAACAAGGTCAAGTTGATGGTCAAGACAAGGATCAAAATGATGAAGAGGGTCCCCCAAGAAACAATGAAGAGATCCACGCTCGTCGCGAAGCTAGAAAGGAAAGAATGTTGGAAATAAGAGACCACACCCTCCAAAATGTTGTTGGAGATCTAAGGAAAGGAATTTCCACAAGAGCATAATTGAAGAGGTTCAGTGAACACCAAGCACACATCTCCATGATTGAACCAAAGAAAGTGTGGGAAGCTCTTGAAGATTCGGATTGGTTAGAAGCTATGCACAAAGAGCTCAACAACTTTGAGAGAAACAAAGTATGGAATTGAGAAGCAAAAGGATTGCCGCAATGTTATTGGAACAAAGTGGATATTCAAGAACAAGCAAGATGAGCATGGGATTATTGTAAGGAACAAGGCTAGATTGGTTGCACAAGGTTATTCCCAAATTGAAGGCATTGATTATGGAGAGACTTATGCACCCGTGGCTCGCCTTGAGTCCATCTGTATCCTTCTTGCTTATGCGGCACATCATAACTTTAAGTTGCAACAAATGGATGTAGAAAGTGCATTCCTTTATGGTCCTTTAAATGAATTGGTATATGTTAAGCAACCCCCGGGATTTGAGGACCCCAACTTCCCAAACCATGTCTACAAACTTGATAAGGCGCTCTATGGGCTCAAGCAAGCCTCACGCACGTGGTATGAGCACCTTAGGGAGTTATTGTTTGACCGTGGCTTTGAGGTTGGGAAAATCGATCCCACTCTTTTTACTAAGAGGGTCAATGGGGAGCTTTTTGTATGCCAAATATATGTTGATGATATTATCTTTGGCTCATCTAACAAAGCTTTTAATGATGAATTCTCAAAGCTTATGACTAGTAGGTTCCGGATGTCCTTGATGGGGGAGTTGAAAGTATTTCTTGGCTTTGAGATCAAGCAAGTTAGAGGAGTAACATTCTTCAATCAAGCCAAGTATACTCAAGATATGCTCAAGAGATTCAAAATGCAAGATTTGAATGGAACCCCAACTCCCATGGCAACAAAGACTCATCTAGAACAAAATCCAAATGGTAAAGATGTGGATAAAAAGGTATACCGTTCTATGATTGGTTCTTTGCTTTACCTTTGTGCATATAGACCCGATATTGTGTTGAGTGTAGGTGTGTGTGCAAGATATCAAGTGGCTCCTAAGGAAAGCCATTTAATGGCGGCCAAGAGAATCTTTCGATATTTAGTTCATACCCCATTTTATGGTCTTTGGTACCCTCAAGGTTCAACATTCGCTCTTTGTGGATACACGGATTTGGATTGGGCGAGAGACAAGGATGATAGAAAATCAACATCCGGGGCTTGCCAATTCCTTGGTAGGTCCTTGGTATGTTGGTCTTCTAAGAAGCAAAATTGTATATCTCTCTCCACCGCCGAAGCCGAGTATGTTGTTGCTGCTAGTGCTTGCACCCAATTGCTATGGATGAGGCAAACTTTAAAGGAATATGGTGTCCATTGTGACAAAGTGCCTCTTCTATGTGACAATGAAAGTGCCATCAAGATTGCATACAACCCGGTGGATCACACAAGGACAAAGCATATTGAGATTCGACATCACTTCATTAGAGATCATGTTGCTAGAGGTGATATTGATCTATCCTATGTATCAACCAAAGATCAACTTGCTGATATCTTCACGAAGCCACTTGATGAAGCAAGGTTTTGCTACTTGAGGAATGAACTAAATATCATAAATTCAAGGAGTTTGACTTGATTATCTTGCACTCTCACCTAATACTCAACCCATATTTGGTTTAGGTGTAGGCATGGACATAGGGGGAGTGCGGTCCTAATTTATTGGACTATCCCTCCCCCCATTATGCACAAAGTAAACAAAATCATTCCTCTTAATATCATTTTGTGATATGTGAGCTCAATGATGAGTTTCGGTAATGTACCCAAGATATATCTTCGTGGTGCCAAGCCGAGTATACTCAAATATGGTGGCCTAAGCCACCGCCCCCTCTCAATCGAGAGGTTGATGTGCTTACTCATGTTTGTCACTTTTTGAATTGGTTCTTACTCATGTTGGTCATCCTCTAGTTGTTTTTGTTTCTTTGGTCGTGCACTCACCTTTGGCTCTTCATACGTTCTTTTTGTAATTTTTGAGTGCATTGACCCATATTAGCGTGACTCTCTAAACCCATGCCACTCTTATCCCCCAACAAAACCCATCTTCTCTGCACAAGAACCTTCCATTTTTATGTATCTTGGCTCTCAGTCCTGATGGTTACGGTACTACCGAATCTCATATGCGGCACTACCGCCCGACGGTACTACCGGACGTTACAAGCGGTACTACCGCCTCTGGTTTTGTTTCCAGTTTCCTGCCTGAAAACTTCCCAGGTGGGGTACTACCAGTCGGTACCTCCGGTACTACCGCCCATGAACCCGGTACTACCGCTTGTGCGCGTCGGTTAAGACTGAAGACGGGGGAGAGGCACCCCTCAGTGCCTCATTCATCCCTCGTCTCCACTCCTCACCAACACCACCACCAGAGCAAGAGGTCGCCGGAGGAGCCCCGCCCTTCTCTCCTTCTCCCGGATTCACACCAGATCCGGCCTTCCTGCGGGCTCCTCTCTCTTCCCCACCGTCATGGACACCGGTACTACTGCCCTCCTCATCTTCTAACTTGTTTTCTCCATTGAATCTAGGGTAACTTTGATTCTTGGTTAAAACTCGCATTCTTGAGGTTGTATCGTGTGATATTTACCAGATCTATCACTTGGTCCGATGGAAATCATGTTTTACAACAAATTTATTGCCCGTACTTGGATCTCTAGTCCAGATCTGCACTATAGTCACGGGCCGGTAGTACCGGGAATATTTTTCCGGTACTACCGCTTGGCGGTACTACCGCTAGTGCAGGTCCGGTACTACCGCCCAGTACTTGCAGCAATTTTTTTTAAACACTAAGCTCCATCCTCTGTTTGCCTCAGGTTCTTGTGCCCTTACCCCTATGCTATCTCCCTCGTTCTTTCACAGGTGCAGGGGGTTCCCGGGGATCGTGCAAGCGCTGCAAAGCTCACTATGAGATCGAGGACTATGAGTCAGAATCTGAGACTGAGTCAGAAGAGGAGGTCATGACTCAACCTAGTGCCCATCTGAAACTGCTAACAACTCGTGGTCGTAGGGGTGGGGGGGTCAAGCAAAGTGCTGGTCGTGGTAAAGCTCCTCCACCTCCTCCTCCCTCTGGTCCTCGCAAGAGTCAAAGTTCCGGGCCATCTGGGCCAAAGCTGTTGTCTGATCTATCTGAGACGGAATTTCATGCTCTACGGGTGGTCAGTCCATATGGGGCAGCTCGCTCTCATGCTCGAGAAAACAGCCTCTTCTATACGGACTTTCAGGAGCGGGTGTTCCATGAGATTCTCATGAAAGATGACAAAATTGTGGTTCCTCAAAAATGGATCGAGATGAATCATGTGAGGAAGAATCTGAACTACTTTGGTGAGGCTCTTGACATTTGCACCAACATTGGCTTGCTTCCCATTATGGAGTTCCGGTGCAACTATGATCCAATGCTCATTGCTCAGTTCTATGCAACCGTTCACTTTGCCAAGAATGATACTCGGACTCTCACTTGGATGACCGAGGGTGTTGTCAAGCAAGCAATGTTGGCTGAGTTTGGGGCTATCCTCGGGTACGAAGACCGTGGCAAGGACATTCCCGTTGGCTTTCGGTGCCACGCCAATGATCGTCCCATGAAGAAAGATGTGCTTGCCCCACTGTACATCCGGGGGCACAGAATCCCTGGAAAGATCAAAGGGCTCCTCCCTACTTATGACATCTTGCACCGCATCTTTCGTGAGACTGTCGCCCCTCGTGCTGGGAATGTTGATGAGATACATGCTTTCATGGTTGATATTATGATGGCCACCTATCACCACCGTGACTCTGGCCTACCTATGGATGTGATGGATGTTATTTGGAATGAAATGGTCTGTGCCACTTTTCAGAGGAGGGTGCCTCCTTTTGCTCCATATATCATGGCTCTCATCATTAGCAAGTGCCCTGTGATTGCCCGTGACTTGCCTTCTCTTCGTCTTCCCACTCACCGCCACAAGAATCTGTTGATCAAGAACCATCTCAAACCACGCAATGCGGATGGTCAGATTGTTGATGAGGATGGGAACCCAGTTGAGGAGGAGTCAGGTGATGCAGCTGATGCGCAGCAGGCTGCTACATTTGTGGTCTCACGTCGCCAGTCCGCACAGCCATCTTGGGCTAAGAGGTTTGAGGCCAAACTCAAGAAGATATTCTGCTTCCAAGTGGACAATCAGAAACGCATGTACGAGGCCCATGTCTATGCCAAGAAGTCCTGTGCTCGTCAGAAGGAAATGATGGAGGCTCAAGGCTTGACCGTTTCCAAGGGCTCCGAGAACAACATTACCCCAGAAGACCAATGGATCTCCAAGCACAGCAACTGGGAAGATGATGCCACCTCCTCCTTCCGTGCCCCACCACCTCATGATGATGCATGGGAAGACTGGATTGATGATGATGACGAGTGATCTCTGGGGCGTTAGTGTTGCTCTTGTCCCTTTTGGCGTCTTGATGCCAAAGGGGGAGAAGTTGCACATTAGGCATGCGGGTTTTGCGAGGGAAAGTCACAAGCTCGTTCTTGCCATTGTTTTTATTCGCTTGTGAACTTTATTTGTTTGCCTCTTATTATGTGTGACTTACTATGTGTGAACTAAATATTTGTGCTATGTATGGTAAGACTATGTGGTTATCGTATGGATCCATCTTGTGGGTAATGTGGCTATTCTTATTTGGATCCATCCTATGTGACGACCTTCCCCATTTCTAATCAATTTTGGTCATCACATGTTATTTAGCAAAGGTATGTGCTCTATGTGCGACTTCTACTCCTAGGTAGCTTGTTAGAGTGTATGGGGCCTGTTTCTACATATCTAGGGGGAGCCCCATCTATATCTTGTCGTTACTAGATTTCACTGCAAAATGTGTGTTGTCATCAAACACCAAAAAGGGGGAGATTGAAAGAGCATTTGCTATCCCTAGTGATTTTGGTGTTTGATAACAACACACATGTTGGACTAATGATTTTCTAAGTGTGTCGCAGGTACATTAAAAAGATTTGCAAACATTCAAAAACTGTCTGCCTGGCGCGGTACCAAAAAGCGGTAGTACCGCTTTTTGCTACCGGACCAGACAGAAGCCTGTGACTAACTGTCAAAAAGTCTCTGCCGCGCCTGGTACTAAAAAGCGGTAGTACCGCATTTTAGTACCTAGCGCGACAGAAGCTTTTTGACAGCTTGTCAAAAGCTTCTGCCTGCTCCGGTACTAAAATGCGGTAGTACCGCATTTTAGTACAGCTCGGGGCAGAGACTTTTTGTACGTTGCAAAAATCTTCTGTCTGCGCAGGTAGTAAAATGCGGTAGTACCGCATTTTACTACCTGGCGTGACAGAGAGTTTGTCGTCTGAAAGCTGCTGATTTATCTCTGTCCGGTAGTACCGGTTGCCACTGGTGGTACTACTGCTTTCCGGTAGCAGCAATAGTAGTACCGTTGTGGGCAGGATTTGATGAAGTTTGAAAAAGGGATGGTCCGGTACCAGTTCCGGAGTTCTCCGGTAGTACCGCTTGAACTTCCGGTACTACCGCTGCAATAAATGCTCCAACGGTCAGATTTTGTGGAGGGGTATAAATACCCCTCCACCTACCTTGGGACTAGTTGCTCAGTGCATTAAAGTCAAAGAACACCATTGGAGTTCATTGGAGCCACCCAAATCTTCAAGATCTCCTCATCCCACCACCCAAAGTCCTTGATCTTTGGGGAATCGAAGGAGGAGGCCCCGATCTACTACTTCACCAAAAGAGATTTTCTCTTCCCCCTCATTTCATTAAGGGCCCCTTTGCTCTAGAGTTTTCTTGGAAACCCTAGTTCTTGTTTTGGTTCTTACAAGCTTGTCTTTGATTGCTTTGACAGCTTGCTTATATTTGGGAGCCTCCGATTAAGTTGTGGATGTGTGCCCCAAACTTGTAACGGTGCCGGCTTCCACCTTGAAGGTTGCCGATATAGTGGAAGGTGAATCGATCCTGTTGGGGTGTGATTCATCGGAGAACAAGGGAGGCCTTTCGTGGCGTTGGTGGTTTGAAACCACCCCTCTCCAAACGTAGACGTACTTCCCCTCAAAAGGAAGGAACTACGGGAAACAAATCCTTGTGTCTCCGCGTCCACTTTTCGGTTACTTCTATACTTTTACCGCACCTTACTTACTTGTTACTACTTTGTGTTGTGGTATCCCTTGCATAATTGTCATATAGGTAAATTCACCATAGTTGCATTATCTAGATAATTTACCTTATTGTCAAACCTTAATTTAAAAAAAGAAGAAAATTTGAAGTAGCACCTATTCACCCCCCCCCCCTCTAGGTGCCCATACGATCCTTTCACCATTCCAATCAGATAGTACATATAATTTCAAGTAGTGAAGCGCATGTATATTTAGCCTCTCCCACATAGAAAACTGCATCGAAGACCATGAAACCGATTTATTCACTAATTAAACTTGGACAAAGCCACCACATTTACCACCACTATTCCACACTTATGGTTCTGTTAGTTTAGTGTATTTTATGGCTATAGTAACTAGCTTTACTTTCTTGTTATTTATTATTTTGCAAAGCTTTCTCTAGTACTCGTATTGTTTCTCAAGTTTTATTTCCTAGATAATGCAAACATATAGTGTGCATAGATTTGTATCAGTGGTTAATAGAACTTGAGAGAACATTTATCCTACCTTTAGTTCCTCGTTGGGTTCGACACTCTTACTTATCAAAAAGGCTACACACAATCCCCTATACTTGTGGGATATCAGCCGCTCGCGCCAGTGTTCTAGACCTCCCCAAGCTCCGCTAGGCCTGCTAGAAGCTCCGCCTTGTCGTGTTGATCATCCCTGCCAAAGGAATCGAGCCTGAAGCCCATTTGTCATTGATGCGTCACCGCCTGACCTCCCTGGCCTCTCCACACCCTCCATCACGCTCATGGTGAGCCTCTGGTCCTCGTGGACCCTCTCCCTTGCCCCCTCTCGCTCTGGTTCTTCTCCTTCATGAGCACCTGCGAGCACCACCATCGTTTGTCGTTGCCGGCAAGCTCCGACGACCATTTGAGGGTGGCGCCACCACCATTCACCTCCCCGTCATCTCCTATGTCCAACGCATGCAACCACGCCTGCAGGCACGCTTGGAATCACCGGATTTGAGCTCGACCTAGGAGCTCCTCCATGGATGATGTTATTATTCTTTTTCTTTTATTCTTTCGGTAATTTATTTCTGTAATTATTTCAATAAAGGATAATGCTAACATGTAGCCCCCTTTGTAAATCAAATAAAAATTTCAAAAATGTTTTCTATTTAATAAAAATGTATAAGTATTTCTAAAATGTGTAATTATTTTATAATATTCCAAAAATGATTTAAAATGAATTAAAAATGGAGAAATTCATAACTAATTCATTTTAAATCAGAAAGATACAAATAATTTATCAAAATGATCATAAAAATAAGATCTACGTCATAGCATCATAATCATACATTGTTCAACAACTACAATTGCAAGTTTAATTAGAAGAACCAATTGAACCCCGAAGGTGATTCCAAGGATCCCCATGTTCTAGGGTTTGCACCCCTCGGACCCTGTTTAAAATGACCAAGCATCTAATAGGGTCCATTACAATACACTTTAACTTGTCATATCATCATCCTTGCTTGAGCATTGCATCTATCCCATGTGTTGATTTTTTCTATTTATTTCCGGTGTTTCTGCTTCTTCCCGGTAGTACCCGGAGTTGAATGTGAGAAACGATTCAAGATCAAGGTCAAAGTCAGAGATCAACACCATTGGATAGAAGTAATGAATCGTCAATGAACAAGTACAAATGATCTACCTGAAGATCTATAGTTGGGTATCAACAGGCAAAGGCAAGCAAAGCCCCACACATACATATGAATCCTATGCTTTCAAAGTATTTCAATTCTTGCCATGTACATACGATTCCAAAGTCTTTTATCAATAGATAAAGTAATCCTATCTGATGCATGTTCCCTTTGTAACCTATATTTCCTGATCCACTGCTCCTAGCATAACTAGGGTTTGTCTTGAGAAGCATTGCTAGAGCTGTTACATCTGTTGTGCTTAGCCATGCTTAGAGGTTACCACCGGTCCATCCGGTTGATGAATTAGAGCTGAGAATGAACCTAGTATGACAGGATTACATGGTATGATCAGAGATGAAAGTTAAACATGCTAAGGATTGTATGGGAAGCCACGGTGGGTTGTGGTTTTTGCAATCCTATACTTGACACTACTAGGACCTGAGTTCTTGCCTCTTGAACCAAGACGAGCGTACAGCCACACGGGGGCCTAGAAACCACCTCGACCAACTATCTTGCCTAGTAGATTCCATGAGTCACATAGTTCAGGTGTTCCATTTGACATATGCATTCTGGTTCTTCTCGAAGGAGGTGCATTCATACAGGTAGGTAAGCATGGCAGGGAATGGGAGAGGCCCTGCCTCCATAATTTCAAACCCTATTCACATCTCTAGGGACCGGCTTCAGGACTCGACCCATTGTGGCGGCATCTCCTTAGTGTGTGACTCATGGTCTCAGCGAAAGCAAGGTAAAGGTCATGTCTAACCACCCTCTGGCGTCCTTCAAAGGAAGAGGGCTAATGTACTGGCATTAAGAGTCGGTTAGTATGTGTGGGTAAAGTTGTACACCCCTGCAGGGTATTAATATTTTCAAAAATCTGTGTCCATGGTTACGAAAGACTTGGGAACGGATTCTAAGATCATAGAGAACTTGAACCTAATCGTAAAACTTGGTAAGAAAAGTGTGCTTAAGGATGATTCCTCAGGGATCCAGGGGTGATCCTAGTTGGTAGGTTCAACTGATGATGATTCAGTGGTTATCAAAAGATGATCAAAACTAGAGACACCGCTCTCTTATCCCTTTTTTTAATATTTTATTTAGTCGAGTGATGACCCACAAGTATAGGGGGTGTATCATAGTACTTTCGATAAATAGGAGTGTTGATCCCAACGAGGAGCAGAAGGTGTTGACTAATGGTACGGAGGAGAAAATCTCTATAAATACTTAGCAAACGGATTTTTATGGGTTTTCTGATAAAGCAAGAAAATAAAGTGCAAGTAAATAAATATAGCAAACAATTGCAGCAGTGGCCCAATCCTTTCTTAGCAAAGGACAAGCCGGAGGGAATACTTATGAGGACCAAATGTTCTCGAGGACACATGGGAATACTGTCAAGTGCTTTCGTTTCATATAGCTGATTAATCTTCTTTGGTTTTATAAGTGTTGTGTGGGTGAACCTGTGCTAATGTACCGACCTTACTTGGACAAATACATACTTGTGATTAAACCCCTTGCAAGCATCCGAGACTACAAGAAAGCAATTAAGATATAAACCTAACCACACCCTTCAACTCTGAGATCCTACACTCCCTTGTGCAATGGTTTCCTAACGGGGGTTCAGGTTTCTGTCACTCCGACAACCCCACAATTAGTAGCCAAATACACAATGCATTCCCCTAGGCCCATAAATGGTGAAGTATCATGTAGTCGATGTTCACATGACACCACTAGAATAATAGCACCACAACTTAAATATAAACCATTGAATAATATCTCAACACAACTCCACTACTAACAACATGATTTCTCCCATGTCCTCAAGAACTAAACGAACTACTCACGAGACATCATATGGATCAAGATCAGACATGATATAATGATGGATAACAATCTGAACATAAACAATAATTCAATGGTTCCACTCACAAGCATCAACTACAATAGTAATCAACACCGAGAAAGTTTCCCCTAAGAACTATGCAAGATTCAACACAATTGTTACAGCGGGATGGAGTGGTGATGATGGTGTTGGTGGATATGATGGTGTGGATGATGATGATGATCCCAATGAAGTCTAGCTTGATGATGGTGTTGATGGCGACGATCTCCCCTCTCCGGGAAGTAATTTCCCTGGTAAAAATTTGTCTGCCAGAGAGGTCTTTCTCTCTCGGTGTTTTCCGCCCCGCGGAGGCGGTGAAATCTTTCTGTGGTCGCTCCCCGTGTATTAGGGTTTCGAGGAGAAGATATAGGCGAGAGGGCAGAGCCAGAGGTGGGCCAGGGTGGCCACACCCCCTGCAGGCGCGGCCTAGGGTGGCCCGTGCCTGGGGGTGTGGGCCCCCTATGGCCCAACTCCGCCTCCCCTTCTGGCTTCCTTCGTCTTTTGGGAAAATTTATTTTTCCGTAGTTTTTCTGGTATTTTTCTGATCTTCGCGAAATTGCATCAAACACCACTTTTTCCATCAAAATCCTGACTCCGGCAGTTCATCCTCCAAGAATCATCCAACATGCAAAAAAAATGAAAAGACATAAGTAACACTTCTTAATATGAAATATATCAATGAATGGAGGAAAATTATGATATAGAAAGGTGATGCAAATTGGACATATCAACTCCCCCCAAGCTTAGACCTCGCTTGTCCCCAAGCAAAAACTGAGCTCAGTAAACATGTCCACAGTTTTATGGAGTGAAGTGTCGATAAAAAGAATACGGACAAGAAGCATCACTGTAAGGTTCCCAACCTTTAATAAGGTAGAGATCCCTGTGTTTGCAATGCTAGTCCCTGGATCAATAGCTAGCATCCACAGTTAAGATGTAATATCAAGAAACAAAGGTCATAATACAACTTTATAACCAGGAATAACATAATTTATTACATCTTACATAGCTCATTTGGCTATCTCATTACAATGCAGCAGAATAACTATATAGCATGGAGTCCTTCATCTTCAAAGTGCCATAGGCGGTCATGTTGGTTGTAGACTTGTAATCCTATTCAACAAACTTCACTAACATCAAACAAACCTGCAACATAATAAGTTGCAGCCACAAGGGTCAATACATTTGAACTGTATTGGCAAGTTTCACTACTATGTAGAAATAAGTGGATCCTATCATTACATGCATATTTGGCGAAGTAGGGTTTAGGCTCATTTGCAGAAAGCAATATAGTTTTATCCTATCTTTTCAAAATAGTTTTTGATCTTTGTCAAATCTTTTTGAACTTATTGGGAAACTCCAAGTGCTTCTAATCCCTTGTTGTCACCCTCAAGTTTTTAACTTTGAGAAATTGGAATGTCGAGATCTTCCATAGCTTCAGGCCTTAGTTGCTCAGTATTGTCCATAACCGGGGACGCGGCTAAGTACTTAGAATTTGATCTTCTGCAGAAGTTGTACACTTTACCCACATGACACAATCTCATCTTGATGCCACCAGTGGCCGCTGGATAAGTACTCACCAATATGGAGTACTGGCAGATTGAGAATGTGATGAAGTCTTTCCATAGGAGTCCTCCCAATACACAATGCTAGCTTGTCTTCCAGGCACCAATGTAGGGTTCCAAGTTCCCTAGCACAAATCTAGTTAACCTGAAGATGCCAATGCATGGGTCTTCCACTATGTAATTGACTAAGCCAGAGCCCATTTAGCATGTGGCTGTACACGGAAGCCACTGTACGAGAAACATGTTCAATCTAAGTCCCTGGGTGGTTTTCTTCTAGTGCACAACAAAATAGATTGCCATATAAACATGGTTCCTTTTGTTGCCACCTTGTCCAAAACTTGTGTATCCTTGTCCACCCAGGTGGTTCATTGAGTACTTGTTTTATTATATAAAACATAAGTCTTTTCAATACTTCATATATTCATAACATGTATCCCATCCCAATATATAGCAGGGCTAAGCATACTACAACTACAATGTTTCCACTAAGGAATATATAAGGGTATCCTAATAGGATTTAGCATAGCATAAAATATAGTAAACCTTTCCATGCATGTTACAAAATCCACTAAGTGTAATGAAAATAGTAGGACTTGGATGATAGTGACACTTGCCTTTTGGTAGAGAATGTTGGTTCACTTCTTGATCTTGCTAATATCACACTCTTCTAACTTCACTACAAATCAATCAAGCAAACATAGATTCGACTAGCATTCCAACCAATATTCAAACAATTCATCACACATAAAATAATAGAAACAAAGTCATGCATGCAAGCATGCAAAAGATAGTTTTATTTGCAAAGATGGTTTCTACTAGGCTCTAAACATTATAAGGTTCAAAGTGGTCATTTTCTAAAGTGGTAAAACCATTTGCAAAAAGGTTTTATCTATAAACTATTTTCAAATCAAATCATTATTTTATGTGGTTGAAAATGCTTTTATCAAAGCAATAATTTTATATTGTTCATCAAATAAGTTGTTAATTCACAAAGCTTGGTGTTTAGGGTCAGAAGGTTTGAATCAAAACATTTCCCAAAGGTTTTGCTCAAAAATCATTTCCATATCAAAATCAATATTTTTATGTGACTAGAAATGAGCTAATTCAAGTATTTATTCCTAAACTTCACAAAATTCATTTTTAAATCCATGAGTTTGTTCGTAAGGTCGGTAGGTTCGCAACAAACCATTTTGCAAAGATTTCACATTAAAATTATATCTAGAACAATTTTTATATCCATAATAAGCCTACACATGTTTCTGCAATTTCAACCAATTTTACAGAAGCAAATCATTAAACAAATTGCATGGTTGCAAAGTACCTGTTCTACTGAATCCATTGATATAAAATTTGCAAAATTTTGACGTGTAGATTTAAAGTTATGAATTTTACAACTTTGCATACAACTCTGATTCAGAATTCTGTTTTAAATCAAACCAGTGCCACGCGGCGTGATACTATTGGTCGGTACTGCTTCGTGCGGATCGGCCTATCTGGACCGCAGGATCTAACTTAAAATGAACGACGCTGATCAACTCGTACCTCTTCATCTAGTTCTAATCTCAGCCATCGGATCATGATCTAACGGACACAGTCACGTGGTCAAACTCTGGCAGACGGCGGCGCACGCTCTGGCGTCGAGCTTGCCGACGATACAGGAAGAAAGGAAGAGGGGAAAATAGCTCACCATGCTTAGGGGATCGTGGCGATGCTCGACGTGGTCGCGAGGAGGCAAGGGGCGCACGGGGACAGGAGGAATCGCTCACCGGAGTTGGTGGCGGCGTCGGGCACGCTCAGGTGTCGTCGGGGATGGGGCTGTAGATCATTCCGAAGCAAAATAAGCGCACGGTTAGACGCGGGCTAGTCTAGGGATGTTGTGAGCGTCAACAGGAGGTGCTGGGGCGGTTGAGGCTTACTAGGGGAAGGTCGCCGGAGAAGGACAGTCGCGGCGATGCTCAGGTGAAGACGAAACCGACGCTACGGAACACTCGCGGGTGAATGGAGCACACGGGGAGATGCGCAAGAGGTTGCTGATGAAAACCGTGTGAAGCAGGGGCCGAGGGGGAGTTTGTCCTCGCCGGAATTGACGAAGGAGCTCGTCGGAGCAGTGGTGGAGCAAGAGGAAATCGGGGCAGCCTAGGGGCAGAGGGGAGGAGCTGTCTGGGGGAAAAGAGAGAGCGGAGAGGGGTGTTTAAGGGGGCGTGATTACTGGAAGGATTAAGGCAGCCATCAATCGCGAAATCAACACCGGAGTTACTCGGCTGCAACGGCAAGGCTTGGTCGCGGGTGAAGACGATGACACGCTGGCGTGGGCCGTGCTGTCAGTGAGGTGGGGAAAGAGGGAGTGGGACCTGCCTGTCTGCGACTCTGCGGGTGTGGGTTCGAGTGAAAAACGATTCGCAGTGGGGTGAGCTGGTGGGCTGCGTTGCTAGGCTGTTGGGCCAGATGGGTTGGGCTGAGTTCGATTCTTTTTTTTATTCTGTAAGCTTTTCTTTTTTCTATTTGATTTTCCTGTTTTGGTTTTCAAACAACAATTCAAACACCCAAATCAATTCAAACTTCCACCAAACTTTGTATTGAGTGTAGTTCTATTTATCAACACAATTCAAAAGTCCAAAATAATACTTTTATTCTTTTAGGATCTATTTAATAATTAATTAAAATAGACCTTAGTTATTAATTCAAATAGGATTTGTTTTATTAAAATCTCCATTTGAAATCTAAATAATACCAAAATCATTTCAGTAGGTTTTATTTGAAAATTTAAAACACTTGGAAAACTTGTTTAAAATATTTTAACAAGCTTTAGTGTTTAATTAAAATAGAAAAACCTTTACTTTAATAAAATTGGATATTAATAAATCCTCATTATTTAATTCAATTAAACCTTTATTCTTTTTATCAAATAGAAATATTTTATTTCAAAAGCTTGGCCAAGATTTAATTTGGCTTTATCAAATAATCCTCATTTAATATTCTACCTTTGATTTTGAAAAAAACAAATCTTTTTATTAAAAGATCTAAAATAGTAATTCCAACTATCAAAACTTTCTTTATTAATTGTTTATCTTTTTAAATCCCTTTAGGATTTATTTGTTCAAAATAGGTTTGAAAGTTTCCAATTGGATTCAAAAAGTTTCTTCTCACCCTGAATTTCAACAAAGTTTTATTTTGTTTATTTATTTTTCACATTTCAAAATTTGGAAAATTTTGGGATGTGACAGGCTACCACCCTTAAAATAAATCTCGTCCCGAGATTTGGGAAGGCTAAAGGTTACAAGTTGGCTTCAAGGCAACTAGCGTACTACCACCCTTAAAATAAAGTCTCATAAGGTTACATTGATGGTTCACTTGACTATAGGTTCAACACTTGATATCCAGACAAGGAATCCTTATTTGACTCAACTGAGTTATCTAAATCCTGGCATCCACTTCTTCTATCTCTTCGAAGTTTCCATTCATGTCAATGTGGTTCACATGTCCTTTCTGGGTCACATTGGAGTCATTTCCATTGGCTCTTCTAGCATCCTTGTTCTTGTTCTTCTCAGGGCATTCTGATGCATAGTGTCCAAGTTCCTTACAATTATAGCATTGCAACTGGCTAATGTCTTTCTTCCTGAAAGTGTCATGTTGGTTCTGACCAAGGTCATCTCCATTGTCAGTATCATTTCCATTATTCTCACTTCCATTGTTATTGTGGTGATCCTGATGTGGTTCAGAATCTTCATTGCTCTTTCTGAATGAATGTTTCTTCTTTGATGATCCTAAATGATCCTTGAGTTTATGCTTTCTCTTCCTGTTCTCAACTTGATTCATCTTGTTTTCCAATATTGTGGCTTTGTCACAGAGTGATTGATAAGTTGGGACATAGGCAACATCTAGCTGCAGGTTTAACTCATCCTTAAGTCCTTCAAGAAATTTTTCCTTTCTCTTAGCATCTGTATCAACTTCATCCGATGCATAGCATGCCAGATTGTTGAATTCTTCAATATATTCAGCCACACTGAGGTGACGTTGTTTCAGATTGTGAAATCCCTTTTTCTTAAAGTACATCACTCCAGGTGAGATGTGAGTTGTTCTGAATCCATCTTCAAAAATAGCCCAAGTTACATCTTCAAGAGGAGTGGTGATCTGAAAGTTGTCCCACCATGTTGCTGCTGGTCCTTCAAGCAGAAATGCTGCAAACCTAACTTTTTCTTCATCAGTGCAGCCAACAGTCACTAAGTCTTTGTTCACTGAACGTAACCAATCATCAGCTTCCATTGGATCAGTTGTTCCAGAGAATCTTGCAGGCCTAAGTTTCAGAAACTTGGTGAGCATGTCAAGTGCTGGAGGGTTATTCTGATTGTTGTTGTTGTTGTTGTTCTGATTCTGTATGAGTGTGGTCATCTGCTGCATCAACTGTGTCTGATCTTCCATCATCTGCTGCATCTCAGGGGTGATGTTGTTGTTGTTTTGGTTGGGGTTGGCACGACGGGGAGGCATATGTTGGTTTGGTGAATAAGTTCTTAAGAAGTTTTTAACACACAACTCAAAAACAACCAAGTTCAATCAAACAATCAAACCATCAAACAACCAACTAGCAACTATCCACTTAACAACTTATGAGCTTAACTCATGAGTTGAAGGAAACAACAAGTTTTCTTGAAAATAATAACTTAGTATAATCATACCTCATAGGTCAATATGATCCATACTCAAACTTGATATTAATAACTTTGGTGGGCAATCTAATGTCTCTTGGTTCTCACTTGTAGTCCTTAGTGATATCCAAGGTTGAAGTCCTCGGTGAAAATATTGAAGATGTTGAAGTCATTAGAGTTGAAGATGTTGAAGTCATTAGAGTTGATGAAGTCCTTTGCACATGGTGAAGTCTTTGGCCATGGGGTAGGCTTTGTCCATCAAGTTGAAATAGAAGAGATGTAGAATCAAAACCAAAATGGCTGAAGAAAGAATTTACAAGATTGTTTGTAAATAAGTTTTTGGAACAGAAACAACTCCTATTTTTCTAAGGGGTTTTGTCCAATCCTAGGGTTACAAATCCTACAGGCAACACCGTGCTCTGATACCATCTATAAGGTTCCCAACCTTTAATAAGGTAGAGATCCCTGTGTTTACAATGCTAGTCCCTGGATCAATAGCTAGCATCCACAGTTAAGATGTAATATCAAGAAACAAAGGTCATAATACAACTTTATAACCAGGAATAACATAATTTATTACATCTTACATAGCTCATTTGGCTATCTCATTACAATGCAGCAGAATAACTATATAGCATGGAGTCCTTCATCTTCAAAGTGCCACAGGCAGTCATGTTGGTTGTAGACTTGTAATCCTATTCAACAAACTTCACTAACATCAAACAAACCTGCAACATAATAAGTTGCAGCCACAAGGGTCAATACATTTGAATTGTATTGGCAAGTTTCACTACTATGTAGAAATAAGTGGATCCTATCATTACATGCATATTTGGCGAAGTAGGGTTTAGGCTCATTTGCAGAAAGCAATATAGTTTTATCCTATCTTTTCAAAATAGTTTTTGATCTTTGTCAAATCTTTTTGAACTTCTTGGGAAACTCCAAGTGCTTCTAATCCCTCGTTGTCACCCTCAAGTTTTTAACTTTGAGAAATTGGAATGTCGAGATCTTCCATAGCTTCAGGCCTTAGTTGCTCAGTATTGTCCATAACCGGGGATGCGGCTAAGTACTTAGAATTTGATCTTCTGCAGAAGTTGTACACTTTACCCACATGACATAATCTCATCTTGATGCCACCAGTGGCCGCTGGATAAGTACTCACCAAGATGGAGTACTGGCAGATTGAGAATGTGACAAAGTCTTTCCATAGGAGTCCTCCCAATACACAATGCTAGATTGTCTTCCAGGCACCAATGTAGGGTTCCAAGTTCCCTATCACAAATCTAGTTAACCTGAAGACGCCAATGCATGGATCTTCCACTATGTAATTGACTAAGCCAGAGCCCATTTAGCATGTGGCTGTACACGGAAGCCACTGTACGAGAAACATGTTCAATCTCTAAGTCCCTGGGTGGTTTTCTTCTAGTGCACAACAAAATAGATTGCCATATAAACATGGTTCCTTTTGTTGCCACCTTGTCCAAAACTTGTGTATCCTTGTCCACCCAGGTGGTTCATTGAGTACTCATTTTATTATATAAAACATAAGTCTTTTCAATACTTCATATATTCATAACATGTATCCCATCCCAATATGTAGCAGGGCTAAGCATACTACAACTACAATGTTTCCACTAAGGAATATATAAGGGTATCCTAATAGGATTTAGCATAGCATAAAATATAGTAAACCTTTCCATGCATGTTACAAAATCCACTAAGTGTAATGAAAATAGTAGGACTTGGATGATAGTGACACTTGCCTTTTGGTAGAGAATGTTGGTTCACTTCTTGATCTTGCTAATATCACACTCTTCTAACTTCACTACAAATCAATCAAGCAAACATAGATTCAACTAGCATTCCAACCAATATTCAAACAATTCATCACACATAAAATAATAGAAACAAAGTCATGAATGCAAGCATGCAAAAGATAGTTTTATTTGCAAAGATGGTTTCTACTAGGCTCTAAACATTATAAGGTTCAAAGTGGTCATTTTCTAAAGTGGTAAAACCATTTGCAAAAAGATTTTATCTATAAACTATTTTCAAATCAAATCATTATTTTATGTGGTTGAAAATGCTTTTATCAAAGCAATAATTTTATATTGTTCACAAAATAAGTTGTTAATTCACAAAGCTTGGTGTTTAGGGTCAGAAGGTTTGAATCAAAACATTTCCCAAAGGTTTTGCTCAAAAATCATTTCCATATCAAAATCAATATTTTTATTTGACTAGAAATGAGCTAATTCAAGTATTTATTCCTAAACTTCACAAAATTCATTTTTAAATCCATGATTTGGTTCCTAAGGTCAGTAGGTTCACAACAAACCATTTTGCAAAGATTTCACATTAAAATTATATCTAGAACAATTTTTATATTCATAATAAGCCTACACATGTTTCTGCAATTTCAACCAATTTTCCAGAAGCAAATCATTAAACAAATTGCATGGTTGCAAATTACTTGTTCTACTGAATCCATTGATATAAAATTTGGAAAATTTTGACGTGTAGATTTAAAGTTATGAATTTTACAAGTTTGCATACAAATCTGATTCAGAATTCTATTTTAAATCAAACCAGTGCCACGCGGCGTGATACTATTGGTCGGTACCGCTTCGTGCGGATCGGCCTCTCTGGACCGCAGGATCTAACTTAGAATGAACGACGATGATCAACTCGTACCTCTTCATCTAGTTCTAATCTCAGCCATCAGATCGTACCGCTTCGTGCGGGTTGGGCTGAGTTCGATTCTTTCTTTATTCTGTAAGCTTTTCTTTTTTCTATTTGATTTTCCTGTTTTGGTTTTCAAACAACAATTCAAACACCCAAATCAATTCAAACTTCCACCAAACTTTGTATTGAGTGTAGTTCTGTTTATCAACACAATTCAAAAGTCCAAAATAATAATTTTATTCTTTTAGGATCTATTTAATAATTAATTAAAATAGACCTTAGTTATTAATTCAAATAGGATTTGTTTTATTAAAATCTCCATTTGAAATCTAAATAATACCAAAATCATTTCAGTAGGTTTTATTTGAAAATTTAAAACACTTGGAAAACTTGTTTAAAATATTTTAACAAGCTTTAGTGTTTAATTAAAATAGAAAAACCTTTACTTTAATAAAATTGGATATTAATAAATCCTCATTATTTAATTTAATTAAACCTTTATTCTTTTTATCAAATAGAAATATTTTATTTCAAAAGCTTGGCCAAGATTTAATTTGGCTTTATCAAATAATCCTCATTTAATATTCTACCTTTGATTTAAAAAAAACAAATCTTTTTATTAAAAGATCTAAAATAGTAATTCCAACTATCAAAACTTTCTTTATTAATTGTTTATCTTTTTAAATCCCTTTAGGATTTATTTGTTCAAAATAGGTTTGAAAGTTTCCAATTGGATTCAAAAAGTTTCTTCTCACCCTGAATTTCAACAAAGTTTTATTTTGTTTATTTATTTTTCACATTTCAAAATTTGGAAAATTTTGGGATGTGACAATCACACTTACCAATACACAACTCATAGTAGAAAAAACTCACCATTATATAACTTATCTTGCAACAAGTACGGGAGTCACAATAAAGATGCATAAAGATAAAACATAATTGGGCTTGGCAAACTTTTTTCTTGGTCAGAGAACAGTTGGCAAACAGTTTTCAAGTAAAGCTTTTGTAAAAAAAGTTTATAACCGGAGTACTCTTTGCTCAAACATAAAAGGTTTTTCACAATGATGGCTTTCAAAGTAATACTCATTTAAATAAGAGTCTTGTGCAAACAAGGAAGATAGAGAACATGATTGAATAAATCATCATATGAATGCTTGAAACACAACAACTCAAATGCTTGGTGGAGATAGAGAGGAATAGTTTTACTTACTCAACTTAGAAGTATAAGAAAGGGCCCTTCATAGAGGGAAGCAGGGATTTCAAGTTCATAAAGAGCTTTCAAAAGATTATGGTACTTACTAGCTTTGAGCTCTCATTGCCCCTATCATAAGCATATTCAAGTGATTAAGGTTAAAGTGAACAAAGATGTAGTATATGCTTGATGAAATATAAGTTGGCAATCTCATGTCCCTTGAGTACGAGGGCCGCTCCTCATGCTACTCAACTTTAGTTACCGGTAAGTTCTTGTCATTGTAAGTACATGTGTATCATAAAGAACCGCCAAGGGGGTACCCCTTGCACATGATACAGGAGCTATCCCATAATCAAAATTACAAGGCAAGCAGACAGTGAGCATATCAGCAATCGTTTTGCTATTTGCATAGGTTTTTATTGAGGATGCTTCACAGATTGCTCACTATGGTTATGCTGTCAGTTTCCACCATGATTAGGCATGGCTTAGGCTAGCGGCCCAGGCGTTTCTCTAACACACATACATAACTCCATGGACTTACAAGCTCCCCTTTTATTTCACAGCGACGACATCCGCAAACAAAAGAGCATGATATAAACTATGTACAATGTACAAGTGCAATGTTGAAAGTGTTCCCCATGAAAGCATGGTTCTGCTGATTCTAACGTATAGGTGCAAGCACATACAACTTCGATGACACAATGGTTCAAGTTTATTAGGGACAAGAAAATAAGGTGTGCCATCAAGTTCATGAGAGATTTACTAACTAGTTTTCACATAACAAAATAATTTTTAATTTGAAAGATAGATGAAGCTTGAGAATTTACTTGGAATAGCAATAATGCTAATAGGTAGATATGGTGGACACAAATGGCACAGGTTTTGGTTTGAAGGGTTGGAAGTATGAGAAGTATGCCCTCTCAAAACAGGTTTTTGGCTAGCAAGGCTGGGTAGCAAGCAAAAGAGTTGAAGGAAACAAGCAGACATACAAGTAATAAAGCCAAACATGTAATCTTCCTTGAAGACACAAAAGATCTTAAATAAAGAATACTAAGCTTATGAGCCAATCAAGAAAGAAAATAAATGATACAAAATACCTGTAAGCGCTTTTCTCTTTTCCTTTCAAACCTCAAAAAGTGTTGCTACTGACCAGAGTACGGTTTGCCAAAACCAATTTAGATCTACTTGATGCTCCCAAAGTGATACCAATACTGTCAACAAGATCAATCATATAAAAGAGATTGCAAACTAAAATAGTGCAAAAAGTAAAAGATGAAACTTCTCATTAATACTCCATAAAGGCACTCACACCAAGGGATACATGATAACCAACTAAAGGAGAGATACTTCCATAATGCAAACCAATCCTATAAGATAAATTATCTACCCAATACATAACTCTACTAGAAAGGTAAAAAGATAAAAGATGATGATGTGATACCGCAACACTCCCCCAAGCTTGGAACAAGCCAAGGGGATGCCAAACCTGATGACAAATTACTCCTTCGGTGGAGGTGGCGTTCTTCCAAGGTAAAGGCTCCCCATCCACAAAGGATGTCTTGGTCTCAATTATCCTGAAACTAGTAGCAGAGCTTATGTATTTAAACCTAGCCTCATACTCACAGTTTTGATTTTGTATGTCGTAGAGTTGTGCTTGCAATTGATTGGTGGTCTGATGGAGTGAGAGGATTTCATCTCAAAGCTCATCAACCTCCTCCTTTTGCTTGGAGATGAGTTCTGAACTTATCTTATGGATGACGTCCACTTTGCGTTTCGCCATCTTCTTGTACCTAAAAACTTCTTGCTCTAGTGCTTCCATCTTGTCTTCTAGACTGCCTTCTCCTTTAGGACCTTGAACTTCTTTCATCTGCACCCTCCCATCCTTCAAAATCAACTCCTTGGGATGAATCTTCAACTCATACATATACGGTTTGATGGCATCCATGGAGGAATCCTCCATAGGTGATCCAGAGGAAGACATTGTGGCTCCAAAACTGAGGATCTACCTGACAAAAACAGATCAAAACAAAAACACGACAAGAACACAATATACGAACCTCGGGGGATCCAGGGGGTTATATATTATGAAGTTTCAATGCATAAGGTAGGTATTGTGCGAAAACGAGGCAGAGACGGACTCCAGGGGGCTCACACCCCCTGAAGGCGCGGGCAGCTAGGGCCCGCGCCTATGGTGGGTGTGGCCCACACGGCCTCCGTTTCCTCCTATGTTTCGTCTCGTAACCTTCCGTATGTAATAAAAACATCAAAAATATAAAAATATAAGGTTTTCACGAACCTTCCGTTTGTAGCACTTTTACCTATTCAAAAATGGACTCTGCAGATTCCTTCTCTCCATCTCCTGAAATTTTCTTTCATACAAGGCCTTACACAAACCTCATTGGCAACATTAGTGTATGCAAAAACAATAAACCTCTAGGTACACATTTCAACTGAAATCCACCAAAACCAAAAGCTATTGTAGCAACTCCTTTCCAAAATCCCAAAAAGAATCTGAAAGAGAATCAATATAAGAGGCAAATGTAAATGATGGCAGAAATCTGTCAAAACAGACCAGCAGGTAAAGATTGATTTTTTCGAAAAACTTTTGTTGCTCAAATCAAAAAGTGCAAAACTAATGAAAGTTTGATAACAACTTGGGGGAAAATCATGGAAAATCACAGCTGCATCCAAAATACTGAGCTCCTTCATGAATTTTTACAATGCAGCACAAACATTCGTCCCAGGACAGCCACTTTTCACAACTCCTCTAATTCTCAAAAGTAGTTGATCTTGACACAAAAACCAAAACAAAAAGGATAAGGAGCGGTTATTACTGTAGTAATAACTTCCAAGACTCAACAAAACTATTGGATTATCTCCCAAGAAGTACTTTTCTTTAATGCCTTTAAGTTAGGCTTGATAATTTCAAAGATGCTCACATAGGAGATATGTATTTGAAGTGAAAGAGAGCATCAAGAAGCAAATATCCAACACATTTGAGTCTAACCCACTTCCTATCCAAGGGAGTCTCATGGGAAAACAAATTATTGAAACAAAAGGCCACTAGCATAGGAAGACAAAACAAATGCAACTTCAAAGCTTTCAACATAAAAGGGGAAACTTAATATTATTGAGATGCATAAAACCATGTTTCCCTCTCTCGTAATAACTTTTAGTAGCACTTTGAATAAAGTTGACAATATAATTGTCATAATAAACAACTTTATTAATAGAATAAGCATACTTACAATCATCAGAAAGAGTTCCAAGGTCATAAACTGGATCAAGTTGTTCAACCCTGAAATCTTTATTAGGCAATTCATTTTCATAAGGAGCTATAGCAAATTTGGAAAAGTTAAACTCATAAGAATCTCCATAAAACTTAGTTAAAACTTTCTCCTTCTTACTATATATAATAGCTCCACAAGTGTTCAAGAAAGGTCTACCAAAGATAATAGGACAAGTTTTACTAGCTGCTGAACTAAGAACTAGAAAATTAGCAGGATACTTAATCTTACCGCTAAGGACTTCCGCATCTATTACAATACCAATAGGGCAAATGGTTTCCTTATTAGCAAGTTGAATAACCACATCAATGTCCTCAAGCTCACAAGGACCAATTTCATGCATAATTTCCCAATAAAGCTCATAAGGAAGAGCACTAGAACTAGCACCAATATCACATAAACCATAATAGAAATGATCACCAATTCTAACAGAAAGCATAGGGACACTATTTTTCCTAGATTTACTAGGATAAGGGACAACACTAGAAGCATCTTCGCAGAAGACAATGTGCCCAACTTCTATGTTTTTAGTGACAAGATCTTTCTCAATGGCCACTATAGGTTCAATGTTTATTTGCTCATCGGGTTCCATAGTTTTCTTTGTACCTTTGTTAACCGCACTAATAATCATATAGTAGTCCTTTACCTTGGCTAGGAAAGGTGTTTTCTCAACATAAGATTTAGGCAAAATACGATCAATAGTACAAACTTCAGTGCTTCTAGCAGGAACATGATTAACAACATCTTTATAAGGTGCATGGTACTTATTCCACTTATTTTTAGGAATTTCTATGTAAAAGGCAAAAGCCATAAAACAATTGGCAATACTTTGGGAATCAAGACCATACTCAGTACTAATATCACGGAAGTCATCAGTTCCCATAAAGGATTTAATGCATTCATAATCATAATTTATACGTGACTTTCTTCATTTGTCATTCTCCCATGCTTCAGTTGTAAGGTTCCCAACCTTTAATAAGGTAGAGATCCCTGTGTTTACAATGCTAGTCCCTGGATCAATAGCTAGCATCCACAGTTAAGATGTAATATCAAGAAACAAAGGTCTTTATAACCAGGAATAAAATAATTTATTACATCTTACATAGCTCATTTGGCTATCTCATTACAATGCAGCAGAATTTAACAATAGCATGGGGTGCTTCATCTTCAAAGTGTCACAGGCAGACATGTTGGTTGTAAACTTGTAATCCTAAATCAATAACTTCTCTAACATCAAACAAACCTGCAACATAATAAATTACAGCCACAAGGGTCAATACATTTGAATTGTATTGGCAAGTGATACTATGGTAGTATAGTGGAGTCTATCATCTATATGCATTTGGCTAAGTGGAGCTTAGGCTTGCATTTCTCAAAATAGATTTTCCTTATCATTTGAAAAACTAAGTTTTTGCTTGACAAAATCTTTCCCAATGCATCCCCCAATAGAAATTGGTGATCCTTTCAACCCTTGTTCAACCACAAGTTTTAACTTAGAAATTGGGATGAGGAGATTCTTGATAGCTTCCATGTCTTGATGCTCAAATTGTCCTTTACCAGGGACATGGCTAAGTACTTAGATTTTACACTCTGCAGAGGTGATGCACTTTCCCCACAAGACTTGGTTTCACCAAGACAAGATCTTTCATAAGCCTTCCCTTAGACCAGAATGGACGCGCTCCAACCTATCAAACCCCTACCACCAACTGTCCATTTGGATAAGTTCTTGCAACCTATATGATCCAGGCAGAGCCCATAATGCCAAGTGGCTGCACTTGAAGCTTCTCAACATTTGACATCTCAAATCTCTTTGTTCTTGGGTGGCCATCCACAAGTGATATACACAAGGTAAACCATAGAAATGGGCCTTGTGAACCACTCAACACAAACCATTCCTTCCATTCCACCCAGGTGATTCATTCACTTAGTTGTTTTATTAAACAAAAACACAAGTCCTTGACTTGGAAATATTCCATAGTATGAATATATATTCCACCCTTGTTTTCTATTAGCTAAGCTAAGCATGAAAGTAGTAGGAATCTTAACTTAGGAAATTTCTACTAAGGTTTCATCTACTAGGATTTCCCATGGCATAGTTTACACTTAGCAAAATTCCATGCAAGTCCTACTTTGAAATATCACTAATGCATAGTGAAAATAATGGGACAAAAGTATGAAGCATCACTTGCCTTTTTGGTAGAGAGTATAGGTTCACTCCTTGATCTTTGCAATGTTCACACACTTCAAATCACTACAATTCAATCAAGCAAACAATATTTCAATCTACCATTCAAGCAATTCATCACATAAAATGATAGAAACAAAACAATGCATGCAAGCATGCTAAAGATTGTTTTATTTGGAGAAGTGTTTTATAATAGGTTATAAACATTTGAAAACACCTAATGATCATTTTATAAAGTGGAAAAATCATTTGCAAAAGATTTCACTTCATAAACCATTTTTAACCAAGTCATTATTTTATGTGGTTGAAAATGTCTTTAGTAAAGTAATAATTTTTATAGAGTTCACCAAATACATTTTCAATTCATAAAACTTGGTGTTTGAGGTCAGATAGTTTAAATCAAAACATTTCCCAAAGGTTTTCCTCCAAAATCATTTTTAACAATTAAACCATATTTTTATTTGACTAGAAATGTTTTAATTCAAAGTTCTATTCTTTTGATTCACCAAATATATTTTTGAAACCACAAAGTGTTTCCTATGGTCAGTAAGTTCAAAACAAACCATTTGCCAAAGGTTTTATCTCAAAATTCATTTTAGAACAAATTTTATATTCTAAACATGCATACACAAGTTTCTGCCAAAACAATCAATTTAACAGAAGCATTTTACTAAAAAAAGTGCATGGTCAGAAAGTACTTGTCTTTCTGATTCCAACTATATAAAATTTGCAAAATTTGGACGTGTGGTTTGAAAGTTATGAATTTTTCAAATTGGATCATCTAATAGATCAATTCTGTTTTAAATCAAACCAACCGGGCCACGTGTCTTGATTCTATTCGTCTGTACCGCTTCGGTTGGATCGAGCGATTCAGACCGTAGGATTTAACTTGATCGCACGGCACAGGTTGCTACTTACCCCTTCGCTTAGTTCTAATCTTAACCGTCAGATCAAGATCCAATGGACCTTACTGCTTTGACCAAGACGCAGCGGCGCTGGCGGCGGCAGGTGGCGGCGCTGGCTCTGGCTACGGCGTCGCCGGCGATGCAAGAAGCGAGAGGGTAAAAGGAGTGGCTCACCGGGTTCAGCAGTACATGGCGATGCTCAACGTGTTCGAGATGTGGCAGGGGGCGCACGGGGTTCACGACAATCGCTCGCCGGAGTTCGTGGAGTCGTCAGGCGTGCTCAGTTGAGGTTGAAGACGAGGCTTCAGAGCATTCCAGAGAAAATGGAAAGCATGGTTAGATGCGCAAGGACGTGGCGAGGATGTGTGCATGAAATAGAAAGAGAGGGGCGGTCAGATTCTTACCAGAGGATTCGCCGGAGAGAAAGCAGACGGTGGCGGCGGTGGTCGTCGTCGTTGCCGAGGTTCTGGGGCGCGCGGGGATGAGCTGGCACTACGGGGAGATGCGCCAGGGTCTGGGGTTCACGCTTGTGTGATCGAGGAGGTGAGGGGTGATGTCGACTGGCCGGAATCGCTCGGTGAGCTCGCCGGAGACAGCGGCAGTGCAAAGCAAAATGGAGGCAGCCTGGTGGCTCTCGAGGCGTGATGTTTGGGGGAAAGGAAGAGGGGAAACGGGCGCTTAAGTGAGTGTGGTCAGGGGCGAGGATCACGCAGCATTGAAGATAATTTACGACGCGAATCAATCGGCAGTAACAGGAGGAAGAACTGGTCGCGGGGTAGACGACGAGGTGAGCTGGCGGTGGGGCTGCCAAGTCAGTGAGGTGCGGGTTTGTATGTGGGGTCGTTCTGTCAGCGGTCGAGTGGTGCGGGTTTGAGTGATAAAAGAAACAGAGAGGGGTTTTCTACGTGGGCTGGCGATGGGCCTGGGTCAGGTTAGTTGGGCTGGCTGGTTCGTTTCCATTTTTTTTTGTTCTGAATGTTTTTCCTTTTCCATTTCTTTAATTCTGTTTTGATTTTGAACAACCAATTCCAATACTCATTTGAATTCAATCCTTTGTCACATTTTGTGAATAATCAAACACTGATTAAAAACACATTCTGAAGTCAAATTTGGAATAAATAATTTATTCTTTTTAGGGTCTCTTTAATTATTTAAATAGGCCCTTGTTTTAAATCAAACAACATTTATTAATAATTTCAAACACTATTTAAATTTCTAAATCCTTCCAAATAATTTCAGTAGGTTTTTATTCACTTAATAGGGTGTCAAAATATTCACCTAGAATCATTTGGAATATATTTAATATGATTCATAAATCATTTGAATTAGGTATTTGTTTTAATTCCAATGGAATTGATTATAGTTTTAATTCCCTAAATTTTACTTGGAAGATTTATTTTATTTAAGTTAATTAAACAACTTTTATTCCACTTGGGTAAATTCCAAAATACTATTTTCTCATGAATTATATAATTATTCTTATTAGAGATTTGTCTTTATTAAAATAGGGATAGAATGGTTAATGCCATTTTATTTTATTTTGGAAATTCTTTATCCTTTTATTTTATTTGGAATTGGATTCTATTCATTCCATTTGCTTAATGGATTAGGCCAAGATTTAATTTGGTCTTTAAATAGTCCTTATTTAATAATTTCTTTCTTCATCATATAAAATCCATATCTTTTTATTTATTGATCCAAACTTGGTGACTCCAATTTGTAAAGTCTTATTTAATGTTTATTCATCCTTTTAAATATCTTTAGGATTATTTGCTCACCATTTGGTATGGATTTATAGTTAGGTTCTTTATTAACTTTGGAAATTTAATTTCCTTATCTTATTATATTCATAAGATCTTATCCATGGTTCCAAATTAAGTGAAACCAATTTCTATGGTCTTATAATATTTCTATTTGTCTTTCTTGATCATTTGTGAATGTTTGTTGACAAATTTTTATATGGATCAAATCCATAGACTTGGAGATAATTTGGAAATGATTTTATTCCATTAGGGTTTAGGGTTTGGATTTATTTTCCAAGTGTTTAAATTTCCAGATGCATTTTATGAGGAATGCATTTCTCTTGATTTGGATTTCGTTGAATTCAAACTTTAACCAAAGTTTGTTCCAGATGGGATTTTTAAGTTTCCATTTAAAACAAAAGTTTCTTTTCACTCTAAATTTCAACAATTATTTATTTTGTTTATTTATTTTTCACATTACAAGATTTGGAAAATCTTGGGATGTGACAGGCTACCACCCTTAAAATAAATCTCGTCCCGAGATTTGGGGAGGCTAGGGTTACAAGTTGGCTCAAAGCAACTAGGGTACTACCACCCTTAAAAAATTTCCAACTAGATTACATCTTGGCTTGCTTGGGATCTTGTTGAAATCTCTCTGGACAAACATCTGCATAGTGTCCTTTGTTTCCACACTTGAAACATGTGACAAGGCTGAGATCTTTCATAGGCTTTATCTTGTGCTTCATCTTTTCTGGACAATTGCTTGCATAATGTCCTTGGTTACCACAATTGTATCATGTGATAAGGTTGAGTTCTTCACGTATCTTATGTGGACAAGTTGACACATAATGGCCTAACTCTTTGCAGTTGTTGCACCACACTTGGCTAATCTCCTTATACTTCTTCTTGGGTTTCTCCAAAGCTAGGAGTGCTTCTAGTTCATGTTCTTCATATGTTATCTTAAAGGTAGGAAAAGTTCCTGGTCTCCTTGACCTTTTCCTTGGATAATACATATGTCTCCTCTTTGGTCCTTTAAATTGGGTCATATTGTTGAGAGGTGCAAGCTGAGATTTTCCTTTGTCTTCATCCTTCTTGGTAGACTTGGCTCTCTCATGGTAGTCTGCAATCAGTTGTTGCACTCCACCTTGTTTCCTTTGTTGAACTATGGAATAGATGGGGCATTGGATAGGGACATGATTATTTCCTTCACATGGGAAACAAGTAGCTTGAGATGTGGGGCATTGTTCAGTTGGATGTTTATCTTCACAATTGGGGCATTGATCTTCATGCTCCTTGGAAGTGTGGTCCTTGTCTCCACAAATAATGCAAGCTTGGGTTCCTTCTAAAATATCATCCTTGGCATCATTGTTGACACAATCTCCTTGGGAAGAGTTGTCTCCCATGTTGATCATTTGATTTGTCACCTTATGCAACAATTGGGTTTGGGTTTCCAAAAACCTTTGCATGGTTGGATCTACCTCACTGGTGTTGGCTAAAAATTGAGTTGTCACTTGGATCAACTGAGTTTGGGTTACTATGAGTTCTCTCATGTTGGTCTCTTGGTTGTTGTTGTTGTCACCATCCTTGATGTTGGAGTCTCTTGGAGAAGTCATCTATTTGGGTTGGATTGGGATTAGAATAGGCAAAAGATTCCTAAGGGCAAAATTTCTAATCACACACATCACAATTCACTCAAGCAATGTGCAAGCAATCACAAACAAGCATTCCACTCAAACAACAAGTTTCAAGCATATTTTTAGGCAACAAAATATTTTTGTTACACCACTTAAGTTGGTGGGTTTGACTTAAACTAAATATGGTGGTCTATCTATATGGTTCACTTGAGATCTTTCCATCCTTCTTAGCTGATTCTTCATGAACAAGATCTTTGTATCCTTGGAGAATTTCTTGAATCTTGGTCATAATCCTTCAAAGGTGATGATGGTTCCTTCTAAGTTGTGTTTCCTTAGTCTTCAAGTCTTGGGCATTAATTCTTGTCTCACTTGTAGTCCTTAGTAATATCCAAGGTTGAAGTCCTTGTCGAGACTAAGGTTGAAATCACTTGAAGATGTTGAAGTCATTAGAGTTGAAGAAGTCCTTTGCACATGGTGAAGTCTTTGGCCATGGAAAGGCTTTATCCATCAAGGTTGAAATAGAAGAGATGTAGAATCAAAACCAAAAATGGTTGAGGAAAGAGTTTACAAGATTGTTTATAAATAAGTTCTAGAACAAATACAACTCCTATTTTTCTAAGGGGTTTTGTCCAATCCTAGGGTTACAAATCCTACAGGCAACACAATGATCTGATACCATCTGTAAGGTTCCCAACCTTTAATAAGGTAGAGATCCCTGTGTTTACAATGCTAGTCCCTGGATCAATAGCTAGCATCCATAGTTAAGATGTAATATCAAGAAACAAAGGTCATAATACAACTTTATAACCAGGAATAAAATAATTTATTACATCTTACATAGCTCATTTGGCTATCTCATTACAATGCAGCAGAATTTAACAATAGCATGGGGTCCTTCATCTTCAAAGTGCCACAGGCAGACATGTTGGTTGTAGACTTGTAATCCTAAATCAATAACTTCTCTAACATCAAACAAACCTTCAACATAATAAGTTGCAGCCACAAGGGTCAATACATTTTAATTGTATTGGCAAGTGATACTATGGTAGTATAGTGGAGTCTATCATCTATATGCATTTGGCTAAGTGGATCTTAGGCTTGCATTGCTCAAAATAGATTTTCCTTATCATTTGAAAAACTAAGTTTTTGCTTGACAAAATCTTTCCCAATGCATACCCCAATAGAAATTGGTGATCCTTTCAACCCTTGTTCAACCACAAGTTTTAACTTAGAAATTGGGATGAGGAGATTCTTGATAGCTTCCATGTCTTGATGCTCAAATTGTCCTTTACCAGGGACATGGCTAAGTACTTAGATTTTACACTCTGCAGAGGTGGTGCACTTTCCCCACAAGACTTGGTTTCACCAAGACAAGATCTTTCAGAAGCCTTCCCTTAGACCAGAATGGACGCGCTCCAACCTATCAAACCCCTACCACCAACTGTCCATTTGGATAAGTTCTTGCAACCTATATGATCCAGGCAGAGCCCATAATGCCAAGTGGCTGCACTTGAAGCTTCTCAACATTTGACATCTCAAATCTCTTTGTTCCTGGGTGGCCATCCACAAGTGAGATACACAAGGTAAACCATAGAAATGGGCCTTGTGAACCACTCAACACAAACCATTCCTTCCATTCCACCCAGGTGATTCATTCACTTAGTTGTTTTATTAAACAAAAACACAAGTCCTTGACTTGGAAATATTCCATAGTATGAATATATATTCCACCCTTGTTTTCTATTAGCTAAGCTAAGCATTAAAGTAGTAGGAATCTTAACTTAGGAAATTTCTACTAAGGTTTCATCTACTAGGATTTCCCATGGCATAGTTTACACTTAGCAAAATTCCATGCAAGTCCTACTTTGAAATATCACTAATGCATAGTGAAAATAATGGGACAAAAGTATGAAGCATCACTTGCCTTTTTGGTAGAGAGTATAGTTTCACTCCTTGATCTTTGCAATGTTCACACACTTCAAATCACTACAATTCAATCAAGCAAACAATATTTCAATCTACCATTCAAGCAATTCATCACATAAAATGATAGAAACAAAACAATGCATGCAAGCATGCTAACGATTTTTTTATTTGGATAAGTGTTTTATAATAGGTTATAAACATTTTAAAACACCTAATGATCATTTTATAAAGTGGCAAAATCATTTGCAAAAGATTTCACTTCATAAACCATTTTTAACCAAGTCATTATTTTATGTGGTTGAAAATGTCTTTAGTAAAGTAATAATTTTTATAGAGTTCACCAAATACATTTTCAAATCATAAAACTTGGTGTTTGAGTTCAGAGAGTTTAAATCAAAACATTTCCCAAAGGTTTTCCTCCAAAATCATTTTTAACAATTAAACCATATTTTTATTTGACTAGAAATGTTTTAATTCAAAGTTCTATTCTTTTGCTTCACCAAATATATTTTTGAAACCATAAAGTGTTTCCTATGGTCAGTAAGTTCAAAACAAACCATTTTCCAAAGGTTTTATCTCAAAATTCATTTTAGAACAAATTTTATATTCTAAACATGCATACACAAGTTTCTGCCAAAACAATCAATTTAACAGAAGCATTTTACTAAACAAAGTGCATGGTCATAAAGTACTTGTCTTTCTGATTCCAATGATATAAAATTTGCAAAATTTGGACGTGTGGTTTGAAAGTTATGAATTTTTCAAATTGGAACATCTAATAGATCAATTCTGTTTTAAATCAAACCAACCGGGCCACATGTCTTGATTCTATTCGTCTGTACCGCTTCGGTTGGATCGAGCGATTCAGACCGTAGGATTTAACTTGATCGCACGGCACAGGTTGCTACTTACCCCTTCGCTTAGTTCTAATCTTAACCGTCAGATCAAGATCCAATGGACCTTACTGCTTTGACCAAGACGCAGCGGCGCTGGCGGCGGCAGGTGGCGGCGCTGGCTCTGGCTACAGCGTCGCCGGCGATGCAAGAAGCGAGAGGGTAAAAGGAGTGGCTCACCGGGTTCAGCAGTACATGGCGATGCTCAACGTGTTCGAGATCTGGCAGGGGGCGCATGGGGTTCACGACAATCGCTCGCCGGAGTTCGTGGAGTCGTCGGGCGTGCTCAGGCAAGGTTGAAGACGAGGCTTTAGAGCATGCCAGAGAAAATGGAAAGCATGGTTAGATGCGCAAGGACGTGGCGAGGATGCGTGCGTGAAATAGAAAGAGAGGGGCGGTCAGATTCTTACCAGAGGCTTTGCCGGAGAGAAAGCAGACGGTGGCGGCGGTGGTCGTTGTCGTTGTCGAGGTTCTGGGGCGCGCGGGGACGAGCTGGCGCTATGGGGAGATGCGCCAGGGTCTGGGGTTCACGCTTGTGTGCTCGAGGAGGCGAGGGGAGACGTCGACTGGTCGGAATCGCTCGGTGAGCTCGCCGGAGACAGCGGCAGTGCAAAGCAAAATGGAGGCAGCCTGGTGGCTCTCGAGGCGTGATGTTTGGGGGGAAAGGAAGAGGGGAAACGGGCGCTTAAGTGAGTGTGGTCAGGGGGCGATGATCACGCGGCATTGAAGAGAATTGACGACGCGAATCAATCAGCAGTAACGGGAGGAAGAACTGGTCGCGGGGTAGACGACGAGGTGAGCTGGCGGTGGGGCTGCCAAGTCAATGAGGTGCGGGTTTGTATGTGGGGTCGTTCTGTTAGCGGTCGAGGGGTGTGGGTTTGAGTGATAAAAGAAACAGAGAGGGGTTTTCTGCGTGGGCTGGCGATGGGCCTGGGTCAGGTTAGTTGGGCTGGCTGGTTCGTTTCCATTTTTTTTGTTTTGAATGTTTTTCCTTTTCCATTTCTTTAATTCTGTTTTGATTTTGAACAACCAATTCAAACACTCATTTGAATTCAAACCTTTGTCACATTTTGTGAATAATCAAACACTGATTAAAAACACATTCTGAAGTCAAATTTAGAATAAATAATTTATTCTTTTTAGGGTCTTTTTAATTATTTAAATAGGCCCTTGTTTTAAATCAAACAACATTTATTAATAATTTCAAACACTATTTAAATTTCTAAATCCTTCCAAATCTTTTTAGTAGGTTTTTATTCACTTAATAGGGTGTCAAAATATTCACCTAGAATCATTTGGAATATATTTAATATGATTCATAAATCATTTGAATTGGGTATTTGTTTTAATTCCAATGGAATTGATTATAGTTTTCATTCCCTAAATTTTACTTGGAAGATTTATTTTATTTAAGTTAATTAAACAACTTTTATTCCACTTGGGTAAATTCCAAAATACTATTTTCTCATGAATTATATAATTATTCTTATTAGAGATTTGTCTTTATTAAAATAGGGATAGAATGGTTAATGCCATTTTATTTTATTTTGGAAATTCTTTGTCCTTTTATTTATTTGGATTTGGATTCTATTCATTCCATTTGCTTAATGGATTAGGCCAAGATTTAATTTGGTCTTTAAATAGTCCTTATTTAATAATTTCTTTCTTCATCATATAAAATCCATATCTTTTTATTTATAGATCCAAACTTGGTGACTCCAATATGTAAAATCTTATTTAATGTTTATTCATCCTTTTAAATATCTTTAGGATTATTTGCTCACCATTTGGTATGGATTTATAGTTAGGTTCTTTATTAGCTTTGGAAATTTAATTTCCTTATCTTATTATATTCATAAGATCTTATCCATGGTTCCAAATTAAGTGAAACCAATTTCTATGGTCTTATAATATTTCTATTTGTCTTTCTTGATCATTTGTGAATGTTTGTTGACAAATTTTTATATGGATCAAATCCATAGACTTGGAGATAATTTGGAAATGATTTTATTCCATTAGGGTTTAGGGTTTGGATTTATTTTCCAAGTGTTTAAATTTCCAGATGCATTTTATGAGGAATGCATTTCTCTTGATTTGGATTTTGTTGAATTCAAACTTTAACCAAAGTTTGTTCCAGATGGGATTTTTAAGTTTCCATTTAAAACAAAAGTTTCTTTTCACTCTAAATTTCAACAATTATTTATTTTATTTATTTATTTTTCACATTACAAGATTTGGAAAATCTTGGGATGTGACATCAGTGTTCTCTTGAATACGGTCTAGGAGATCCCATTTAGCTTCTTCCTTCATACTTGTGAATGATCCAGCACAAGAATCATCTATTAAATCTTTATCATGAAGAGAAAGCCTAGCATAAAAGTTATTGATAATAATATTGTTAGGGAGTTCATGAATAGGAGATTTAAGCATCAGTAACTTCAATCTCCCCCAAGCTTGAGTTGTACTCTCTCCATCACGAGGCCAAAATTTATATATTTGATTCTTATCCTTATGAATCTCACTGGGAGGATAGAATTTAGAATAAAAGAGAGGTAATATTTCCTCCCATTCCATGGATTGTCCATTCTTCAGCAGCTTATACCATTCTTCAGCTCTTCCTTTCAATGATATAGAGAGTAACTTCTTCTTCACCTGTTCAATTGTGATACCTGCACACTTAAACAACCCGCATTATTCATGGATAAAAAGCAAGTGATCACCAGGATGGACAGTTCCATCCCTTAAATAATAATTATCCATAACACGATCAACAATACTTGTATCTTAAAAGGATCTATCTCAACAGGTGGTGGTTCATCTACTACCGTAACAGTGGTAGTAGTTTTCCCAAACAGAAAACCAAGTGGGTTATTGATACGTCGGAAATGTATCTCTAATTTTTGATTCTCCATGCTTGTTTAGTATCTACTTTGTTTTGCTTTGTCTACACTTTGAGGTGCTTTTTACATGTTTTCTGGTACTAACCTATTAACAAGTTGCCACAGTGCCAGTTGCCTATTTTCTGCTGTTTTTGGTTCCAGAAAAGCTAGTAAAGAAATATTCTCGGAATTGGACGGCACAAACGTCAAAGTCAATTACTTTCCGTGGGGAAGAAGAAGTCCAGAGGGGAGATGGAGAGGCATGCGAGGGCGCCCAGACCCCCTAGGCGCGGGTGGGCCCTGCCCCGCACCTAGGCAGGGTGTGGGCCCCTGGCCACCGCCTCGGCCTCTCCCTTCGCCTATAAGAATCCCCCGATGCAGAAACCCTAAGTACCTGATCAAATCTCCACAAAGCCTTCTGTAGTCGCCCCCATCGTCGTTCCTAGATCGGGGGGATCTGAAGTTCTTCCCGGCACCCTGTCAGAGGGGAGATCATCCTGGAGACCTTCTCTCCGGTATGATGCGTGAGTAGTTCCACCTTGGACTATGGGTCCATGTAGTAGCTAGATGGTTGTATCTCCTCCTTTGTGCTTTCATGTATAGATCTTGTGAGCTCCGTTCATGATCAAGATCTAATCTATTTGTAATCATGCATGTTGTCTTTGCGGGGATCCGATGGATATTGAGATTATTATGTTGGTTTGATTAATGGTTTTGTCTTTATGATTCTATCATGTCTGTGTTGTTTGTGATCTTGCATGCTCTTTGTTGTTAGTAGCTATCTTGGCCGAGTAGTTGCTAGTGACTCCAAGAGGGGGTATTTATGCTCGATAGTGGGTTCATGCCTCTAGTTTCTAAGGGAAGTGACAATAATCTCTTAGGTTGTAGATGTGCCGTTGCTACTAGGGAGAAAACAACGGTCTCTTGTACATGGAACATGTGGACTGTTTACCTTACACACTTTGCTTAAATCAGTTGTCTATTGCTTGCAACTTAATACTAGAAGGGGTTCGGATGATAACCTGAAGGTGGACTTCTAGTCATAGATGCAGTTGGATGGCGGTCTATGTATCTTGTTGTATTGTCCAATCGAATCTCATAGGATCTTGCTGACTAGTAATTGCATTGTTATGTCTTGCTCAGTTCCTGTCAATTGACCTGCTATATTTTGTTTACCCCTCATGCCATGTTGTTTATCTAAGGAGAGCACCACTAGTGAACTATGGACCCCGGTCCAATCTTTACCATTGATACATCTTCCACTGTTACTTGTTTACTTGCTGCAAACCACCATTAACTTCCACACCATACGTTTAATCCTTTGTTACAGCAAACCGGTTAGCTTGACAACCTCACTAATTCGTTGGGGCAAAGTCTTGAGTTTGTGTTGTGCAGGTCTCCGTGTTGCTTGCAACACCTGTGTGACGTTTCCTTCCTCCTTCTGGTTAGATAACCTCGGTCTCTACTGAGGGAAGACTTGCGGTTATGCTCATCACACCTTGCTCTTGGGGTTTCCAACGAAGTGCTCCACGTCAAGCACCATCAACAAGTTTTCTGGCGATGTTACCGGGGAGGCTAAGGACGTATTCACTAGGGGAGTCCTTCACTTCCTTTCTCTTTACTTTGGTTTTAGTTTGCTTTGTTTCTTTTGCTTGGTTTTGTTTGCCTCTTTTCAAAAACTCCAAAAAAATTAGTCTAGTTTGGTTTACTTTCTTTATTCAAAAACACACAAAAAAATAGTTCCTACTCTAGTTGCCACCATGTTTGGTTTTGGACCAATCTTTATTTCACCTATGGAAGAGATCTCCACTTTTAAGCAAAAAGTGAAGAGAGTTTTAAAGAAGCTTGGTCTAGAATCTCCGCTTTACAGAGGGAAACCGAGCCTAAGATGAGTCTTAGTATGGTTATCAATAGTTTCTACCATTGTATTGATCTTCGTTATAGATATGCTATGGATACCGTGGCTGAAAAAGATATTTTTCAATGTACTAAGGATGAAGCTTTTGATGCCATAAAGAAGTTGATTGCAATTTATGATACACCTAGAAAGTTTGATTCCTCTTTCACAAATATTTTTGATAGGTTGAATACTCTTGAGACCAGCATTGCTGCTATGAATAGTTGCTATCACACGCTTGGGGCTTACCATGATTATGTTCCCATAAATTCTGAGCCTTCAAAGTGGTTTCCCACAATCAAAGTCTATAAATACTATGCTTTTCGATGCTCGCTGTGATATCATGTCTGAATTTTGTCTCATGCCTAAAGATATTTATGATTCTTTGTGTCTTTGGGGGCTTTCTGAAGGAGGAGAGGAAATCTCTCTTACTAATAATGCCACCTTATTGCCCATTGGAATAGCTGAAGGTGTGTTTACAAAAAACTCAGGGAAAATGGTGTCTACTGATTATCTTGTTATTGAATGTGTAAGCAAAGGACAGATCATACTTGGAAGATCCCTACTGAAACACCTCGAAGCAGTAATAGATGTGGGAAAAGGCATTATGCATTTTGCTCCTCTGGTAACCAATCATATCTTCCCTATAGAGAAGAAGAAAGGTAAGAAAGGAAAGAACAAGAGGGATGCTTCTTCATTTGAAAATACTTGATTCTTCTTGCTTCTTGTGCCTAACTTAAAGGTGTTAAAGAAAAGTACTTGTTAGGAGATAACCCAAGAGTTTCCTTGAGTCTTGGAAGTTATTACTTCAGTAATGACCTCTCTTTATCCTTTTTGTTTGCTTTTTGTGCCAAGAGTGACCTCTAATAAGAGGGAAGTAAGATTTAGGGAGTTGCTGTCGCGAAACAGATTTCTGTCCTCCACCAAAAAAATTCGTGAGAAGTCTATGTAACTCGTAATGAGCTAAAAATTTACGAATAAATCCCCCAGTATGTTAGCTAACTTTCGTTAGTTTAACACTTTTTAATTTGAGCAACAGAAGATGTTCTAAAAAAATCGGTTTCTACTTGTCGGTCTGTTTTGACAGATTTCTGTCATTATTTGCATTTGCTTCTTATTGATTCCTTTTTTAGTTCTATTTAGGTGAATTGAGCTTTTTGAATGATTTACTACAGTAGCTTGTGTTTTTATTGAAAATCCTTGCTGTTCCAAAGCTTTTCTAGGGGTCTAATATCTTTTGAATAAACTAATGTTGCTAATGAAGATTGTGTGAAGTTTTGTATGAAGGAAAAATTTCAGGTGTAGAGAGAGAATGATGTAATGAGATGAAGAATGGACAAAAGATCAAGTTTGGGGATGCCACCATGGTGTCACCCCAAGAAATATCCAAGAGGTACAAGCGTCAAAGCTTGGGGATGCCCAAGGCATCCCCTTCTTCATCAATAAAGCTCAGGTCTGTCTAGACAATTCGTTTTTATTGTTTCATGCCAAGTTGTGTTGTTCTTGGAGCGTCTTAGTTTTCATTTGCTTTGCTTAGGTTGTTTAGTTTGCTTGAGTAGTTTGGACCCCTGTTCTCTCTGCGTTGTTTTGAAAATAAGTTGCTTGGTGTTGGAAAGGAGTAGTAAGTTCTTGCTTGAAAGTGCAAGAGGAGCTTGCATTGACTGTGACTTAGACTTTAGCATGACATGATAGGTGTTGTTTTGACCTTATGCTTAGTGATTATTGCTGTAGCATGTCTTGTTCCAAAACAATTGCGATTTCTTAGTGTGCCTTGAAGAAATTATGCGTTGTTTTAGCATGCAAAAGCATAGTATTGTGGTATTCTCCTTTGATGCTTTGCTTGGGATGACTTGGCACATGGTCACACCATGTTATGACTATGACAAGTCACCATTAGCCTTTATGACCATTTAGTCCTTGACTTGTATTACCACTCTATGCCTTGATTAGTAATGCTTTGTTGCTCTCCATGATTATGGCCATTATTGCTCTCTTATTTGGTTGCTCCTAGTCTTTTGCTAGCCTCCACTTGTATGACTAAGCTCTACTCATGCTTCCAACTCCCAAGAAACCAAGTTATTTCAAAGTGTCCACTATAAACTCCTATGCATGGTGTGTTACACCATTCCAAGTATATTCTTGTTTTCAGCTATCTTCCAATTAAAAACTATTTTGTTATGTGAAAACTTAGTGATTAAAGCCCTCACGAACTTGATGGCACACTTTATATTATTTTACCCTAATAAAATTGAACCATTGTCATCTATGTTGTATATGCTTGCACTTATATGTTGGAATTAGCAGAATCGTGCTGCCACGAGGAACGTTTTCAACATTGCACTTGTACTTTGTACTCAGTTGATATCATGCTCTTTTGTCTATGGATGTCACCGGTGTGAAATAAAGACGAAACTTGTAAGTCCATGGAGTTTGTATCCTGTGTTAGAGAAACGCCTGGGCCGCTAGCCTAAGCCATGCCTAATCATGGTGGAAACTTGCAGCATCACCATAGTGACATCTATGAAGCATTCTTCTTATAAAAAATGAGACACACTGAGAAAAGAGGAAAGAGAGGAAAAAAGCACCATATTCCCATGGTAAATAAGAAGATTGCTGAGATGCTCATTGTCTGCTTGTCTAGTCATTTTGGTTATGGGAAAGCTCCTGTACCATGTGCAAGGGGTACCCCGTTGGCGGTTCTCTATGATATGAAAATACTTACAATGACAAGAACTTACAGGTGACTAAAGTTGAGTAGCATGAGGTGTGGCCCTCGTATTCAAGGGACTTGAGATTGCCAACTTATACTTCGTCAAGCATATACTCCATCTTTGTTCACTATAACCTTAATCACTTCAAGATGCTTATGATAGGGGCAATGAGGGCTGAAAGCTAACAAGTACCATAATTTTTGGAAGCTCTTTTTGAAACTTGAAATCCCTGCTTCCTTTATAAAAGGCCTTTCTTCCACCACTATTGAGTCTCCACCTTATACCTTTAGGCAGCATTAAGAGAGTATAGTTGTCATTCTGTGTGCAGTGTTCCAAAGCTTATTGATTGATGCATATTGTGACATTACTTGTTCTTGTGCTATCTGTTTCTAGTCACCCTTGTGAACTTTGAAGGTGTCCTATGCATTTATTTGCTACTCTATGAGGGACTAGCTGATTGCCACTATGATATGTTTTCTGTATGTGAAACAAACAAACATTTTTCAATGCATGTTATTCATGATCTTTGTTTGTAGCCTTTCATGTTGCATGCATAGTTACAATGTCCTATTGTTAGAACTCCATCTTTGATGCACATGTTTAGAGTTCTTTGATCCCAGCTTTCAATGCTTGCAAATGGTTAGATCTTTATTGTGAGGGTGCATGTCACCTCAAAAATTATTCTTTTTATCACTTACCTACTCGAGGACGAGCAGGAGTTAAGCTTGGGGATGCTTGATACGTCGGAAACGTATCTATAATTTTTGATGCTCCACGCTTGTTTAGTATCTACTTTGCTTTGCTTTGTCTACACTTTGAGGTGCTTTTTACATGTTTCTGGTACTAACCTATTAACAAGTTGCCATAGTGTTAGTTGCCTATTTTCTGTTGTTTTTGGTTCCAGAAAAGCTAGTAAAGAAATATTCTCGGAATTGTACGGGACAAACGTCAAAGTCAATTACTTTCCGTGGGGAACAAGAAGTCCAGAGGGGAGACGAAGAGGCGTGCCAGAGCGCCCAGGACCCCCTAGGCGTGGGTGGGCCCTGCCCCACGCCTAGGCAGGGTGTGGGGCCCCTGGCCACCGCCTCGGCCTCCCCCTTCGCCTATAAGAAGCCCCCGATGCAGAAACCCTAAGTACCCGATAAAATCTCCACAAAACTTTCTGTAGTCGCCGCCACCGTCGTCCCTAGATTGGGGGGATATGAAGTTCTTCCCGGCACCCTGCCGGAGGGGAGATCATCCTGGAGGCCTTCTCTCCGGTATGATGCGTGAGTAGTTCCACCTTGGACTATGGTTCCATGTAGTAGCTAGATGGTTGTATCTCCTCCTTTGTGCTTTCATGTATAGATCTTGTGAGCTCCGTTCATGATCAAGACCTAATCTATTTGCAATCATCCATGTTGTGTTTGCGGGGATCTGATGGATATTGAGATTATTATGTTGGTTTGATTAATGGTTTTGTCTTGATGATTCTATCATGTCTGTGTTGTTTGTGATCTTGCATGCTCTCTGTTGTTAGTAGCTATCTTGGCCGAGTAGTTGCTAGTGACTCCAAGAGGGGGTATTTATGCTCGATAGTGGGTTCATGCCTCTAGTTTCCAAGGGAAGTGACAATAATCTCTTCGGTTGTAGATGTGTTGTTGCTACTAGGAAGAAAACAACGGTCTCTTGTCCATGGAACATGTGGACTGTTTACCTTACACACTTTGCTTAAAGCAGTTGTCTGTTGCTTGCAACTTAATACTGGAAGGGGTTCGGATGATAACCTGAAGATGGACTTCTAGTCATAGATTCAGTTGGATGGCGTTCTATGTATCTTGTTGTATTGCCCAATAGAATCTCATAGGATCTTGCTCACTAGTAATTGCATTGTTATGCCTTGCTCAGTTCCTGTAAATTGCCCTGTTGTAATTTGTTTACCCCTCATGCCATGTTGTTTATCTAAGGAGAGCACCTCTAGTGAACTATGGACCCCGGTCCAATCTTTACCGTTGATACATCTTCCTCTGTTACTTGTTTGCTTGCTGCAAACCACCATTACCTTGCACACCATATGTTTAATCCTTTGTTACAGCAAACCGGTGAGCTTGACAACCTCACTGATTCGTTGGGGCAAAGTCTTGAGTTTGTTGTGCAGGTCTCTGCGTTGCTTGCAACACCTGTGTGATGTTTCCTTCATCCTTCTGGTTCGATAACCTCGGTCTCTACTGAGGGAATACTTGTTGTTGTGCTCATCACACCTTGCTCTTAGGGTTTCCAACAAAGTGCTCCACTTCAAGAACCATCAGTTATCCATATTGGAAACAAAGTAACAAACAAAAATAAAAACAGTACTCACAGTAGAAGTTTCCTTTACCAGTTCCACTCTTCAATAGCGCTTCACTCCCCGGCAACGGCGGCAGAAAATAGTCTTGATGACCCACAAGTATAGGGGTGTATCATAGTACTTTTGATAAATAGGAGTGTCAAACCCAACGAGGAGCAGAAGGTATTGACTAGTGGTATGGAGCAGGAAATCTCTGTAAATACTTAGCAAACGGATTTTAGGGTTTTTTTGATAAAGCAAGGAAATAAAGTGCAAGTAAATAAAGACAGGAAACAATTGCAGCAGTGGCCCAATCCTTTCTTAGCAAAGGACAAGCCGGAGGGAATACTTATGAGGACCAAACGTTCTCGAGGACACATGGAAATACTGTCAAGTGCTTTCGTTTCATATAGCTGATTAATCTTCTTTGGTTTTATACGTGTTGTATGGGTGAACCTATGCTAATGTACCGACCTTACTTGGACTAATACATAATTGAGATTAAACCCCTTGCAAGCATCCACAACTACAATAAAGGAATTAAGATATAAACCTAACCATAGCCTTAAAATATGAGATCCTACACTCCCTTGTGCAATGTTTCCTAATGGGGGTTCAGGTTTCTGTCACTCCGGCAACCCCACAATTAGTAGCCAAATACACAATGCATTCCCCTAGGCCCATAAATGGTGAAGTATCATGTAGTCGACATTCACATGACACCACTAGAAGAATAGAACCACAACTTAAATATTAAACCATTGAATAATACCTCAACACAATTCCACTACTAACAACATGACTTCTCCCATGTCCTCAAGAACTAAACGAACTACTCACGAGACATCATATGGATCAAGATCAGAGATGATATAATGATGGATAACAATCTGAACATAAACAATAATTCAATGGTTCCACTCACAAGCATCAACTACAATAGTAATCATTACCGGGAAAGTTTCCCCTAAGAACTATGCAAGATTCAACACAATTGTTACAGTGGGATGGAGTGGTGATGATGGTGTTGGTGGAGATGATGGTCTGGATGATGATGATGATCCCGATAAAGTCTAGCTTGATGATGGTGTTGATGGCGACGATCTCCTCTCTCTGTGAAGGAATTTCCCCAGCGGAAATTTGTTTGCCGGAGAGCTCTTTCTCTCTTGGTGTTTTCCGCCCTGCAGAGGCGATGTAATCTTTCTATGGTCGCTCCCCGTGTATTAAGGTTTCGAGGAGAAGATATAGGTGAGAGGGCGGAGCCAGAGGTGGGCCAGGGTGGCCACACCCCCTGCAGGCGCGGCCTAGGGTGGCCCGTGCCTGGGGTGTGTGGGCCCCCTATGGCCCAACTCCGCCTCCCCTTCTGGCTTCCTTCGTCTTCTGGGAAAATATAATGTTCCATAGTTTTTCTGGTATTTTTCCAATCTTCGCGAAATTGCATCAAAACACCGCTTTTTCCATCAGAATCCCGATTCCGGCAGTTCATCCTCCAAGAATCATCCAACATGCAGAAACAAATGAAAAGACATAAGTAACACCTCTTAATATGAAATATATCAATGAATAGAGGAAAATTATGATATAGAAAGGTGATGCAAATTGGACGTATCATCGAGCTTCTTCTCCTACCTCTTTTACAATGAAAGATGGATTCATGCAAAATAACTCCACCAGCCATAAGTCTTGCGGAGTACACCCTGTACTCAGCCTTGCTTTGTAGATACTTTTTCTACAGAGTAACTATTACAGAAGAAGAGTTATGTATGGCGACATAAACGACTAGCTTGGGGTTCCCAGTCGGAAGTATGGGATCTATGGATTGGGACGTCATCGTTATGCTTCAGGCCTATTAGGACATTTGTTAAGTTTGCTATACTTAATAGCATAACTTGCCTTCCGTTGTTTGATGTTTGTGGTCAGTGACCTCTGCTTGTAATATTTGGTTTTTCGCTCAGTTATGAGCTTGCTATAATAACTCTTATATCGAGGGTCACTGTTGTGTTACCGATTCTTTCTTCGTACGCTTCTGAGATTAGGTTAGGCTTATGATTAGACGAAGGTCTCAGATTTGTCTAACCTTAATCCTGGGGGTGTCACAAGTTTTGTAACATACCACCCATTTTGTGTAATATTAATAAATACATGGTTGAGCTTTGCATGCATGCATCACGCTTGCACAATGTTTCAATCAAAGAAAAATAAATAAAACCCTAAATCCCTTCCTCACAAAACCCATTCAAATGGTTTTATATTTTTAAAAGCCACCCAACATGAGTGGGTTCCAAATTGATTAAAAAGGTCCCAACAATATTCCTATAACTTTCTCAAATCTACCTGATATTTTGCAATATACCAAAACAGTTTTGAAATGAAATACAAAAGAGGAAACATAGAAAATAGAAAAACAGAAATAGTTTTTCAGGAAAAAATGGATCAGCAGCGCAGCAGGCCGGCCCACTATTTCCTCCCCTTTCTCTGCCACTCATGCACGCTCCACGTGTAGCCCACCCGGGGCCCAAGCCAACCCACCATGGCCTGGTACCACTTCGGCCCTTTCTTTCCTCTTCGTCCTCATCGACGACGACGAGAAGCAGCTGCCTGGCAGCGGATCCATCGCGCGTCGGTGCAGTGATGCGTGCCAAGTGCTAAGATGCGTGTCACTGTCCCCGGAGCCTACAAGAGCCTCACCGACACCACAGAGAAACCCTACACGCCACTCTCCCCCTCTCCCTTATCCTCTCTGCCATGGCCGGCGAACCCTAGCTCCAATCATCATCGTCCCCGCCGTTTCCGGCCACCACAGCCCAAGCCGAGACCGACATTGGGTGTCTCGTGCTCGACTTGCTCTTCATAGCCCCTCCTCGACCATGTGCTCTCTCCACCGCTTGAATCGATACCTCCGGTCGCTGCTCGTCGCCATCAATCGTCGTCGTTCTGATGCTCGCCTTGCCTTGTCGTCAAGCCCGCCGTGATCATGGTGAGCTTCTTGTTCTTGTGATGCCCTCCGCTTTGTCTCTCACCACCTATATCGTCCTCCCCGTGTGAGTTCGACTCTGCCACCGAAGGAGCTTGTCGGAGGTGACGTTCTGGTGACCATCCGAGAGCGGTGCCGCCACCATTTGGCTCAGCGCACTCGCGCGAGTCCAGCGTGGCCCTCGACGTCTTCCCACAAGCCCCCTAACGCCGTCCCTGGCCTCGATCTGTAGTTGGTGGCAGTTCTAACGTCATGGTGACGCCAGCGTGATGCCATCATGTGCTGATGTCATGATGACATCAGCATGAGGCAGTAAATACCTTTTCTTTTATTTGTTTTGTAAATAATTTCTGAATTTGTGAATTATATGACATGTGGGTCCACCCTATAAGTTATATAAACATTTTCAAAAATGTTTTCTAATTAATAAAATTTTAAAAGTAATCCCAAATTGTAAATTATTTTATAATATTCAAAAAATGATTTAAAATGAATTAAAAATGGAGAAATTTATAACTAATTCATTTTAAATCAGAAAAATACAAATAATATATCAAAATATTCAGAAAAATGAGCTCTATCATTTAAAAATGTAAGCATTCATATTAATATAACTTTGAACCCTATTTTATTTAAAGGAACACCGACACCCCGTAAGTACCATGGGTTTGATGGTTTGCCTAGCTCGGGCATTCCGGATCCATTTAAATCGATGATGCACCTAGGGCTACCTTATTACATGTAAACCTTCATATCATTCATACTGTATGAGCATTGCACATGCCATGTGTTGAATGTTGCTTTTCTTTTTAGGTGATTGGTTCTTCGCGAATAGGAACTGAGCCCGAGGCTGAAGTCAATTCCACCGAAGAGCAGTACCAGTTCAACGACCGACAAGGCAAGCGTATCCCCATCATTTTGAACCTATGTTTTCAAAGTATTTCATTCTGGCTATATGGATGCAATTCAAATGTGTTCCTTTGTTAATATACAGTATCCTATTTGTTGCATGTTTCCCTTTGTATACTAAGATACCCGATCCACTACTCCTAGCATAACTAGGGTTTGGCTTATGAGAATTGCTAGTGCAATATATCAGTCAAGCTTAGCCTTGCTTAGTGGTCCAAGACTGATCCATCCAGATGATGCATCGGGGATGCGAATGAACCTTGTATGATAGGATGTTGAGGTATGATCAGAGATAGATAATAAACCTGCTAAGGAAGGTATGGGAGGCCACGTTGGGTGTGGTTTTTATAGTCCCATGCTAGCCATCCCTAGGAACCAAGTTCTCGCCTCTTGAACCAAGATGAGAGTGCAACCACACGGGGGCCTGGAAACCCCCTTGACTCACTAACTTGCCTAGTAGATTCCATGAGTCACATAGTTTGGACGTTTCATTCGGCATACGCATCTTGGTTGTTCTTGAAGGAGACAAAGGAGGTGTATTCATAACAGGTAGGTAAGCGTGGCAGAGAACGGGAGAGGCACGACCCCCGTAATCTCGAACCATGTTCACATCTCTAGGCACCGGCTTTGGGACTTGACTCGTTATGGCAGCATCTCCTTAGTGTGTGACTCATGGTCTCGGAGAAAGCAAGGTAAAGGTCGTGGTCAACCACCCTATGCCGGCCTTCCAAGGAAGAGGGCTAATAATTTGGCATTAAGAGTCGTTTGGTACGTGTGGGTAAAGTTGTTCACCCTGCAGGGTTATAATCTTTTCGAAAATCTATGTCCACGGTTATGGACGACTTGGGAACGGATTCTGTGATCATAGAGAACTATAACCTATTGATAAAACTTGGCAACTAATGAGTGTTCCGGATTACTTCCTTCAGGTTATTTGAGGGGGTACTCCGAGATGAGAGGTTCAGTTGATGATGGTATTTGGTGGATATCAAAGATATTCCACAAGAGTTAGAAGTGTAGTTTTCTTGCCCTTTTTGAAATGATCAGATTGGACGAGCCTCTTCTCTTCCTTGTTTTCAAACAAAGATGGATTTTGCAAAGTAACCACAAAGAGCCTTTCTAAACCAAGCATGTACTTAGGTTATTTAAGTCTTGCGGAGTACATCTTGTACCCAGCCTTGTCGCGTTGATGTTTTTCTACAGATAAAGCTACTCTAACTGAAGGAGGTTTCTATGTTGAGGTTGAAGAGTAGTTGGGGTTCCCGGGCAGCAGCCTAGGATCTATGGAAGGGTCGTTAGTTATGTTTAAGGCCTCTTAGGCCCTTTGCTAAGTTTGTTGTTTAGAATAACTTGTTTGCTTCCGTTGCTTGTTGTAATGTTGGGTATGTGACCCCTGGCTTGTATGTTTGGTTTGTAACTCTGATACGAGTTTACCTTAATAATGTATGGTTTGTATGTTTTATAATGTTTACCGATTATCCCTTGTGCTTCGGAATTTAGGTTAAGCTTATGTCAGACAAAGATCTGGTATTTTTCTAGCCCTGATACCGGGTTGTGACAGATTTTGGGCCCTCTTCTATGTGAAGAGTTGGTTCTTGGTATGATTAAATCGGAGATTTATTTGACATTTATTTGGATTTTTTTATGCTTGGTTCTTCATAGTGTGGTATCTTATCCCAAGCCTTATCCCCTTCCCTAAAAACATGCTATCCATCATATATGTCCCCATATACTTAAAACTTGTGGTTTTGGTCGAAGAGGTCCGGAGTTTCCGGTGTGAAAACACAGGAGTCTCCGGTCGGTTCGGAGTTTTCGGTCCCATAGACCTAAGTCTCCGGTCTGAGACAGTTTCAGGCTGAGTAAAAGGAGGCCAGGGTGAGAGAAACATACAATTTTCTTTCTTCCACCCCGACCTACCCCCACTCACTCGCCGCCTCCTCCTCCAAAATCGTTGCCCCGTGGCCCTGCTGCTGCTAGGACCCACCATGCCGCCAGCCTCCTCCATCTTATCCACCCTTGGGCCATTCCCCACCTATGGATTTGCTCCAATGGACATATCTGGTACATCCTCTCTCACCATGAACCTAAGGTTTCTCCCTTTTGCTTCTTTTTGAGTAATGTACCGATTTATTCCACTAGAAACTCATTGTTGCATGCACTCCTCTCACATTAGCTCAGATTCCTTGCCTGATATGCTCGAAATAATGTCTCCCGCGGACTCCTTTGTGCCCCCGACCTCCGGACCAGACACTTCGGTGTGCGCTTGCACAGACTGGAGATTCTAGTGTTGCATGACCGGAGACTCTGATGTGATTTATTTCTAGCACATCCAGCAAGGGTTAGAGGATTTTTTTCACTCCGGAACATATATGCTTATCTTCATGTTTCCCCCTTCCTCTATATTCACGGGTGGCTCTGGTGTTGCGCCTTCTAACCGGAGGCAGCATGCCAGAGATGCTGCATGTATGAGAAGGGAAACTGAGCGCATTGAGGAAGAAAACCATGCCAGGAGAGCCAAGTGTGATAAGTTGCAATCTTTAGCAACATGTACAATAAAGAATACCATGAGTTGCATAAGATGAGGTTCTTTGATTTGCCAAGAACTAGTGATGACCCATGCTATTGGAGGAGGGAGCAAAAGGTATTCATGAAGGATATCTATCGCAAATTGACCAAGTCCCCAGTTTGTCCACAAAGGTATATGGAATTTTACTACATGCATGCAAATAACTATTTCTTGGATGCTCTTTGGATCACAGAGAAGCTTGGTCTGCATGGTCTTATGGCGCTGCATGAGGACTACAACATTGCCCTTGTCCAACAATTCTATGCCACCATTGTATTTAATCATGATGAGGAAAGGACCATGACATGGATGACTGGTAACGTCCGCTGCACCGCAAACTTCTATAATTTTGCTGAAGCCATCCCCCATCCTTTCAGTGGCGTGTTTGTTCATGTTGGTCACCGCATGCATAATGTTGGTCTTGGCGATAATAAAGGCAAGCTCGCACATTTCTATGGGAGTAATGCCACTGTTGGGGAGTTCAAGGCACTCAAGCCTCTCTACAATTTGCTGTTAAGGATATTTCGCCACACCATTTCTCCTAGTGCTAGAAATGATGATGCTATTTGGTGTGGACTTGTCAACTTTCTCCATCATGCTCACAAGGTGGCTTGTGTTGGACCTAGTGCTGAAGGATTCACAGTTGATGCCATGGACTTTATTTTTGAGGAGATGCATCATGCCATACTTTTCAAGAAATCTCCTCCGTATGGAGCTCTTGTGATAAGTCTCATAAACACTCAGCCTCATAGTTCACCTCTTCCCTTCCTCCTAATCTTGCAGAATATGTTTTTGTGGCCCTTCAAAAGAAAGAGAGGATGGGCCTTGCTCCTAGGCAGCAATGTGCTAGTGAGGATGAAGAAATTTCTGAGGCAGAGCGAGCTCCCACTCCTCCAAGGGGCATTTGGCTCAACAAGATCCTTAAATCTTTGGTACTAGAAATGTTTTGTATTATTTTTTTCTGAACCATATCTTTTGTAGAGTACTACATTTATTACCGCATCTCCCTACTTTGTTTTGCATTGTAACATATCCTTTTCATGCATTTTTACCTTAGTTTCTACCACGTTTTATGTTGCACATTTCTATTATTTCTTGGGACACAATTCTTTTTTTTGAACGGTAAAAGGGTCCAGAGGACCCAGGAAGCTTCCAGTTAATTCACGTGCAGGTACAAATTACAGCAAGGCCCTCAGCAGTATGAACTCTAGCAAAACTAGACAAAATAGAAAAGGGCCTAACTCTTGCAAAAAGCACCCTAGGACTAAAACATAAAAAGTAATCAGGTCCTCGGGGGCCTCCGCCACCAGTCTCCGGCGACCTCCAGCCAACGGCAAGATCATGTGAGTCTCTTGCTCGATACGCTCCACAATCCGGAGAGGAAATAACACCGCCGGCCACCTTGCAATCCGCGGGGACGAACCACTTGCTGACAGCGAGGCATCGAGCACTAGAGATGTGCTTCAAAGAAGGGCCTCCGATGGAGGTTTATACCCTTGGCCGCCCTTCGGCCAGAACAGGCAACAGCCCCGTAGCTCCGCCGCCAGAGGACCACTACGAGTAAAGCTCACTTATCACAGCTTCATAAACCATAGCACCCTTATGAAGCAGGCTTGGCATCGCAGAAAGCCGAGCCTGAGGAACAATGCCCCTTCTCTCCTCGCCACCACGGCCGGCCAGAGAAGAGCAGCAGGAACCCGAAGCCAGGCTTCGCAATCCAAGCGCACCGGCCTTATGAAGGGGGGCCTCAAGTCGAGCACCACCGCTGGACTAGGCTCCGACCAAGGGAGCGCAGTAGCAGGGTAAAACTCCTTCCGAGGACGACGGCTCGGGCCAGAGCGAGCGTGCGCCAAGCACCCCACCAGTCTCGCGAACCCTGCAGACCACAGCACCTTCTTTTCCCATCCCTCGCCACCACGGCCGGCCAGGGAGAGAAGAACGGAAGCAGGCTGCCAGATCCAGGGACGACATCACTTATTGGTGAAGCCTCCGTCCACAGAGGTAGCAGCAGCAAGCTCCAACCACTGGATCTTGCGGAACCACCCCGCGGATGGCCAGCCGGCGTCGTGCTAGAACACCGGAGGGGACAGGCCAGACGGCATCTCACCATACGCCACTAGGACAGACACAAAAAAACCTAAACCTAGACCTATGACACCTACAGTGAGAAACCAAAGACCTAGCCTACAAGGGGCCTCGCCTCCACCGCCCTCCGCGGCCACCGCCGGAGAGGGCTTCAGCTCGGCCAAAAAGGGGGAGAAGGCTGTGGCTCAGCTAGTGTAGAGTGAGAGAGCGGAGGTGTGGGTCGTCCTGCCACACGCGAGATATACTAGTCTTGGGACACAATTCTTTTGACGCATTAGTACAGCACCTTTCAACTGTATTTTTACTACCGCCTATCTCTCGACTACTAGTGGTGGCAACCGATTTTGTTATTTCGCACGCCAGTGAGAAAATACGAGCTACTCGATGCTAAGAACGACTACCTATCCTTTTTCGTAAGGCTGGGCAGATCTATCTATGCTCAACTCAGGTGTTTTACCTGTTCAAGTCAATTGTCATTATATATAAATATTTTTTTTCGTTGTACATGCGCACATGGCATATCCAAGCAGATCATTACAGAATATACACGCTGGTACTCTACCAAACAGAAAAAATGTTCTCGCACTTATTTAGAGGTAGAAAATGTTGGCTCACTTGGGTACTCTACCTTTTTTTTGTTTTGCGAGGGACTTGGGTACTCTACCTAACACAACACCATAACGACATTTCACATGGATCAGCTCTGCTGATTTCTGCATAATCGCACAGTCCCAACAAAAACCAGTTGGAGCGGTCCCAAAAAGCTGGTGCACCCCCCGAGCTAGTGAGCTGGGAGGCGAACCAAACCACACCACACCAGCCCTCCTCCGAGCTGCGGCGCCCCCAGCCGGGTGGCCTGCCGCTCCGTCCACCAGCCCACGAGCGTAGCAGAAGCGCTGGCTTGTTTCTAATCATTGGCATGTGCAAGCAAAGGCCATGCACGTAACCTCGGAAAATTATGCGATGGGACGTCGCGGTAACAACTGCTGCGCCGCACGTCGGCGCGCAGAGGAAGCGGGCGGCTGGCTCCGTGTCGCGTTCCGGCGAGACGCACCGGATCGATCCGCGATCGGATCCACGCGGCAGCGGGGCTCTCTGCCTCTGCAGATGGGTTTGCTGAGATTATTTTACTTGGCTGCCCGTTCGGTGTTCCCTTGGCTTGGCTTGTGAACGGTTTTGTCAACCTCGACCACACCACATAGTACTTTCCACTTTCCAGTGATTTTAACATGAGCCCGGGGATCGTATCGGCAATTCTGCGTCAGGGAGTAATGGGGATTATTAATTGATCACTTTTATCGCCGGACATGCAAGCAGGCAAGTGATTCGAGGTTTATGACCTGCACGGAGCATGCAGGGTTGAAACGAACGCTCCTACCCTGGTACTCTTGTGATGTTGCTCTTACGCCTACAGTATACTGAAAGAGGCCTAATAATTGCTTATAAAGGTTAAACATCATTGGTTGCTAGTACTGCTATTTATGCTTCTACGAACGTACACGAGCTTAGAGGCTGCGTGTCTCTTTTGGGAATGGAAGGACACCAACCAAACGTGACCACGCAGGAGACGAGGTGGAATTTGTACCGAAACAGAAAAAGCCATGCACTATTTTTTTCGTGTCACTAGTCGGTTAAGGAACGAAATACACGGTTTGTACATCAGCTATGTTATATATATATATTCGATACAGACGTTATTCTAAAAAAATATTCGATATGGACATCATAATTCCATCATATGTGATATGATTGTGGTCCAAGAATATGGTCGGACACTACTATATTCAGCATCTGCTCCCCTGCCAAGCAAGTAAGCCAAACTCCGACACACTTCGCAACAAAAGAAAGAAAAAGTTCCACGACGCAAAATCCACGCGCGAATTCGAAGCCTCCCGAGAAACTCCATCGGTGCCAACGAGCCAACACATGCATATGCATGACTGTGAGAACGTGCACGCGAGGACCACCAAATAATTCCTGGAGAGCCTAGCCCTGCCCTGACGTACGTAAACAATGCAGAGTTCAGCTGACATGTCTAAAACTGCGAAGCTGTTGTGTCTCTAGGCTGTAGCCGCACTCATCATAATGCTCGATCCGAGATGCTACAGCCATGCATGGGTTTTATCGTTTGCGGCGTCCATTCTTGATGCAGTGCCAACATCGCCATTGCTTGGATGAGACCGGATTTGTATCTAGCTTAGCTTCGTGATCGTGAGCTCGATTTTGTAGAGAGGTACGTGCAAGGTTTTAATAACAAGAGGACCTATCATGGTGGTGGCATGACAAATGCCATGAGTATGGGACCAATGGATGTTAGAGAGATCCGGAGAGAGAAGATATAGTGATTTATATACTCAAATGACTAATAAGTAGATCTTTATTCCTCCTCTCAAGAACTACAAATGCTCCTCGAGCTGTATCAAAAAAAAAGAAGAGAACTACTACACGAGCCCTTCGGCCTGGAATGAATCGATCCTTCTCTCTGGAGCCCGTACCCCTCCTTATAAAGGGGTTCCTTGACTCCTTCTAGGGCTGACGTGACAAGCATATTCTTGGTCCCAAAGTGGTAACTCGGCGGGCTCCTTTCCGTGTCCCCCTTCTATCGGTGGCAAGGTTCCAGAGGCCCTCACATGTGCGCCTCGGGCTTCCTCACTGTCACCTCCATGACGCTTGTCTGCCCCTCTGCAGCTCTGCTCTTTGTCCTTAGCGTTTGGCTCTGTCTAGATTCCTCCTAGCCAGCAACTAGGGTTTGACTATAGGCGCCTCCTTCTCCTGCAAGCAGTGGCGGAGCTATGTATAGCTCAGGGGGGGCCACCGCCCCCCCAAACTTTGTATATTCATTGAAGAAAATATTTTTTTAGAACTTAGATCAAAGAAAATACTTTAATTTGCCCCCCCAAATATTCATAGTTCACATTTTGCCCCCCCATAATTCTTGTGCTAGCTCCGCCACTGCCTGCAAGTCTCACGTTACTCAGCATCATCTCGCATAACTGGGCTCGGTCTTCACCTGCATACAAGTCGATCAGCCTTATTCAGCCGACATAGCTCATACGTCGGCCGAGTAAGGCGTTACTCATTTTATATTTACCAAGGCTCAACTTATCTCGGCCGGATCTTGCATGATTCGGCCGACACAGTCAGTAATTCGGCTTAAGGTAAGGGAGACTCTTTTCTTCCTTCCCCTATCTTGACCCTATCCGGGGTCACCCCCTCAACATTAGTCCCTGAAGCTGGTGTGGTCCTGCCGGAAACCTCGGCCGGGCCACATCAGTTTCCAGACATTTATCTTCTTTCTTTCTTTCCGAGGTATTTCTTAGCCGACGTTCTTTTTCTGTTACCTCTTCTTCATTTCATCCTTTTCCGAGTTATTTCTTAGCCAACATGCAGGTACACACCGTTTACATGCCCTCCTCGGCAGAGATTTTATTTTGGATTCTCGGCAGGATATGTAGATAGAACTCAAATGGATGCAGCCGTGCAGAGAGTTAAATGGATGAACCTCGGGCTTGGATTGTTGGGTATAGTTGTACTAGATATTTTAGGGATGTTTAAGTCCAGATCCGATATATTACCTTAAATTTTTGATAGCATATAGTGGCGGAGATGCACACTAATTGTGTGGAGGTCAAGCGACAACACAACAAAATTATTAGCAATGGAACCCTAGCCATCAAATACACCATAAATAATATTTTCTGACATCTCTGCAGTTTGTTTTGACCTTTGACATCACCGATCACTAGTCCTAGCTCCGCCACCGAGTATATTTTGCCTCAAGGGGCATTTTTAATATTACATTGTTTAAAATGCGCATCCAAATTTCTCGTCAAATGGAAAAGCTGTACATAATTTTATCCTAGAAATTTTTGATAGAAATTACCTAATTAACTAATGGCCTAAACATGCATAGTTAATTTGGACCGTACGTATCAGGACGTATATTACACACATAAATGTGTAGGACGAAACATCATAAAATAGCATGCTGGAGAAAAAGGAAGAACAATATCTTTTATTTAAAAATAATTAGGACATTGTTCAAAGGGATCAAAATATGTTAGCCTTTGCAAAAGTCATTCTATAAAAAAAACTTCTTGGAGATTTTGATAGGGTTGGCTTTAAACCAGATATTGAATGTACATGTCATTGGTGACTTGCTCACCAATTAACGGTTGTAAAATCCTGGCCGTCCGATGAGTGTGCCTATCAGTGATGTCCCGTCTCCAATGACGGACGCGTGCACGCTCTGTCGTTGCTAGGCCAAGCTTCACTAACCCTAAATCGTCCATAAAAGCTAAACTCGTCGGCAAAGGGTTTAAGCCTTCTTTTCGTAGGAGTCTTCTATATGCTACTTGAAGCGGCAACTCGGGGCGACCCCGCACACCCTTGGTGAGGTGGGGTGGGGCGGGGCCATCAGACTTTATGTTTTTCTTTTTCTCTTATTTTTCTATTGTTTCTTTTTGAGTTTACAAAATCTAAACACTTTTTTATTATTTTTTCAAACATGAACAATTTTACTTACGGTTTCTCAAAACTGAGCATTTTTCAAAATATAAATTATTTTAAAATCTCAAGAATTTTAGAATATTTTCAGATCAAAATATTTTTATTTTCTATTTTTTAAAAAATTCTTAACATTTTTAAAAATATAAAAATAAAAAAACGATGAAAACCGAACAGAAAAATAAACCAACATCTGACGATAAAAATCGTAAAAACCGAAAAACGCTGAACCCCTCATGAGAAATCGGAAGCAACATAGTAGAAAATGGGCCCAGCCCAACCTACAACTAAAAACGGGGTGTGTGGCGCAGTGAAATCGCGCCTGGGTGCATATGATTTCGCCGTTGGCGCAATGTCAGTCTAGTGTTCTAGTAAATTTTAGGACGATTTCGAGCGCCATTTCAAATTACTAAACCTCTTGGCTTCTCCCAAGTCGGACCGACCAATGTGCACAGCAAAAAGTAGAGAAAACACCCAGCGCCAGCCTACACCGGTTGAATTAAAGCTGACAGCTCTGGGGAAGAAGTAGGGGCATGGTGTACCTCTGCCGGCTGGCTGGCTGGCTTGCCATCCCATTCAAATCCAACCAACGGTCGGGGGTAGGAGGGCGAGGTAGCCAACCGCGCAGGCTTTTCCTTCTTCCATCCTGTCCAGCGCCCGGGCGGACACAGGTGGCAGGACCACCGGCACGTCGGTCGGAGACACACACGGGGGAGCGCGGGCACCGCTCACGCGTCGCTGTTCGGCCACGGGCCGCGGCGCCGCTTTACGCACGGAGCGCACGCCCCGGCATTCATGAAATTCAGAGGCGCCCCGCCCCGCGGCCCGCGCGCGCCCCAACCCCCGAAGCTAGCTCTTTCTCTCTCTTTTTTTTTTAACAAAGGGAGAGGCCCTTCCAGAAGGGCCTGGATACTGCATTAAATAGAACGCGGTGCGGTATAATTTACATAAAGGGCCTCCAAAGAAAAAACAATACAAATTGAGCCCTTACAACTTGCAAAACAGACCCTGATTCTTTTGCAGGCAAAGCAATCGGGTCCATCGACACCGCCGATGCGCTCTGGCCTCAAGCTGCGAGCTCCGCCGCCAACACCATCAAGGCCACATGGAGGGCCTCCGCTGGAGGTTGAAGACAACCTGACGCGACGTCGGCGCCAGGTCCTGGAGGCGCTGTCTGTCAGCGGCCGGATTCGACAGACGGACATGCGCTGCCGATGGTAGACTCCAGAAATTCGCAGTATCATATGCTCCCTGAACTCCTCCGGTACCAAAGGCCATCGCATCAACAGTCCCCTCCACCACGCCACCATGGCTAGTCAAAAGGGGAACAGAGATCGACGAACTCCAGGGCCAGAGAGGAGCCAAGACCCGCTTATTGAAAGAAGTCTCACCAGATCCGCCCTCGATGCAGAGCCTCCACCATGGAAGCTCGACGAACGGAGACGTTGGCGACCGCCTGGCGCTGCGGGAGAGCACCAGCACGAGAAACTTCCGGAGAGAGGGGAAGACGGCCTTATTGTCGGAGATGCCACGCTCCAGCTTCCTCCTCTGCCACCACTCCTGCCACCAAAGCAGGGCAGCGAGGAAGACGAACGCGAGGGTGCGCCGGATCCGGCCGATGGAACCCGACGGCCTACTCCCAGACGGCACAAAGGCACAACATCTACAAAAACTAGATCTAAATCCTACTCTACTGAGGCCAGCGCCTCTCCTCAGCCTTCGCCGGGCGGCGTCACCGCCGACAGCAGCATCGGATCGGCCCGGGGGAGTGGAGTCGACTCTTAAGGAGAAAAGAGCGGTGGAGAACACGAGAGGAGGGGGGAGTCAGTCTCCCTGTGGTTGTACGTGGGTGAGAATGATTGGTGTGTTCGCGTTAATCTCTCTCTCTTTATCTCTGTCACAGGAAGGAGGGCGCGTGAGAAGTGAACGCAACACGGCACGCCGCGCCGCAGCAGCCTTCTTTTGCCTGCACGAGCGCACAGCGCGCGTGGTTCCCTGGCCTGAGGCCCGAGGGCCGAGGTCGCTGCGGCAACGAAACAAGGCTGTTCTTTTTCGAGGGCCGGGGCAGCACTCGTCCTGACTCGCCGTCGACTCGACGGCCAAAGGTTAACTGCGTGCACGGCCAGGCTTCAATTACCATAGCCAAAGGTTAACTGTGTAATTAGTGCTAATTATAACCACTCGGTTGTAGTAGAAAGTACTACTCCTCCCTTAAAAAAAGTACTCCACAAATTAGTACTACTCCGACAGAACGTACTGAACAGTACAGGCAGGCAGTGCTCCACAAATTTTGAGAAACAAGAGTGAGTTCAGATTTTTCACTCCAGACCTCAAGTGCCAATGGATGGGAAGATGAGTACTCCACTACACCCCTTGGTTCTTTTAAAAGGGATGTTATTTTTTAAGTGAATAACACAAATATTTGATTTTTCGAAAAACTAACACGCCCCTCACAAAAATGGATGGAGGGAGTATTAGTTATTCCCATGGACATTGTGGAAAGGAAAAGAAAGTTACTCCCACGAAAGATCACTGACTTTTCTCCGACCATACTAAAATTTTGCACTGGAGTTTCGTAGATCCGTTTCATACAACAAGTAACATGAGATCCGTTTCATAGTGGGACTGAATCGGTAGATCAGTAGATTAGCAGACATTGGCACCCACCTGAACCCCAAAGATTCGACAAATAGTACCGTCAGGCAAAGCGTAAGAAAAATCAACCATTCTAAAGAGAGAGAGAGGGAGCGAGAGAGGGGGCAGAATGATTGAGCCTTCAGTATTACCGTTACCCAGCAACACCTGACTTCCGAGTATATTACATTTCAGCAATCGGATCATATTGTTAATGCTTATTTACTTTCTTAAATTATTACAGGTATTCTTTCCTTGTCTACTGAAAAAGTCATCAGGGAAAAAAGAGCGAACTTTTTCTCATAGAGAACGGCAAGGTAAGATGTGCCTGCAGCGACGGTGGTGAGGTCATCACGGCCTCCTCGCTACTGATTGCGCGAGCCGCTCGACTTTAACGGCGATCTCCGGCGGTATCCGTACGGTGGACCGCGAATGCTCCTTGCATCGTCTGAGATCGAGCCCGAGCGCGTCCGACACGTCTTCGGGACTCCACCCGGCTCGACGGAGCGAGTCGGAGCAGCGGTCGGCCTTGAGCAGAAGCGCGTCGAGCACAGCGTCGGTGTCCACCGCCGGCGTTTCCTCGCCGTCGAATAGCCCCGACGCTGTCACCTCGACCATCTCATTCACCTCCATGTCTCTCCACCCGCCTTTCTTGAGCACGGAACCAAGCTTGTCGAGGTAGCTGTCGACCCAGTGCGGCGTCCTCGACATCCTGGCGGGCGGCGACGAGCATCCGGAGGACGACGATGCTGTGGATGCCTCCGATGAGGACGAGTCACGGCGTCGCCGGTCGGACGCGGCATCGCTCCAGAACTCGATCCAGCGAGGGGACTTGCCGCCGCAGGCCGCGTCGAGGCTGCGCCGCATGTACGGCGTTGCTGCCTCGCCGGTGGAGGGCTGGACCGACGAGGGGATCCGCAGATCCACCGGCTGGAAGGAGGAGTCGCGGGTAAAGAAGTGGAGTACGTCAAGGCCGCAGCAGAGCACGCGGTCGTCGGTGACGAAGAAGACAGGGTTCCCGGCGAGGCAGGGGCGACAGGGGAGGAAGCACCGGTCGAACAGCGGCACGAGCAGCGGGGCGCGGCGGATGGCGGAGCGGGCGAGCCGGAGCGCCCGGTCGGGGTCCGCTGGTCTAGGCCCCCAGCAGCGCGGCCACAGGGACCCGCGCGCTATCTGCAGAGAGGCGGCCGCGATGGGCAGGTCGAACGCCGAGCGCAGCCCCGCGCGTGTCCGCCAGTCCGGGAACCCCGGACCGGACGGTAGCCCCATGGCCAGTACGGCGCGCAGGTCGGGCGGGAAGACGAAGCCCATCTCGGCCTCCGCACGCGCCAGCTCCGCGTCCGAGAGCCCCGGGAGCACGGCCACCCCGGACGCCCGGAGGTGCGAGAGCACCGCGGACGCGAGGGCGCTGAACGAGTGGAGCCCGTGGCGCGGCGACGCGGACGCCGACGAGGGGCCCGCGGCAGCGCGCGTGGAGAGGCGGCGAAGCCCGGCAGCGTGCGCCGCCGGGGACAGGCCTGCCATCCGGCGGTCGACGTCCACCATTGCAACGGCCGTCGTATGTGCTCTTCCCTGGTCCGTACGTCGTCGCGCTGCTTTGCTTGGGTGGGAAGGATAGTTAATGGTTGTAGCGAGTGAACGAGTACTATGCCAGAGACGGAGTGGGGATGGAGGAGGCCGGGATTTTATAGGGGAAGCGGCCATTGCTCACCGCGTAGTCGTAGTACGTGTGCTGGGACCCACGGCAGAGGTCCCTGGGACGGGACGAGCATGGGGAGGTGAGAGTGAGACAGGGGAGAAGGTTAATCTTGAGTAGGCATGTGCTGTTATACCGGGTTTGATCCGGCGTGTAAAAACGACTCATGGACTGCTAGCTAGCTCGCGATCATCGCAAGTGAACCGAGAGTTCGTGCATAGATCGATCTCGTTTCTAGTACTCGTATACTTTTCCGATTCACATGTATTTAGACGTGTTTTGATTTACAGTATAAAACATGCCAATCTAGATAAAATGTCATTTTTCGAATGGAGAGAGTACATGTTACTGGACCCTGCAGAACATCTTAGAAACCATAAGGTTGGAACGATGGCATGTGAAGCCTTGCCAGAGAAGGGGCCGATATAGCCCTCTGAATAGTTGGATCTGCCTTTGCCGGTGGAAAGATTCAATGGGTGTTGAGTTGGCTGAGAGCCTTGGATGCATGTTCATCTCCTAGACAACTAAACAGTGTTCCCGAGAGAAAAAACTGAAAAAAAAACCCGCAAAAATATACTCCTACATACACGCTCATCAGTTGACGAAGAAAAGATGCTTACACAGTTGCATTATTCATACCGGGCCACTGTACGACCATGTGCACTGAAGACATTGTTCAGAAAAAATCTAATCCAGATGAAAAGAAGGAGATTTCAGACATTCAGATTGGATCGGAAGTGGCCTGCAACGGGAAAAGAGCCAACGGATCTCTTTCAAGACGAGCATATTTTATACTACCAGTAAAACATTTTTACACAGCTTGGTTACCAGCTGCACTGAACTCGTCCACTGTTAGAAAAAGATAATCCTCACTCTGGGTGCTAGGATATATACCTCCTGATCTTTCACTGTCTGCAGTAACGCCGAGCTGAATTTGCCGTGCGCGAGTGGGTGCTTCTGCTTTTCTCCTCTTATAACTCCACGTGTAATTACTTGATAGACTTTCGGTGTTGCACGGCAGGCGCACGTCAAAACACCAGTAATAAGTGAGACCTGATGAAAACGTTTGGCCGAGACAGGACACTCTCCTTACCAAACTACTACTGTACTATCTTAGTTGACTTAGAGCATCTCTAGCGCACACCGTAAGTACTGATCTAAAAACACATATAAGGTGCACTGAGAATTCGTTTTCAGTTTATCAGTGTGTGGGAAAGAATAGGAACCCAGAATTGTACTGAAGAATTTTAAAAGAATTCCCGATAAATTCTTCGCAAGATTAGTGCATCAATTCAGCGAAGTTCATTAGAGTTTAACAATCGAAACATAGTATTTACACGCAAAATTTTCACTAGATTAGTCACGACTGCTTGGCTCCGGGATACCTCACCGAAGCCAAGGCATGGTGGCAACACGGTCGGCGACACCGAAGGAGATCGCAGTGATCTCATGCTTGATGCGGCACATCGCCATCTCCTTCTCCTTCGCTTCATGCCTCTCCACCGCAATGATGGCTTCATGCTCCTCCTCGTGTTCGAGCTCGGAGCGGCGGATCATGATGGCCATGATGACACTCTCGAATGAGTCATCCACGAAGTCCGCTAGAACCACCACGACCTGGTGCTCTGTCATCGGTGTTGTAATTGTCGTCTGAGTCCAAGAGCGGTTGGGATTGGGGGAAGGTGGCCGTCAAGAGGCACGGCTCAAGCTCCTAGGCTCCGTCTCTAGGGCTTCACGGCGCGCGAAGGCCACCGGCGGCGTATGGCCGTGGATGAGGTAGCAGGGGGTCGTGCTTCCTCGCCCCGTCGAAGCGGATGCGGCTCTTCCGTTCCTCCTCGGAGACGGCGGTGGCGTTGCTTCCACGACCGCGAGAAGTAGCGTCGTGGACGATTTGGCCACCACCGACTCCGGCGGCCGAACGACATATCTGTAGGGTTCGTAGCATAGAAAATAAAAAAAATTCTATGATGGGAACAACTGTGTACCAAGATCTATCTACTACATACAAGCAATGGACAGATATACATCCGTAGAGAACATACCCTTGAAGATCGACAAAACTTAACGAGGTTTAACTCGTGGTTAATGTTGACGATCTCTTGCCGCTCTCAAGATCGAGAGGAAGTCCTAGCGCCGCAAATCAGCGGCGCATCCGTGCTCGCACACACATCCGAGGAACCGAGCAACCTCCGCCTCCTCGCTCCAGCGATGCAGCGGAAGCACAACTCTTTCTTGCCGAATAGCCACCAGGAACATGTATCTCGCTAGTCTGAGACCATGGGGGATAAATACTAGAGGGGGAGAGAGATCCTTCACGAGGAGGTGTGAGTGAGAAGTGAGAAAGGGGGCTCCTTTTATAGGAGGAGGGGGTCCCCAAGGGGTGGCCGGTGCATGGGGCTGCCCCCTTGCCCTCCCTCCATTCATGTGGGTGGACACTCCACTCATAAAATGCCCCTTCAATTTTCTCCACTCAAAAACCCACTCAAATTTCCATTAAATTTCCACCAAATTTAATGCAAACTCTCATTAAATAAACTCATTTTATTTATTCAGAATTTTGGCAATTACTTTAATGATAAACATTCACATATAACCCCTTTCTAGTATTTCATTTCACATACAGAAACACTTTCTGCAATTTCACCCGAAAACCAGTTTCGGTATCTAGTGAAATAAATTCATGTGCTTGTTATTCTTTTCAGCATGAAACTATTTGCTCCAAATGGTGTCGGTGTCTCTTAAGTATGTCACCCTACGGTTCACGAATAATACGTACATGATCGAGACTCCTCTCAGATCAATAATCAGAAGCGTGACCTGGAGATCCATATTGACTCCCACACATTCGACGATGACTTTCTTGTGATCGTGAGAACGTTTTACGCTAGTATCTTAATCCTTTTGTTTTGTGATATATTACATGTCCGAGATTCGATCATCGGTATCTCCATACCTAGTTTGATCTCGTTACTGACATGTACTCTTTTTTCGTTCCCGTGATATAACATTCTAGTGATCAAATCACTTGCTTGCAAGCTAATCAATGTGATATCACCAAGAGGGCCCATAGCATATCTATCCGTTATTGGGATTAAAAAATTCCACTCTCGATCCATGGGCCTCAACATAACACTTTAGTAGTACTGAACCCATCTTTATAATCACCCTGTTACAGTGTGACATTTGATGTTATCAAGATACTCTTCCAGTGTTAGTGATTGACATGATCTTATGGTCTAAGGATTAGGACCAGTTCGTATGATGTTATAGTAATATAAACTCAATGAATTTGATCGTAATGCTATACTTCGAATGAATGTCCATCACACCATTCCAATAATGTTGTGACCTCGTTATTAACAACATCCAATGTCCATGATCAGGAAACCTTGATCATCTTGTTAATCAACGAGCTAGTTTATAAGAGAGGCATAACTAGAAACTTTATGTTTGTTTATTAAACACACATGTATTAACGTTTCCGTATTAATACAATTATAGCATGCAAAATAAACATCTATCATATCTTGGAATATACATAATAACCACTTTATTATTGCCTCTCAGGGAATATTCCCTTCAGTCTCCCACTTGCACTAGAGACAATAATCTAGTTATATAGTGATAAATCTAACACCCATGGAGTTCTGGTGTTGATCATGTTTTTCTCTAGGGATAGTTTTAGTCAACGGAACTGCTACATTGAGATCCGTGTGTACTTCACAAATCTTTATATCTCCATCCTTGGCATGCTCGCGGATGGAGTGAAACCGACGCTTAATATGCTTGAAATTCTTGTTATTTGGCATTGGCTATGGCACCATTCTTGTCACAATAGATCACCATTGTGTCCTGATACGTCGAAAACGTATCTATAATTTTTTATGCTCCATGCTTGTTTTGTATCTACTTTGCTTTGCTTTGTCTATACTTTGATGTGTTTTTATATCTTTTCTGGAACTAACCTATTAACAAGTTGCCATAGTGCCAGTTGCCTGTTTTCTTCTGTTTTTGGTTCTAGAAAGGCAGAAAATCAATATTATCGGAATTGGACGGGACAAAGGCCAAAGTCATTATTTTTCCCGGAGCGACACGGAACCACGAAGAAGAGCCGGAGGGGTGCCACAGGGTGGCCACACCCTCCTAGGCGTGGGCAAGACCTGGAGGCGCCCACAGGGGTGTGGGCCCCTGGATCCCCACTGACCTTGATTCCTGCGCCTATAAGAAGCCTCCGACCCAAAAACCCTAGGGCATCCAGAAGAAATCCACGAAAACCTCTGTAGCGCCGCCGCCGAAGGGGAGATTTGGGGGAGAGAAAGTCTCTGTTTCGGCATCCTGCCAGGATGGGGAAGTCCCCCCCGGATCCATCTCCATCGATCTCCATCGCCATCTTCATCACCGTTGCTAATTCCCATGATGAGGAGGTATTAGTTCTTCCTCGAGGTTAAGGGCTCTACCGGTGGCTATGTGTTCATCTCTCTCTCTCTCTATGCATGATCTTGTTGTGGTCATGAGCTTTGTAATCAAGTAGATCTATCTTGCTACTCAAGTGCTTCAATAGATCTCTGCTCTCCCCATGTGTGTGAAAGTGACAGCGTGCACGCCATGGTGCCACTTAGGCTTGAGTCTACATAAATACTCTTTGTGCTTTAATAGATCTATGCTTTTCCCCACGTGTGTGAAAGTGACAGCGTGCATACCGTGTGTGGCACTTTGGCTAGATTGAATATTTGTTATGAGTTATATTTGGAGTTGGATGTCTCTATGAAATTGTGGTGTTTGTTGGAACCATCTAGCGCTCAAGGTGACAGTGTGGGGTTATCTAGATTAGGGAAGGCGGACTTTTAGGAGTGTTGTTATAGCCCTACCGATGATTAGAGTGTCCAACCGGAGAGTAGTTAAGAGTAGTATCATGAAGAGAGGATATTTATATGAGAGAGTGTTCACTAGTGAAAGTATGATCCCTAGGCCTTGTTTCTAAGCATTGAAACACCGTTTGCTACTAGATCTGTTGCATGTTTGCTTGCTTCCTTCTTGTTGCCTTTAGTATTTGCCTCACCGTCAAGCTATTTTCTGGCACCGTTACCACTTGTATTTCACTATCTCTTCGCCAAACTAGTGCACCTATACACCTGACAAGTGTATTGGGTGTGTTGGGGACACAAGATACTTCTTGTATCTTAATTGCAGGGTTGCTTGAGAGGGATACCTTTGACCACTTCCTCCCTGAGTTTGATAAACCTTGGGTAATCCACTTAAGGGAAACTTGCTGCTATTCTACAAACTCTGCACTTGGAGGCCCAAGAACTGTCTACAAGAATAGAAGTGCGTAAACATCAAGCTCTTTTCTGGCGCCGTTGCCGGGGAGGTTTTGGGCTTTTACCTTCCCTCCACGCCATAAGCTCTTTTCTAGCGCCATTTCCGGGGAGGTAAGGTAAAATGTACTCACATCCTCTGGTGTGAGTGCTCAAAGTTATTTCCTTTAGATTCCGCAATTTTGACTTTTTGTTTCTTGTTTTCACTAGTTAGGCTTAATGGAAAACAACAACAAAATTAGAGAGCTCTATAGCATTTATCTTGAGTTAGGACATGAAGTGTTTGAAGAGAAAGTTAAAAAAACCTATGGAGCTTTATTTGCATGATAATAGCAATGTTATTAGTATGAATTCTTTGGATTCCATTATTGCTAATGCTATGGAAAAGTCTAAGCTTGGGGAAGCTAGTTTTGATGAAAATGATCTTTTTAGTCCCCCAACTTTGGAAGATAGCTATTCTATTGCTTATGATGATACCAAACCTCCCATATATGATGATTACAATGATGAATATGATAATTTCAGTCCACCTACTATCGAGGAGAAAAATTATTGTGATTACAATATGCCTCCTATATTTTATGATTATGGTGATGAGAATAACAATGATAGCTATTTTGTTGAATTTGCTCCGACTACAATTAATAAATGTGACTATGCTTATGTGGAGAGTAATAATCATTTTATGCATGTGGCTCATGATAAGAATGTTTTATGTGATAGTTATATTGTTAATTTTGTTCATGTTGCTACTGAAAGTTATTATGAGAGAGGGAAACAAGGTTTTATGCATCTAAAAAATATTAAGTTTCCCCTCTATGTGCTGAAAGTTTTGAAGTTGCACTTGTTTTGCTTTCCTATGCTTGTTGCTTTGTGCTTTCATGACTTCTTTCTTTACAAGATTCCTATGCATAGGAAGTGGGTTAGACTTAAATGTGTTTTGAATTTGCTTCTTGATGCTCTCTTTTACTTCAATTCATATTTCTTATGTGAGCATCTTCTCAAGCTATAAAGCCTAACTTAAAGGCATTAAAGAAAAGTACTTGTTGGGAGATAACCCAAGAGTTTTCTTGAGTCTTAGAAGTTATTACTTCAGTAATGACCTCTCCTTATCCTTTTTGTTTATTTTTTGTGCCAAGAATAACCTCTAATGAGAGGGAAGTAAGATTTGGGGAGTTGCTGTCCTGAAACATATTTTTGTCCTCCACCAAAAAATTCGTGACAAAGCTCTGTAACTCGGATTGATCTGAAAATTTACGAATAAATCTCCCAGTATGTTATCTAACTTTTGTTAGTTCAACACTTTTTGATTTGAGCAACATAAGTTCTTCTAAAAAATCGGTTTATACCTGCTGATATGTTTTGACAAATTTCTGCCATTATTTGCATTTGCTTCTTATTGATTCCTTTTTGAGTTCTCTTTTGGGGAATTGAGCTTTTTGAAGGAGTTGCTACAGTAGCTTGTGTTTTTAGTGAAAAGTTTTCTTGTTCCAAAGCTTTGCCTAAAGGTCTATTATCTTTTGAATACACTAATGTTGCTAATGAAGATTGTGTGAAGTTTTGTATGAAGGAAAATTTTTAGGTGTAAGGAAAGAGATGTAATGAGATGAAGAATGGATAAAATCTCAAGCTTGGGGATGCAACCCCGGTGTCACCCCAAGAAATATCCAAGAGGTACAAGAGTCAAAGCTTGGGGATGCCCAAGGCATCCCCTTCTTCATCAATAAAAATCTTAGGTCTTTCTAGACACTTCGTTTTAATTGTTTCATGCATTGTTGTGTTGTTCTTGGAGCGTCTTAGTTTTCATTTTTTGTTTTCATTTTCTTAGTTTGCTTGAGTAAGTTGGTTGGTTACACCACACTTCTTTTGGATAGAGACACACTCTGTTTCCATTGCCTAGAACACTCTAGTTTTCACTCTTATTGTCTTGTGAGTGTTCTCTTTTGCTAGCACTGTGTTTAGCCTTAGTTTTCTTGTGCTTTCAGCTTAGAACTTTTTATTTCTTATTTGTGGATTTGTTATACAAGCTCACTTATATTTATTGATTTTTATCTTTGTGAGTTGTTTCAAATAAGTTGATTGGTGTTGGAAAAGAGTAGAAAGTTTCAGGCTTTAGTGGAACAAAAGGGAGCTTGGTTTGATTGTGACTTAGACCTTATCATGTCATGCTAGATGTTGTTTTGACCTTATTCTTAGTAATTATTGTTGTAGCATGACTTGTTCTAGACAATTAGGATTGCTTAATGTTCCTTGAAGGATTCATGTGTTGTTTTAGCATACAAAAGCATAGTATTGTGGTATTCTCCTTTGATGCTTTGTTTAGGTTGACTTGGCACATGCTCACACCATGTTATGACTATGAACAAGTCACCATAGCCTCTATGATCATTTAGTCCTTGACTTGTAGTACCACTATATGCTTTGATTAGTAATGTTTTGTTGCTCTGCATGATTTTGGCCATTATTGCTCTCTTAGTTTGTTGCTCCCAGTCTTTTGCTAGCCTCCACTTGTATGAGTAAGATCTACTCATGCTTCCAACTCCCAAGAAACCAAGTTATTCCAAAGTGTCCACCGTAAACTCCTATCCATGGTGTGTTACACCATTCGAAGTATATTCTTGTTTTTAGCAATCTTCCAATTAAAAACTATTTTGTTATGTGAAAACTTAGTGATTAAAGCCCTCACGAACTTGATGGTACACTTTATATTCTTTGCCCCTAATAAACTTGAACCATTGTGTCATCTATGTTGTATATGCTTGCACTTATACGTTGGAATTAGCAGAACCATGCTGTCACGGGGAATGTTTTCAACATTGCACTTGTACTTTGTACTCAGTTGATATCATGCTCTTTTGTCTATGGATGTCACCGGTGTGAAATAAAGAGGGAGCTTGTAAGTCCATGGAGTAAGTATTTTGTGTTAGAGAAACGCCTGGGCCGCTAGCCTAAGCCATGCCTAATCATGGTGGAAACTTGCAGCATCACCATAGTGAGCTATCTATGAAGCATCCTCAATAAAAAGCTATGCATATAGTAAATAAAAAGATCGCTGAGATGCTCATTGTCTGCTTGCCTTGTCATTTTGGTTATGGGATAGCTCCTGTACCATGTGCAAGGGGTACCCCGTTGGCGGTTCTCTATGATACATATGTACTTATAATGACAAGAACTTACAGGTGACTGAAGTTGAGTAGCATGAGGTGTGGCCCTCGTATTCAAGGGACTTGAGATTGCCAACTTATACTTCGTCAAGCATATACTCCATCTTTGTTCACTTTAACCTTAATCACTTCAGGATGCTTATGATAGGGGCAATGAGGGCTGAAAGCTAACAAGTACCATAATTTTTGGAAGCTCTTTTTGAAACTTGAAATCCCTGCTTCCTTTATGAAGGGCCTTTCTTCCACTATTGTTGAGTCTCCACCTTCTACCTTTAGGCACCATTAAGAGAGCATAATTGCCATTCTGTGTGCAGTGTCCCAAAGCTTATTGATTGATGCATATTGTGATATTACGTATTCTTGTGATACTTGTTTCTACTCACCCTTGCGAACTTTGAAGGTGTCCTATGCATCTATTTTCTACTCTATGAGGGACAAGCCGATTGCCACTATACCATGTTTTGTGTATGTGAAACAAACAAACATTTTTCAATGCATGTTATTCATGATCTTTGTTTGTAGCCTTTCATGTTGCATGCATAGTTACTTTGTCCTATTGTTAGAACTCCACCTTTCATGCACATGTTTAGAGTTCTTTGATCCCAGCTTTGAATGCTTGCAAATGGTTTGATCTTTTTTGTGAGGGTGAATGTCACCTCAACAATTATTCTTTTTATCACTTACCTACTCGAGGACGAGCGGGAGTTAAGCTTGCGGATGTTTGATACGTCGGAAACGTATCTATAATTTTTGATGCTCCATGCTTGTTTTGTATCTACTTTGCTTTGCTTTGTCTATACTTTGAGGTGTTTTTATATCTTTTCTGGAACTAACCTATTAACAAGTTGCCATAGTGCCAGTTGCTTGTTTTCTTCTGTTTTTGGTTCTAGAAAGGCAGAAAATCAATATTCTCGGAATTGGACGGGACAAAAGCCAAAGTCATTATTTTTCCCAGAGCGACACGGAACCACGAAGAAGAGCCGGAGGGGGGCCACAGGATGGTCGCACCCCCCTAGGCGCGGGCAAGCCCTGGAGGCGCCCATAGGGGGTGTGGACCCCTGGACCCCCAACGACATTGATTCCTGCGCCTATAAGAAGCCTCTGACCCAAAAACCCTAGGGCATCCAGAAGAAATCCACGAAAACCTCTATAGCGCCGCCATCGCCGAAGGGGAGATCCGGGGGACAGAAAGTTTCTGTTCCGGCACTCTGCCAGGACGGGGAAGTGCCCCCGGAGCCATCTTCATCGACCTCCATCACCATCTTCATCACCGTTGCTGATTCCCATGATGAGGAGGGAGTAGTTCTTCCTCGAGGCTAAGGGTTCTACCGGCAGATATGTGTTCATCTCTCTCTCTATGCATGATCTTGTTGTGGTCATGAGCTTTGTAATCAAGTAGATCTACCTTGCTACTCAAGTGCTTCAATAGATCTCTGCTCTCCCCATGTGTGTGAAAGTGACAGCGTGCACGCCATGGTGGTACTTAGGCTTGAGTCTACATAAATACTCTTTGTGCTTTAATAGATCTATGCTTTTCCCCACGTGTGTGAAAGTGACAACGTGCATACCGTATGTGGAACTTTGGCTAGATTGAATGAGTTATATTTGGAGTTGGATGTCTCTATGAAATTGTGGTGTTTGTTGGAACCATCTAGCACTCAAGGTGACAGTGTTGGGTTATCTAGTTTGCGGAAGGCGGACTTTGAGGAGTGCTGTTATAGCCCTATCGATGATTAGAGTGTCCAACCGGAGAGTAGTTAAGAGTAGTATCATGAAGAGAGGATATTTATATGAGAGAGTGTTCACTAGTGAAAGTATGATCCCTAGGTCTTGTTTCTAAGCATTGAAATACCGTTTGCTACTACATCTGTTGCATGTTTGCTTGCTTCCTTCTTGTTTCCTTTAGTCTTTGCCTCACTGTCAAGCTATTTTCTGGCACCGTTACCACTTGTATTTCACTATCTCTTCACCGAACTAGTGCACCTATACACCTGACAAGTGTATTGGGTGTGTTGGGGACACAAGAGACTTCTTGTATCTTAATTGCAGGGTTGCTTGAGAGGGATAACTTTGACCACTTCCTCCCTGAGTTCGATAAACCTTGGGTAATCCACTTAAGGGAAACTTGCTGCTGTTCTACAAACCTCTGCACTTGGAGGCCCAACAACTGTCTACAAGAATAGAAGTCCGTAGACATCATGTCCAACGCGCTCGCAACCACACCTAGTTCGGTTATGAACTCCTTCATCCAAAATTCTTCCTGAGCCGCTTCCGAAGAAGCAACATATTCGGCCTCCGTTGTTGATCCCGCCACCACGGGTTGTTTGGAACTCCTCCAACTAACCGCTCCACCATTCATGAGAAATACGTATCCGGATTGAGACTTAGAGTCATCCGGATCGGTGTCAAAGCTAGCGTCGACATAACACTTAGTGGCGATCTCTTCTTCACCTCCGTACACAAGAAACATATCCTTAGTTCTTCGCAAGTACTTAAGGATATTCTTGACCACTATCTAGTGTTCCGATCCTGGATCAGATTGGTACCTACTAGTCAAACTAATAGCATGTGCCACATCCGGTCTTGTACATAGCATGGCATACATTATGGAGCCTATGGCTGAAGCATATGGGACTTTGTCCATTATCTCTCTTTCTTTCGCCGTAGCCATACTTTGAGTCTTACTCAATGTCTTGCCTTTTAACATAGGTAAGAACCCCTTCTTACTTCTGTCCATTTTAAAATTCTTTAAAATCTTATCAAGGTATGTACTTTGCGATAACCCTTTTAGGCGCCTAGATCTATCCCTATAGATCTTTATGCCTAATATGACACTTCACCTAGGTCCTTCATTGAAAATTTGCTATTTAGATAACTTTTAACACTGTTTAAAAGATCTATATCATTTCCGATCAATAATATGTCATACACATATAATATCAGAAATGCCACATCGCTCTCACTCACTTTCTTGTAAATACAAGCATCTCCATAAGTTTGGACAAATCCAAACTCTTTGATCACCTCATCAAAGCGGAGATTCCAACTCCGGGATGCTTGCTTCAATCCATAGATGGATCGTAAAGCTTGCATACCTTGTCAGCATCCTTAGGATCGACAAAACCCTTTGGTTATATCATATACAATTCTTCTTCAATGTTGCCATTGAGGAACGTAGTTTTGACATCCATCTGCCATATCTCATAGTCGAAATATGCAACAATTGCTAACATAATCCTAACTGACTTTAGCATCGCTATGGGAGAGAATGTCTCATAGTAGTCAACTCCTTGAATTTTTCCAAACCCCTTTGCAACAAGTCGAGCTTTATAGACGGTTACATTACCATCAGCATCAGTTTTCCTTTTGAAAATTCATTTATTCTCCACGGCCTTTCGGTCGTGAGGTAAGTCCACCAAGGTCCAAACCTGGTTTTCATACATGGATTCCATCTCGGATTTCATGGCTTCTAAACATTTGTTGGAATCCGGGCTCATCATCGCTTTACATCGCATGGTCATCAATTTCATCGACCATGAAATTCATAACAGGATTTCCGTACAGCTCGGGAGCTGCACACGTCCTACTAGACCTGCGAGGTTTGGTAGTATTCTCTTTCGGAGCTTCATGATCGTTATCATTAGTTCCCTCTTCAATTGGTGAAGCCAACTCCAGAATGGTTTCCGGCGCTGCGCTACTCGCCATACTATGAAGAGAAGGTTCTACAACTTCTTCGAGTTCTACCTTCTGACTACTCACGCCTTTTGTGAGAAACTCTTTCTCTAGAAAGGATCCATTCGTGGCAACAAAAACCTTACCCTCGGATCTGCGATAGAAGGAATACCCAATAGTTTCCTAATGGTATCCTATGAAGACGCATTTTTCCGCTTTGGGTTCGATTTTATCCGGTTGAAGTTTCTTCACATAAACATCGCATCCCCAAACTTTAAGAAATGACAGCTTAGGTTTGTTTCCAAACCACAATTCATACGGTGTCTTTTCAAAAGATTTAGATGGTGCCCGATTTAAAGTGAATGCAGCAGTTTCTAATGCAGCAGTTTCTAGTGCATAATCCCAAAATGACAGTGGCAAGTCCGTTAGAGACATCATAGATCTAACCATATCTAATAAAGTGCGATTACGATGTTCCGACACACCATTTTGCTATAGTGTTCTGGCAGGTGTGAGTTGTGAAACTATTCCACACTCTTTCATATGAGTGCTAAACTCGTAACTTAGATACTCACCTCCACGGTCGGACCGTAGAAATTTGATCTTTCTATTACGATGATTTTCCACTTCACTCTGAAACTCCTTGAATTTCTCAAAGGTTTCAGACTTGTGTTTCATCAAGTAGATAGAACCGTATCTACTCAAATCATCCGCGAAGGTAACAAAATAACGATATCCACCTCGCGCCGACACACTCATTGGACCACATACATCAGAATGTATGATTTCCAATAAATATGTCGCCCCTTCCATTGAACCGGAAAACAACGTTCTAGTCATCTTGCCCATAAGGCATAACTCACATGTATCAAATGATTCAAAATCAAGTGATTCCAAGAGTCCATCCGAATAGAGCTTCTTCATGCGTTTAACGTCAATATGACCTAGACGACAGTGCCACATATATGCGGATATGTCATCATTAAGTTTAATCCTTTTAGCATCAACATTATGAATATGTGTAACACTATTATCGAGATCCAACAGAAATAAACCATTCATCATCGGTGCATGACCATAAAAGATTTCATTCATGTAAATAGAAACAACCATTGTTCTCGGATTTAAATGAATAACCACTACCCTTCAAACATGATCCAGATACAATGTTCATGCTCAGTGCTGGCACCAGATAACAATTATTCAAGTTTATAACTAGTCCCTATGGTAAGTGGAGAGGTAGCGTTCCGACGGCGATCACATCAACGCTTGATCCATTGCCGACACGCATCTTGACCTCACCCCTTGCTAGCGGTCGCTTGTTCCGCAACCCCTGATTCGAGTTACAAATATTAGCAACTAAACCGATATCAAATACCCAGGTGCTACTGCGAGTACTAGTCAAGTACACATCAATAACATGTATATCATATATACCTTTATTTGCCTTATCGGCCTTCTTGTCTGCCAAATACTTGAGGCAGTTGCGCTTCTAGTGGCCAGTCCCCTTGCAATAATAGCACTCGGTATCAGACTTAGGGCCAACTCGGGGTTTCTTTTCAGGCACGGCAACCGGCTTGCCACCCTTATTTCCCTTCTGTTTACCCTTCTTGTCTTTCTTGAAACCAGTGGTCTTATTGATCATCAACACTTGATGTTCTTTCTTGATCTCCACTTCTATAGTTTTAAGCATTGACAGAAGCTCGGGGAGAGACTTCTTCATGCCTTGCATATTATAGTTCATCACGAAGCTCTTATAGCTAGGTGGCAGAGACTGGAGAACATGATGGATGCCTAAGTCAATGGGAATCATTATTCCCAAGGACACAAGCTTATCAGCGTAACCCGACATCTTGAGTACATGCTCACTTACGGAGCTATTCTCTTCCATCATGCAACTAAAGAACTTTTCTGAAGCATTGTAACTCTCTACAATAGCATGGATGTTGAAAATCATTTTCAACTCACCCATTGTATCAAAAGCATTGCCGTTTTCGAAACGCTTTCGAAGTTCTGGCTCTAGCCCATATAATATGCCACAATGAACTAAATTGTGGTCCTCCTGACAAGTCCGAAAGACGTTATTTTCCTCGTCAGGGGCATCATCAAGTGGTTGGGGGGGCCTAGCAGCGCTTCTAGCACATATCTCTTTTATGCAGCGGTGAGGAGAATCCTCAAATTCATGGCCCAGTCGGTAAAGTTTCTACCGTTCATTGCAAGTTTCTCTTTCTCCATGAACACATTGAAATTAAAAGCAGGTGGTGCCATCTACAACAGAATTTGTATAGTTTAGACTAAGTTTATGATAGATTGAGTTAAGCTAATCCAAATTAAGAATGAACTCCCAGTCAAAAACGACATCCCTCGTGCCTTTTTGGTGATTACATGAACCAAATCCACTACACCAAGTCCGATCATCACGTGAGTCGGTGTAGCTTCAAAGGCGAACATCAGATGGACATCATATCTTCCATATGACTCATGCTTAACCTTTTGATCCGTGTTTCAAGGCCATGTCTATACATGCTAGGCTCGCCAAGTAAGAACCTTAGTATTCGCGTGTGTAACTGTCTTACACCCAAAATATGATCGTGGATCCAAGAACACCCGATCATCACGTGATATCTTGGAGCTACGAAACATAATCGGTGCATACTTAAGGGAGAACACATTTTTTATCTTGATATCTAAATGAGGTATCATCTTATTATGCTAATAAAATGCCAAACAAGCAATACAAGATGCAACAAACATCACATGTTAATAAGTGGAATGATATGGTTCTTGCACTTGATCTCCATCATGTGCATCATGGTATGATCATCATCACACCGTTATATGTAAGTCCAAGGTCTATGGAACTTACACGTTATGTGTGTTGTAAGAGTATCGAATTATACTTCTACTTACAACATCACCATATCACGACACTAGCCTAGCAACAATCTAAACTAGACGCCTCTAATTTATCCATTGCAAGTTTTACGTGGCAATGGAATATGGTCTATAAACCCAAGAATAAGGGGGATTAGGTGTTCTGAATATGAAGATTCAGAATCAAGGGCTACTGATTAAATTTCTTGACAAAATTTATAACAAAAAGGATATTCCCTGGGTACAGCTGGTTTGGTCTTCTTACTATCAAAACTTGGTCCCTCATGCAGCTAATTATTCTGGATCTTTTTGGTGGAAATCTGTTATGAAACTGTCACCCATTTTTAGGGGCATTGTTTCATGTTCTGTTGGACAAGGAAATACTGCACTTTTCTGGAAGAATGAATGGAATAGTCTGATACTCAAAGAAAAGTTTCTTAGGCTTTATTCTTTTGCTATAGATTCAGATATTTCGATTTCATCTTATTACAATGATTTTAATATGCAAGAGGCTTTTATTCTTCCCTTTTCAATGGAAGCCTTAGATGAGTTTCAGGAGTTACAGAGTATAACTTAAGCAGTCTCTATGAATGAGGAGAATGACAGATGGCAGTATAAATGGGGCACTAGTTACACTTCAGCAAATTACTACAAGTTTTGTTTTCATCTTGTCCAAACACCAGAACCTTTCTTGTGGATTTGGAAATCCAAATTATGGCCTAAACAAATTGAATACCAGAAACATGATCAGAAGAAGACATTTTAATGTTGGACAAGATTTTACATGCCCTTTATGCAGTACTGGGGAAGAGGAGACTATTGATCATTTATTCTTTCACTGCCCTTTATCTGCTTCTTGTTGGGCAGAACTGAACTTTGTCTGGAACAATAACACTGATAGGTTTGACAGATTAGGCCAAGCAAAGGTTAATTTTCAACATAAGCTATTCTGTGAGGTTTTTGCTATTGCTGCCTGGGGTATTTGGAAAGAAAGGAACAATTTGATTTTTAATAGTATCAATCATTCAAAGGAGTCCTGGAGGATCAGAGTTAAGTCAGATCTTGGTCTTCTTAGGTTTAGGGTTAGCCAAAACCTGGAGCAAACTATAGCTTGGTTTATAGATAGACTAAATCAGTTGTAAATAGTTTCTTTTTGGTGTTTTCACACACCTACATCATGTAAATATTAACTGGCTTTTTAATGCAATGGTGCAAGAGGAGCCTCTCCTATTGTTTTATGGTCAAAAAAAGTTTTACATGGCTTAGGGCTTTCGAAGATAGAACCGTTCTTACCTACGAACATGAACCACAACGAGGATAACCAAATTGTTGACACCTCGTTGCAAATTATATATTGACTATAGTAGAAGAGACATACACCCGCTAGCCACATATGCAAAACTAGTTGCATGTTAAGCGTGGAACAGGTCTCATGTGCGAGGACACATAAAGTTTGTCTCGGCCGCTTCATCCCACTATGCCACCAATATACAAAGTACAACTAAGAAGCAATAACATGATCATCATCGCCCACATACTCATATGTGTACTACCCTTGCAAACCATCTACGCATAGATCTGGCTCTGATACCACTGTAGGGTTCGCAACATAGAAAACAAAAAATTTCCTACGATGGGAACAACTATGTACCAAGATATATCTACTAGATACAAGCAACGGGCGGATATACATCCATAGAGAACATACCCTTGAAGATCGACAAATCTTAACGAGGTTGAACTCGTGGTTGATGTAGACGATATCTTGCCGATCTCAAGATCGAGAGGAAGTCCTAGCGCCGCAAATCAGTGGCGCATCCGTGCTCGCACACATGTCCGAGGCACCGAGCAACCTCCGCCTCCTCTCTCCAGTGATGCAACGGAAGCACAACTCTTTCTTTCCAAATAGCCACCGGGAACATGTATCTCGCTAGTCCGAGACCATGGGGGATAAATACTAGAGGGGGGAGAGATCCTTCACGAGGTGTGAGTGAGAAGTGAGGGAGGGGGCTCCTTTTTATAGGAGGAGGGGGTACCCCAAGGGGGTGGCCGGTGCATGGGGCTTCTCCCTTGTCATCCCTCCATTCATGTGGGTGAACACTCCACTCACAAAATGCCCCTTCAATTTTCTCCACTAAAAAACCCACTCAAATTCCCATTAAATTTCCACCAAATTTAATGCAAACTCTCATTAAATAAAACTCCTTTTATTTATTCAGAATTTTATCAATTACTTTAATGACAAACATTCAAATATAACCCCTTGCTAGTATTTCATTTCACATGCAGAAACACTTTCTGCAATTTCACCCAAAAACGAGTTTCGGTATCTAGTGAAATAAATTCCTGCGCTTGTTATTCTTTTCAGCATGAGACTATTTGCTCCAAATGGTGTCGGTGTCTCTTAAGTGTGTCACCCTACGGTTCGCGAATAATGTGGACATGATCGAGACTCCTCTCAGATCAATAATCAGAAGGGGGGCCTGGAGATCCATATTGACTCCCACACATTCAACGATGACTTTCTTGTGATCGTGAGAACGTTTTACGCTAGTATCTTAATCCTTTTGTTTCGTGATATATTACATGTCTGAGATTCGATCATCGGTATCTCCATACCTAGTTTGATCTCGGTACTGACATGTACTCTTTTCTCGTTCTCGTGATATAACATTCTAGTGATCAAATCACTTGCTTGCAAGCTAATTAATGTGATATCACCAAGAGGGCCCAGAGCATATCTATTCATCATCGGGATGAACAAATTCCACTCTCGATCCATGGGCCTCAATATAACACTTCAGTAGTACTGAACCCATCTTTATAATCATCCTGTTACGGTGTGATGTTTGATGTTATCAAGATACTCTTCCAGTGTTAGTGATTGACATGATCTCATGGTCTAATGATTAGGATGACTTCGTATGATGTTATAGCAATATAAACTCAATGACTTTGATCGTAATGTTATACTTTGGATGAATGTCCATCACACTATTCCAATAATGTTGTGACCTTGTGAAGGGTTTCGCATCATAGTAAATCAAAAAATTTCTATGGATGCGAACGGGAAAGCCAAGATCTAATCTAGGAGATGCAATCAACGAGAGGGATAGATGAGATCTTCATACCCTTGAAGAAATCGCACAGCGGAACGTTCAACGGAACGTGGTTGATGTAGTCGTACTAGCCTTCTCCTCCTCGTGATCCGATCCGATCCAACGCTGCAAGTGGCGATGCCTCCGAGAGATGCACACATACGGCACCGCGACGTTTCCTCCTTCCTCGGTCTAGCAAGTGGGGTGGAGAGATAGATTAGATCTACAGCACGACGGCGTGGTGCAAAGGTGGAGAGTTTCTGCGGCAGGGCTTCGCCTACGCGCAGTCCGGAGAGAGAGAGGTAGGGAAGCAGCTGGCGGATAGGGTTTGGGGTGGAGGGAGGGTGCGCCCCTTTCCCACCTTATATATGGGGCTGGCCGGCCCCCTTGCCCCTCCTCCAATCCCTAGGGTCGGCGGCCACAAGGCTGGAGTGGGGGGAAGTCTTCCCCCCTTCTAGAAGGTCCCCTAGGGTTTCCCCTAGGGTTTTGGCCGGCTGGGCCTATGGGGCCTTGTGCCCCTGGCCCAATGCGGCCAGGGCACTCCCTCATAGGCCCACGCCCCCTCCTACAAGTGGGGCCACGTTGGTCCCACTCCGGAAGCTTCTAGAACCTTCCGGTACAATACCGAACATTCCGAAACAATTCCAAAATCCAAAAACTGCTTTCATTTATATGAATCTTATTCTCCGGACCATTCCGGAACCTCTCGTGATGTCCTGGATCTCATCCGAGACTCGAAACAAAAACTCATAAACCAATTATCCATTCTATCCTAGCGTCGAAGCACGTTAAGTGTGTGACCCTACGGGTTCAAGAATATGTAGACATGATCTTCTATCAATAATCAACAGCGGGGTCTGGAAACCCATATTGACTCCCACATATTCATTGATGATCATATCGGATGAACCACGATGCCAGGATTCAATTAATCCCATATTTATATTCCCTTCGTCACGCGATATTTTACTTGTCCGAGATTCGATCATTGGTATCAGCATACCTAGTTCAATCTCGTTCACAACAAGTACTTTACTCGTTCCGTAATCCGATATCACTTTGTGATTAACTCCTTAACCACGTGCTTGCAAGCGGTGTTGATATCGATTACCGAGTGGGCCTGAAGTATATCTCTCCGACTTGGAAGGGACAAATCTCATCTCGATACATACAACCCAACAAGTACTTTCCGATCACCTGAGAGACACCTTTATGATCACCCTCTCATAGGATGACGTTTGATGACCTCAAAGCTTTCTTCCGATACCAGGGAGTTGCATTATCTCATGGTCTAAGGAATACAATATTTGACATAACAAAAAGCTTCGCAAAGATGAACACGATGACACGATCTAATTGCTCTGCTTGATTTGGGTCTGTCCATCATATCATTCTCCCAATGACATGATCTCATTATTAATCGACAACTCATGTCTATGGTTAGGAAACCTTAACCATCATTAATCAATGAGATAGTCCATAGAGGCGTACTAGGGACACGGTGTTGTTCATAAACCACACAAGTATCAAAGTTTCCTCTTAATACAATTCTAGCATGGAATATAAACTTTATCATGAACAAGAATCATAACAATAACATCTTTATTATTGCCTCTAGGGCATAATTCCAACAGTCTCCCACTTGCACTAGAGTCAATAATCTAGTTTAGATCTGGTAACAATCTAACACCCATGGCATTAAGGTGTTGATCATGTTTTGCTCGTGGAAGAGGTTTAGTCAACGGATCTGCGACATTCAGATCTGTATGTACTTTGCTAATCTTCAGATCTCCATCTGTTATATAATCTCGAATTATATTAAATCGGCGGTTGATGTGCTTGGTCTTTGGATGATATCTTGGTTCCTTAGCCAATGCTATGGCGCCAGTGTTTTCGCACAATATCTCCAGTGGGTCCAAGGCACTTGGTACCACACCAAGCTCAGTGATGAAGTTCCTGATCCAAACTCCTTCACTTGACGCTTCTGCAGCAGCCATGTATTCCGATTCTACTGTAGATCCCGCGATCACGCTTTGCTTGCAGCTTCTCCAGCTCACAGCTCCTCCATTCAAAATATAAACGTATCCTGTCTAAGATTTAGAATCATCCGGGTCGGTGTCGAAACTAGTGTCGATGTAACCTTTTACGACGAGCTGCTCATCACCTCCATAGACCAAGAACATTTCTTTAGTCCTATTTAAATACTTTAGGATGTTCTTTACGGCTGTCCAGTGTTCCATTCCTGGATCACTTTGGTATCTGCTCGTCAAACTAAGAGCATTGGACACATCCGGTCTAGTACACAGCATGGCATACATGATAGAACCTATGACCGAGGCATAAGGCACTTTGCTCATGGTTTCTCTATCGTTTACCGTAGCTGGACACTGAGCCTTGCTCAATACCTTACCTGACAACATGGGCACTGAACCTTTCTTTGCCTTATCCATTCTGAACCTTTTCAGAACTTTGTCAAGATATGTACTTTGGCTTAAAGCTATTAGGCGTCTTTGTCTACTCTATAGATTTTGATGCCTAATATATAAGCAGCTTCTCCTAGGTCTTTCATTGAAAAACATTTGTTCAAATAACTCTTCACATCGTTAAGCATATCAATGTCATATCCAATAACCAATATGTCATCCACATATAGTACTAAAAATGTCATTGAGCTCCCACTCACTTTCTTGTAGATACAAGCTTCGTAGCAATTTGGAACAAATCCAAAGCTCTTGATCACTTGATCAAAACGAAGGTTCCAACTCCGAGATGCTTGCTTCAGTCCATAAATGGAACGCTGAAGTTTGCACACCTTATCAGCATCCTTAGGATCGACAAAACCTTCGGGTTGTATCATATACAACTCTTCATCAATGTTGCCATTGAGGAACGCAGTCTTGACATCCATCTGCCATATTTCATAATCATGAAATGCAGCAATTGCTAATAAAATCCGAATGGACTTAAACATCGCTACGGGAGAGAAAGTCTCATCGTAGTCAACACCTTGAACTTGTCGAAAACCTTTCGCGACAAGTCGAGCTTTATAGACAGTAACATTACCATCCGCGTCCGTTTTCTTCTTGAAAATCCATTTGCACTCAACGGCCTTTCGGTCGCTAGGAGGGTCCACCAAAGTACATACTTGGTTTTCGCTCATGGATCCCAATTCGGATTTCATGGACTCTAGCCATTTCTCAGAGTCTGGGCTCATCATTGCTTCCTCATAGTTCGCAGGTTCACTGTTGTCTACCAACAAGACAGTTAAGACAGGGTTACCATACCACTCAGGAGGGGCACGTGACCTTGTCGACCTGCGACGTTCAATAGTAGCATCGTCCGAAGCTTCATGATCCTCGTCATTATCTTCCTCTATTGTTGGTGCAGACGGCACTGGAACAATTTCAGGTGCTGCGCTACTCTCCAACTCAAGAGAAGGTTCAATAACCTCGTCTAGATCTACTTTCCTCCCACTCACTTCTTTCGAGAGAAACTCCTTCTCAAGAAAGGATCCGTTCTTTGCGACAAACACTTTGCCTTCGGATCGGTGGTAGAAGGTATACCCAATCGTTTCCTTAGGGTATCCTATGAAGACGCATTTCTCCGCTTTGGGTTCGAGCTTGTCTGGCATCAACTTCTTGACGTAAGCTCCACATCCCCAAACTTTAAGAAACGACAACTTAGGTTTAGCACCAAACCACAGTTCATACGGTGTCGTCTCAACGGATTTAGACGGTTCCCTATTTAAAGTGAATGCAGCGGTTTCTAATGCATAACCCCAAAATGATAACGGCAAATCTGTAAGAGACATCATCGATTGCACCATATCTAATAGAGTTCGATTCCGGCGTTCAGACACACCATTGCGCTGTGGTGTTCCGGGTGGTGTGAGTTGCGAAACGATTCCGCTTGCTTTAAGATGCGTGAGAAAACCATAACTCAAATATTCACCTCCACGATTGGATAGTAGAAATTTAATTTTCCTGTTACGATGGTTTTCCACTTCGTTCTGAAATTCTTTAAACTTTTCAAATGTTTCAGATTAATGTTTCATTAAATAGATATACCCATATCTACTTAAGTCATCAGTAAAAGTGATAAAATAACGATATCCACCGCGCGTCGAAACACTCATTGGTCCGCATACATCGGTATGTATGATTTCCAACAAGTCCGTTGCTCGCTCTATTATTCCGGAGAACGGGTTTTTGATCATCTTGCCCATGAGGCACGGCTCGCACGTGTCAAATGATTCAAAATCAAGAGACTCCAAAAGTCCATCAGAATGGAGTTTCTTCATGCGTTTTACACCAATATGACCTAGATGGCAGTGCCACAAATAAGTTGAATTATCACTATCTACTTTGCATCTCTTAGCCTCAATGTTATGGATGTGTGTTTCATTGCTTTCGAGATTCAGAAGAAATAAACCATTCATAGCAGGTGCATGACCATAAAAGATGTTACTCATATAAATAGAACAACCATTATTCTCCGATTTAAATGAATAACCGTCTTGCAATAAACACGATCTAGATATGATGTTCATGCTCAACGCAGGCACATAATAACATTTATTAAGGTTTAAAACTAATCCCGAAGGTAAAACTAAGGAGAGCGTGCCGACGGCCATCACATCAACTCTTGATCCATTGCCAACGCGCATCGTCACCTCATCCCTTGCTAGCCGCCGTCTATTCCGCAGCTCCTGTTTCGAGTTACAAATATTAGCAACTAAACCAGTATCAAATACCTAGGCACTACAACGAGCGCTAGTAAGGTAAACATTAATAACATGTATATCAAATATACCTTTAATGGTGCTAGCCTTCTTGTCCGCTACGTACTTCGGACAGTTGCGCTTCCAGTGACCCTTGTCCTTGCAATAGAAGAACTCAGTGTCCGGCTTAGGTCCAGACTTGAGCTTCTTCTCAGCAGGGGCAATGCGCTTGCCGCTGCCTTTCTTGAAGGACTTCTTTGCACCCTTAACTTTCTTAAAGTTGGGGGGCTTGTTGACCATCAACATATGATTATCTTTCTTGATGTCCACCTCCGCAGCTTTCAGCATAGCGAAGAGCTCAGTGATCGTATCAGTGGAACCAATCTGATTATGAGTAACTACAAAACCTTTGTAGCTAGGAGGGAGTGATTGCAGAACTCTGTCAATCTTGAGCTCTTCTGGAATCTTGTAGTCCAGTTGCTCAAGACGTTGAGTGTAGCCCGACATCTTAATGGTGTGCTCACTAACAGAACTCCCTTCCTCCATCTTGTAGTTAAAGAATTTCTCAAAGATCTCATATCTCTCAGAACGGGTCTGAGTCTGAAACATGGTTTTCAGTTCCTCAAGAATCTCAAAGGGCCCGGCGAACTCCTCAAAACGATTTTGAAGGTCCGATTCCATAGCAAACAACATGGTGCTCTTAATCACACCATAATCATCTTTGCGTGACTGATAAACAGCTCTTTCATCAGCCGGCGCATCTATAGCAGGGGCGTCACCTAGCGCTTTCTCAAGGACATAGTCCTTTTGTCCGCCAGCGAGAATGATTCTCAGATTGCAGAACCAGTTGGTGAAGTTAGACCCATTGTTCTTAAGCTTTTCTTTCTCAGCAAAAACGTTGAAGTTGAAGTTGGACTTCGCCATTTGATCTACAAAATTTGCAAGTACAATTTAGACTATGTTCATGATAACTAGTTCAACTTAATCAAATTACTAGATGAACTCCCATTAAATTCAACATCCCTCAAGTTGTTTAGTGAACATGATCCAAATTCACCACACCTAATCCGATCTTCACGAGAAGAGATGAGGTTTCAATGGTGGACAACAAAGTGTCGATCATATCATTCATATGACTCATGCTTAACCTTTCGGTTCGTGTGTTCCGAGGCCATGTCTGTACATGCTAGGCTCGTCAAGTCAAACCCAAGTATTTCCGTATGTGCAAAACTGGCTTGCACCCGTTGTATGTGAACGTAGATTTTATAGCACCCGATCATCACGATATGCTTGAACACGACGAACTTTCGCAATGGTGCATACATGGGGAGAACACAATTTTATCTTGATCTTTAAGTGAGGAATCATCTTATAATGCTACCGTCGCGATCTAAGCATAATAAGATACATAAAAAGGATAAACATCACATGCATATAATTTTATGTGACATGGTATAGCCAATCTCCGCGCAATGATCTCCATCTTGTGCGTGCCAGCATGATCTCCATCACTCCACCATGATTGCCTTCACCATGAATAGCAACTACAACTATTGCTAACTACTTAGCGATAAAGTAAAGCTGTTACATGGCGTATAAGAAGTTGACACACATGTCATACACAATTATAAAGACAACCATACGGCTCCTGCCGGTTGTGTACTCATCGACATGCAAGTCGTGAAATATTACAAAACATGATCATTGCATACAACATACACATCATATCTTGGGTCATACCATATCACAGAAACACTCCCTGCAAAAACAAGTTAGACTCCTCTACTTTGTTGTTGCATGTTTTACGTGGCTTATGGGAGTAACAAGCTAAGAACGATTCTTACCAACAAAAATCCACAACGGTGATATTATGGTTGCCAACATCCGGTGTAAATCCCATGACAACTATAGTGAGAGAAATAGGCATCCACCAGCCGCATGTGTGGAACAAGCCACACGTCAAGTGCGGAGCCGGTCTCACGAACGAGGTCGCGTAAAGTTGGCCTGGACCGCTTCGATCTCACTATACCGCGTCATAAGAAGTACACAACAAGAGGCTTGCAACAGAAAACATCAACGCCCGCAACAAGCATGTTGCGTTCTACTCGTGAAACACATCTATGCATAGAGCTAGCTCTGATACCACTAAAGGGTTTCGCAGCATAGTAAATCAAAAAAATCTACGGATGTGAACGGGAAAGCCAAGATCTATTCTAGGAGATGCAATCAACGAGAGGGATAGATGAGATCTTCATACCCTTGAAGAAATCTCACAACGGAATGTTCAACAGAACGTGGTTGATGTAGTCGTACTAGCTTTCTCCTCCTCGCGATCCGATCCGATCCAACGCCGCAAGTGGCGACGCCTCTGAGAGATGCACACGTATGGCACCGCGACGTATCCTCCTTCCTCGGTCCAGCAAGTGGGGTGGAGAGATAGATTGGATCTACAGCACGATGACATGGTGCAAAGGTGGAGAGTTTCTGCGGCAGGGCTTCGCCTACGCGCAGTCGGGAGAGAGAGAGAGAGGGGTAGGGCAGCAGCTGGCGGCTAAGGTTTGGGGTGGAGGGAGGGTGCGCCCCCTGCCCACCTTATATAGGGGGCTGGCCGACCCCCTTGCCCCTCCTCCAAGCCCTAGGGCCGGCGGCCACAAGGGTGGAGTGGGGGGCAAGTCTTCCTCCCTTCTAGAAGGTCCCCCAGGGTTTCCCCTAGGGTTTTGGTCGGCTGGGCCTTGGGGCCTTGTGACCCTGGCCCAATGCGGCTAGGGCACTTCCTCGTAGTCCCACGCCCCCCTCCGACAAGTGGGGCCACGTTGGTCCCACTCCGGAAGCTTCTAGAACCTTCCGGTACAATACCGAACATTCCGAAACAATTCCAAAATCCAAAAACTGCTTTCATTTATATGAATCTTATTCTCCGGACCATTCCGGAACCTCTCGTGATGTCTTGGATCTCATCCGAGACTCCGAACAAAAACTCATAAACCAATTATCCATTCTATCCTAGCGTCGAAGCACGTTAAGTGTGTGACCCTACGGGTTCAAGAATATGTAGACATGATCTTCTATCAATAATCAACAGCGGGGTCTGGAAACCCATATTGACTCCCACATATTCATTGATGATCATATCGGATGAACCACGATGCCAGGATTCAATTAATCCCATATTTATATTCCCTTCGTCACGCGATATTTTACTTGCCCGAGATTCGATCGTTGGTATCGGCATACCTAGTTTAATCTCGTTCACAGCAAGTACTTTACTCGTTCCGTAATCCGATATCACTTTGTGATTAACTCCTTAACCACGTGCTTGCAAGCGGTGTTGATATCGATTACCGAGTGGGCCTGAAGTATATCTCTCCGACTTGGAAGGGACAAATCTCATCTCGATACATACAACCCAACAAGTACTTTCCGATCACCTGAGAGACACCTTTATGATCACCCTCTCATAGGATGACGTTTGATGACCTCAAAGCTTTCTTCCGATACCAGGGAGTTGCATTATCTCATGGTCTAAGGAATACAATATTTGACATAAGAAAAAGCTTCGCAAAGATGAACACGATGACACGATCTAATTGATCTGCTTGATTTGGGTCTGTCCATCATATCATTCTTCCAATGACATGATCTTATTATTAATCGACAACTCATGTCTATGGTTAGGAAACCTTAACCATCATTAATCAATGGGCTAGTCCATAGAGGCGTACTAGGGACACGGTGTTGTTCATAAACCACACAAGTATCAAAGTTTCCGCTTAATACAATTCTAGCATGGAATATAAACTTTATCATGAACAAGAATCATAATAATAACATCTTTATTATTTCCTCTAGGGCATAATTCCAACACCTCGTTATTAACAACATCCAATGTCCATGATCAGGAAACCTTGATCTTCTTGTTAATCAACGAGCTAGTTTATGAGAGAGGCATAACTAAGAACTTTCTGTTTGTTTATTAAACACACATGTATTAACGTTTCTGTATTAATACAATTATAGCATGCAAAATAAACATCTATCATATACTTGGAATATACATAATAACCACTTTATTATTGCCTCTCACGGCATATTCCCTTCAATATCGTGCGGGTGGTGGCGGATTGCGCGATGATGATGCAACTAAGCAATGGAGGAGAGAAAATATGGTGGGAAAAAGCAGGGGTCTTAACCTGGGAATCGCGAGCACAAATGGCCTCGCATTTTTGGTTCAGTAAAAAGTTACATGCTAGGCCGAGTTTATCAGATCTGCTAGTGGTAAAAAATACGCAGAAATCGTAAACTCGCCAGACTTTTGTTATTTCAGATCTATTAGAAATGCTCTTAATATGTATTAACTAGGCAAATGACAGATCTACTATGCATGAAATGCCAGCAAGCTTGATCTTTTTTTTGAACGGATGAGGCCCGGAGGCCCTGGAAGCATTAATTATAAAAGCGGCAGTATAAGATTACATTGAGGCCCCTATCAAACCAGGGAATAAAAGAGTAAGCCTCAACTTTTGCTAACGGGACCCTAGAACAAAAAGCAATCAGGTCCCCGGTCGCCTCCGCAGTTGCTGCAGGACCGACGAGGTTGGGCACTTGCGCCGACACCGGGGAACTTGCCACTTGGGGCATCGCCGACGGTGATTCCCATCTCTCGGTCGGTGAAGATCCTCCACATCTGGAGGAAGAAGATGCACTGGCCATCACGCCCATGCCAGGAGCGGCTCCATACGCCAAGGATAGCGCCGGCAATAGGCTGCCGCCGCTTGGGAGCTCCAAGATCTGCTTCCTGCGTGCATCGCCGTTGCACGCCAGCGTCCCGCCAGAGAGGAACCCGTCTGGCCACCATCCTCTTCTTCCCTTCATGTCTTTCACCATGGCCACAAGGAAGGACATCAGAGGGGTCACCTGCTGTCTTCCTCCGCAGCGAGCCCATCCTCCATCTGAGCCGCATGGGGCAACCCGCGCGCCACTCCTTCTCCTCCTCGCCTCCACGGCCGGCCAAGAGAAGCAAGCCCACACCAGTAGCTCCGCCGCATCGGTCCTCCCCCTCGCCACCACGGTCGGACAGGAGCACCAACGCCCTCAGAGCCACCCCACACCACCAGACGGTCCACGACCACTAGCTTATAACGGAGACAGTGTTATCCTCCCTCGCCGCGAGCTCCAGCCAGAGAAGCAGCAGCAAAAGATAGAGGAACCCTAGCGCTTGGGTGAGACCGCATTGACGCCAAGCTCTGCTCCAAACCGCCCAAATAGGGCAAAACCCTAATCTACTCCTACAAACTACGCCAGCACCTCCCCTCCGCCATCTCCGGTAGGCAGCGCCGCCGGAGAGGGCTCGGGTTCGGCCCAGAAGGGAGGAGAAGGCTCTCGAGCTTCTCAGGAACTATAGCGGCGTTTTGGTTTTGATATATGGATTTGAAGGCGCCCAGCCAGCCCCGGCTCTAACCCATGGCAGGGTTGTGCCATGGCCAAGGGCCCAGGCCAAGGGGGGGCCCAAATTTTTTTTAGTGCTAACAAGGGCCCAGGAAAAAGAGCCAAGAGGAGAGATCGATCGACAAACGAGAAGTCGCGAACTGAAACTAAAACGTCGCGATCGGAAACTCTTGCCTCTCTTTGCCTCAGTCTCATCGCCACGCCGCAGCCGGTGAAACGTCGCGATCGGGAACTCCTTCCTCTCTCTGCCTCAGTCTCCTGACTCGTCGCCACGTCGCAGACCCGCAGTAGTGCGTAGTGCCGCACGCGCACGGCCGCACCCACGCGCAGCCCCTGCCTAGTGCCCAGCGCAGCAGACCGGCAGCGCCCCGGCCCCCCTCTCTCTGCGAGGCCGTGCCTCTCTCTGCCGCCCTGCGGCCGCGCTGCACGCCTGAGTCCCTGCGCCCTACGGCTGCGGCGCTGTCCTGCCCTCTATAAATTGTATGTCTAATTCTTTCTTATTAATTCCTGATTTAATTCTTTTAATTAATCCCTCGATTCGGTGTTATGATCTTTGATGTAAATTCTAGCACATTAATCTTTGATAGGTGTTACGATGGGGAAACAATTGTCGGGTGCTGCAAAAAAGAAGAAAAGAAAGAGTGAAAATCTGCTTATTTGATTCACAAAGAGGTACTTTTTACGAAACACTGAATCTTAATTGTCGATGAACTAATTGGAGGCTGGGTTTTTTGAGGTATTCACTAGCATGAAATACTTGTTATATTTTCCTACAATATCACAATGCTTTAGTGCTTGACAATTATTTATAGACATCTCGACTATGAACATGTGGTTATATGCTTTTAAATATTTTATAAGTGAAATTGGCACATATATTATCTATATATCTAGTTATACTTACATACATATATTGTTTTTAGGAGCCTTTTATCGACTTTGCTCAAAGGCCCCGAAAAATATAGAGCCGGCCCTGCGCCCAGCAAGCTTGTTCAGTAGGCTCTTCTCCTAGCACCCTCGAGAAAAATGAGACAAGGAGAAGCTGGTACAATGTGGTCGTCGCCCTCTACGACATTTCTCTCTTCCGGTGATGGCGGTGGGGGCCAAGATGATATGCATGTATAGTTAGTATGCATGCACGAAGGCCGGCGCCTCAAGTTGGTGAGATTCTGAAGGGCCTCGATCGTCGCCCTCTGACTTTTGATGCGCACGACTAGGAGTGTCACGTTTACAACTGTGCAACATCTCGATTGCTTCCGGCGTTGGATCTCATGCAAAGCTGAAGGGGACATTAGCTAGGAACAATATATTGTCAAGGCCACTCCGCAGGGTAGCGTCCGATCTAAAAAGAAGATAATGTAGTACTCCCTTCGACCCATATTAATTGACTCAGATTTGACTAAATCTGAATGAATCTAGACATTATTTATTATATAGGTTCTTTCAAATTTTGATAAATTCAAATCAATTAATATGAGTCGAAGGGAGTACTAGATTTATCGATTCACGTGTATATATATATATATATATATATATATATATATATATATATATATATATATATATATATATATATATGCACTAAATTTAGATAAATTCGTGACATCTTTTTAAAACAGAAGGAGTACTTATTTTCTATTTTTATTCATTTTCTTTCATGTCACTTTTAAGTCGGTGTAAATAGTATTACCTCTGTTTCAAAGTTTAAGGCTTTTTTTTTAGAAAAAGTCAAGCTACGAACAAATTTGCCTAACTTTTAGAAAAAATATGAAAAACTATGGTGGAGTATTATAGATACCATGCGGAAATATATTTAATAATGTATCAAAGAGTATGGATTTTGTATTGTAAATATTAATGTTTTTTAAATTGGTTAAACTTTATATAGTTTGACTTTTTTTAAAAAAGTCTTAAGTTTTAAAACGGAGGTAGTATCAAAGAACAAAGCAGCTTATGCCCTAGGACTAAGTCATTTGTAATTTTTTCCGTGTTTAATATAAACTTTATTAAACGAGAGGGGTTATATGACGGTCATGCTCTAGGATCTGAAGAACAGATTTGGACACACAATCTAACCATGTTACATCGTGGTTCTCTAGTTTGGCAATATTTACAAGACGGTGGCTAACCCTAATAATTAACTTGGATGAGTGCACCGTTCAATGAATAATTAGGAGATAACCGGTTTTCGAGTTAAAGAAAAACACTAACATTAAAAATACAAATAAAAAGATATACATATATATTAAAACGGACATGTGTTGGTGTGCCAACTTTACGGAATATAGAAAAATTGTACCTATTATGTTTTAAAATTCAAAAAGATAGAGACACATGTATATTGAGTTAAAAGTTACCCATGAAATAAAATGATCATATTTCACTAATATAAAAATGTAACCGGCATGGGTTTCAATGTCGACGAGGTAGAATTGTGGGCTCGAGAAGGAGTGCCGTCGATGGTGATCAATGGCAATCTCCATGATAGTTATTTCTCGGCAACATGTGTGTGTGTGTGCTTCGTATGAGTAGCCAGATTGGCTAGGGTTACCCCGTGTTTCTGGGATTTTGTGATTTTTGCCCGGTTTTGTGCTAATTAACCTGATAACTCTATTCTTGTTAATTAATGAGGTGAAACAAAACTTTTGCCTCCATTTGGAAAAATTGGAATGCTAAAAGTAACTTTTACATAACTTAAACTAAGACATTGTCATTTTTACACATGTCATAAATTTTCATATTATTTTACCAAATTTTACAAGCTTAAGTGTTTTTCTACAACTTAAAAAATATGACTTGCTAAGCCTTATAAAGTGGGTTACGTGATAGGTTGGTTCCAAAAAGTGCACCCTACCCTATCTCAGCGCTTTTCTATTACCGAAATGATGTTCCTTCTTTGACACTGGATACATTGATTTGTTCTACACATTTACAGCTATGCCCTTCTAGGTCTCTTTGTAATACTGAATCTCAATCAACTGCATGAGTATGCAGCCGTACCATTTTCTACTGAATCGTATGCACTCTGGAAAATATTAGAATTCATGATATATTCAATTGGAGGATTATCCAGTCTTAATGATTGGATTGGAATCAGATCAACACTAAAACTAGGTTGCCCAGATTTGGTTCTAGGTTCCGATTGGAAATGAAATGACTAGCAGCAGGCTCCACAAGAAACCAATGATAATTGATTCACCGGTTAGTCGAGACCATTCATCGTGCTTCAACTATTGGTCTCAACGCAAATATTTTTTCCATGACCGAACAAGTTTTTCGATTTCACCTATATCAGTTCCTTCTATTTTCTAGAGAAATCAACAGTAACAGCTCCTTGTTCTCTGGCACTCCCATTGTTTCTTCGCTTTATCAGCTCTCCTCTGTTTCTTTTCTCTATCGGTGTCACATTGCCCTACTATACACCAAGGGCCACAAACTCGTAATAATAACACAAATCATACGAGCGACAGTGCTGGCAAAATTTTCAAGTATGCTGTTTTTCTTTTCGAAACCTAGTCAGACGCTCACATATGCGTATAGTTACTCACACTATAAACACACTCATACACAACTTATGCCTATGAGCATCTCCAAAAGACTAAGTCAGAGAGACTGATCAGCGGATCTTAAAATTGCCAAAGTTACCATAGACGCTTCGCTAAGGACGAGAACATTCTTCCCCGCAGGCTGACGGAAAAAAATAGCTAGGTGCAACCATGCGTCTCCAAAGCGGGATGAACGGCAGCCATCCTTTTTCTCCCGTGCGTGACATTAATGCGTCAACCTAAAGTATATACTCCCTCCTTCACGGTTTGCAGGGCGCTTTACAAAAATCTCACGGACCTAGGCGTGAAAGTATTGGCTAAAAATTAAGCCTATTAGTGAGCGGTTAAGACGCATGCATTAGTGGTAGACTGTTGCATGCATAGGAAGTTGGGGGGAAAGGCGCCACATTAATTAACGATTAATTCTTATGCGCTTTGGAACGTTACAGTTTTGAAAAAAAAAAACAAATTTAATTAGACGATCTGCAAACCATGAAGAAGATAGTAAAATTTCCCGAAGGAGCACGTACAACCTACTAGGAGCTAGCGTTTGATTCATCTCTACTACTAGCTCTAGTGCTGGCTTGGCTTGTGCCATTGAACTTGCGGCCGGTATTGTTGGAGCCTACCTTTCGAGCCATTCATTGTGAAACGAAAAAGGTGGTGGTCTTTAATTTCCTCCGAGACCGCATGCATGCACGAGAGAAAAGGCCCGATGCATATATCCGTGTGCGTGCGTGCCTGCATGCGAGGGTTTCTTCTCGTGTGCGTGGGCTGTGAACTCTTTCTTTTGGGCAACTCTTTCAACTCGGCGGTACAGTTGACGGGCGCGTGACATGATTAAAGTTAAAGCGACCCGACGCCCGTTTGCTAACTAAGGTTACAGTGGCGTCCAAGTGAAGCGGCCTCTGTAAGCTGTACTGCGTACCAGGCCCGTATCATCGTGTTAATTACTATTGTTTCTGCATCTTGGTTAACTCCTTGGTTGTACCTGAAAGGCTCAACATCAGTACTCTTCCGGCCTTGGTTACCTACTTATGTGTACCGAACTGTCTTTTGCCATGGTAGACTCGGGACTTGATGCCATGGCACCATTTACAAGCAAATGGGACTAGCGGAGGACATCCAATGTCGGGCTGGGAATGCATGCATGGTTTGCTACTGAATTTTGTAGTACAGTTTTTTTTCTTCTTTTTGCTACTACTGAAATTTGTACGGTTGTCTTATTACCTGCTGATCACTCATCACCAAACAATTCACAAATAAAATACAATCTCTCGTCACTCGTGTGGGTGTGGTCCATCAGTAATGTTGTCTGCTAGGCAGCTAAGCTACATCCCTACACTACACCAGTTGAGGGTTGGCGCACGGTCTGGTCTGCTCCTACGAACAAAGAGTGCGCTAGCTAGCTAGCTCTGCAAAAGAGAGAGCAGCACCCTGAATGGAATACAGTATTGCGTTAGCTTTCGACCTGGTTATCTCATCTCGACCAGTGGTGCTGGTGCTGGTGCGGTCACATGGTCCGATCGAGAGAGAGAGAGATAAACCTGAAGCAGGCATCTGCCCGATACGGACTTGTCTAATCACCAACTAATCACCAGTTTACCATTGTGATTGTAGAATCGGAGATTCAGGCGTCGTAAAGTAAAGCCAAAAGGCGTGAGCGCGGACAACGTAGTATAGCTAGGGACATCATTATGCACCACCACTAGTATGAGTGTCTGTACCGGTCGCTGGATGTGAAGGAAATCCCACATCTTTGGGTAATTCTTCTTAGCTAAATCACTGTACTAGATAAATCTTTAAAACTAATGTTATCTGGAAAGAGCCGTTAAATGCTAGCTTTTGGCGAGCGTTATTAGAGAACTCAACATCTTGCCTTACTTTGCTCAACATTTGATGGAGCTAGACCTTTAATGAGCTATATAAGTTCAAATTGTGTTTGACAGCTTCATTTTATTTACTGTCAAATTTTCGTATAGTGATTTCATAAATGTACACGAAGCCTTTCTCCAAATGTATATCTAGAAGCTGAAAGTCCCTCTAAAAATTTGAATTTTATGTGGTTCTTCACAAGAAAGTCCTTTTAACAAAAGATAACCTTGCGAAGCGAAATTGGGAAGACAATAAAGAATCAGATGAATGTCACACCGTTGGGATTTTGGTTAATTCACTGCACTAGATAAATCTCCAAAATTGTTCATTTTCTTACGAAAGAGGGTAGCTTTTCTGAGCACAGCCTGTTAACATTTTTTAGATATTTCTATTGTAACAGAATTTCCATTTTTTCTTTGGAAATTGGAAATAAAAATCCCGAACATTGTTTCTATGTTCATACATCACATATGTTACTACCATTTACGAGAGATGAGAAAGATAAAATCCAAAAAATTCACATTCAATTCAATGAAAACTCTACTTGTTGATGGGCACATGGTACTCCGATTCAAAGGATAACTCTTTTTTTCTTATTCGTCATATTTTTAACTTATATACACGAGGAATGTTCAGCACTAGGACATAACTAATCAGGGCCGGGGTCCTAAATAAACAATAAGGATTTCAGGTGGTCCACATCCTACATAGGCAAATTAACCAAGCTAGCCAGAAGGAAAAGGATTACAGAGTAGCAACGTCCTTTGTCGCTTCATGGCGAGTTAAACAAGACAAAGCCTATTAGCTAGTCTCAGGCATAGGCAAAATAAAACTACTACTACTTGGTGGGAGAGAAAAGAAGATGCGATGATCAGTCGCCTTTTAGGTGGAGTAGTAGTAGTCGATGAGCATGCTAGGAATTGATTTACAGATCGAGAGAGGGACGCATGGGCGTGCGCCTGATTGAAACGACCAAAAGATATATCCCTTCCTCTCCCAGGTGGAGATAAAGGCTGTTGCGATAGAGATGCATAGCTTACTTATTGGAATTCGCAAGGTATAAAAGAAAAAGAACCACCCTTTGTACAATACTGACACTTCTAGTACTATAGTAGTAGTATATATGATCTGTTCGTTGTTTCTGTGAAATCTCATACTTGTGCATAGATGGCCTTCAGGTGCAGGATAAAGCGTGCTAATTCTTAAGAGTTTCAGGCTATGCTAGCTGTTGGCGTGTTTGGAAATTGATGGTCCCTGCATGCAGGCCACACAGTTTGACGTTTGGGAATTGCAATGGCTGCATGAGAAATCCATATCAGACTAGTATGAACGAGCGTGGAAGAAAGAGGGCAAAAAGAGAAGAAACAACTTCCGACCAAAAGGAAAATAAAATGTAACGCCAGTTTTGTCTGGGTAGCTAGGCTGTACAATAGTTGTATATACTGTACTAGTACGAGCTCCTTTCGTTTAGCTCAGTATAGCTGTCCACGATGGACCACATAGGGAACAACGTTGGAATACTAAATGGAGAATAGTACGACATTGGTACTCCATAATCAATAGCTATTCTTTTATCCAAATCCAAACACTAACATGCAAAGTACCCCGGGTCTAACTAATGTGTCTATCCACGAGGCCGATCCAAACGCTAAAATTATATCCGGACGCTGAAAATTGGTCCAATCGTGTATCCAGAGACCTCTTTTCGTCGGATTTGGACCAATTTTGGTCCGGACTATCCAGGCCGAACCCAGGATCCCGGGTACGCTCCGGGGACGCTGGACACAGTGAATTGGCCGAGTGGACCAGCCTGTCAGCGACAAAAGCCGAGTCGCCGCCATCCTTCCCACCGTTTTTCTTTTCCCGCCCTCGCCGCTACGCCCCTCCCGCCATTTTTCCGGCGGAACTCCGCCTATAAAAGGTATACATCTCGCCGCCTCTCTCCACAGTCTCTCTCACCACCACAACTCCGGTGAACTTCGGACGTTCGCACTTTTCTTCCTCCTCAACTCCGCCGAGAAGCCATGGCCGAGGGCCGACGCACGATGCCGCCGTGGGAAGCCCGGCTACTCCACGAAACGCTCTATACGGCGCTGCCGGACACTCGTCTCCCCCTCGGCTATCAACTCAGCGCCGGCGGGATCCCTGTTCCGCCGGTGCCGACCGACGAGGACCTCGCCGGAGAGATCCTGATGGCTATCGCCGACATGCAAGACCCGAATCTCGCCAGAGAGTTCCAGGTGGCTATCGCCGACATGCAAGACCCGGATCCTGGCAACCTGGTCTTGTGGAGGCAGTTTTTCATCGACATGCGGCTCGAGGAACTCGCCCGACACAATGGACCGCCGGGCTCGTCGCCGCCGCCGCGTCACAATGTGGCTTTCCGCCGCCGCTTCTGGAGCGTTCCAGGGCGAACTCTCGCCGGCGTCATGGAGCACATCCAGGCCGGCAACCACCCCCGTCTCGCCCTGTAGTTGCGATGTCCGGCGTCGACCACGGTGGCGGCGGCCTTTTCTTAGTTTTTAATTCGATGTAATATGTGCGCCCTTGCCCTACTTAATAAAATCCGCCTATATTCGCCCATATTTCGTTGAGTTTAACTGAATTTCACCGAACCTGGGACTCGGCCTGGGTACGCGAGTGGGAAACTGTCATACCTAGACCGAAATCAAGTTTGGTTCGGCAAAAAAGTTCCAGATTTCGGCCTAGATTCGCCCAATAGAGATGCTCTTAGCCACAAGTAGCCTCCAGTGGTAGTATAACCTAACCCAGGTCTGATTTAGCTAGCTTAGGCCCAAGCCTAGACTAACCCAAAGAACCGGTTGTTGTTGGCTTGTTGCCGCCCGAAGCATCTCAATGCTGGGCCGATCCACAACCCAACAGTTGTGCAGTGTTTTTCATTTCTTTTTTTTTTTTGGTTTCTCTTTTTACTATTGTTCTTCATTTTACACATAGGTAAGTTCGTCCGCACTCTTTTTTATTTCCGATTTTTTTCTTTTTCTTTTTGCCCTTACGTGTTTGGATAATTTTTATGGTTTGCCACCGTAAAGTCAGATGGTTTGTTGTACGCGAGCAGCCGCTGCTCAGTTTTTCCCCTCATATCTGCTACATCTACGAATGAATTCTTACGGACTCACATCTACGAACAGACGTGGTGATGCATGGGTGGTTCAGTGTCCTATAATCACGGAAGGAAAAAAAACTGGACCAAGAGTTTGCTTCCACATCATCCCGTAACATAGTTTCCGTAGGAATCTATCCGTAAGAGCATGTCTAACAGGTCCCTTAAATTTCTGTCCCGTAAAACTCGAGTACAGGGCCCTGTACTCGATTTTGCTCTGAAATTCCCCACTGATTTCATCGCCCGTCTAGCAGACCCCGTATCTGACCCCCGTATATTTAAAATTTAAATTTCGCGCGAGATAAAAGCAGATTGTTCATAGATAGGCTTCGATTCATCATAGATACAGGCAAAATTGCGCGATCTAGCGGTAGATCGCGACTTGTTAAGCTAACCCTAATCTAAAACTGCACAAAAGAACCTCGCTGGAGCGCCACGCCGCGAGATTGGCGCGGTCCATCTTCCATTGTGCTCGGCACTTCTCAAATTTGTCGCCGGTCATCGGCGGTAGCGGCGGGTCGATGTTGAAGTAGCAGCTGCCGGGCGCGAAGTCGACGAGCGACCGCGGCATCGTCCCTGGCCACCCGACCCATTTCCAGACGGCGCGGCGGCTGCCGGCCCAGGATAGCTTGCAGTAGAGGACCCACGCTTCCTCGAGTGTGAGCTCCTCACGGCAGCGCTTGGCTGGGGAGGAGGAGCCTGTGGCTTGGCGGCGGCAGCTCATGGCGGCGGCGGCGTGGATTCGTGAACGGAGCGGCTGGAATTGCTCGCCGGAGTTGGGCGGCGCGCGGCGGAGCTAGGGTTGCGAGTGAGGGGTTGGACCCTCACTCGCACCCTCACCCTGTACTTATACGGGGACGGGTGGGTGATTTGCCTCGCCCCGTATCCGAGCGATACGGACCGGCCTGTTTACGGAGCGTGCTAGGCGGGCCAAAACACCAGCACCCCGTATCTCGCCGGAAATTTACGGGGTGCCGGCTGTTTACGGGGGCCGTTAGACTTGCTCTAAGTATAGCATTATTGCCCCGCTCGCCCTCTACAGCGAGTGGCCGCCGCGCCGTCGCCGGCCGCTCTATGCCACGCACAAAGGCGGCCCTCATTCCCGGAGCTTCTCGATGTCCTGGTCGCGCGTGTTTCCCCACCCCGCCGCGCAGCCTACCACACGGCCCCTTCGCTTCTGCCGCTTCTCTCGCATCGCCCGCTTCCGTCTCCCCTGCCCTGCCTAGAGCTTGGGCGTGGCCTATCGCGCTACACCGCACACGTTACACAACCCGTCCCTCCTGACCAGCCATCCCACCTCGCCGTCCACATTCCCGGAGGTGCTGCCGCGCGCTGCGTCGGGGATTGGAGAGCGGTCCGGCGCCGCCCGGCAGGACCGCCCCCATCCCGTGCAGCCGTCGACGCCTCCCATGTCCCCTGCATCTCCCGCCGGCGACCCCATCACCTGCATCTTTCGCATCAAGCGGAGCGCCGATCCAGCGACGTTGGTGGCGTCTCTGCCTACCCCCTGCATTCGACGCAGCCACCCGTTCATCTCCGGGTACTGCCGCAATTATCTTGATGGAACATGGAGAGTTAGTCCTGAGGCTTTTCCTCTGCTCCTCTCTTTTCCCCCTTAGGCCTTGTTTACTTCTAGGGTATTTCAGGGGATGGGAGGGGATTATTTTGTATCCCGGAATTTTCCCGATAGGTCGTTTACTAGGCGGATAATCCCGGAATATCCCCACAAATCCCCTCTACAGTAGTGTATTTTTGACTAGATTAAAAACTCTCCATCATGGTAGAGTATTTTTGGGGAAGGGTATTTGAGGGGATTTGAGAGTATTGGGCGAACACCAAATCCCCGCATATCTAAGGCCTTGTTTACTTCTCCGGTATTTTTATCCACAAAAGACGCGGGGATATGCGGGGATTTGGTGTTCGCCCAATACTCCCAAATCCTCTCAAATCCCTTCCCCAAAAATACTCTACTATGATGGAGAGTTTTTAATCTAGTCAAAAATACACTAGTGTGGAGGGGATTTGTGGGGATATTCCGGGATATCCCCTCAAAACCCGGCCTAGTAAACGACCTATCGGAAAAATTCTGGAATACAAAATAATCCCCTCCCGTCCCCTGAAATACCCTAGAAGTAAACAAGGCCTTAGATTACTGCTGATTTGAGTGTTGCGCGTTACAATATGTGGATGGTCAGGACCGACTACCGGAGGTCTTCGTGCAGCACTGCGTTTTATCTCCAGCGAATCTTAGCAAGAATCATATAAAAATACTACGTTTTGTCTGGTACAAGAATCTGATCAAGAAGTTGCAGATCTTCACAACGTTTTAAGGCAATAGATCAGCGAATAATATTCAGTAGAAAAACAATGTGTAGGATTTGTTGATCCAGTTGCTTCGTTGCTTGGTTAGATAGACAGTGGAATCACTCCGTACCTTTGTATTGATCTATACGTTGTGTATATATACACTTATAGGAGAGAGTACAGGGGGTAGGGGTAGGCGGTGAGCACTGTAACAACCTATCTAGTATGCCGCGGAGGGTGCGCACGACGCGCATAGGTCGCGGTCATCGCGGGAGCGTGGGGGCGCGGTGTGTCGTGCATGGCGCAAGACTAGCTCCAGGAGGTTGGGCCGACCCTTGTGGCGTCGCACGTGTGTCAGCTAACGTGCCATTCCAACAGCCCCCCGCAGTCGAAACGGTGGCGTCGCGGACGTTAAGGCTGGAACGAAAGTCAAGGAAGACACCGGTCGGCAATCCCTTAGTGAAGATGTCGGCGAACTGCGACGAGGTAGGCACATGGAGCACCCGGACGTCGCTAATGGAGACGCGCTCGCGGACGAAGTGGAGGTCAATTTCCACGTGTTTGGTGCGCTGATGGTGCACCGGGTTGCTGGACATATACATGGCGGAGACGTTGTCGCAGTACACCAGTGTGGCCCGTGCCGGCGGGCGGCGAAGCTCGGTGAGGAGCTGCCGAATCCAGCAGCTCTCGGCGACGGCGTTGGCCACCATCCTGTACTCCGCCTCGGCACTCGAGCGGGAGACTGTGTTCTGACGCTTGGACGACCAGGACACAAGGTTGTCACCGAGGAACATACAGTAGCCCGATGTAGACTTGCGGGTGTCGGGGCAGCCCGCCCAATCGGCGTCTAAGTAGACGACGAGCTCGGCGGAGCGCGACCGGTGGAGTTGGAGGCCATGCTGGGTGGTGCCTCGGAGGTAACACAAAATGCGCTTGATCAGCTGAAGGTGCCCGGCGCGCGGATCATGCACGAAGAGGCAGCATTGCTGAACGGCATAGGCAAGGTCAGGCCGTGTCAGCGTGACGTACTGTAGTGCTCCCGCGAGGCTCCGATAGTGCGATGGATCAGCCACAGGCTCACCATCAGAGCCGGACAGCTTGGCCCGCGTGTCAACTGGCGTGGAGATGGAGTTGCAGTTCAGCATGGACGCACGGTCGAGCAGCTCCAGGATGTATTGTTCCTGTCACATGAAAAGGCCATGCGCATTGTGATGCACATTAATCCCCAGGAAGTGATGAAGCTCTCCAAGATCGGTCATCGCGAACTCCCGATGGAGCGAGGCAATGATAGAGTTGAGGAAGGGCGTCGAGCTCGCGGTGAGGATGATGTCGTCTACGTACAACAACAGGTATGCAGTGGAGGTGCCACGCTGAAGGATGAAGAGGGAGGCGTCGCACTTGGAGGCGATGAAGCCGAGCGTGGCGAGGTAGTTCGTGAACCGCGAGAACCAGGCGCGCGGGGCCTGCTTCAGGCCGTAGAGGCTCTTGTGGAGGCGGCAGACATGCGACGGGCGGGTGCTGTCGATGAAGCCTGACGGCTGGTGGCTGTAGACGACCTCTTCGAGATTCCCATGAAGGAATGCGTTCTTCACGTCCAGCTGGTGGATCGGCCAGTCGTGGCCGACGGCGAGGCTGAGGACGATCCGAATGGTCGCAGGCTTGACGACGGGGCAGAACGTCTCGCCGTAATCCACGCCCTCCTTCTGCATGAACCCGCGAAGGACCCACCGAGCCTTGTATCTCGTGAGCGTGCCATCCGGATTGAATTTATGCCGGAAGATCCACTTTCCCGTCACAATATTGGCACATGCAGGACGAGAAACCAAGGACCAAGTTTTGTTCCGCAACAGTGCATTATATTCATCAGTCATCGCGTTGTACCAGTTAGAATCCTGAAGGGCTACGCGGTAGGACGATGGGATGGGACTAATGGCTGCTGTCGTGACGGAAAGATCGAGGACTTGTTTTGGCAGAGAGAATCCGGACTTGGCACGTGTAGTCATACGATGGAGGTTTTGAGGTGGGTCGACAGGAACAACAGCTGGTGGTAGAGGTCGGGAGGTGGGTCGAGGCGTAGAGGAGCCGAGAGAAGGGCCAGCGAGTGGCTGTAGCGAGGGCAGCGACGGCTGCCGTAGATCCGACCGGGAGTCCGGCCGCGACAGGGAGACTGGGCCAGATGGGTGCCGTGGCATGGAGGCTGGGCTAGGTTGTTGCCGCGGCGAGTGCTCGGGTGTGGCGGGAGCAGACGACGCGGAGTCCACGGTCGTGGAAGCTGGGCTGGGCATCCCGAGAGGGAGTTGGTTGTTAGGATTTGACATGGGTGAGGTGGACGGGACCGAGGGAGGTGGAGTGGAAAACGGAAACGAGGCCTCATCGAAGATTACGTGCCTAGAGATGATTACCTTCCGCGTCTAGAGATCGAGACATCTATAGCCTTTGTGCTCGAGGGCGTACCCGAGGAAAACGCAGCGTGTAGATCGCGGAGAGAGTTTGTTAGGTGTGGTGGCGTAAAGGTTGGGAAAGCAAAGGCAACCGAAGACTCGCAGGTGGTCGTATGAGGGTTGTGTGCCGAAGAGGCGGTGGTGCGGTGTCTGCTTGTTGATGGAAGAAGAGGGTCGCCGATTGAGGAGGTGAGTGGAGGTGTGCAAGGCTTCGACCCAGTATTGCGGCGGCATGTGAGCGTGAAGAAGGATGGTTCGCAATATATCATTGGTGGAACGAATCAGGCGTTCGGCTTTGCCGTTTTGGGCAGAGGTGTGAGGGCACGAGAGGCGGAACGAGACACCGTTTTGAGAGAAAAACTCACAAAGAGAAGATGTGAGAAACTCACTGCCGTTGTCGCACTGCAGACATTAATCATCACATGAAATTGTGTAAGAATGTATGTAAAGAAGCGTTGTAAGGTAGGGGATGTGTCAGATTTGTGGCGCAAAGGAAAAGACCAACTGTAATGAGAAAAACCATCGAGCACAATTAAGTAATATTGATAACCAGAGAAGCTGCTAACTGGTGATGTCCAGAGGTCGCAGTGCACTAATTGAAAAGGAGCACTAGTAGTTGATTTAGAGGAAGAAAAGGGTAGTCGAGGCTGGCCCCCTAATTGGCAAGCCTCGCACACGGGTGCTGTTCTAAGTTTATTACATGATGACTAAAGAAATTGTCTAGATAAAGTGGAGAGAGAGCTGCGCCCCAGGTGTCCGAGGCGGTGGTGCCACAAGTCGCCGGTGGTGACAGTGAGAGCTGCGCCGCCGCTTTTATTTGCTGGGAAGAATGGGTAGAGGTTGTAGGGGTTCGTAGCATGGAAAACAAAAAATTTCTACCGCATGAACACACAATAAAGATCTAATCTATGATCAAGCCAAGATCTATCTACTAGATTGTAGCAACGAGTCAATAGAGTACTAACCCTCGAAGATCCAAAGCGGTTAACGAGAGAAGATTCTCGTGGATGATGTAGTCGTACACTTCCGATCTCAAGATCGCGTAGACGATCCTTCCGGCGCTGCGTTCCGGCAGCGCTTCCGCAGTCGGTCACACGTTCGGTACTCGATGAAGACCTTCCTCTCCCTTGTTACAGCAGGCAGCGGAGGTTGTAGCACTCTCCTCGCGATTCCGACAGCACGACGGCGTGGTACCGGAAGTAGAGGGGAGATCTCGCAGGGCTTTGCCTTAAGCCGGAGCGAGTATGGTGGACTATGAGAGAGGCCTTGGCGATCTAGGGTTTAGAGGTACCAAGGAGAGAGAGCTAGGCCGGCGGCTAGGGCAAGGGGAGGGCCCCAACTCGGCGGCTAGGCAAACCCTAGGGACGGCGGTGACTTGGTGGAGGCCGGCGGCTAGGGCTAGGGTTTAGAGGAGAGAGGTGTAGGGAAGAGGGGCACCCCTGCCCCTCCTTTTATAGGTGGGAGGGAGGCGCGGTTGGGAGGAGGGAGTCCTCCTCCAACTCCTCCTCCTTGGCCGGCGGGTGGAGGGAGTAGGACTTCCTCCCTAAGTAGGTTTCCTACTCTCCCTCTACCAAGCAAACTTGCTGTTTGACTTTTCAAATTGGCGTTTGACTTTTCAAACTAGGATTTGATTTATCCCTTTATTTTGCTCAGCGATGACACCTAGTACATGATGCAACCATTCCAAATTGTTATGAAACATTCATGTACCCTTCCCCTCCGGAGTGCCGGACCTTCCGGACCCTTCTAGAACATTCCCGATGAAAACACCGGAATCATTCCCCAACTCCGAAACAGGACTTTCCTTATATGAATCTTATTCTCCGGACCATTCCGGATCTCCTCGTGATATCCCGGATCCTATCCGAGACTCTGAGCAATATTAGGTCTCTTACTCATCATTCCATAACTACTCAACAACATCGAATCCTTAAGTGTGTCTCCCTACGGTTCGTGAATTATGCGGACATGATCGAGACACTTCTCCGATCAATAACCAATAGAGGAATCTGGAAATTCATATGGCTCCCACATATTTCTACGATTACTTTGCGATCGAATGAACCACTTACATACGATACCAATTTCCCTTTGTCTCATGATAGTTTACTTATCCGAGGTTTTGATCGTCGGTATCTCCGCATACCTAGTTCAACCTCGTTACCGATAAGTACTCTTTTCTCGTTCCCGTGATATGTGATCCCTTGTGAGCCAGTCACATGCTTGCAAGCTAATTGGATGACATTCCACCGAGAGGGCCCAGAGTATATCTATCCGTCATATGGATGGACAAATCCCACTCTTGATCCATGTGCCTCAACCCATACTTTCCAAACACTCAATGCCACCTTTATAGCCACCCAGTTACGGTGTGGTGTTTGATGTCATCAAAGCATCCTTCCGGTGATGGTGATTAATATGATCTCATGGTCGAAGGAATTAGGTTACTATGTATCAGAAAGCTTATAGCAAATGAACTATATTAAATGACTTGATCTTTATGCTACGCTTAACTATAGGAGTATGTCCATCATATCATTCATCTATTGATATGACCCTGTTGTTAATAACATCTCTATGTTCATGATTAGGAAACAATGATCATATATTAACCAACAAGCTAGTTTAATAAGAGACTTTACTAGGGACTCTTTTATGTTTACAAATCACACAAGTATTAATGTTTCCGGTTAATACAATTATAGCATGGTATGTAAACATTTATCATAAGCATGAAGATATGATAATAACCACTTTATTATTGCCTCTTGGGCATATCTCCAACAGTCTCCCACTTGCACTAGAGTCAATAATCTAGTTTTAAACCTTTGTGTATTCAACACCTATGGCTTTCTGGTGTCGTATGTACACGATTGCTAGTGGTCAACTGATCTCCGGATCTGACACTTCCAGGTCCGTGTGTAATTGCATGTCTTTGCGTCTCTACGCATCACTCATTCCCTAATGAGATGGCTTTGTATAAATTTGGTCCTTTGGTGAGACCTTTGGTTCTTTGGGGTTAAAACATGTTGATAATATTGTCGTACAATATATGTTCATAGTACTATCCCGCTGTGAACCCCACCTAGTTTGATAACAAACTACTTGACACAAATGCCCTCTTTTACTGCTATAACAGCAGTCATATACTTAGCCTTTTGTTGTAGTATCTGTCACAATGTCTTAACTTTGGAACTCATCCAAATTCATTATGGAACTCACTTTCCATCATATTGTGCCACCCTTAGTTTAGATTGAGATAAACTTAATTTGTACTTTGTGACAAAACTAGTATCAATGTAGCACTTTTACAATGAACTAACCACCTATTTGTCATTTCTACAAAATAATATACTCTTAGTTCTTCCAAAAGATCATAAGGATATCCTTACTATCGTCTAATGATCATCTTATGAATCATTCTAGCATAGGACATATATGGATTTGTACATATCACAGTATGATTGATATAAATACTCTTTGTGATTTCATACATCAAGTATCAATCTATACTTGAATCTTTGTTTCACTTACCAAGTGTCAATACACTTGAATATATCATCAATATTGAACTCATTCAATCCTTTCTGTGCAACAAGAACCTTTCTTGTAGTTTCTATATTGAACTTATTCAATACATCATCTATGTACTTTCGGCATAACCATATTAGCGTCTATTGATGCCAAATATTTGGGTTTTGCCTAAGTCTTTCATCGGGATGAAATTCTTAACATGTGTTAATAAAAGATACATCATTTCCAATCAACAATATGTCTTCCACATAATGTATTAGAAACATGTCTTAGCGCTCCCACTTAATTTCTTGCAAATGCAAGCATCTTCATCGTCTCCGACGAATTTAAACTCCTTTAACAGTTTCATCATAGTGAAGATTCCAACTCTGCAATGCTTACTTCAACAATTGAAGTTTGCATATGTTTTTAGCATCCTTTGAATTAAAAAAACCCTATGGACCGTGTTATGCACATGTCCTAGGTAACAATTCTATTATAAGAACTTGTTTTGCTTATTCAACTACCACATAACAAAATTATATGTAGTGGTTGCTACATTAATCCGTCTAGACTAAATATCGCTATGAAAGATCAAATCTTGTCATAGTCAACCTTTGAACATTGTTGTGAACTCTTTCCCAACATGTCGACTATTTCATAGATGTGCAATATCCATGTCTATTTCTTTATAGATCCAAACACAACTGTAAGGTCTTACACCTTTCTCGAGGGTCCTTCAAGTTCAAAACTTGATTTCTCATGTATGGAACTATCACGGATTTTATGGCTTCAAGCCATTTTACGGAGTCAGGGCCCATCATCGCTTCTTTGCATGTAGTACATTCATTATTCTCAAATAATGATTCAACCCTCAAATCTTGGTATTTGATTGTTTACTCGACCTACTTGGTTCAATAAAAACTTTGACCTTCGTAACCACAACCTTTGAGGCACGTGAGCCATGAGCATTGTTGCTGCCTCCGAAACACTTTTAGGCGCTGCGCAACTTTGCACATATAGCTAAGGTTCTTTTAACCTTATCAAAGTTCTATTGTCCTCCCACTTATCTTTTCACGAAAAATTCCTTCTCAAAGAAACTTGACGTTCTAAGTGACAAACACTTTTGTCTCCGATGTTATGGAGGATTACTTAACAGTTATTCAAAATAACATACAAAGGCAGGTTCATCCGACTTTGGTTGCAAACATCTTTCTTATGCATAGCATACCAATGTTTAAGAAAGGACAACTTGGGTTTTATCCCAAACCATAACTTTATATGGTGTCATTTCAACGGATTATGATGAAGCTCTTTTCAGTGAAAAAACGGTAGTCTCTAAAGCTTTTAATATTTAAAATATAATGACAGTTTTATGAATTACACCTTCGATCTTACCATGTCAAACAAGGTTTAATTACATATCTCGAACGTTCCATACTCTTATGGTGTTTCGCGACATGCAAATTCACGGAACGATTCCTTAAATCTTAGGTGTTATGCTAAACTTGTAACTCAAATATCTTCCTTTATGATCTTATTATAAACTATTTATATTCTTGTTACGATGATTTTGCACTTCATCTTGAAAGTCTTTGAACTTTTCAAATGTTTCATACTTCATCCTTATTAAGTAAATATTCATATATTCACTCAAATTTTTGGAAAAAACATATGAAGTTGAAATCCATCGCTCTTGACTACACATAATGGACTTCGTACAACAATATGTACAAGTTCCAATAAGCTAGTCATTCGTTTCCTTTTGGCTTATGAACGAAGTTTTAATTATCTCTAGAAAAGTTTCACAAGCGTCATGTGATCAAAAATCAAAAGACTCCAAAATTCCATCCACATGGATTTTCTTCATGTTTTCTTTCTAATATAATTTAAACGGCGATGTCACTTCCTAAGTGATCTTTCAATCAATTTGTCTTTCGACATTTTTAACACTAGTTTTATGGATGTGATTTCTCCAACGAGATTTGTGAATCATCCATCTTTTATGGATTACGGAAATTATTTGAACAACCCTTTTATTCTCATAATACCTGATAAAACAAATCTTGAAGGCAAGTTTTATGGAGGTTGTAGCACTCTCCTCGCGATTCCGGCAGCACGACGGCGTGGTACCGGAAGTAGAGGGGAGATCTCGCAGGGCTTCGCCTTAAGCCGGAGCGAGTATGGTGGACTATGAGAGAGGCCTTGGCGATCTAGGGTTTAGAGGCACCAAGGAGAGAGAGCTAGGCCGGCGGCCAGGGCAAGGGGAGGGCCCCAACTCGGCGGCTAGGCAAACCCTAGGGACGGCGGCGACTTGGGCTAGGGTTTAGAGGAGAGAGGTGTAGGGAAGAGGGGCACCCCTTCCCCTCCTTTTATAGGTGGGAGGGAGGCGCGGTTGGGAGGAGGGAGTCCTCCTCCAACTCGTCCTCCTTGGCCGGCGGGTGGAGGGAGTAGGACTTCCTCCCTAAGTAGGCTTCCTACTCTCCCTCCACCAAGCAAACTTGTCGTTTGACTTTTCAAATTGGCGTTTGACTTTTCAAACTAGGATTTGATTTATCCCTTTATTTTGCTCAGCGATGACACCTAGTACATGATGCAACCATTCCAACTTGTTATGACACATTCATGTACCCTTCCCCTCTAGAGTGTCGGACCTTCCGGACCCTTCTAGAACATTCCCGATGAAAACACCGGAATCATTCCCCAACTCCGAAACAGGACTTTCCTTATATGAATCTTATGCTCCGGACCATTCCGGATCTCCTCGTGATATCCCGGATCCTATCCGAGACTCCGAACAACATTCGGTCTCTTACTCATCATTCCATAACTACTCAACAACATCGAATCCTTAAGTGTGTCTCCCTACGGTTCGTGAATTATGCGGACATGATCGAGACACTTCTCCGATTAATAACCAATAGAGGAATCTGGAAATTCATATGTCTCCCACATATTTCTACGATTACTTTCAATCGAATGAACCACTTACATACGATACCAATTTCCCTTTGTCTCATGATAGTTTACTTATCCGAGGTTTTGATCGTCGGTATCTCTGCATACCTAGTTCAACCTCGTTACCGATAAGTACTCTTTTCTTGTTCCTGTGATATGTGATCCCTTGTGAGCCAGTCACATGCTTGCAAGCTAATTGGATGACATTCCACCGAGAGGGCCCAGAGTATATCTATCCGTCATATGGATGGACAAATCCCACTCTTGATCCATGTGCCTCAACCCATACTTTCCAAACACTCAATGCCACCTTTATAGCCACCCAGTTACGGTGTGGTGTTTGATGTCATCAAAGCATCCTTCCGGTGATGGTGATTAACATGATCTCATGGTCGAAGGAATTAGGTTACTATGTATCAGAAAGCTTATAGCAAATGAACTATATTAAATGACTTGATCTTTATGCTACGCTTAACTATAGGAGTATGTCCATCATATCATTCATCTATTGATATGACCCTATTGTTAATAACATCTCTATGTTCATGATCATGAAACAATGATCATATATTAACCAACAAGCTAGTTTAACAAGAGGCTTTATTAGGGACTCTTTTATGTTTATAAATCACACAAGTATTAATGTTTCCGGTTAATACAATTATAGCATGGTATGTAAACATTTATCATAAGCATGAAGATATGATAATAACCACTTTATTATTGCCTCTTGGGCATATCTCCAACAGAGGTCACCTTGACTATTGGATCTCATGAGCAGCCTCCTGGTTGCTAGGTCCTTCACAGAAAAGCCGAAGGGATCAAATTCCACAATGCATGAATTATCGTGAGTGAAGCGGCGGACAGAAATTAAATTTTTGATGATGGATGGGGACACTAAAACATTAGAGAGAGAGAATTGATAGGGAGGGAGGAGAGCAGAACCGTTAGCAGCTATGGGGATCTTTGTACCGTTTCCAACGACAATGAACTGAGGTGAATGCACCGAAGAGGAAGAAAAATGGTCAAGGTTTGTCGTTGTACCTGAGACGTGGGACGAGGCCCCAGTATCCATGAACCAATCCGTGTTGGAGTTGGGGTGCTGCAGGGAGAGGTTGTTGAGGGCGGCGTTCAACATGGAGTACTGGTCCCATTGCTGCGGTGGAGCTGTGTTGGCGACGGGATAGGCCTGGTGCTGGGCGCCGGGACGTGGGCCGAGGACGCCGACCGCTATGCTATGTTCTGTTCACGCTGTTCCTTATTACATTTCCTAGCATGCTATGTTCTGTTCACGCTGTTCACACTTTTAGTGCCGCCAATGTATATGGTTTAGTACCATTCTCTTTATTACTGTACAAGAGCTCCAATAAGTTAGTTCTGGTATACATGTTCAATATTTTCTTTTGAAGGGTATGTGCCATCTAAGAAGATTTTCAGATTGTGCATTAACCACTAGGATGTACTAGGGTATGATGTTCAGAACATTATTGTGCTCTGTAAGAACTATTCCTCGATCCAGCTCTACATGATTAGTATGCATTTTTAGTTTGCTCTAACTGGGATTTTATGTGAATTGAAGCAGATCATACTTATGCGCGGCGAAACTCATTTACTCGATTCTGACATTTCAAAAGGTTTTCTCTGTAAACTCAATGATTTTTTGGAACATGTATGCAGTTTCTATGTTCGATACAACTACTGATATATTTTGTTTCCGTGGACTACTAACCACGAGATGATTTACCATCATGTAATTTTACATTTTTTTCTTATTGAGCTAGGTTTCCCATCTCAACAAGTTAGAACTATTCATTTAGTTGTTTGTGTGACTAATATTCCAATGCTATGCATGCTAAGCATTTAGAACTATCCATTTAATATTTTGTTTGCATTATCTGCAAAAATCTACTCTTTTCACATACCTCCTACCATGTTAATGATCTTTGCACTCATTGTGGAATTTTCATATCTTCTAATTTTACTCTCCACATAGAAAATTCTAAAACCCGCAACAACGTGCGGGGATAACCACTACAATATTTTATCGGGTTAGAATCCCATAGTTGATTTAATCAAGAACATGTTGATGGGATGTTGTGATTCTGTTTCATGGGTTTGGCATAAATATATCTAGATGTCCGTAGTTTTTGCAATATCATGTTATCATTAGAACTTGGTTTTTTCCTGAATGTAAAGTAGGTCATCATTTATTTTTAGAATCTTTTTCACCCATAGTGGTTTTTTATGTTAGAGAATCTAAAATCATTTTAAAATTTATAAGCCTAAAAGGTATATTATGCTGGAAGCCTCAAAAACATTTTACCAGTTCAGTATCTATACGATGCTGATAATTTCAGTGCTTCTATTTCCTCTGCCTCGAATAATATGATTTATATATTCATCTGCACATAATTATGTCAACTTGGCTATATCTTTTCTTCTGTAGGCAAACCAAATTGTGGACGGGTAATATAGTGAGGCTGCTATTTCCCGTTGATACACTACACTAGAGCCAAGTTTGACCAAGTTTAACTGTTTTCTTGCTTCTATTTTTTTTGTCGACCTTCTATATAAGGCACTATTAGTCAAGAATTGGTATTGTTGTCACATAAAAGGATGTGATTTATTTGCTCCTTAAAATTTAGATGCTCAATAGAACTATCCTCTCCTTTGGTTGCTAGATATCTACCATATCTCAAGCCATAGGCATTATCCTTTCCAATAGGCAATTATTTCCTACCAAATTAAGCATTAGTCATGTATGGTAGTGATTGGTAACTTGTGATTACTTGACAGATCCCAACCTATGGAAAAAGGCTAAGCAAATAATTAGAAAACAAATAGCCTTCTATATAGATCATCTAAAGGAACATGATGTGTAACCGTCTGCATGGTTTCCTTGACCCAAAATATTCAATGTCGTCTACCCCATCGTCATGGCACATTGCACACCCAAGGGAAAGTATTGGGATAGTTTTTTCCTTGAAAATTCGGCTGCATTTGTATGGTGTCATACATCATTACCTTGGGTAGTTAGAATGGAACATAAATTAGAAATTCTTTAAAAGCTTAAGTGTGGTGATCTGCGAGCGATATGAGGGTGTCTGCGGAGCGTCCTGTCGTTTCTGTGCATCTGCGTGTGGCCCCGCGATTGCCTGAGACCCCAGCTGCGTGAGTCCCCTCCTCATCCCACCTGCACTTCTTCTCCTCCAGCAACATTTTCCCTTTTTGCAGTCAGAACCCTAACCCTAAAGCCTCCGCTGTCGTCCACGCTTCCCTCCTTGACCTCCCATGGTCCTGTTGCTGCCAAGGTTGGCCCTGGCCTCCCGCACTACGTGCGGTTGTAGGATCAGGCTAGCGAACTCCGTCGGCATTGAGCAAGCACTAGCCTCTCTTTCCACTTCCACAGGTCCAAGACGGTGGTTAGCGGTGGCACAGCCTCCTCTATGACATCGACGACATGACCCCCAGACCTTGGCTCCGTCAAACGGCACACCTTCCCTGTTGTACCGAGGTGATACCCTGCCTCTTCCCCGCTAACCTCTGTATCACCTCCTCCATATCTCTTCCCACAAGTCGATGATGGCCACGGCTCAACCACGTGGGATGCGTGCGTGAGAGCGGTACCTACGCCCTCTCCGGCCCTGGCCTCCCGCATAGAGGTGGTAGGCTGGCAGCTCACGTGCGCCACCGGGCGTCCACGAGTCATCGCCGGATTATGCTGGCGGCGGACAGGCTTCCTACTTCGCCAGGCTCCCCTCATGAAGCGCCTCCTCTAGGTACTACACGCTCCTATTTTTACCTTTTAGATTCGTTTTTTCTTCTTCGTCTGTGGGCGACGTCGGCATGGTTTCGTGCTAGCGGATGAACACGGCGGTGCACATCCCACAGATGGAGACAACCATGGATGAGGCCGCCACGGTCCTTGGCCTCCATGTAGGGCTCCTACTTCATGGGCCAAGCTAGGTTATTGAGTGCGCAGGTACATCTTCTCTCTAGCGCGGCCGGTCTCACCGTACAACATCAGCAGCGGTGAGTACAAATGCTGCTCCTCCCCCTTCTTCTCTCGCTTTCTTTCTCTAGCAACATCTACTCACATGAGGTGACCTGGCGCTGCACACCTTACTCGACAGCCTCCATAGGTTTGATTTCAGGAGGCGGATACAAGCTGTGCAGGATTTGGGAAGCTAAGTGCAATTGTAGCTACTCATGCATTTCAATTTTTTATGCAGTTCTGATTTCTCATATTGCCATACACGGTGAGACCGCTCAAGGTTATGTTTCAGTAAGTATTTGTATACACATATTGCTGCATGTTTAGAGCTCTTTAGGCCGGTGTTTTATGTGCTGCTACTGCAGGTTTGAGAGGTATAAGGTTTAAAGGTCGTATGTAGAAACTACAAAGTATTGATCCCTCCCGTTGATGCAGGTTCGCCAGCTTCCAATTAGACAAGTGCCTATAGCAATTTAAATTCAGTTTTCTATGTAATGTTTAGTCTTTAGCATGAAAGCAAAAATTTAGATTATTGTTGTTATACAGTTTCTAAATGGAAACAGAAATTCAAAATTTGTGTTCTACGTCTACATGTTTAGTTCTACTCCAAAATTTGGCCTTCCCTTACATTGCTACAACTTCTGTATTTTATTTTATATTCAGGCCGCACGAAAAGAGTTAGAGCTATAAATTTGATAGGCCTTTCTTCTATCCTCAATTATCGCACCAGGCATTTTCTGCTTTATTGTAAGACTATATGAGTGTCCTGTTTTTTGAGAAAAACAGGCTTCTCTCATGCTTTGCCTTTTAAAGTTTTTGTTAGGATTTAAGATTTATTAGGCTTCATTCAATTATCATGTCACACAAATAGTTATATTAGTATATGGACTTTTCTTTCGGTTATAGCTTTCATCGTCTCTCTTTGATTTAGTTACACATTTGTGTTCTGCAACAGGTGAGGTTTTGAATCGATTTTGTGAGATTTTGCAAATAAGGCTCATGGACAATAAGTAGAACGAGGTAAGGACCTATATCTTGGACAATTAGGCATGTATTGCGATAACTTTTATCAGTTAATATGTTCTATTTTGCCAATATGAAGGCCTATGACAGCTAATTCCCAACTAGGTTATCCCAAGGAATTTAGAACTCTGTGATGATGTTCAGTCTTTATCAGTATGTTTGCTCAACTTTGAATTCAGAGCTATGTGCGATTTTTATAATCATCTGGTGTGCCACTACTTTTGGAGTTAACTTGGTCAACGTGCATGCAAATTATACCCCCGGGGCAAAGGGCAACTAAATCCTACATTTTTAGGTTGTGATTTTAGCAGCCGTAGAATATTTAATGTTGAGTTGCTTATAGAGGACATGAACTAAATTCAGTACTCTTTGTTGGTTCATGGAGATGAACACAAATTTGATGATTGATGAACGAAAGCATGACGATTAACAAGACCATCAGGTGGTGGGAAAAGGGAAAAAGGCCAAACACGAGCGAGGTTGAGTCTGCACATGGCTTCGTCAATTACCTGCATAGCACTGATGACAAGCTCATCATGTCGGCTCCTGCTGTAGTGGATGCCGCATTATCCACCCCAAGGTACAAATAAAATCGTAGGCGGTCCCCTGTTCGAACAATTATATTCCCAACACCTCACTTTGCTCAAGAGAATTCTTTGGTTCTGATTTTCAGATTGGACAGTTCCCAAGCACTACACTCTCCTCATGTGCTCCCGAGGGCGATGGGCTCCACCGTCGACCGCCTCTAAAGATGCCCACCGTCACGTCAGTTGAGGTGAGAAAGCACTTTGTCACCATCTTATTGTTCTTAGATAGAACTTCTAAAGCTGCAACCATTCTTTACATATCAAGAACTATGCGGGATGTGCTTGAGAATAGCTTCATTATATGAGTTCTAGGTTACAGTCTCATGGCCGTAGCGACGAATAATGTTGAGGATATCGTTTATCCTTAACTTCTCGGTCAGCCTGAAATTAGTGTTTTTTGGGTGTATCGGCCGATTTATCGGGCGATAAATCGATTTATCGGGCGATAAATTGATCAATCGGCTTATCGGTCATCCAGTGATAAGCGATAAACCGGTCGATAAATCGGCATATCGGACGATTTTTTGAACAGTGATAAGCTTAACATCTAGAAGATTGGCTATTCTTTTGGTGCTATTACTCTTGCAGATGCAGGCATGTACACCTCTCTATAGTCCAAACATAGGTCATTCATGCATGGAGCATAATACATTGTCTATTCATGCATGTCTTCTCTGCTTTCTTATGTCGGCCTGCTGTGCACTATGGTATTTTAGAACGGCATTTTAAAATGTTCAGAATACCGCTATGGTTATCCTAGACTTTTGGCTATGCATGTTTGAAGTGTAATGGCAAGAAGTTAATTCCAGTTGTTTCACCATTATTAGACTGACTGTGAAAAAAATCGGACTTTGCCGTACTGGATGGTAGTTGTTTATGTTTTGTAGAAGTTTGATTTTGAAGGCATCGAGTGTGTATCACTAGGGCTTTAATTTTGTCATCTGACCTCAAGAAGGAAATGATTCATTCAGCTCTTCTGATATTTCTATGCTTAACTGATTATAATCATATTCTCTCTCCATAGCATTGGGGTGTAGATAGTAGATAGGCAAATTACATGAATTCAGCTTATCTACATCCCCGTAGAAATGAATAAAGAGAACTCTCGCAAAAATTGTTCAAACCATCTATAGCAAAGAAGATAATGACCACCAGAAACATCCAAATCAGTTTCCTGATTGGGCCATAATTGCCTCTAATTATTCCTTATATTTCTATGCAGCATGATGGTAACATGATGTTTCTAGCTGCAGTAAATGTAATGTGTCTTCCGTCAGAAAAAATGTGATGTATCTTTTTCTTGATTTGAATTTAGGAGATGCCTAATGGTGATTAAGTATTTGCGTTCTTCTATCTTTCGTTGGGTTAGACCTCCTGTCCATGAAAGGTACACAAACCCCTTGGTCCTATGGTGTTATCAATTATCTAGGTACTTCGGTACATTTTTTACATGAAATGGTTCTCACACAACATTGATTTTTTTTGTCATACTCATAAGTGTTCCTCTTTAGCACGAGTAGCCTAAAACATTATACGATTTCTGGTTCTATTCCAATATAGCAAGAACAGATTTTTAGATCATTTGGTAAGCAACATTCTTTTCATATACTTACCAATTTCATATATTCTTTGTGCTGATAATATGCATTTATGTATTTATATTATAGAACTGTATTATTAATGGTGAACACAATTGCTCTCACTTTATGTAGTAACCACTTCTTTATTCTGTTGAATTGATAATTATTTATATCATGATTAACAAAATAGAAGTTTCTTGTGTACGAAACTATATCCATGTTTGTGGTGGTGACCTGTGTTGTGGCAACGGTGACATCCTGTTCGGCTACAACCTCGGCATCTCTGCTTCGGCCATATTTTCTACACCAGCGTACAGTATTTAAATGTCTCTGCACTTTAATTGAGAAGTAGAAGGTTACCATAACATTTAGAACCTGTAGTTGGAAGGATTTAGTTTGAGCACAAGTTTTCTTCTGCAATCTTTTTCTTATGGTTTTTGCATTGGAAACAAAACGCTTTTGTAACTACCTCGGTGAATTACGCTCCTAGTTACAAGCCTGAACGAACAGAAATGGTTGAAATAGTACGGTGGGGCCCAAATGCCACTCACAGGTAGACCTTTCGGTCGTCCCAACCATTTCCGAACATCGGGACAAGAACGGGCGGCGTAATCGGCAGGCGAAGGGATCAACTACATACACAAATGAGTATATATGCAAGCCACCATACAATAGTACATCAGAGCCATTCCATCTAAAAAGAAAGGAAATATAGCAACGCCATAAGGCAAGATCCAAATATCCTAGATAGATATAATAGTTTAGGATATCTCCTCATACATCAATCAACAGAGTATCAAGCGGAAGCGGAAGACAAAATCCGAGTACGGATAAGAAGCAAATCGGCATAAGATGCCCCATAAATAAGCACATCCCGCCCACAGATCTCACGGATTCCCGTTCCCGGAATCTCTACACCGAATGATCGCTGCCCACATCGTCCGTCTCTTCCATCCAGTATCCATCTTGCGAGTGTACCTGTTCATCTGAACCAATAATTTATCGTGTGAGACCCTAGGGGTACTCAGCAAGTCTTTATGCCTCTAAAGGGGACACAACCTGGGGTGACGCAATTGCAGCAAAAGATAAACCCTAACAGTTCTATAGATACTCGCTAACCATCCGCCTAACCAGAGATCGACGGAGGTCCATGAATTAATAACAACAGTTATAACAGTTATAAAGGTAATATTAACAGATCCATCCTCCTCCTCGCTTACCGACGAGGAAGCGGACGAACAACCCCCATCCGTTGGCAGTTTTATTATCCATTCCATGAGTGTTGCATTATTTACTAGTCAGGTACCTAGTCTAGTCAAATTAAAAGCGGTACTTTAGTTATGCTTGTCTATGATCGAGAAACTGTGCTCCAAGTCGTCCATAACCGCGGACACGGCTTTCAGAAAGTTTTACCCTGCAGGGGTGCACAAATAGCAACACACACTCGATATGCCTCGGAAAAACCAAATCAAAACCCAACGAGACAGTCACGACAAAGCAATTACAGGATTCAGAAATATTTCAGGGGGCCACCCCTTTAAGTAGATCCCGCAACGAAGCCGGCCGGCTCCGAAACGGGCTTAAGGTTGTGGAGGCGGCTGTAAACGACTGGGAACCCGAAAGTGTGGCTGGGCTTGTCGATACAGCGGAAACGGGCCACGATCCTAAACAGTACAGTGTGCTCCTCGCACAAATTAAATAAAGCAGTAAAGCATGGCATAAGTACAGGATATTAAATAAAACCTCAAACTAGTTTGTGGCCCCAAGAAATAAGAATGAATCAAGCTCTGGCTCAGGGGGGTCCATAAGGCCTCCCGGATGTGGATAGCACGAATATTCTTGGAACAGGAATCAAGTACTCGGGTCTTACGGGACACAAGTGAGCATAAAAACCAAATAACAGATATTGCTCACCGGTGCCACTTTCATTAGTTATCCCATTACTACTCAGGTTAAGTTGTTTAGGTACCTCGTTATCCATCAGACACTCACATACCCTACACATGCTGTACTACGACTCGCATGGCTCAAACAACTCCTGTAGTAATGGCTCATGGGATGGGGGAACAAGCTTCGGTGGGGTTTAAAAGTAAAGGCTATGCAATACTTGGGATTCAGTTTAATGCAATCGCGACTCAATGATGCAAGAATAAGATAGAGGCAATAGGTACTATATGTATACAAGCATGTGGTAGTGCTTGCCTGGCAGCTCAGTTGAAGCAAGTGATGGATCTGGGTAGTGCTTCTGGTTCTCTTGATATATCCCCTGCTCAGCGTCTATTCGAAGAAGAACCAAACAAACAAGGGCCAACATAAATAAAGAGCACAAGCATATGAATAAATGCGATAAGCAAACAATCATGCCATGATGAATGATGCACAAGTGGCATGGCAATAAAGTAGCATGGCATGGGTGAGGTGTGGAATACAAGAATAAACCATTTTATGGGGTTTTATTCACATTTTATACTCATTTAAGTTGCTGTACCCATAATATTTATATGATGCATGCTTCAAATCAAACCATGGAATGCATAAACAGAAAGGTCTCGTCGAGCTAATTATTTTAGACATATCATTTATTAAATTTGGACTTATAAAACAAAAGTTATTAATTAATTAAGTCAAAAGGGCATTTTATTGTAATTCAAATAAACTTGGAATTTTAATTGTTCAAAATATATTTTGAAGGCTATATTTGAATTCCTCATATTTTTCTGATTTGAAAACATTTATTATTTGTATTATTTGGATTTGTATTTTAAAAGTTATTTAAAAACAGAATTTAAATTTGAATTTGAAATAATTAGAAAAAGATTTGAATTTAACCAGATTACAGAAATGTTTTTTACACACAGACATACCTAGCCATGGTCACTGATGGGTGGGGCCAACGCTGACTTGGCGATCCGGCGCGCCGAAAAGCTTTTGCCACCGCGAGTTCGCCTAGCTTCTGAGACTGACAGGCGGGCCAGAGCGGCTTCGGGGCCACGCGCGCGCGCGGCCAACGTGTGCTGGACACGTGGGCAAGCCGGGGCACGCGGGGGGGATCGGTTCGTGATGGACTGGTTTTTCCGGGGGTGTTTTTAGAAAAACCAAAGGCTTGCTGACAGGTGGGGCGCTAGGGAGCTCGGGTTTAGGCGGGAAAAAGGGGAGGGGCTTAAACGCAAAACGGTCATCGGCTGCTGCTGCGCTGCTGACGAAAACGACACTGACGGCGTGGATCTGGCGGTTCTCCGGCGACGATGGCGACGAATCTAGCGCGAACAAGACGATGACGCCAAAACAAAAGTTGTAGAGCCAACATCAGACTACATCTTTTGTTTTTGGACCTTAGCCAACGGAGGTCCGCAGTGGACGGGGCAAAGGGATGAACAGAGGCGAGAAGAAGCTGCTGCAGCTGCTGCGGTCGGAGCGCGACGAGCGGCGCGCGCGCAGAGTGCTCGACGGAAGGCGGCGGAGCTACGGCGAGCTAGAGAGGAGGAGGGGATGTCTAGGGGATTGCGAGGCTCACCAGGAGCTCGTCGGCGTGGATCTGGAGCCGGAGGTGGAGCGGATCGGCGTCGAAGCAGAGGTTCCGCGGGCGTCTGCTCCGGTGGCCGCGGCGACGGCGAGGCTCCTCCGGCGCGCTCCGGGGCAGCTCCTGGTTTGGGGTGATGCTGAGGAGGGCGGCAACTGTCCCTAGACTCCGAGACTCCCTCCTGCCTGGCTTCAATCGCCTCCAACGATCTGGCCAGAGCTAGGGTTTAGGAACACCATGGCCAGGGCTAGGAGGATGTGGGGAGGAAGGAGAGGGTCTGGGGCGTCCTGGATCTCGATCTGGTGGTCATGGTGAGCTGGGGTGGTTGGGTAGACAGGGGGAGAGGAGGGAGGCACATGGGGTGGTGGTGCACTTTTGCAAAAAGGGAGGGGGAGGGTAGCTCGGGCTAGGTCTTTCCTCTTGCCTCCTTCTTGTCCTGTAGCTAGGGAGGGCAGAGAGTGACCAAGGGAGGAGGGGAGCTCGTGAGTAGGAGGGCAGGCTCGGGTTGGTGGGGTCTTGTGGCATGGAGAGAAGAGAGGGAGGGTGGCTCGGGTTGGAGCTAGGGTAGGAAGGAGAGGGGGGTATGGCTCGGGTAGGGTTTTGGTGAGAGGGTGGCCAAGCTAGGTGATAGATAGAGGGAGGCCGAGAGAGGGAAGGTGTGGTAGGGTGCTTAGGGTTTGGTCTAGATTAGGTGTAGATTAGGGTTTAGGTTTAGATGGGGTATGGTGAAAGATGGGGTAGGTTAGATGGGGGATGATGGTTCTCCTTTTTGGCAAACTCAAGCACAAACCAAACCAAAACTAGACCAAAAAGAGGGAGAGGTGGAGATGTGGTTTGATGGAAACAAGATCAACTAGATCAAGCCCAAAGGAAAAGATAGAGATAGAGATGATCCACTAAAGATGCAAATAAAAATCCAAAGGACAAGCAAAAGGTGGTACTTGCATGGCCCATGCAAAACATTTAATGCCATGTTGATTCTTGTGAAAACAATAATGTTAAACATGGCATTGTTCATTTGCATTTCCAAAGGTGGAATAAAGCCAAGCAAAAGAAAGAAAGGATGTCCCATGTGGAGTAGATGGAGATGACCATATTTGAATAGAAATGGGACTTGCTAGTGTGTATGTGCCACTAGGTATTTAATAGTCCCAATATATTCCAACATGAGCATAATTCCATGATAATCCACATGGGAGCTAGGGAAAAGGGTCCCACTCACAAGGCATGCAAAGGTGGCCATGTGGCTCTCATATATCAATGAGGTGAAAACAACATGATGCCAAGATGAGAGCATGTGGAAAAGAATTGGATCCATCCCAACCCACATGAGCTAGAGGTAAACCAATAAGTGCCAAGCTCATATTTAGTTGGATGGTGGAATTATAAGGTGGTGAAAAAAAAGGGGGTGGAGTTAATAAGAGATATGCCCCCAACTCAACTTGGGCATTAAACCATATATCAAGAACCAAATACAATATCAAGAGGCAAATACAATTTACCATGCATATGAGAGAAGAACCAAATGAAAAAGGGTTTTATATGATGCTCAAATGCAAGGTGGCATGATGACATGAGCATGATATCATGATGATGCAACAATTATATGTATAAAGTAGCCAATATATAGACTAGACTAGTAGCATTACAATTGTTAGACAATTGGGATGCTACAGCTTTGTTCTACTTGCACGCCAACACATGCCTTTTACTGGTTTTGTATTATCGCCATGCAATGACTGGATGATCTTATTTTTCATTATTGTGTTATACTACTTATTAGAACTTTTTATAGGTTCAGTGTGTCATAATTCTGGCACCAAACGACCTTTGTATCTTTCAAACACTCCACCATATCACCATACTAGCTGGGATACATGTTGCAATGTTTAGAAAATATTTAGTAATCCAAATTAATTAGTTATCCTCTGAAATTGCTAAATATGTTTTCGTAACTGCAATCATATCAGGTGAAATTTGAAAATACATGCAATCTGGAATTGACAATTTTGCTTTCCTAAAAAGTTCACTTTTGTGTGAATATGTTATCAGCTACGAAAACATATCAGGTGAAGTTTAAAAATACATGCAATCTGGAATCGATAATTTTGCTTTCCTAACAAATTTAAGTTCGTGTGTTCATACTGTAGTGTAGATGTCTTATTCATTAGTTAGAAGAAAACTATCATGGTGGAACACCGTACCACGTGCCAGCTGTTAGTCTGGCTAGGCTAGGAAATTTACACTAGAGGAGCCAATCAAACAAAGAGTTCTTGCCAATGGAGCCTGTTAACCTTGATGAACCGGTGAAATGCCTTGATGTGCCATCTATATGGCATGTAAGCAGTGTCCCTTGATTGTTTGAGAATAATTTCATATTTTCTTGTGCTCTTTAGTTTGTTACATATAGTGAAATACACTTGTGTAACATAATTATAGCATGTAGCTATCATCTTTCTGAATTTGAAGTATTTGTGCATGCTATTTTTCTTAGACTTACACTACAAGCTATATAATTAATTATTATTTTTAATTCCCATCGTCTTCTCCTGAACCTGGGAGTTTTAGCCCTAGGGCGAGTGCTTAAATTTATTCCATTTTCAGTAGTTTTCTAACATTATCTTATTAGTTGATTTCATTAGTATTTTACAATTTGTACTGTGGTAATATGTATCAAGGGTGTGCCCAATTATTCCTTCTATGCTACTTGGTCAGTTCCATCTATATTTTTTGGTTGACATAAATACTTTGGAGTGCTTTCATGTTAGACATGAATACTTTGTTCGGTTGACAAAAAGACGTGCAATATTACCATCCTAGCCATGCCATGCCAGAACGCCCTATATGTTGCGAGCCGAAGCTCGCATATTCGTCTAGTATTGTGTATTGCCCAACATATTATGACATTATATTCAGTAAGGAACACACTCTCTGAGGAAGGTTGTAAGAGCAGTGCGGCGCTTATCCCAACATTGTTGGCTAAATCCTGCTTGTTTTTCTAGCATGGGGGCAAGAGTTAGAGCATCTCCACTCTCCTACCCAGGACGCCGATCTGGACGCCGAAATTTGGTCCGGACGCCGATTCGGACGCCGAAATTTGTTCCGGACGCCGAAAATCGGCTCAATCGCGTACCTAGGAACCTGTTTTCGTCTGGATTTGAGCCAACTTTGGTCCGGACTATCCAGGCCGAACCCAGGATCCCGGGTACGTTCTGGGAACGCCGGACGCAGCGAAAATGGGCGTGGGCCAGCTCTGTCGGCGAGACAGTCTCATTCCCACCCACTCCACTCGCCCAGACTGCGGCGAAGAGCTCCTAGCGCCTCTGTCGTCATGACTTCGTCGACGGAGCTCCTCCATGCCGAGACATGCCCACGCCTCTAGATATGCTCATTGTAGTTGTTGCCCACTTTGCCGCCCGTTTCGCCGGCGCTTTCGCTGACCGAACTTCGCCGTAGCTCTGCTTCGCTGCTTGCTCCCACCATCGCGCCTCCCAAGTGTTCGGCATTTAGCCGGTTCGGCCATGGACTCCGACGACTAGGAGATGCTCGCCGTACTGCTGGAGGAGGAGAGCGCCGAGGTCGCCGAAGGTGAAGAGCACTTGGAGATCCTTGCCTCACTCGCCCAGCTATACCTATATATGGTGAAGCCGAAGCACGGTGGTTCAGCGCCAGGTCGCCGAAAGTGTAAGGCGAGGCAAAGGATAGAGGGCTACTGCTTATTATACGTCGACTACTTCGCTGACCAGCCACTCCATGGAGAGGACGTGTTTCGCCGCTGTTTCAGGATGAGCCGGAAGCTCTTCCTCAAGATCGTGCATGCCATCCGGGAGTTCGACCCCTATTTAATTTGCAAGAAGGACTGCACCGGCTTGGTTGGGTTTTCCTCACTTCAGAAGTGCACCGTGGCGATGAGGTTGCTTGCATATGGAGCGCCGACTGACAGTGCCGATGACTATCTCCGCATCGCCGAGTCCACCGCCATTGATTGCTTGTACAGGTTCTGCAGGGCAGTGATTGCAGTGTTCGGGGAACAGTACTTGAGATCACCCACTGCTAAAGACATGTAGAGGATTTCCTGGTATGCTTGGAAGCATAGATTGCATGCATTGGGAGTGGAATAACTGTCCATTTGCATGACAAAGAATGTACAAAGGCCACAAAGGAGGTTGCACTGCGATACTTGAGGCAGTTGCTACACATGATCTTTGGATCTGGCACTCCTTCTTTGGCATTGGCAGGATCGAACAACGACATCACCGTCCTCAACTCCTCAACTGTCTTTTCCAAGCTTGTTGAGGGTCATGCCCCCCCTGTGAAATTTGAGATCAGAGGGCACCAGTACAACAAGGTATACTATCTAGCAGATGACATCTATCCAAGATGGCCAACATTTGTGAAGACTATCTCAAACCCAATGCTCTCCAAGCATTCTCACTTTGCCAAGAAACAGGAAGCTTGTAGGAAGGACGTGGAGCGGCCATTCGGTGTGCTCCAGCAGAGGTTTGCAGTTGTCCGGTTCCCTACTATGACCGGGTCGAAAGATCAGATGTGGGAAGTGATGAACTGTTGTGTGGCCTTGCACAACATGATCATTGAGGATGAGAGGAAGGATCCAGTGAGTTTGCTCGAGGAGAACGAGTCATACTACAGACAGGGCCCTCTTGCCGAGCCTGATCATCAGGTGCCTCCAATCTGGACTATATTCATCGCCATGCATCAGGAGATCCGAGATCCGACGGTGTATCAACAGCTGCATGATCATCTTATTGAGCACCTATGGATACGCAGGGGCAACACGTCGTAGATGTCGAGCATGAACTGGCCGAACTAGGACGAACTTGGCCGAAATATGTTGTACTTTTACTGCAGACCGAACTATGTTTACATTTACGCCGAACTATGTTTAAGATTTTGCCGTATTTTGGCCGTAAAATGTTCTGTATTCTTTGTATGCCGAACTATGCCAAAATCTGGACGAACTTTAGCCAAATTTAAGCCGAATTTAAGCGAAAACCGGGCGTCCCGGGAACTCAGGCTGGGTACGCGAGCGGAAAACTCGGCGTACCCAGGCCAAAAACTTGCTTTGTCCGGCCAAAGTTTGGTCCGAATTTTGGCCTGGATTCGCCTAACCAGTGGAGATGCTCTTAGAGTCCGGTGCTTGAAGAATCAGTAGAGAATACGACCAACTGTTAATGCGGGCAGTAATCGACTCACCAAGAAAGATGTTTTTTTTGCAGAAAAACCAAGAAAGATGTTAAACGTCTGTGTAAGCAATCAAACCAGCGGGATTATTCTAGACGTCTGCAAATAAGTGCCGTGATATGGGTGCTCTAACATTCTAGATCTCAATAGTTTCCACTAAAATTGTTTGAAACCTTTTAGCATTTGATCCTACTCTGAACTCGCCGTTCGATTTTCAGAGATGAATGAAGGACCGGGTAGCCAAAAAGAGTAATTCTAGAAGAAATATAAAAGATCATCATTGCATTTTTTTTACTACCTTAGGGTACTAAGCACCGGGTCTCTAACTATCATCGATTTTTTTCCGAACAACTATTTAATCATTTGTTAAGCCGTTGCAACGCATGGGTATTATTCTAGTATATATTAATAAAAGTGTTCGTGCATTGCGTCGGGAAAGCCTTCTTTCTTTCTCCCAAACCTCCTTATTTTTCTCTTTATCTTTCTACAGAGCTACAATCTATTTCGTGATAAAGGAGGAGAATTGTGACCAATGCTATGCCTGAGCGATTTTTAACTCTAAGAATTTCCCAATCAAGCTCAACTTCAAATACATAATTTAATTTAATTTTCTATTTTTCTATACCTAGCGAATAAAAAGTACACACATTTATACTATACAAATGCACAACTCTACACTAAAACTACACAAAATATTCTAATAGAGAAGACATCAGCACAAACCGCATACACATGTTCAGTCTAGCACAACAGCACAACAAGTGAACCGATATTCATTGCGACCACCGATCTACTAAAACAACAAGCACCTCTCTATGAATCCTTCCGTTCTCACATTAGAGAGCTTCCGCTACATCTTGATCGCAATTTAACTTTTTTGATCATGAACCATGTGTGGCATCCATTAATCTCTCATCCCTTATGTTTATAATTAGCTCACACCAAATTAGTCTCGTTTTCCGGGTTGGCTTGGTGATACTGTATGTCTCTACCCAGTTTGCCAACCTATATAAATTGGTGGGCCTCTAACTAAGGGAGCAGGGTGAGACTAAATTAGGAGTCATACCAGGTTTGGAGTTGACGTTTTCATCTTCCCGTCACCAGCCGGGATCATGGCTCGCAGGCCGGTTGCATTGAGCATAGTGCGCGTGAGCCATCTACACCCATATGGGCCAGTTTGCGTGAGACCATGGTCCCATCTGTAACATTCCAAATTCAGCAACCCTGATTTGTTGTCAAAAAGGCAAAAATCAGGGAGAACAAAAACTTTTTATTATTAAGGGTGACAATGTTTGCTTACTTGTTTGCTTGTGTTGTGTTTATACATCTGATTGTGTATTAGATAATATACTCCTCACCTCAGCCTCAGTTCACAAAAACTATTTTATAAAAGAAATGTCTTGGCTCATCTTTCATTTTCTCAAATGTTATGGCATTTCAAACATGAACCAAGATGACTTTGACATAACAAAATATTTTACTAGTTTCTATTTAACAAAACTATGAGACCTATATATAATCTCCTGATGCTTTCAAGACAAAGCACTCAACTACTCTTATCTCTAGGTTTTCCAAAACCTTTCCTAAAACCTTTTTATCCTGATCCTGGTAGAAATACCAAGAGGTCCTTATCTAAATTTAAACCACCACCTCTTCACAACACCGTGCTCACCTCAAGCTAGGCTTGTTGGTAAACTTAGCAGTAGTTGGATAAGTTTGATAAAATGAATTGCCTTGATCTGTTGTTTGATGAATTGCCTTGATCTGCTGTGTGAAGAATTGCTTTGATCTGCTTAGGAAGTAGCTTGAGCCAATCTAGGAGCTCACCCTTTAGGATCAAACCAATAGTTGAGATCATGAAATCCAAATCAAGTCTCCCATGAGCTAAATCTCTCTTAGTAACTAAAGTGACCCTCTCATCCACTTAAGCAGATCCAGCCCGAGCTAATCCTTTGTATTAGCATCCAACTTATCAAAGACCAAATACAAGCATGAATCCTCTCTACACAAGCTATCCTTCAACCTCATCCAACTGATGATAATAAAACCCTTGCATATTCTCCAACTCCTCCCCTCCTTCATAATAGTCCAACTTCACAAATCTGCCAACTTTGGCTAAGTCTAGAATCCTTCTCTGGATTCAATCTTTGAGACTCCACCTATTTTAACCTTTGTGCATTCTGGAGAATGTACTTGAACCATCTTGTAGTACATCATTAGTAATACCAAAGACCACTCTTGCTCTTGGCTAAACCTCTATTGGACCCACTCATCCATGATGTTTTTGTGGACAAGATAATAATCTTTTCTGCAAATCTTATCATCTTGCCTACTTTGGCAGAAGCTCACATCCTTATGCTATCTTCTCTTGACCAACTCTTTGCTTGGTTATGGCCTACTAACCATGTTCTATCAATCCATCATTCACTTGTTTCCATTGGAGCTTTGTGCTTCTTAAACCCCCTGGTTTATGAGGCTTCATGATGCATCTGCTATGGCAGCCTTATTTTGAACAAAGTTTGCCATCACTCTTAAACCACCTCAATTACAACCAAGCCAAAATTTTGCTACCCTGATCATCTATATAACTTGTTATATCTATCCATCTATCCCTTGTACCAAGGTGAGCTATGATCTCACTAATCCAACCATGTTTAGGTGGTATAAAAATATAAATGCCCTAGATCCCCTACCTCTTGTTCTATTCCAAAATCCACCTCGTTTTGCAACACCCAAGTTTGCCAATGATTGATACCCCAAGTTTATATCCTCCACCTTGGATATAATCATTTGAAAAATAATTTCCATAATTATTTGGAGCCTCAAACTAATTAAATTCCCTCCTTTGCAAAATTCTCAAAACATTTCCTATAAAGACAAGTTTGTTTTTCTCCAAACCACTTTGCCAACTCAAGGCACAATTGATGCCCATATATCATATCCTATCTTCCCATATCAAAAATAAATATTTTTTAGATCTTTTATTATTTATTTTTTCCATTTTTATTAAATGGTAGAAACAAGAAATAATAGATTAAAAATACTTTTCCTTCCAAATAAATTACAAGAAAATTCTCTAATGTGTGATATGGTATTTATGACCATCTCACACCAAACCCAACCTGTACAATGTAAAAATATCAAATGAGCTTCTATAAACCATTTCTGCACTTTTTGAATAAATGACTTTAAGTGGACCTTTAATTCTTGGAAAAATCTAAAACAATTCCTAGAGAGGTACTTTGACCTCACCTATCTCCCAGCACCATTTACCCATATTGTCCAATGCAAGTTTATAGACTTCCTTCATAACCATCTCTTTGATCACAATTGCAAAGTAAGCAAACCCACTAATCAAAGATCATAAAACCCACATCAACTTGGTCAAACAAACTTCCACAACACACTACCTCACCCCTCTGGTTGAGATACAGTATATCAACACTGTAGCAACCCTTACTCTTGTCCTCTTCCACTTGAAAGAGAGGAGAGACACAAAGAGAGGTCATGTTTTGGGTTTAATAAAATTCTACAACAACTACCTATCCTCTCCTTGTCCTAAACCATACCAGAACCCACACCCTACCTATCTCCACTGTCCACAGGAACCAATCCCTTGGGTTTACCCTTCCCCATTATATCTCCATGGACATAGTCCATTCTTGGTATAAGAGGGCAGAGCCCCCACCTGCCCCTCATTTCCTCCCCTTTCCCCTCTATCACTCTCACTTACCTCACCATGAGCCCCTGCTCTCACCCCTGCTCTATCTTGCCCGAGAGAAAGAGAGAGAGTGAGCTTCGGCCTCCTCAAGAAAAACGAGCAAGGCTCCTCCCTCTATGATTTTATTCCCCTGCATGTCATCCCAAAACGTCCCCCTGCTATTCCTGATCCTCCCCCTGCTTTTGTTTTGCTCAGGACCGCCCCTAGAAGCCTCCCTGACGAGCTCCCGAGCGCCACCGCGGGCTCCTCTGCGTGACCCAACTCTTGGCGTCGAAGTGGTGCTTGCTATCCCTCTCCAAGCTCGCACTGACGAACCACGTCTCCCTACGGCATAATATACCCCTCCCCGCGCCCATGGTGAGCTCCCCGAGCCCCGCCACCACCCTCTATGGTTTCCCCTTCTTTCTACGCCACCAGAGGTGGAAGACGACACGCGACCGTCGATCTCATATCGATCTGACGGTCTGTGGCGTGCCATACCCTTTCACCGCGGCGGCTTAACTGTCGCTGGCGAGCGTGTGCTAGCGAGGCGGCACTGGTCCGGCCCAGCGTGGCTCGCCTAGCCGTAGGGTTCGCAGCATAGAAAACAAAATTTTTCCTACGATGGGAACATCTATGTACTAAGATCTATCTACTAGATACAAGCAACGGGTGGATATACATCCATAGAATACATACCCTCGAAGACCGAATAGCGTTAACGAGGTTGTACTCGTGGATGATGTAGACGAACGCTTGCCGATCTCAAGATCGTGATGAAGTCTATTTGGTCCAGCCGGTCCAGCACGATCAAGTCCAGCACCTCAAAGCAGTGGTGCATCCGTGATCGCACACACGTACGGGTATCCCGACAACCTCCGCGCCCTCGCTCCAGCGAAGCAGCGGAAGCAACAAATCCTTCCAGAAAAAGCCACCGGGAACATGTATCTCGCTGATCCGAGACCATGGGGGAATTCTAAAGGGGGAGAGAGATCCTTCGCGAGGAGGTGTGCTTTGAGAGGAGGAGAGGGGGCCTTTTATAGGGGAGAGGGGGGGGCACCCAAGGGGCATGGCGCCCAGCCATGGGGGATGCCCCCACCTCTTCCACATTCATGTGGGTGGAGCTCCCACTCAAAATGAAAAGCCTCCACTCCCAGTAAAAAGCCTCCACTCAAAAATCCACTCACATGCATTAAATTTCCACCAAATTTAATGCAAGCTCTCATTTAAATAAAACTATTTTATTTATTTATTCAGAATTTTGTTAATTACTTTAATTAACAAACATTCACATAAAACCCCTTATAACATTTCAATTTCACATGTAGAACCAGTTTCAGCAATCAACCGAAACAGTTCCGGTGTCTAGTGAAATAAATTCCTGCGATTTCCTTTTCTTTTTCTGGCATATCATTTGCTCCGAATGGTGTCGGTATCCCTTAAGTGTGTCACCCTACGGTTTGCGAATAATGCGGACATGATCGAGACCCTTCTCCAATCAATAATCAATAGCGGGACCTGGAGATCCATACTGACTCCCACACATTCAACGATGACTTCTGTGATCGTGTGAACCTTTTACGCTAGTATCTTAATCCCTTTGTTTCACGATATATTACATGTCCGAGATTCGATCATCGGTATCTCCATACCTAGTTTGATCTCGTTACTGACATGCACTCTTTTCTCGTTCCCGTGATATAACATTCTAGTGATCAAATCACTTGCTTGCAAGCTAATCAATGTGATATCACCGAGAGGGCCCAGAGCATATCTATCCGTCATCGGGATGAACAAATTCCACTCTCGATCCATGGGTCTCAACATAACACTTTAGTAGTTCTGAAGCCATCTTTATAATCACCTAGTTACGGTGTGACGTTTGATGTCATCGAGAAACTCTTCCGGTGTTAGTGATTGACATGATCTCATGGTCTAAGGATTAGGATCACTTTGTAAGTTGTTATAGCAATATAAACTCAATGACTTTGATCATAATGCTATACTTCGGATGAATGTTCATCACATCATTACACTAATGTTGTGACCTCGTTATTAACAACATCCAATGTCCATGATTAGGAAACTTTGATCATCATGTTAATCAACGAGCTAGTTTATAAGAGAGGCATAACTAGGAACTTCCTTTTTGTTTATTAAACACACATGTATTATCGTTTCCGTATTAATACAATTATAGCATGCAAAATAAACATTTATCATAAACAAGAAATACGATAATAACCACTTTATTATTGCCTCTCGGGCATATTCCCTTCACTAGCTTCCCCAGCGCTACGCGACCCAATAGGCTTAGATCTAGCCCAAACATCCTCGACCTCCTCTCTTTTATTTAAAATCCCAGAACCAGAGAAAAAGCTGTTTGGTTTAAATAGATTTGAAAATGCAAATCAACACAACTGCCTAGATCTATGTTTTCCTAGATGCACACATGTATTATCTAACATTCAGTACCTTTGGTTGACCTAAATAGTGGCCAAATTGATTTCAATAAATCAACTACCTAAAGGTACCATTTCTACCAATACATTCTTTCTGTAAGTTTTACAAATCTATTTAAAATAAATCCAATTGTTATGGGAAGGTATCTAGTATACCTTGCATGTCACCCTGACTCCATATTATTCTGCTTCATATTTTGCCCATAGAAAAAATAACAAAAACAACCCAAATCTGCCTTTAGGAATTTTCTAGCTCAAAACATAATAGGTATTGCCATAATTCCAACTCCCAGGACACATGCACCTTGACCTACTTCAAACCCTAGGAGCCCATATTTTATTAAGCCCTCGTGGATTTATTGTGAGTTAAACTATTCTGTGCATGGTTTAATCACTATTAAAATAGCCACAGTAGTTATGTAAATCCAAAAAGGAGGATTCCAATTTCTACATAAAGGTATTTCAAATACATATCATGTGTCTTTGTAATCATAACAAAATCTCCTGTAGATTAATTCTGGTTAAAAAGACAAAAACCTTCTAAAACTGCCTTTGGGAATTTCGTAAGGGCATTCTGGTAAATATTTTGAAATGATTCCAACTCCCAGTGAATCAGTCCATCAAACCCTACTGAACCATCCTAGGAAATAATGTTTGGAGCTCCAGAACTTTTCAGGTAAATTATTTCCTAAAACTAGAGTTATATTCACTAGAAAATTCATTATAAATCAATGGAAATTGAGAAAATAGTGAAACCACTTTTGTTGGTTTCATTTTATCAATACCTATCTGATGGTACCATATTTTTACAATGATATCATACACAAAGTGTCCTTGGTCCAAACCCCCCTCATAGGTAAATTCTAGACTATAACACATATCGAAATCCCTTCAAATGTTTTCAAGACAATTCCAATCTTTCTAAATCCATTCTTCCCAATGTAGGGGTTCGTAGCATGAAAAACAAAAAATTTCTACCGCATGCAAACAAACAAGACAAGATCTATCTACTAGATTGTAGCAACGAGTCGATAGAGGAACTCACCCTCGAAGATTCCAAAGCGGTTAACGAGAGCAGATTCTCGTGGGTGATGTAGTCGTACTCTTGCCGATCTCAAGATCGCGTGGATGATCCTTCCGGCGCTGCGTTACGGCAGCGCTTCCGCAGTCGGTCACACGTTTGGTACTCGATTAAGACCTTCCTCTCCCTTGTTCCAGCAGGCAGCGGAGGTTGTAGCACTCTCCTCGCGATTCCGGCAACACGGCGGCGTGGTACCGGAAGTAGAGGGGAGATCTCGCAAGGCTTCGCCTTAAGCCGGAGCGAGTATGGTAGAGTATGAGAGAGGCCTTGGTGATCTAGGCTTTAGAGGGCACCAAGGGGAGGGTGTAGCCGGCGGCTAGGGCTTGGAGAAGCCCCAACTCGCCGAGTTGGAGGAACCCTAGGTGGCGGCGACGACTTGGAGGAGGTCGGCGGCTTGGGGCTAGGGTTTTTGGTGTGAGGGGTAGGGGGCGCCCTACCCCTCCTTATATAGGTGGAGGGTGGCCGGTTGGGAGGAGGGAGTCCTTCCCCAACTTGGCCTCCTTGGCCGGCGGGTGGAGGGAGGAGACTTCCTCCCCAAGTAGGTTTCCTACTCTCCCTCCACCAAGCAAACTTGCCATTTGACTTTTTCAAATTGCCGTTTGACTTTCAAACTAGGATTTGATTTATCCCTTTATTTTGCCCAGACAATTGACCTAGTACATGATGCAACCATTCCATATTTTCATGACACATTCATGTACCCTTCCCCTCCAGAGTGTCGGACCTTCCGGACCCTTCTAGAACATTCTAGGTGAAAACACCGGAATCATTCCCGAACTTCGAAACAGGACTTTCCTTATATGAATCTTATTCTCCGGACCATTCCGGATCTCCTTGTGATATCCCGGATCCCATCCGAGACTCCAAACAACATTCGGTCTCTTTCTCATCATTCCATAACTACTCAACAACATCGAATCCTTAAGTGTGTCTCCCTACGGTTCGTGAATTATGCGGACATGATCGAGACACTTCTCCGATCAATAACCAATAGAGGAATCTGGAAATTCATATGGCTCCCACATATTTCTACGATTACTTTGCGATCGAATGAACCACTTACATACGATACCAATTTCCCTTTGTCTCACGATAGTTTACTTATACGAGGTTTTGATCGTCGGTATCTCTGCATACCTAGTTCAACCTCGTTACTGATAAGTGTTGGGAATATGCCCTAGAGGCAATCATGTATGATGATATATCCCATTGTATTCATAAATATATTAAGTAGTCCTTGTATAAACATCTGATGTGTATCATTGAATATGTGATTCGGTTGTGAGGAACTATGCATTCATGTTGTTTGTACTAAATATCCTTGGTCATCGAAGTTGTGCTAGACACACAACTTAGACCAATGTGAAAGTTGGCTTGATGACTCGGTTCCACTTGTCATGGGCATGGAGATGCTATTCCAACTTACACAGATTCGGCTAAAGAGTTTAGCGAGTCGGATTGACCCATATTGAGGTACAATGAACAAGTTGTCATTTGTATATCTCAATCAATGTAATCCATAGACCTGAGGTTGTTGAATAGTCCGAGTTGAGGATCACCGACTTAGGTTCTGTCAAACGCTGATCCGTAACTGGGCAGTTATAAAGGCAGGGTTCGGGTCGACTGAGAATCAAGCTGCGTGATATGAATAACCAAGATGGGATTTTGCCCCTCCACTTGGAGAGATATTCTCTGGGACCTCTCGTGAGATATGATTCGGAAAGCATGGCCATGCACGACTAGGTTAAGTGTTAACCGAGGTGATCGACTAAGAGTTAGTCGGGTGAATCACTTATCTTGGATCGAGAAGAGAGTCGGACTATTTAAGGGATGACAATTATTCGCCTATAGTCTGACAAGATATATCGTGAGGCAAAAGGGACTCGGACGTAAGTCGCATTGGAAAGGCAAGTCGTCATGACTCTTTGGTACTTGGGAGTCGGCACGTTCTGCTAGGAGCCGCTACCGACTGATCGATTGAGAGTCGGACTCCAATCATGTCCAAATAGCCATGAGCCTGCGGGGTCACACACTTAAGAGCGGGAGCATGTTCGGATTGGATCTGAACCTGTAATCTGGTTGGGTTGGACCTAAACCGGATTAGGACTGAGTTAGTGAGTTGGACTCACGGTGACTAGTGTTATATGGGCTTTAGTGAATGGGTCGCGCGAGCAGAGCCCACATTCACTCCCTATATATAGTGGAGCACCGTAACCCAGAAAGGTTAATCGTTGTTCGGTTAGGTCATTCCATGTGTTGGAAAACCTAGCTCCACAGCAGTCCTACCGTCGATACGAACCTAGCAGTTCGCCGCCGGTGCTCCTCATTGTACGTGTGGATACCAGCAGAGGTGCTGTGTGATCAGCACCAGGACGATCGGATCGTGAGGACTGCACTGCATCAACTGACACGCTTCATCAGTAATCCGCAACTGCGTGTCTAGTGGTAAACCTCGTGGCCTTCTACCTCAGCTAGATCTTGGGATCACCACGTTAGAGGAAAAAGTTTTGTTTTATCTCTGCGTGGCCCAACAGTGGTATCAGAGCGATAGCTTCTGGTTTTAGGCTCGGGATCTCGCATATGTGATATGCGGTAGGATGTAGATGAGATCTATATGCTGTTTGGTGGTCGATCTATGAGATAGATCGGTTTTGTACGAAGTTGATAGGATCAACTGCACTCGGGGAATGGTAGATCTGATTTCCGTGATCATACTGCTGAGGTCGTGGAGCGACATACCCCTACCGGTCGGCTTCCGCCATCGGGGTAGACTATGACACGTAAATCCAGAAGCGGTGATCGAAGATCAAAGAGTTTGATCGAATCGAAACGATGGTCGAAATCCATGTTCGGATCGTAGATGAGATCTACGTTAGCGGGACCGTCGGCTTCGCCCTGTCATAGCGCCTTAGATGTCGTTGCGAGTTTCACAACACCGGTAGATATTGTATTTATGCATAACTTGTTTTTGCAGGAAGTTGTGAATGGTATGGTTCATGTGCATGTGATGTATGTGTGTAATCCATACGTGATCTGCGAATCACGGTTTTTGTCAGCCGGCTGGAGCCTAGGTGCTGTCATTTTATTGTATAACGACCTGCGTGTCGGATTCTCTATGTAATTTACTTTACTAAGCTAGTGTAGCTGTTTGGAGAACCCGGAAGGCATGCAAGGCATTGTACATGTCGGCGACATAGAGTAAGACGGCAAGTGACAAGAGTTGGCACGAGTCGGATTACAGGCTTTGTGGAGATGGAGATCGCCATGAAGAGAGCCATACCATTTCACATTATAATTGCTTTATTTTGTGTTATTGTTATGTCTCTGTTTTACCTCTATTAGATAGTCGGTAAAATTTAATCCCTCAAAGAAGGTCTAGTCGTTTTCCCGCCAGTGTTTGCACCATCACAAGTCGGACAATTTTGGTAGTGGGCTCATAAAATTGAGGTGCTGCCAATTCTTTCCGACTAGATGGGTTCGAGTCGGACTCTTACTGCAGAAACACTTGGTAAGCTAGACGGGTCTATCACAACGGTTGTGGGGCTCGGGGAAAAGTCGGATGGGAGCCGGGGCATGTGATGCCACCCGTCCAACAGGAGTCGCATGAGATGCGATTGACAAGGAGTTGTCTACCTAGATCACTTGGCGGCTAGCGGTGATGCTAAAGCTCACTAGCCGACTTGCTTATTTAGGATCCTGAATCACTAAGCAACCATCAGAGGGGTGTTGGTTCTAGTGGGAGCATAAAATATTAAAATGTTTAATATGCTTGCTCTTTTATGAATACATGTCTTAAGTGTTTTGCATATTTTCTGTTATAGATCATGGCACCAAGTAGCAGTCACTCTCAGATATCCGGTTTTGCGTTGAGAACTATCCTTGAGAAAGATAAACTGAACGACACTAATTTTACCAACTGGTATCGAAATCTGAGAATAGTTCTCAAACAAGAAAAGAAGGACCATGTCCTAGACAACCCACTTCCAGATGAGCCGCTGCCACCAATGCCTACCGTCGGGCTAAGGATGAGTCCACGGATATTAGCTGTCTTATGCTTGCTCACATGGAACCGGACTTGCAAAAGCAGTTCGAGCATGTTGAGGCCTACGATATGATCGAAAGCCTCAAAAGTATGTTCCAGACTCAGGCGAAGACTGAGAGGTATCAAGTCTCTCAGGCTTTGCTGAGTTGCAAGCTTAAGGATGGTGATCCACTGAGTCCGCATGTGATCAAAATGGTTGGTTATGTGCAGTCTCTGGAGAGGCTTGGCTATCCCATAAGCGAAGAGTTCGCTACGGATATAATTCTGAACTCTCTTCCTAGTGCATATGGGCAGTTCATTTCGAACTACCACATGCATGGCATGGATAAGAAGCTCACTGAATTACATGGGATGCTGAAGCAGGCAGAGGCGGATCTCAAGAAGGGCGCCAGTCAAGTGTTGATGGTGCAGAATAAGGCTAAGTTTAAGAAGAGTTCTTGGACTAAGAAGAAGGCTAAGTCAGGAGGAAAGCAGGCTCCGGACCCGGTCCCAAGCGCTTCCTCAGGGACTAAGCCATCTCCTTCAGCCGGATCCACTTGCTTCTACTACAAGGCAGATGGCCACTGGAAGAGGAACTGCAGCAAGTACTTGGACAACAAAGCCAAGAGTGGAGGTATGACTTTCGACTCAGGTACACTTTTTTGCAATGTTATAGACATATATCTTGCTGATGCACCTAATAGTTCTTGGGTATATGATACCGGATCAGTTATTCACATATGCAACTCGTTGCAGGGACTGGTAAGAACTAGGAGCATAGCAAGAGGCGAGGTTGATATTCGAGTCGGCAACAAAGCAAGAGTTGCTGCGTTGGAAGTCGGCACGATGCAGCTTCATTTACCTTCCGGATTCATTATGGAACTGAATAATTGTTATTATGTTCTAGTGCTCAGTCGAAACATTATTTCTGCTTCATGTTTGATGAGGCAAGGCTATGAGTCGAATATCAAGAATAATGGTTGTTCTTTGTATTTGAATGATATGTTTCACGGCTTTGCATCCGTCCAGGACGGGTTATTTATTTTGAATCTTGATGGTGAGTCGGTTTATAACATAAATGTTAAAAGGTTGAAACCAAATGATCTGAATATGACTTACTTTTGGCACTGTCAGCTTGGTCATATAAGTTGGAAACGCATGAAGAAGCTCCATGATGATGGACTCCTAACTTCGTTCGACTTGGAGTCGTTCAAGACATGCGAATCTTGCCTACTCGGCAAAATGACCAAGACACCTTTTGCAAAAAGTTGCGAAAGGGCGTCCGACTTGTTGGGACTAGTACATAGTGATGTATGTGGACCAATGAGCACGACAGCCAGGGGTGGTTATGAGTACTTCATTACCTTCACTGATGATTTTAGTAGGTATGGATATATCTACTTGATGAAACATAAGTCGGAAGCCTTTGAAAAGTTCAAAGAATTCCAGAATGAAGCACAGAATCAACTTGGCAAGAAAATAAAGTTTCTTCGGTCGGACCGAGGAGGCGAGTACATGAGCCATGAGTTTGATGACTATCTAAAAAGTTGTGGAATAGTTCCTTAACTTACTCCGCCAGGAACACCACAAAGGAATGGTGTTTCGGAAAGGCGGAATCGAACCTTGTTGGACATGGTACGGTCAATGATGAGTCGGAAAGATCTGCCTTTATCATTTTGGGATTATTGTCTAGAAACAGCGGCGTTCACACTAAACAATGTACCATCAAAATCGGTAGAGAAGACACCGCATGAGATGTGGACAGGCAAAAAGCCGAGTTTGTCTTTTCTTAAGATTTGGGGTTTCGAAGCATTTGTCAAGCGACTACAGTCGGACAAGCTTATAGCCAAGTCGGATAAGTGTATTTTCGTGGGGTATCCGAGGGAAACCTTGGGTTACTACTTCTACAACCGAGAAGAGGGCAAAGTGTTTGTCTCTCGGAACGGTGTCTTCCTTGAGAAAGAGTTTCTTAGTCGGGGAGTAAGTGGGAGCATGGTGCAGCTCGAAGAAATTCGAGAGGAACCGGCTAGTAGCGAGTCGGCAAAAACCTTGGAGGTTGAGCCGGTCGTGGCAGCTGAGCCGGCAGCGGCACCTGTACTACGAAGATCGGCAAGATTACAAAGTGTTCGTGATGTATTACTGTTAGACAGTAATGAGCCAACAAATTATTCGGAAGCGATGGTGGGATCTGATTCCGAGTCATGGCTTGGAGCCATGAGATCCGAGATAAAGTCCATGGATGAAAATCAAGTTTGGAACTTGGTTGATCTGCTAGACGGTGCAAGACCCGTCGAGTGCAAATGGGTCTTTAAGAAGAAAACTGATATGGATGGGAATGTTTCAATCTATAAAGCACGCCTTGTCGCGAAGGGGTTCCGACAAGTTCAAGGAGTTGATTATGACGAGACTTTCTCGCCCGTAGTGATGCTTAAATCAGTTCGAATCATGTTAGCTATAGCAGCCTATTTTGACTATGAGATATGGCAGATGGATGTCAAAACGGCTTTCCTTAACGGAAATTTAACCGAGGACGTGTATATGATACAGCCCAAGGGTTTTGTCGATCCGGCTAATGCTGACAAGGTGTGAAAACTTCAAAAATCCATTTATGGGTTGAAGCAAGCATCTCGGAGTTGGAATATTCACTTTGATGAGGTAGTCAAATCATTTGGCTTCATCAAGAGTGATCATGATTCTTGTTTGTACAAGAAGTTTAGTGGGAACAAAGTAAATTTTCTAATCTTATATGTGGATGACATATTACTGATTGGAAATGATGTCCAGATGTTGCAAGAAACCAAGGAATCATTGTAAAGGAGTTTCTCAATGAAAGACTTGGGTGAGGCAACATACATCCTCGGAATCCGGATCTATAGAGATAGATCAAGGAGGCTCATTGGATTGAGTCAGAGTACTTATTTGGACAAAGTGTTGAAGAAGTTCAACATGGAATCGTCTAAGAAGGTGTTCTTACCGATGTCCCATGGTGTAAATCTTAGCAAGACTCAGTGTCCTTCGACAGCTGATGAGCGAAGTCGGATGAGTGCGATTCCATATGCTTCTGCAGTCGGATCCATCATGTACGCCATGATTTGTACTAGGCCGGATGTTTCATATGCTCTAAGTGTTGTGAGCAGATACCAGGCTGATCCTGGAGAAATCCACTGGACAACGGCTAAAAATATCCTAAAGTACTTGAGAAGGACTAAGGATATGTTTTTGGTTTATGGTGGTGAAGATGAACTCAGTGTAAAGGGTTACACGGATGCGATTTATCTTACCGACTCTTATGATTCTCGCTCGCAATCCGGATACGTGTTTATTATAAACGGAGGTGCTATGAGCTGGAAGAGTTCCAAGCAAGAGACTGTGTCTGCGTCTACAACAGAGGCTGAGTATATTGCCGCCTCGGAGGCAGCAAAGGAAGCTGTTTGGATGAGGAATTTCCTCATGGATCTTGGTGTGGTTCAGGGCTCGTCCAATCCGTTGGACGTGTATTGTGACAACAATGGTGCTATTGCACAAGCCAAGGAACCTAGTCAACACCAGAAGAACAAGCACATACTAATGCGGTACCACCCGATTCGCCAGTTCGTGGATCAGGGTGATATCAAGTTATGCAAGGTACACACGGATGCAAATATTGCGGATCCATTGACAAAGCCGTTACCCCAGCCGAAGCATGAGGCACACCTGAGAGCCATGTGCATTAGATGCTTAGACATGTGATGTCGAAAGATTGACTCTAGTGCAAGTGGGAGACTATTGGGAATATGCCCTAGAGGCAATCATGTATGATGATATTTCCCATTGTATTCATAAAGATATTAAGTAGTCCTTGTATAAACATCTGATGTGTATCATTGAATATGTGATTCGGTTGTGGAACTATGCATTCATGTTGTTTGTACTAAATATCCTTGGTCATCGAAGTTGTGCTGGACACACAACTTAGACCAATGTGAAAGTTGGCTTGATGACTCGGTTCCACTTGTCATGGGCATGGAGATGCTATTCCAACTTACACAGATTCGGATAAAGAGTTTAGCGAGTCGGATTGACCCATATTGAGGTACAACGAACAAGTTGTCATTTGTATATCTCAATCAATGTAATCCTTAGACCTGAGGTTGTTGCATAGTCCGAGTTGAGGATCACCGACTTAGGTTCTGTCAAACGCTGATCCGTAACTGGGCAGTTATAAAGGCAGGGTTCGGGTCGACTGAGAATCAAGCTGCGTGATGTGAATAACCAAGATGGTATTTTGCCCCTCCACTTGGAGAGATATTCTCTGGGCCCTCTCGTGAGATATGATTCAGAAAGCATGGCCATGCACGACTCGGTTAAGTGTTAACCGAGGTGATCGACTAAGAGTTAGTCGGGTGAATCACTTATCTTGGATCGAGAAGAGAGTCGGACTATTTAAGGGATGACAATTATTCGCCTATAGTCTGACAAGATATATCGTGAGGCAAAAGGGACTCGAACGTAAGTCGCATTGGAAAGGCAAGTCGTCATGACTCTTTGGTACTTGGGAGTCGGCACGTTCTGCTAGGAGCCGCTACCGACTGATCGATTGAGAGTCGGACTCCAATCGTGTCCAAATAGCCATGAGCCTGCGGGATCACACACTTAAGAGCGGGAGCATGTTCGGATTGGATCTGAACCTGTAATCTGGTTGGGTTGGACCTAAACCGGATTAGGACTGAGTTAGTGAGTTGGACTCACGGTGACTAGTGTTATATGGGCTTTAGTGAATGGGTCGCGCGAGCAGAGCCCACATTCACTCCCTATATATAGTGGATCACCGTAACCCAGAAAGGTTAATCGTTGTTCGGTTAGGTCATTCCATGTGTTGGAAACCCTAGCTCCACAACAGTCCTACCGTCGATACGAACCTAGCAGTTCTCTGCCGGTGCTCCTCCTTGTACGTGAGGATACCAGCAGAGGTGCTGTGCGATCAGCACCAGGACGATCGGATCGTGAGGACTGCACTGCATCGACTGACGCGCTTCATCAGTAATCCGCAACTGCGCGTCTAGTGGTAAACCTCGTGGCCTTCTACCTCAGCTAGATCTTGGGATCACCACATTAAAGGAAAAAGTTTTGTTTTATCTCTGCGTGGCCCAACAATAAGTACCCTTTTCTCGTTCCCGTGGTATGTGATCCCTTGTGAGCTATTCACATGCTTGCAAGCTAATTGGATGACATTCCACCGAGAGGGCCCAGAGTATATCTATCCGTCATATGGATGGACAAATACCACTCTTGATCCATGTGTCTCAACCCATACTTTCCAAACACTCAATGCCACCTTTATAGCCACCCAGTTACGGTGTGGTGTTTGATGTCATCAAAGCATTCTTCCGGTGATGGTGATTAGCATGATATCATGGTCGAAGGAATTATGTTACTATGTATCAGAAAGCTTATAGCAATTGAACTATTAAAATGACTTGATCTTTATGCTACGCTTATCTATAGGAGTATGTCCATCATACCATTCTCCTAATGATATGACCTTGTCATTAACAACATCTCAAATGTTCATGATCAAGAAACCATGATCATCTATTAATCAACAAGCTAGTATTACAAAGAGGCTTTACCAGGGACTCTAATTTAGTTTACAAATCACACAAGTATTAATGTTTCTGGTTAATACTGTTATAGTATGAATGTAAACATTTATCATAAACACAAAGATATAATAATAACTACATTTATTATTGCCTCTAGGGCATATCTCCAAAAAACTCCCACTTGCACTAGAGTCAACTAATCTAGATTACATGGTAATATACCGAACACCCATGGCAGTTTGGTGTTGGTCATGTTTTGCCCTCGGGAGAGGTTTAGTCAACGGATCCGCCACATTTAGATCTGTGTGTACTTTGCAAATCTTTATGTCACCATCTTGGACATGTTCTCGAATAGCGTGAAAACGTAGCTTGATGTGCTTCAGCTTCTTGTGTGACCTTGGTTCTTGCGCATTGGCTATGGCGCCCATGTTATCACAGTAGATAGACATTGGGGCCAGTGCACTTGGAACCACACCGAGCTCTGTAATGAACTCCTTCATCCATATCGCTTCTTGTGAAGCCTCCGAAGCAACTATGTATTCCGATTCAGTTGAAGATCTCGCCACAACGCATTGCTTTGCACTCCTCCAGCTAACTGCTGCACCATTCAAAGTAAATACGTATCCAGATTGAGATTTAGAATCATACGGATCGGTGTTCCAACTAGCATCGGTGTAACCATTAACAACAAGCTGTTCATCACCTCCATAAGAAAGAACCATATCCTTAGTTCTTCTCAAGTACTTAAGGATGTTTTTGACCGCTGTCCAATGATCCACTCCTGGATCACTTTGATATCTGCTAGTCAAACTAACAGCATATGCAATGTCGGGTCTAGTACATAGCATGGCATACATTAGAGATCCTATGGCTGAGGCATAGTGAGTCTTACTCATCCTTTCTCTATCTTCTGCCGTTGCTGGACTTTGAGTTTTACTCAAGGTCGTATTAGGCAACATGGGCAAGAACCCTTTCTTGCTATCTTCCATTCCAAACCTCTTTAGAACTTTGTCCAAATATGTACTTTGTGACAATGATATTAGGCGTCTCGATCTATCTCTATAAATCTTTATGCCTAATATGTAAGCTGCTTCGCCAAGATCTTTCATTGAAAAACTATTATTCAAATATTCCTTGACACTATTAAGAAGGTGTACATCATTCCCAATCAACAATATGTCATCTACATATAGTATTAAGAATGCTACAGAGCTCCCACTCACTTTCTTGTAAATACAAGCTTCTCCATAAGTTTGTATAAAACCAAAGCTTTTGATTACCTTATCAAAACGTTGATTCCAACTTCGGGATGCTTGCTTCCATCCATATATGGACCGTTGAAGTTTGCACACCTTGTTAGCATCTTTACGATCGACAAAACCTTTGGGTTGCATCATATACAACTCTTCATCAATGTCTACATTGAAGAACGCTGTTTTGACATCCATCTGCCATATCTCATAATCATAATATGCAGCGATTGCTAACATAATCCTCACAGACTTTAGCTTCGCTATTGGTGAGAAAGTCTCATCGTAGTCAACTCCTTGAATTTGTCGAAACCCTTTTGCGACAAGTCGAGCTTTATAGACAGTAACATTACCATCAACATTTGTTTTCTTCTTGAAAATCCATTTGTTCTCGACAGCCTTCCGGCCATCTGGTAAGTCCACCAAAGTCCATACTTGGTTTTCGTACATGGATCCAATCTCGAATTTCATGGCTTCTTGCCATTTATTGGAATCTGGGCTCATCATCGCTTCCTCATATGTCGTAGGGTCATCGGTGTTGTCCACCAACATGACACTCATAACATGATCATACCAATCAGGAGTGGTACGATTTTTCGTCGACCTGCGAGGTTCTGTAGTAACTTCAACCGAAGTTTCATGATCATCATCATTAGCTTCCTCTCTTATTGGTGTAGGCACCATAGGAACTACTTCCGGTGCTGCGCTACTCGCAAGTTCGAGAGAAGGTTCAACAACCTCGTCGAGTTCTACTTTCCTTCCAGTCACTTCTTTCGAGAGAAATTCTTTCTCTAGAAAGGATCCATTCTTAGCAACAAATATTTTGCCATCGGATCTATGATAGAAGGTATAACCAATAGTTTCCTTCGAGTATCCTATGAATACGCATTTTCCACTTCGGGTTCAAGCTTGTCCGGCTGTAACTTCTTTATATAAGCTTCGCAACCCCAAACTTTAAGGAACGACAATTTAGGTTTCTTTCCAAACCATAATTCATATGGTGTCGTTTCAACGGATTTAGATGGTGCCATATGTAAAGTGAATGCGGCTGTTTCTAATGCATAACCCCAAAACGATAGCGGTAAATCTGTAAGTGACATCATAGAATGAGCCATATCTAAGAGAGTTCGATTACGACGTTCGGACACACCATTACGCTGTGGTGTTCCCGGCGGTGTCAATTGTGAAAGTATTCCGCATTTATTCAAATGCTCGCCAAACTCGTAACTTAGATATTCACCTCCACGATCAGATCGTAGAAATTTAATCTTCTTGTTACGCTGATTCTCTACCTCACTTTGACATTCTTTAAACTTCTCGAAAGTTTCGGACTTATGTTTCATGAAATAGATATACCCATATCTACTCAAGTCAGCCGTGAAGGTAAGAACATAACGTAACCACCGCACGATACTACACTCATTGGTCCACACACATCGGTATGTATAATTTCCAATAAGTCCGTAGCTCGCTCCATCATACTAGAAAATGGAGTCTTAGTCTTTTTACCCATCAGACATGCTTCGCATCTTTCAAGTGATTCGAAATAAAGTGATTCAAGAAGTCCATCGGAATGGAGTTTCTTCATACGCTTCACTCCAATGTGACCAAGACGACAGTGCCACATATAGGTCGAGTTATCGCTTAATTTCAAACGTTTAGCCTCAATATTATTTATGTGTGTATTACTACAATCGATATTCAATAAGAATAGACCATCTATCAAAGGTGCATGTGCATAAAACATATTACTCATATAAATCGAACAACCATTATTCTCGGACTTAAACAAGTAACCGTCTCACAACAAACATGATCCAGATATAATGTTCATGCTCAACGTAGGCACCAAATAACAATTATTTAAGTATAAAACTAATCCCGATGGTAGATGAAGAGGTAGCGTGCCGACCGCGATCACATCAACCTTTGATCCATTTCCAACGCGCATCATCACCTTGTTCTTCGCTAGCTTCCGTTTATTGTGCAGCACCTGTTTCGAGTTACAAATATGAGCAACCGAACCAGTATCAAATACCCAGGCACTACTACGAGTACTAGTGAGATACACATCAATAACATGTATATCGGATATACATTTCTTCTTGATGTTTCCGTTCTTCAAATCCGCCAAGTACTTTGGGAAATTCCACTTCCATTGACCTTCTCCCTTGCAGTAAAAGCACTCAGTATCAGGCTTAGGCCCAGCCTTGGTCTTCTTCGTCGGTGCGGAAACTTTCTTACCACCCTTCTTGAAGTTTCCCTTTTGCTTAGACTTGCCTTACTTGAATTTGGTGGTCTTATTGACCAACAACACTTGATGCTCTTTCTTGATCTCCACTTCTGCAGATTTCAACATGGAGAAGAGTTCTGGCAACGTCTTGTTCATGTTTTGCATATTGTAGTTCATCACAAAGTTCTTGTAACTTGGTGGTAGTGATTGGAGGACACGGTAAATCCCCAAAGCATTAGGAATCACTATACCCAAACTTTGGAGTTTGTTTGCGTGCCCAGACATCTTAAGCACATGCTCACTGACGGAGCTGCCCTCTTCCATCTTGTAGTTAAAGAACTTTTCAGAAGCCTCATAACTCTCAACTGCCGCGTGAGCCTCAAATATCATTTTGAGTTCACGGACAATGTCATGTGGGTCATGGTTCTCAAACCTTTTCTGAAGCTCTGTTTCCAAACCATACAAGATAGCACACTGAACTGTGGAGTACTGATTCTTCCGAGTGAGGTAAACATTCTTTACTTCATCGGTAGCAGTATTTGCAGGCGGGTCACCCAGCGGTGTATCCAGCACATAGGTCAAATTACCAGCATTGAGGACAATCCTCAAATTGCGGAACCAATCCGCGAAGTTGCTTCCATTGTTTTTCAACTTTTCTTTCTCTAGGAACCCATTAAAATTGATGGTAGGGGCCGCCATTGATCTACAACATATTTGCAATAGTTTAGACTAAGTTTATGAGAAATTGAGTTCTAATTAATAGTTAAATTAATCTAGGTGAACTCCCACTCAAAACAATATCCCTCACATTGTTTTAGTGATCACACGAACCAAATCCACCACATCAAAACCGATCATCACGAGAGTTGATGTAGCTTCAATGGCGAACAATCAACATGTTCATCATATCTACTATATGACTCATGCTTTACCTTTCGGTGATCCGTGTTCCGAGACCATGTCTATACATGCTAGGCTCGTCAAGATCAAACCTTAGCTTCCGCATGAGCAAATCTGGCTTGCTCACGTTGTATACACTCGCAGAATCTAACACACTCGATCATCACGTGGTGCTTCGAAACAACGAGCTTTAGCAACGGTGCTTACTAAGGATGAACACTTTAAAACTTGAAATTTGTGTGCTTGAGGGATCATCTTATAATGCTACCGTCGTTAACTAAGCAATACAAGATGCATAAAGGATTAACATCACATGCAATTCATAATATGTGATATGATATGGCCTTTCTTCTTGTGCTTCCGATCTCCATCTTCAAGAACGAACATGATCTCCATCATCACCGGCATAGCGTCAAGGTCAATGGCGCCGTTTCATGGTTGTCGTCCACCAGCTTCAACTATTACAACTACTTTGAATAGACACGCAGGTCTTAACAGAATTTAAAGACAACCATATGGCTCCTGCTGGTTGCAAACTTACAATAAGAAACATTGCATACATCAAATATAATCACAATCATGGCCATATCACATCACAGCACACCCCTGCAAAACAAAGTTAGACGCCTCTAATTTTCTTTGCATATTTTACGTGGTTTGGGGCTTTCAATAAGTGTCAATCTAACTTATGAACAAGAACCACAACGTTGATGCTTGAACTATCAAGTGCCTGTTGTAAATTGGATCTATACTATGATGGGAGAGACAGGCACCCGCAAAGCCACTTATGCAATACAAGTTGCATGTTGAGCGTGGAGCAAGTCTCATGAACGATATCATGTAAGGTTAGCCCGGGCCGCTTCATCCCATCATACCGCAAGATGCAAAGTACACAAAAAGCAATTGATAATAAAAGCACCACCGCCCAGAATGACCATTGTGTTCTACTCGTGCAACGGATCTACATATAGACATGACTCTGATACCACTGTAGGGGTTCGTAGCATGGAAAACAAAAAATTTCTACCGCATGCAAACAAACAAGCCAAGATCTATCTACTAGATTGTAGCAACGAGTCGATAGAGGAACTCACCCTCGAAGATTCTAAAGCGGTTAACGAGAGCAGATTCTCGTGGGTGATGTAGTCGTACTCTTGCCGATCTCAAGATCGCGTAGATGATCCTTCCGGCGCTGCGTTCCGGCAGCGCTTCCGCAGTCGGTCACATGTTCGGTACTCGATTAAGACCTTCCTATCCCTTGTTCCAGCAGGCAGCGGAGGTTGTAGCACTCTCCTCGCGATTCCGGCAGCACGTCGGCGTGGTACCGGAAGTAGAGGGGAGATCTCGCAGGGCTTCGCCTTAAGCCGGAGCGAGTATGGTGGAGTATGAGAGAGGCCTTGGTGATCTAGGGTTTAGAGGGAACCAAGGGGAGGGTGTAGCCAGCGGATAGGTCTTGGAGAAGCCCCAACTCGCCGAGTTGGAGGAACCCTAGGTGGCGGCGGCGACTTGGAGGAGGCCGGCGGCTTGGGGCTAGGATTTTTGGTGTGAAGGGTAGGGGGCGCCCTACCCCTCCTTATATAGGTGGAGGGTGGCCGGTTGGGAGGAGGGATTCCTCCCCCAACTCGGCCTCCTTGGCGGTGGGTGGAGGGAGGAGACTTCCTCCCCAAGTAGGTTTCCTACTCAAAATTGGCGTTTGACTTTCAAACTAGGATTTGATTTCTCCCTTTATTTTGCCCAGCCAATTGACCTAGTACATGATGCAACCATTCCATATTGTCATGACACATTCATGTACCCTTCCACTCCGGAGTGCCGGACCTTCCGAACCCTTCTTGAACATTCCAGGTGAAAACACCGGAATCATTCTCCAACTCCGAAACAGGACTTTCCTTAGATGAATCTTATTCTCCGGACCATTCCGGATCTCCTCGTGATATCCCGGATCCCATCCGAGACTCCGAACAACATTCAGTCTCTTTCTCATCATTCTATAACTACTCAACAACATTTAAGTGTGTCTCCCTATGGTTCGTGAATTATGCGGACATGATCGAGACACTTCTCCGATCAATAACCAATAGAGGAATCTAGAAATTCATATGGCTCCCACATATTTCTAGGATTACTTTGCGATCGAATGAACCACTTACATACGATACCAATTTCCCTTTGTCTCACGATAGTTTACTTATCTGAGGTTTGATCGTCGGTATCTCTGCATACCTAGTTCAACCTCGTTACTGATAAGTACTCTTTTCTCGTTCCCGTGTTATGTGATCCCTTGTGAGCCAGTCACATGCTTGCAAGCTAATTGGATGACATTCCACCGAGAGGGCCCAGAGTATATCTATCCATCATATGGATGGACAAATCCCACTCTTGATCCATGTGTCTCAACCCATACTTTCCGAACACTCAATGCCACCTTTATAGCCACCCAATTACGGTGTGGTGTTTGATGTCATCAAAGCATCCTTCCGGTGATGGTGATTAGCATGATCTCATGGTCTAAGGAATTATGTTACTATGTATCAGAAAGCTTATAGCAATTGAACTATTAAAATGACCTGATCTTTATGCTACGCTTACCTATAGGAGTATGTCCATCATACCATTCTCCTAATGATATGACCTTGTTATTAACAACATCTCAAATGTTCATGATCAAGAAACCATGATCATCTATTAATCAACAAGCCAGTATTACAAAGAGGCTTTACTAGGGACTCTAATTTAGTTTACAAATCACACAAGTATTAATCTTTCTGGTTAATACTGTTATAGCATGAATGTAAAAATTGATCATAAACACAAATATATAATAATAACTACATTTATTATTGCCTCTAGGGAATATCTCCAACACCCAACACCTACTGAATTTTAAACTTGTATTGTACAATGCTTGTTGTATGGCTTTGATGCTTTTATTTGCCTTGTATTGAAGGTGTTGTTGTTTGTTTGCATATATGCTCGATAACGGCGATAGTTGGGATTGTGTGACACCGAGAAGAAGGAAGCCTCGTAGTAATATTATTATTATTGGTATTATGGTATTATAAGGAATTCAAGGGACAACTCGTTGGTCACAGGCAAGCCACCTTCTTTCTCATAATCCCTTGTCCTACTATTTTTGCTTATGCATGTTTTATCTTCTTGCTTATGAAAATTGCATGGCTTTATTACTATGTTTTATATGCGAGAAGGTTTGGCTCCTCCAAACCATTAAACCCTTAGTACCATTAGGTACAACCCATTTGATGACTCCTACTTGTCCTTTGTAATTTATGTGGTGTATGATACCACCTCCCTTTGGAGACCCCGTTTTAGCCAAAGTAAAAGTATAGGATGGGAAGACCCCAGAAAAAGTTTTATAAAAATGTTTTATGAGAAAACCTTGGTGAGGTTTGACCTGCCAAGAGAGTTTGAGAAAGAAAAAGGTTTTGGTTTTACAAATGATGTTGAAGTGGAGAAGGAGGAAAAATGTTTTAAAAAACGCACCCGGTTCTTTGTAGTTTTGCCAGAACAATTAACCCGTACAACCACATTACTCCGATATGGGAAGGGGCTAGAGTAGAAGTCTATTTACCCTAGTATAAGTTGCCTCGCAACTACTACATGAGGATATTGGTCCCTGGAGGGTGGGTCTTCTCTATCAAAACGGTCCATGCAAAGAATCGACTAGGAGAAGAAACGAACGGTCTACGGGCCACCACATGTTACTATGAGCCTATCATTGAAAGTGCACACTCGGTGTAGTGAAAAAGGCGGTCCAGTTGGATTTGGAACTGTATAGGGCGTCTCGGTTTTGAGGGGAATAACACTCATAGGGTAGGCACTTATACTAGAGTGGGAATTCCGAAGGTCTTGTTTGATTATCCGAGATCGCATACTTTCGTATGACGAACCGGGGGTGATCCCGGCGAATGTATCAAATCTTATGGGCAAAGTGTACAACCTCTACAGAGTGTAAATCTATTTGAATAGTTGAGTCCTCAGTGATGGATGGTTGGGAAGGTTGCTATAGAGTGGTGCTAATTTTGTTTTCAAAAAGGATTTCAGAAAGAAAGTGTTTTCTAAACCTGGTGGTATGAAGGACACCAGAGAGGGAGAGGTGATGTTGAGGATCAAGGAAGAATAAAACCCGGTCCATTGAGGACCGTGGAGATGAAATAGGGTGACCCAATCCTAGTGTTTTACAAAAAATTTCAAAAATGTTTTACAAAAGTTTTCAGCAAAACCTTGTAGATTCTACATTTACAAGAGAAACTATTTTAGAAAAGAACCTCTCATGGAGCCCTTCGACTACCATAGTCATACTGCATATACTTTGATTGTTATTATATTGGGTGGTTTGCGAGTACAGTCAAAGTACTTACCGAAATTTTCCCTGGCTATGTACTTGGCCAGATATACAGAAACAAGGTGAATGATGGAGATGCCGACGTTTATGCGAGCTAGGCCGTCTTTCCAGTCAGTCGCCTGTAGTTTAAGGTTGACATGGGCTCTGCGAATGAAGACTTCCGCTATTGATGTTTGTAAATCGCCATAATGTCAATGATGTAAGTTTTGTACTTGTTAATTGTTGGATGTTGTAATAATACTCGTTAGTTATGCTCACGGTTCACTGATCATGGAAACGTGAATTGTAGGCATAATGGGGATTTTCGGATCGTAAATCCGGGGTCCCACACCATCGGTCCGCCGAGAAATCGACCCGGAAAAAAAATTGAACTGTTATTTGACATATAAATTTTATGGTGGGTAATATTATCAAACTGGGAGGGGCAAAACGGTCCAAAAAAGTGTAGAAACAGTGAGAAACACTCATTTTATTATTAGGTATAGAGTTACTTTTCATTAGTGTCCTTTTTGTGAAATTTGACCGATCTATTAATAATCATCAACAATATTACAAAGAGACCCAAAAGTAATAAAAATTATAAATAGGTCATTGGACCACTTAGCAACAACTTAAAACACTAGCGCGAGCCAAAGGCGCCGCCGTCCTTGCCCTGCATCATGGGAGTCGGGCAAAGTTTATCGTAGTAGAGCTTATTATAGTAAACAGACATGAAGTCGTCATGTTAAGACCACAAAAGGACCAGCGCACTAGAGTATGTAGCAACCATCGTCAACAATGAAATTCGTAGAACGAAAGAGACTGACCTAGAAACGCACCGATGAACACGAAAACTGACAAAATCCTGGGAGATCCGTCGGAGAAACGACTTCACGCTCCCCCTGTTAGTGCTAGATGCACCACTAGAGCAAGGATAGAGCGGAGAGGACCTTATTCTGACTTCAGGACGTAGTTGTCACCTCAACATCCAGAAAAAGACACTAAAAATCAGACGAAACAAAGAACAAAAACCTCCCACCGGTGAGAGGCCGTGGTCCGACACACCTTCAAGGCCCTAGGACCACCGGAGGTGGAGCGGACCGCGACGTCACCGGTGAGGGGTGTGAAACCCTAGATGAGTTTTTCTCCTTCGGGACGCCTCTCCTAGCGGATACGTATAGGTGGGTAACCCTTCCTCTCGTTAATGTACTTTAATAATACATAAAAATTATAGGTATGAAGAAACAATATACATGAGCATTATCTATGTTACATGAGTTTTTCTCCATGATACTACATAAACATTTATTCTGAAATACATGAACATTTTATTTTGATACCATAAATATCTTTACAAAGTTGAGAGATCAGGATTACTTAAAATTAGAGCAACTAATATTGAATCAAGAGGAAACAACTAGATGTATCAAACAAGATGCAATAAAGTAAAGCAAGGGAGAGCTAGAGGACGAACACAAGGATATTCTCTGAAAATCTAATTGATGGTAACAACTCTACGACTTCGATTGTAGAGGCTAGGAATGCATGGACCTACATTCTAAGGATTATACTTCTTCACCCTAAGCTCAAATTCCTAGGAACGTACTCAATCACGAATCTATGTTGTGAGCACATCTATCTTTCTGCTATATTTCCACGACTGTTTGAGAGATCCTCGAATCTTCCAAGAATTATACCGAACCATGCTAGATAGCAAAACACGTACCAACAGGCCGCTAAAATACGAGGGCTGGCCCACATGTCATTGCATTGTGGCAAATCTTGTAGCCACCACCTCGTTGCCAGTCTTTTCGCTCAGCTCCCTGCCGCCTTCCTTTTTCCCTTTCTAGTCCTCTGATGGCTATAAGTGCATAGATCGTTTGTAGCTAGTTTCGAAGTTAAGATGTCGATCCCATAGGGAGCCCAAAGATAAGTGTTTATGGGTGAAGTCTCTATCACACTCAAAGTTGTCACGAGTCTTCGAGTGAATTGACTGCAAGTGTTGAAATAAAAATAGAATTTGGATTAAAGGAATGTATTTAAATAAAACTAAAATGTAAACTTTAGAAATAAAAAGCATAAAAGTAAAGAACGATTTGTTTGTTGTTTTCTACAGATGGCAAGGTAGGCGCGGAGAGGTTCAGTTCATGGTGATAGTGAATGTGCCAAGTAGATGAGTGATAAGTGTAACAATTATAATTTTATAAGTATGTGTGTAGGCGAGCAACCCATAATTAGCCGGAACTCCACTTGATAGATTTCATCCCAACTTCAATAATCCTACTATCTTGTTACCAAACCATGATCAGTCACTAGACGATTAAGATCATTCAGGTTTCTTAGCAATTAAAATCCTTGAATCAGACTAATGCAATAAGCACGGTGGTTCCTCGTGATCCTCGAGTAAAACTAGTATCCCATTGATATCCCCGTGTCACTCGGGGGTCGCCGGTCTGCTAGTGAACAAGATCCTATCTATATAGAACAAAGCATCATGTTGTCTAGGCCCTCAATTGGACAACAAGCAATAAGCATCCCACGAATAGTTAAGACACATAATATAGTAATTAAAATCAACCACAAACTTAATGGAAATTTTATAGGCACATCACATCTCACCAATCCTTTACATCTCCCATGCCCAAGGGAACTTACTCACACATGAGAGAAGAAAACATCATCGATATAATTAAATAAAGGGAATTCTTCTTAATATTACCATGGAGATCCACAATAAGAATAGAAATAAATCCAACACAATTCAAGATGGGAAGAACAATCTCAAACCCTAGTCTTGCAAGGTGGAGATCTCTCTCTCTCAAGTACGAGCAATGGCTATGGAGTGTTGTGTCTAGGAGGTCGAAGATCGTGGAGAGAGATGAAGAACGTCTTCTCTGGATCTCTTCTGGATGGGATAGCGGATGCTGTGTTCGGTTTTCGTCCTCAACCTCTTCACGAAAGTTGTCCCCTTTAATAAGACGAAGGCAATGGCACTCGTGACCATACCAATAGATAACTCAACAATAGTGGGTCAGAGGAATACTACAACTGCACTTGTAATGTGAAACCACGAGGAAACTAAAATTTTACATGTCATAGCATTGCAACTGCAGTGTCAACACCCGGATTTTTAATCCCAGATGCCTATTATTGTAGGGGTTCGTAGCATGGAAAACACAAATTTTCTACCGCATGCATACAAATAAGCCAAGATCTATCTACTAGATTGAAGCAACAAGTCGATTAGAGTACTCACCCTCGAAGATTCCAAAGCGGTTAACGAGAGCAGATTCTCGTGGGTGATGTAGTCGTACACTTGCCGATCTCAAGATCGCGTAGATGATCCTTCCGACGCTGCGTTCCGGTAGGGCTTCCGCAGCCGGTCACACGTTCGGTACTCGATGAAGACCTTCCTCTCCCTTGTTCCAGCAGGCAGCGGAGGTTGTAGTTCTCCCTCGCGATTTCGACAGCACGACACCATGGTGTCGGAAGTAGAGGGAAGATCCCGCAGGGCTTCACCTAAGCCGGTGCGAGTTATGGTGGATCTAGGGTTTTCTGGTGATCTAGGATTAGAAGGCCGGAGAGGAGGAGGTGGTGTCATCGGCGGCTAGGGCGACGACGCGACACGGGTGGGGAGGGCTGGCTCTTATGTTGTTTGGGGCAGCCGTCCCCCTCTATTTATGAGAGGGGGGGGGGCAGCCTTGGGAGGGGAGAGTTTGAATCCAAACCCAAACCCAAGTTTGATAGAAGGAAGGACTCTTTCCTTCTTCCACTAGGAAACTATTGTTCCAGTTTGACTTTTCAAACCTCCCGTTTGACTTTCAATTTAGAGCTTTAATTCTCTCTCGCAAATGCCCAAACCAAGTGACCTAGGATATGATCCAATCATTTCATTTACCCATGACACATTCATGGACCATTCCCCTTCCGGTCTGGTGAACCTTCTAGAACCTCTCCGATGAAAACATCGAAATCATTCCCGAACTCCGGAATCGGACTTTCCTTATATAAATCTTATTCTCCGGACCATTCTGGATCTCCTCGTGATATCCCGAATCCCATTCGAGACTCCGAACAACATTCGGTATCCCTACTTACATTTTATATCTACTAAACAACATTGATTCCTTAAGTGTGTCTCCCTACGGTTCGTGAATTATGCGGACATGACCGAGACACTTCTCCGATCAATAACCAATAGAGGAATATGGAAATTCATATAGCTCCCACATATTTCTACGATTACTTTGCGATCGAATGAAACACTTACATACGATACCAATTTCCCTTTGTCTCGTGATAGTTTACTTATCCGAAGTTTTGATCGTCGGTATCTCCGCATACCTAGTTCAACCTCGTTACTGATAAGTACTCTTTTCTCGTTCCCGTGATATGTGATCCCTTGTGAGCCAGTCACATGCTTGCAAGCTAATTGGATGACATTCCACCGAGAGGTCCCAGAGTATATCTATCCGTCATATGGATGGACAAATCACACTCTTGATCCATGTGCCTCAACACATACTTTCCGAACACTCAATGCCACCTTTATAGCCACACAGTTACGGTGTGGTGTTTGATGTCATCAAATCATCCTTCCGGTGATGGTGATTAGCATGATCTCATGGTCGAAGGAATTAGGTTACTATGTATCAAAAAGCTTATAACAAACGAACTATTGAAATGACTTGATCTTTATGCTACGCTTATCTATAGGAGTATGTCCATCATACCATTCTCCTAATGATATGACCTTGTTGTTAATAACATATCAATGTTCATGATCGAGAAACCACGATCATCTATTAACCAACAAGCTAGTATTATAAATAGGCTTTTCTAGGGACTCTATTTTGGTTTACAATTCACACATGTATTAATGTTTCCGGTTAATACTATTATACCATGAATGGAAACATTTATCATAAACACAAAGATATAATTTTATTAGTGCCTCTAGGGCATATCTCCAACAGTCTACCACTTGCACTAGAGTCAACTAATCTAGATTACATGGTAATAGACCGAACACCCATGGCGGTTTGGTGCTGGTCAAGTTTTGCCCTCTGGAGAGGTTTAGTCAACGTATCCGCCACATTCAGATCTGTGTGTACTTTGCAAATATTTATGTCACTATCTTGGAAATTCTCTCGAATAGCGTGAAAACGCAGCTTGATATGCTTCAGCTTCTTGTGTGACCTTGGTTCTTGCGCATTGGCTATGGCGCCCATGTTATCACAGTAGATAGACATTGGGTCCAGCGCACTTGGAACCACACTTAGCTCTGTAATGAACTCCTTCATCCATATTGACTCTTGTGAAGCCTTCGAAGCAGCTATGTATTCTGCTTCAGTTGAAGATCTCGCCACAACGCTTTGCTTTGCACTCCTCCAGCTAACTGCTGTACCATTCAAAGTAAATACGTATCCAGATTGAGATTTAGAATCATCCCGATCGATGTTCCAACTACCATCGGTGTAACCATTAACAACGAGCTGTTCATCACCTCCATAAGAAATAACCATATCCTTAGTTCTTCTCAAGTACTTAAGGATGTTTTTGACCGCTGTCCAATGATCCACTCCTGGATCACTTTGATATCTGCTAGTCAAACTAACAACATATGCAATGTCGGGTCTAGTACATAGCATGGGCTGAGGCATAGGGAGTCTTACTCATCCTTTCTCTATCTTCCGCCGTTGCAGGACTTTGAGTTTTACTCAAGGTCGTATTGGGCAACATGGGCAAGAACCCTTTCTTGCTATCCTCCATTCCAAACCTCTTTAGAACTTTGTCCAAATATGTACTCTGTGACAATGATATTAGGCGTCTCAATCTATCTCTATAAATCTTTATACCTAATATGTAAGCTGCATCGCCAAGATCTTTCATTGAAAAACCATTATTCAAATAATCCTTGACACTATTAAGAAGGTCTACATCATTCCCAATCAACAATATGTCATCTACATATAGTATTAAGAATTCTACAGAGCTCCCACTCACTTTCTTGTAAATACAAGCTTCTCCATAAGTTTGTATAAAACCAAAACTTTTGATTACCTTGTCAAAATGTTGATTCCAACTCCGGGATGCTTGCTTCAATCCATAAATGGATCGTTGAAGTTTGCATACCTTGTTAGCATCTTCAGGATCGACAAAACCTTTTGGTTGTACCATATACAACTCTTCATCAATGTCTCCATTGAGGAACGCCGTTTTGACATCCATATGTCATATCTCATAATCATAATATGCAGCGATTGCTAACAAAATCCTCACAGACTTTAGCTTCGCTACCGGTGAGAAAGTCTCATCGTAGTTAACTCCTTGAATTTGTCGAAACCATTTTGCAACGAGTCGAGCTTTATAGACAGTAACATTACCATCAGCATATGTTTTCTTCTTGAAAATCCATTTGTTTTCGACAGCCTTCCGGCCATCCGGTAAGTCCACCAAAGTCCATACTTGGTTTTCGTACATGGATCCAATCTCGGATTTCATGGCTTCTTGATATTTATTGGAATCTGGGCTCATCATTGCTTCCTCATATGTCGCAGGGTCATCGGTATTGTCCACCAACATGACACTCATAACGGGATCATACCAATCAGGAGTGGTACGAGTTCTTGTTGACCTGCGAGGTTCCGTAGTAAATTCAACCGAAGTTTCATGATTAACATCATTATCTTCCTCTCTTATTGGTGTAGGCGCCACAGGAACTACTTCTGGTGCTAGGCTACTCTCAAGTTCGAGAGAAGGTTCAACAACCTCGTCGAGTTCTACTTTCCTTCCAGTTACTTCTTTTGAGAGAAACTCATTCTCTAGAAAGGATCCATTCTTGGCAACGAAGATTTTGCCCTCGAATCTATGATAGAAGGTATACCCAATAGTTTCCTTTGGGTATCCTATGAAGATGCATTTTTACGCTTTGGGTTCAAGCTTGTCGGGCTGTAATTTATTTACATAAGCTTCGCAACCCCAAACTTTAAGGAACGACAATTTAGGTTTCTTCCCAAACCATAATTCATATGGTGTCGTTTCAACGGATTTAGATGGTGACCTATTTACAGTGAATGCGGTTGTTTCTAATGCATAACCCCAAAACGATAGCGGTAAATCTGTAAGTGACATCATAGAACGAACCATATCTAAGAGAGTTCGATTATGACGTTCGGACACACCATTACGTTGTGGTGTTCCTGGCGGTGTCAATTGTGAAAGTATTCCGCATTTCTTCAAATGCTCGCCAAACTCGTAACTAAGATATTCACCTCCACGATCAGATCATAGAAATTTAATCTTCTTGTTACACTGATTCTCTACCTCACTTTGAAATTCCTTAAACTTCTCGAAAGTTTCGGACTTATGTTTCATGAAATAGATATACCCATATCTACTCAAGTCATCTGTAAAGGTAAGAACATAACGATAACCACCGTGCGAAGCTACACTCATTGGGCCACACACATCGGTATGTATGATTTCCAATAAGTCCGTAGCTCGCTCCATCATACCATAAAATGGAGGCTTAGTCATTTTACCCATCAGACATGCTTCGCATCTTTCAAGTGATTCGAAATAAAGTGATTCAAGAAGTCCATCAGAATGGAGTTTCTTCATACGCTTCACTCCAATATGACCAAGACGACAGTGCCACATATAGGTCGAGTTATCGCTCAATTTCAAACGTTTAGCTTCGATGTTATTAATGTGTCTATTTCTATAATCGAGATTCAATAAGAATAAACCATCTATAAAAGGTGCATGTGCATAAAACATATTACTCATATAAATCGAACAACCATTATTCTCGGACTTAAACAAGTAACCGTCTCGCAATAAACATGATCCGGATATAATGTTCATGCTCAACGCAGACACCAAATAACAATTATTTAAGTATATAACTAATCCCAATGGTAGATGAAGAGGTAGTGTGCCGACCGCGATCACATCAATCTTTGATCCATTTCCAACGTGCATCGTCACCTCGTTCTTCGCTAGTTTCCGTCTATTCTGTAGTACCTGTTTCGAGTTACAAATATGAGCAACCGAACCAGTATCAAATACCCAGGCACTACTATGAGTACTAGTGAGATACACATCAATAACATGTATATCGGATATACCTTTCTTCTTGATGTTGCCGTTCTTCAAATCCGCCAAGTACTTAGGGCAATTCTGCTTCCATTGACCCTCTCCCTTGTAGTAAAAACACTCAATATCAGGCTTAGGACCAGCCTTGGTGTTCTTCGCCGGTGTGGTAACTTTCTTACCACCCTTCTTGAAGTTTCCCTTTTTCTTAGACTTGCCTTGCTTCCTGAATTTGGTGGTCTTATTGACCATCAACACTTGGTGCTCTTTCTTGATCTCCACTTCCGCAAACTTTAACATGGAGAAGAGTTCGGGCAACGACTTGTCCATGTTTTGCATATTGTAGTTCATCACAAAGTTCTTGTAACTTGGTGGTAGTGATTGGAGGACACGGTGAATCCCCAAAGCATTAGGAATCACTATACCCAAGCTTTGAAGCTTGCTTGCGTGCCTAGACATCTTAAGCACATGCTCACTGACGGAGCTGCCCTCTTCCATCTTGTAGTTAAATAACTTTTCAGAAGCCTCATAACTCTCAACTTTTGCGTGAGCCTCAAATATCATTTTGAGTTCACAGACAATATCATGTGGGTCATGGTTCTCAAACCTTTTCTGAAGCTCCGATTCCAAACAATACAAGATAGCACACTGAACTGTGGAGTACTGATTCTTACGAGTGAGGACAACATTCTTTACCTCATCGGTAGCATCAGCTGCAGGTGGGTCACCTAGCGGTGCATCCAGCACATAGGTCAAATTACCAACATTGAGGACAATCCTCAAATTGCGGAACCAATCTGCGAAGTTGCTTCTATTGTTTTTCAACTTTTCTTTCTCTAGGAACGCATTAAAATTGATGGTAGGGGCCGCCATTGATCTACAACATATTTGCAATAGTTTAGACTAAGTTTATGACAAATTGAGTTCTAATTAATAGTTAAATTAATCTAGGTGAACTCCCACTCAAAACAATATCCCTCACATTGTTTTAGTGATCACACGAACCAAATCTACCTCATCAAAACCGATCATCATGAGAGTTGATGTAGCTTCAATGGCGAACAATCAACATGTTAATCATATCTACTATATGACTCATGCTTTACTTTTCGGTGATCCGTGTTCCGAGACCATGTCTGTACATGCTAGGCTCGCGAAGATCAAACCTTATCTTTCGCATGAGCAAATCTGGCTTGCTCCCGTTGTATGCACTCGCAGAATTTAACACACCCGATCATCACGTGGTGCTTCGAAACAACGAGCTTTAGCAACGGTGCTTACTAAGGATGAACACTTTATAACTTGAATTTTTTTGTGCTAGAGGGATCATCTTATAATGCTATCGTCGTGAACTAAGCAATACAAGATGCATAAAAGGATTAACATCACATGCAATTCATAATATGTGATATGATATGGCCTTTCTTCTTGTGCTTCTTATCTCCATCTTCAAGCACGAACATGATCTCCATCATCACCGGTATGGCGTCAAGGTCAATGGGGCCGCTTCATGGTTGTCATCCACCAGCATTAACTATTACAACTACTTTGAATAGACACACATGTCTTAACGGAATTTAAAAGACAACCATATAGCTCCTGCCGGTTGCCGACTTACAATAAGGAACATTGCATACATCATATATAATCCCAATCATGGCCATATCACATCACAGCACACCCCTGCATAACAAAGTTAGACGCCTCTAATTTTCTTTGCATGTTTTACGTGGTTTGGGGCTTTCAATAAGTGTCGTTCTAACTTACAAACAAGAACCACAACATTGATACTAGTATTGTCAATTACCCGATATAAATTGAATCTTCACTATGTTGGGAGAAACAGGCACCCGCAAAGCCACTTATGCAATACAAGTTGCATGTCAAGCGTGGAGCAAGTCTCATGAACGATGTCATGTAAGGTTAGCCCGGGCCGCTTCATCCCACCATCCCGCAAGATGCAAAGTACACAAGAAGCAATCGAAAATAAAGCATCAATGTAACATCCCAAAAATCATCATTTGAAAAGCTTGCATAGCATTCATGCATTCATAAGCATTTGATCTTTTTCAAATAAGTTTCAAACAAAAGAAACCACATTATGCCTATTACTTATTCAAGTGAGGCAAGGTTTGTATTTTATTTTCTATTTATGATTAGTATTGGATCAACATTGTTTTGAAAGTGAATACAAGGCCACACAAAGGTTTTCAAAAACAATTCAAATTTAAAACTAATGGTATGCCTATTAGAAATATTTAACTAAAGGCATGGTTTTAGCTTTAAATTCAAACCCAGAATGATTTTGAGTAAATGGATGTTTTACACATCCTAGGACACAAGAAATACAGAATAAAATTCTGGAAGAAATTTAAAGTGAAACAGATTTGGAACACTTATTCAAATTCAAGTCAGAAAATCAAAACAGAAAAAGAAAAGGAGAAAGAGAAAAAAATAAACCTAACTAGCTATGTAACCTAACCCAACCCGCGGCCCATCTAAACAGCCCACCTAGCCCACCCGGGGAACTCCCTCCCCCTCTCTGTTTCTCACTGCTCCGCGCTGCACCCACTCGCTGACTTCCTGGCCCCACTGCCACGTTGTCTTCTTCATCCTCAATCAACGCGCGGTCACTGCTCCGCCGCGGCCGTTTCCTCCATTTAAACACCGAATCAATCCGATTGATTGCGAGCGTGAATTCCTCCCCCGGCCCTGCTACTTAAACCCCTACTGCCCCCTCTCCATTTCCCCCCAAACCCCATGCCCTGAGCGCCACCAGGCTGCAAGAATTTCTCGCCGCGACCTCGCTGCTCCGACAAGCTGCAGCGCCGATTCCGGGCAACTACGGCCACCCCTCTGCTCCTGGTTCCCACGAGCACACTCCACTTCGCCACACGCATCTCCCAGTACCACTTCCCAGACCGCGCGCGCTTTGGAACCTCGGCAAGGACAACGCCAGCACGCCACCGCCTCTGCAGCAACTCCGGCGAACCTTTTCGGTAAAACCTAACTGCCCTAACCTTTCTGGTTGTCACACGTGGACTCGCCATGCTTGTACGTGTCTAACGCCACATCTGGCCTGCCATTTCGTGCCTTGTAGCATCAACAACAACCATTCCCGAGCGAGCCCGACGCCGATGCCAACTCCGACGAGCAATCTACGCCGTGCCTGTACGCCCCCAGTCCGTCCACGACCACGTCGAGAATCACCACGTCACTGTGATCGCTGTAAGCATCTGCACTACCTCCCTTGCCCCCTGGCCTCATCGGAGCGCCGTTGTCAGACGCGTCGCCGCCGCTCTGGCCATTTGCACCACCAGTTCTTGGCTGAAGCGATTAGATCTGCTAGATATTGATCCAGTGGTCTAGATTAGATTCAACCGCAAAGGGGTATGCGCAGATCTGGGCCCTAGATCCAGATCTAACGGTATAGGTTAGTTTAGCCGCAAAGGGGTATGATGCGATCTAGAGCATTGGATTAAGTTGAATCCAACGATGCGGACGCGTGATCCAGAGAAAAGTGGTATGGGCCAATCAGATTGCGCCGCGTGTCAGGATTTTTGATTTAAAATTCTGATTTGATTTAATTAGACGATTAAACTTGTAAATTTAATAACTTTTGTTCTGTTTATCCAAAAAATACAAATAATATACCATTGGAATCACAAAAATAAATCCTACACATCTATGGGCTCAGTTTTGTATTTTCCCTCTGTTAAAATGGAATTTTATGCTGAGACATTTGTAGGCCTAATTTGTGTATAAAAAATATTTGGAAAATGTTTTAAAGGCCAAATTAAGTTGATTTGGTGTATAAATGTTTGGTTTATTGCTCAGTACTGTTTTACTTGTGTTATTTAATTTAGAAAAATTATCACATAGCATTTGCATGCATTCATATATTTTTGCTTGATTATTTGGAATATGAATTTGGTGCTATCATTTTATGTGTAGATTTTGGTGCTAGTGGTGATTGTGACTGTGAGGATTGTTGTTACTCTCCCAGCTATCAAGGCAAGTGGTGCTTCATATTTTGTCCCAATATTTTGACTATGCATTAGTGATATTTTGTATAGGGCTTGCATGATAATTTTTGCTAAGTATCTATATGTAATGCTTGGGAAATCCTAGTAGTTGTAGAATTGTTAGTATTTTCTCTAAGTTAAGATACTTGCTATTTACATGCTTAGCCTAGCTAATAGTAACCAAGGATGGATTATATACATATGCTATGGAAAAACATTGCTAAGTCATTGACTTGTGTTTTGCTTAATAAAACAACTAAGTGAATGAAACACCTAGGTGGAATGGTTGTTTGGGTTATGTTGAGTGGTTACACAAGGCCCATATCTATGGTTTACCTTGTGTATCACACTTGTGGAATGCCACCCAGGAATAAAGGGATTTGAGATACCATATGTTAAGAAGCTTCTAGTGCAGCCACATGGCATTATGGGCTCTACCTGGATCATATAGGTTGCAATAACTTAGCCAAATGGACAGTTGGTGGTAGGGGGTGATAGGTTTGGAGAGCGTCCATTTTGGTCTAAGGGAAGGCTTCTGAAAGGTCCTGTCTTGATGAAAGTCAAGTCTTGTGGGGAAAGTGCACCACCTCTGCAGAAGGAAGAATCTAAGTACTTAGCCGTGTCCCCGGAAATGGACAATTTGAGCATCAAGACATGGAAGCTATCAAGAATCTCCTCATCCCAATTTCTAAGTTAAAAACTTGTGGTCGAACAAGGGTGAAGGTTCACCAATGTCTATTGGTGGTTCCTTGGGAGTTTTTGTCAATCAAAATCTTAGTTTTTTCAACTGATAGGTAAAACCTATTTTGAGCAAAGCAAGCCTAAGCTACACTTAGCCAAATTCATGTAGAAGCTAGATACTATTATTCTACTAAGGTATCACTTGCCAATACTATTCCAATGTATTGACCCACTGTGGCTGTAACTTGTGATGTTGCAGGTTACTCTGATGAGGATTAGGGTTATGATTCTACACTCAACATGCTTGCCTGTGGCACATGAAGATGAAGACTTTTATTTTGATTGTTAAGTTAAACTCTTGTACTAGCCTATGGCTATGGAGTTGTAGAAGACTATGTTATCTCTGGAATGACGATGTAATAATGGCCTTTGTATCTGTGTACTTCATCTTAAACTGTGGATGCTAGCATTTGATCCAAGGACTAGCATTGCAATCACAGGGACCTTTACCTTTATAAAGGTGGGGTCTTACAGATGGTATCAGAGCACTGTGTTGCCTATAGGATTATGACCCTAGGATTGGATTAGAAACCACTAAGGAAAATTTCAACACTTTGAAAAAAATTCCACACTTGTCTTTTTCTTCTCGTAAACTTTTTTAATCTTCTTTCTCATCTCTATTTGTAGATGAAATCCATCAACGAAGCCGTGAGGAAGGGACCACTCATGACCATGACCTTGGAGTGTGAGACTAAATTTCCCAAGGCACTCAAGAACCTTATGGTTACCATGGGGATACATGGTGCAGCTGTGTACAAGGGATTCCCTGTGATGGATGAAGGAGAAGAGTATTGGTGGGTGCAACTTCACTTGTACAAAGACAAGGAACACAACCACAAGGAGTCAGGATTTTGCATGGTCACCAACTCTGAAATGCACATAACATTCTTTGACTCTGCAAGAAATGCAGCTTGGAATGCCATCAAGGAGCTTGGTGATAGACTCAAGTGCAGAATGCTCAACACCCAAAATGACCTTAGAAAAGAAAAGAAGCATACCCAAGAATTAGAGACTACCAACCAACAACTAAGGGGAGACATCATAGACTTAATATGGGAGTCTTGTGATCAAGATCGACAGATGGCTACTAAGGGTGCCCTGATAGCTATTTTGTCTAGTGAGTGAGAGTTGTAACGTACCTCGTTAGTTGGACCACCACACTTATCGTTTTTGCTTCCAAAAATTTGTTTAAGTTATGTTGAACCTTTGATGTTTGTAATGGATTTGTGTATGCCATGACTTGTGTGTTTGTGCTAAAATATGTGCTTGTGATATTTTGTCTTGTGAATTTTCTCTACTTGTGTTGGTTCTAACTTTTCTCTATCTTATAAAACTAGATGCCTAATGTTGTTATCATCACGGCCGAGGAGTTCAAGGGAACTCGTTTTGGTACTCGTCTCATTGAGCTCACTAGTGTGCTCAACCTCCCACTTCCTAGCATCACGACACTTCAGCTCACCAAGTTTGAGAGGAAGGATCTATGGGGCTTCAGAGTCACACAGCCGGGACGCCAGGCAGAGCCACCCATGGAGGCTATCACTTTCAAGCTGATGCATGATGACAAGGAGAGAGGCTTAGATGTAGTCATGCAGGAGTTACTTGGGCGCCTGGTAGGGAGACACTCCACTGAGCTTAGAGGTCTTTACTTTCACCCCTTCGGGAGATGCAACAAGGAGGGTGAGGCTATGTGGTACGATGATGCTACTAGAGAGACGATGGAGCTGATTCGTATGTACCTTCAGGACCTAGAGGGTCTTATTAGACACCTTGATACTGATAGGACCAACATCATGCTTAGCAATGACAAGATCCAGGTTCAGCTCCGAGAGAAGGACAAGCTCTTCACGGAGCAAGATGAGATCGTCAAGGAAATGGAGGCCAAGTTTGAAAGCTAGGATAAGAAGTTCAAGAGCCAGGAGAAAAGAGTCCAAGACAGGAACAAGAAGATCCGGGAGATGAAGGCAGAGTTAGAGGCCAAGGACTTCGAGCTTGAGCATTAGCAGGGAGTGATTGAGAGGCTTAGCTCACAGAAGAGGTCTCTTAGGGCTAAGATTGAGGCCTTGACCACTAGTGTTGATGAATACAAGACTGCCATGGAGAGTGCAGGTCTTACCCATGTTGATGTGGAGATTGATGCAGAGGAATAATGTAGACTACTCGATTATCTTTCATCTACCATATTTTGATTATTGAGTCGCAATGACCATCCAACATGTGGATGGCTTGCTATGGTGTGTTTACTTTTTCAAAAACTTGTTGTTTTTGTCGTTGACGAGGTTCGATCTCGTCAATGCCCATTGTTATGGACTTGGGTTTTGGAGAAGATGAGGATGCTGGAGATCGCGGAACGGTTAGAAAACAAGCAACACGGGGACACAAGGTTTACCCAGGTTCAGGCCCCCGGAGGGAAAACCCTACTCCTGCTTGTCTGCTCTTGATTACGGCGGAACCGAAGGTTACAGGGGTGCGCAGATGCAATCTGGCGTGGAGGTGTCTATGCGAAAGTATGAGGTCAGAGAGCTAGGTCGTGCCCTCCTAGCCTTTTATAGAGTTAGGCAGGTCCCAGGCACAGACCGAGTCGGTTACAGGTTTTAGGGTTTACCCCTTTGAATTTTCTATCTACTCTAGTCTTGCTCTCCAAGGATCCGAAGGCGTCATGGGCCCTGGCCACCTGAAAATCTTCATGGGCCGGCATATATTTGCCATGGGCCTTCCTTGGGCTAGACTAGGTATGCTGAAGACGTGTACCCGTGGGGTATAACCATGTCAGTAGCCCCCGAGTGTTCAGTCGAATCGTAGATTCGGTTGAGGACTCTTAAATCCTTCGGGTGCAACTCTGTCTTTCAAGAGAATGTGTAGGGATTGTTGATACGTGTGCCTGACTCTCCCGACGGATCAGGATCAGTTAACTGTCTTAGGACAAAACAACACAACCTTCTTCAGGTTTGAGTCCCTCGACTCGAACCCGGAACATATGCTGGCGTAATTCGACTCAGGCCGCGGAGGACTTATAGGAGTGGAATTCCAGTGATTTTAAATGATGTACCCAACGCGTCCATCGGGATTTTCATCGTGCCTGCTGGCACGGATTCTTACTAGCAGAGCACAGTCATGTGCGTTACCAGGCCATCAGATGATATCTATAGGTCTTATGTTTGTGTCGCAGACACAACATCCGAATGTTCATCACCGCGGAGGTGTTTCGGGTGGCCAAGGAGGACGTCACTCACTTAGCGTTTAATGGGGCAGAGTTGCCGAAAATTTTTGCGCGCTGATCCGAAGGATCGCATTCGAAGAATTCATAGGGTGCGCGACCAGCGGTCCCTATGAGAGTAGCCCCCGAGTGTCTGTTCGAGTCGTAGACTCGAGCAGAGACTTTGATTCAGCCGCTGTTCAGCTTCAGGTCCGTAGGACACAAATTTTTCGAATGCTTGAATCCACGCTCCCTATGGGAGTAGCCCCCGAGTCCGTAGTGGAGTCGCATACTCGACGTAGGACTCGAAGAAATAGTTCATTGCCGTAGTGTTTTGTTCATTTTCGGTGCGCGGCCAGCGCTCCTGATAGGAGTAGCCCCCGAGTAGTTAGTCGAATCATAGATTCAAGTGAGTACTCTTAGCTTTGTAGCCGAAGAATTGTGACTTTTTGCAAGTATAGCTTTTGATGACGTCAGTGCTGACGATCAGTGACCTCAAGCGTCTGTTGCACCAGAGATGACTTGACTGGACGAACATGGGTCCCACCTTCTGACCTTGAATTGACCGGTCACGCGCGGCGTGGAGATAATTACGGCGTCTCCTCGATTTCCGCGCATAGTGGACGGCGTGTGAGCGACGGTTCGCTGTGATGCTGACACGTGTATGGTTAGATCTTGTCTTTGGCGTTAGGTCTTCTTGATGGACGTTCATCGTGCATCGTCTTCGTCCTTATAATCAGTGGGAAAAATTAGTCTGTTTTCACCGCAGCCATTCTCGTTTCACTGCTCCATTGTTCTCTGCGATTTCTTGCTGCGTGCTGGAATATCCTCGGACATTTACTTCTTTGCTCCTACGTTCTCACCGCCGGCGCCGCCGCACCGCAATGGGGAAGCCTAAGAAGCCTTCTTCTGCGGTTGGTACCAGCGCTGCTGGAGGCAAGAAGAGTGCTGCCGCTACCCGTGTCACCGACGGTGGCTGGCGGCGATCGGAGATGCGGGAGAGCGATCTCCGCAAGCTTCGTGAGCGGGGCTTAATCCCGCAAGATAGGGAGGCCGTCAAACTCCCTGGCAATGAGGTAATTCCCCATCCCCCCGCTGGGTTTCGGGTTATGTTCCTCGCATTTGTCCTTCGGGGCTTTTCCTTCCCAGTCCACAACTTCCTTCGTGGACTGCTTTTTCTTTATGGCATCCAGTTGCATCATCTTTCCCCCAACTCTCTTCTTCAAATTGCTTGTTTCATTACTTTCTGCGAGTGCTGGCTCGGTATCGAGCCACACTTTGGCCTCTTCCGGAAACTCTATTCCATGAAGAGGCAATCTGGTTCTGATGGTGTTTATCCCATTGTGGGTTGCATCATCTCCCTTTGATCCAATGTTCTTGTCTTCTCCTTTTCCATGTGCGAATCTGTCCAGTACTGGCGGAGGTGATGGTTTTACATCCGCGACTCCACGGTAGCTGGGAAGGATTTTGGTCTTGATCCTTTCGACCCCTCCCAGAAAATCGAGCCTAAAAGGTCTTGGAAAAACCAGATGTTGGATGGCGAGGTAGCGGAGATAGAGGGGTTCTATCGTCGGGTGGAGGATCTCAAGCTGACTCCGGAGAAGGAGGTGAATGGTGTGGATATCATCCGCACCTTTCTCAAACGTCGGGTGCAGCCGCTCCAGGCTAGGGCGCACCCGATGTTCCTTTACACTGGTCGTCGTGATCCGACTAGGGTTTCAGCCGAAGAATTCTCCAAGGGAGATCTCGACGGGGCCCTTCGTCCGTTGCTGAAGTTCAAGGCTAGAGAGGATATCCCGGGGAAGTCGCTGACTTCTCCGTTCTCTGCTTCACTTCCTGTTCCACAGGTGTAGATCCAGGACGTGCGCGTAGCGCTATTTTCGACTGCATTGTACTTGCCTTTGTTTGCTAACAAATTTTCTTCTTTTGTGCAGGAGTTCAAAGTGCCGGGCATGTCGCCACCGCTTCCCGAATTGTTTCCGGCTGCACCGGACAATGAAGTGGTGGATTCCATGTCCGAGCTCCATCGACGCGATCTCCGGCTGAAGAGGCCAACGAGTCGAGCGAGGACCACACTCGCAAGAGGAAACGGAGCTCCAGCGAGTCTTCGGATGCCTCGACTCCGCCGACGCCTAGGAACCCACTATGGCTTGAACGTCACAGTGATGGGCATGGAGGATCTTCCTCTCCGATTCCTGCCGTTCCCGTGCGGGCTGTGGCACCGCACCCGCCGGCGAAGCGGAAGAAGGAAGAAAAGAAGGAAGAGAAGAAGGTCCAGAGGACCCCTCCCATCTTCGACTTGAGCGACCTTGACTCGTAAGTTTTCTTAGTCCTTTATTGCCTTTTCTTGCCTGTTTACTTTGTTCGTGTGCTAACTTGTCCTTGTGCAGCCACTCCTCCAGCGACTCCTCCAGTGATGGTACTCGGGAGATGATGGGGGAGTCGAAGGTCTTGCTTCCTCCTCCTTAGACGGTGGCCACCTCTGAAGGCGCTGCTCCAGACCCTTCTCCGCAGGAGGTTGGGGTGGTTGCGCCTCAGAAGGCTGCAAGCAGACCTTCGGAGTCGCCGTCGAATCATGTAAGTAATTCTACTTCCTGCTACGGGGGGAGACCCCGAGCCTTTTTGGATGATCTATTGGTTATCTCTTTTCTTCCTACCTCGGGGGGAGCCCCGGGCATCTGTAGGGTAGTTTGTTTGTTTGTTCTTCCTTCGAGTCTCAGGGGGAGCCCCCGAGCGCTTTTATGTGTGTAACTTGTGTCTGCTCGTTCTTTTGGGCGTAGGCCCCGAGCTCTTCTTTTGACTAGTGGGTCTTTTATGCAGCCTTTTGTGAAAGGTGCCAACCAACTGATGTAGCAGCACCTGGCATTGGAGGCCAGCCTCAAGCAACTTCAAGGTATTGTTATGCCTTGGTCTTTTGTTTCTTCTTGAATTTTGTCCTTCGATCCGACATTTGTATTGCTTGCTGCAGAGGATCACAACGCCTCTCTTCGTGAGATTGATGCTCTCAAAAAGAGCCTTGGTCAAGTGGAGAAGAAGGCCGAGGTCGCCGTTGGTGCAAGGGAGCGCCTCGAGCTGGAGTTGGCCCACGCGGCCGAGGCTAAGGAGCGCCTGCAGCAGGAGGCTCTGGACCGCGAGGAGCAGCTCGCCACCGCCACTGCATCGCGCGAGAGAGAGGTGGTCGGCAAGCTTATGGCGGCCGCCAAGGCTATTTCGGGTGAGTATCTCCACCTTCACCTTTTGATTTCCTGATCTTTCTTTTCCTTTTCTTTTATTTATTCTGCTTCCGTTGTTGTCTTAGATGCCGTGGGCATCGAAATTGACCGCTGTGCTCTGGAGCATGGGAGCGCTCTGGATGATGCGACTGCGGTAGTCGAAGACCGCTGTAGTACTGTTGTCAACTCGCTTGCCAAGGCCAAAGAGGTCCTTGGGCGCTTCTACAAGGAGCTTGTCCCCAAGGGCGTGGCCCTCGACGATGTTGATGCCTTAGCGGAGGCACTGTCAGCCGACGCACCTGCGTCGTACAAGCGCAAGCAGAAGGGCATTGGTGCATCCGTCGGGCTGGCAATGGCCTTGACGGCTGGAGCGGAGCTGGACCTTCCCCAGTTCACTTCCCAGATGCCGACGACTGCTGATGGATCCGAGGTAGCCTTCGCAGCCAATGCTGCTCGCTGTAAGCGTTACGGGCCGAAGCTGATTGATCTGCTGGCCGAGTACGCGATAAGGCAGCAGGGAGAAGCCAAGGCGAGACAATCCGGCTCCGAGGCTACTCAAGGTGCAGCTTTATAGGCGCTGTAGTTATAGGATAGTTGTAGCCTCTTTTGTTGTAAATATTTTGATGAACAATCCTTGTTCCAGGTAGTGGCTTTTGCTGCACCTTAATGAATGTGCTGAATTTCGTGCTCCTTCAACTGCTTGTTCATGTCCTTGTGTTTCTGTCAATTTAGGGTCCTTCGGGTGCTGATCCCGTTGACACTTCGCCTGCAGTGCAGCTGCAGCCATCCTTGGATGATGCGTCGCAGCTTACGTTTCTTCGAGACCGTGTTCGTAGCCTCGAGAAAGAGTTGCTTGGGGTGCGTGGCCATGCTGACGTTTGGAAATCCAAGGCGGATCAGGGTGCTGCCAGAGAGGAGTACTTGATGGCGGAGTTGCTTCGCTTGTCCGAGCAGCTTCAGTGTGAATTTTTCGAGCTGTTGCCCATTACTTCGGATGCGCCTGCTGGCCTTGCATCTTACATTTTTGCAAGTATTGCAGGTGCCAACCTTACTCCAAGGGAGGAGAAGGAGCGTGTTGCTGTTCGGGTCAACTGCTTGACTTAGCAGGACATGGAAGCCGACGGGTTCTTCTGGATGGACCGTGTACGTGCCATGGTCCTTGCGACGGTGCAAGATCGCGTTCACCAGGTATCGCAGGTGCTTCGTCAGGTGAAGACTTCACTCGCGTCGGTCCTGCATGTGATGTTTCCGCTGGGTGATGCGCCGTCAACTCTCTCTGGTCTGTTGTCGAAGTTTCGGAACGTGCATCATGTCAAGGAATTGGTGCGGCATCAGCTCATCGCAGGGGTGAAGGCTGCGCTCTCCCTTGTGCGATTGCATCGTCCTGATGTAGATCTGTCCGCTGTAGCGGCTGGGCCACCTCTTCGGCCAGATGGTGGTGAGTGGAATATGCGTTCGTATTACGCGGCTATAAGGCAGTATGCCGAAGAGATCGTAGATCTGTTTGAGCAACGTGCTCAGGTTATTCTTCAGAGTAGGTAGTACCTGTAAAAAAGATAGATGTAAAATTTGTATACATTTGGCTGGGCGTGTTTTGCCCTTTGTTATAAAGGTTTGGTTGTTGTTTTAGCACGTAGTGATTTGTTCGTATGCGTGCCCTTTTCGTTAGCCTGACGCGGTCAGCTACTCAGGTGTGCACGTGTTATCCTCAGTCGACGAAGTCGTGAGGTGGGGGGAGCCCCCGAGTGCGTTTGTAGCATGGAGTAAAAAATGCGAGTAGTAAACAAAATTTTGGGGCGAGACACTTAGCTTTATTCATATCGTAATGGAGGAGGTACATTGTTCGGCTGAGTAGCCTTGGCTGAATAGCCTTATTGAAAGTAAAGAGGGAGGTAGCTAGGGGTAGAACCGTCGCAGTTGTGCGACGTTCCATGGGTTGGAGTATGCGACTCCAGACTCCACATGCTTGAGGCGATAGGCGCCACCTGGGATGACCTCGGTGACGATGTAGGGTCCTTCCCATGGCGACTCAAATTTCTTCGGTCGTTCTTGCTTGAGTCGCAGGACGAGGTCTCCTTCGACGAAGGACCTTGGGCGCAGCCATCGGCTGTGGTAGTTGTGGAGATTCTGCTCATACACCGCTGATCGAGCTGCTGCTATGTCTCGTGCTTCGTCAAGTGTGTCGATGGCGTCTTCCAGTGCAGCTGTGGATTCGGCTTCGCTGTAAGCGACAACCCGCGGGGCCTGGTGGCGTACTTCGGCTGGTAGCACGGCTTTGGCTCCGTGCACCATGAAGAACGGCGTGTAGCTGGGTGAGCTGTTTGGCGTCGTACGCAGGCTCCATAGGACGGAGGGTAGCTCTTTTGTCCAGGCTCCGTCGAGTCGCTCGAGTGGGCTCATGAGGCGCTTCTTGATGCCAGCGCCGATTAGGCCGTTAGCCTTCTCCACCTGCCCGTTTGTTTGCGGGTGCACCATAGAGGCATATGTGATATTGATTCCGAGGCCTTCGCAGAAGTCCTAGAATTCTTTGGAGATGAAGTTCGATCCTTTGTCGGTGATGATGCTATGCGGCACACCGAACCTGTAGACAATGGATTCAAAGAACTTGACGGCAGTTTTGCCCTTTTGGTTAGTGACCGGCATGGCCTCAATCCACTTGGTGAATTTGTCGACCGCGACCAGGAGGTAGACGTGTCCTCCTTTCGAGGACCTTGGTAGCTTGCCGATCATGTCGAGGCCCCATTGGGTAAAATGCCAAGCTAAAAGTATGGGCCTGAGCTCTGACCCGGGTGCGTGGGGTTTGTCGGCGAACCTTTGGCACCCGTTGCATCTTCGGACGATGTCCTTGGCGTCGTTCATGGCCGTTGGCCAGTAGAATCCAGCTCGTAGAGCTTTGGCGACAAGGGAGCGGCTGCCTGCATGGTGGCCGCAGATGCCCTCGTGGATGTCTTGGAGGATGGTTTTCCCGTCACCGATGGTGACGCACCTTTGTAGTACACCCGAAATGCTGCGCTTGTACAACTCGCCATTGATGATGGTGAAGGCTTTGGACCGGCGAGATATGCGCCGGGCATCCGTCGGGCTGTCAGGTAGTTCTCCGTCTATCAAGTGTAACATCCCAAAAATATCAAACTTAGATCATCAAAACACTAATCATCAAGTTTAGGGTTAACAAAAACTTTTCTAAATGAATTCATGAATGCATGTATATGTGTATGCATGGATTTTGAATTTCTTTAAAAACCACCTTGTTTGTGTGATCCATTGCTTGTAAAATGTTTCTTAGGTGAAAAGAACATCATCTAAAACATTTCCCACACTTTTCCTTAAGACAAGTAAATCAAAACAAATATATTAAGTGAATGGTCATTTTGACCAATTTCACTCCCATGCCTACTTTGGCTGTCTCAAACTTTCAAAACCTAACAGAAACTTTTCTGGATCTTTGCACCCCTTGAATGTACTCATAACAAAGTATCAAGGCCCACTTTGTGATCATCCAGAAACTTTCAAATGCATAGTTGAAATGACAATTCAAAATTGAATCTTCTTCATATGGGAAGATCCCACTTTTTCAAAAACCCCCTCAAACAAGCTCAACTTTCAAAACCCAAGCATCTGCAGACTCACCAGCACCAATCTAGCAAACCCACCAAAAATCATTTCAAAATTCAAAACTTGATTTCATGCGGCCATTTCATCAAACAGGTTGCAGACACAAATCAAACAAAACATCGAACACTATAGTGTGCAGTGTTTTGAGCCTAACTTGTTCCCTAGTTAGCTCACACACAACCCAGTAGATCATCTAGAAAGATTAGCCCAACACTAGCACCCCTGTGAGCTTGCCATTGCCATTAATGGTGAACATCCGAGCAACCCCATGTCACCCCATTGTGGACAGCAAGCTAGGAGCAGCAGCAAGCCTAGCCAGCATGTCTAGGAGGTAGCCCACCGTCCATCGCCACTACCTGTCCTAGCCGCGAGCGTTGCCAAGCCCTGGACCACGCGAACGAGACACGCCCAGACCATGCCGAGCGTGCGCCAGAGCGCCACCCTCGACCATCACCCACAGACCGCGCGCCGCCCTCACCGTGTGCATACACGATCACCACCGACCTAGGAGACCGCCAGACACCCCCGTTTGCCGCCCCGTGCCATACAGCCACCGCCCGCCGTCAAAGACGCCGCCTCTGCCGCGCAGAGCGCCGCCCGTTCCAGACCAAACCACACCGCCCCATGCCTCGCGATCATGTCGTTGAGCATCGCCAGGAGACACAGCACCGTCCCCTACCCTTGCCCATGCCTATAGCCGCCTGTAACATCGCCCCCGACGAGCTCACCTTGCGCCCCGACGGTCCCCTCGCTCGACTATAAATAGAGGCCACCCCCGCATGATTTCTTCACACCATCTCACTCCCCTCTCCCCACTGACTGTGCCACACCATCCTCAGAGCAAGACGAGCACCACCTCGCCGGAATTTCACTGGAGCCTGCCGCTGCCGGAGAAGAAGGGAGCCAGCGATTGGAGCCGCCCCAGGAGGAGCCACCGGTACCAGGAGGTTCGCCGTCGTCGACTTCGTCGCTCGACCACCTCGCCGACCCTCGCCTGTACCCCGGTGAGCCCCCAGCACCCCTCACTGGCCGCACTAGGTTTCGTTCTCGCCGGAGCTGTCTCGCATCGACGATGACCCTCAGCCGTTGGATTAGAACTAGATCAAACGATCCACGTTGCCCCATACCGCTTCGCCCAGCCCCGTGTCAGTGACGAGTGGGGACACCCACTTAAGCCGCCCGCGGGAGCCCTGTGCTTAGAAGGCCGGCCCGTTAGAATTTCCCGCACAGCCCAGCAATTCAAATTAAACCTTTTCTTTTTAAATTCAAACACACTTCTGTACCCAACTTCAAAAATCAACCCAGATCGATTCAGTGCACCAAATTAGATGAAACCAATTTTGTTGGAAAGGTCTGTGAATGCTTAATCCAAGCCCGTTGGATTCAAGTCATTTGGATCAGTAGATCACACATAGCAAAAATAACAAGGCAGAAGCTTTTCTGCATTCAAACATTTTTCAAATTTAAACCATAAAAGCTTTTGAGTTGATTCCAACTCTAAAAAATCCCATTTAACCATACCTTTCAGAATATATAAAAATATATAGGTTTACTTGCAGAAATAATGTTCAAGGAATAAAAGAATGCTTCATAAGCATTTCTAGCCACTTTAACTAATTAAAATAAAAGGGTAAAACCTTATTAAATTGTGACACCACTTTAAATCACATTCCCATGGACTACAATATGTGGTGATGACATGTGTCAACATGAGCCCATGTTTAGTTTGGAGAATATTAAATCTTAAGTAGTTTTTCAATGAGTAGAAATTACTTTTCTAAAAATAAAAAGATTTAAACCAAGCCTTAACCTTGTAATATTAGAGATGATGCTAGATCATCTATATGACCCTTGTGTGTGATGATTGCAAGTAGTTAAGTATTGTTTGGTGATTGTGTACCTCGTATTTATTCATAGACGCTAGTACCGACCAAGGATACTACGAGGAGGAAGGAGGATACTACGAAGAGGAAGCCGAGGAGAACTTCAACCACTGCTCTGCACAAGGCAAGCTAGTAACTATGCAAGATTATATTGACACTGATGCAAGTTGATACTATACCAATGCAAGCTAACACTTGCAAGATACCCTACTGATGCCACAAACCCATACTTATGATATGAATACTATATGCCTTAAGCATATGTGATCATACCTACTTGCTAAACCAATCCTAGTTCTATGGCAAGCTTCTGACTTTAGTTCTTTATCAAAGCTTACTTAGAGTCTACCTAAGAGTTTGGTAGATACTAGATAGTTGTGCTGAAGGTTGCTTAAAGAGCATAAAATTTGGCCTAAGCTAGAAACCTTGATATCAGCCTAAGATATAATGTTGGACTTAGTGAAACTCCACTAGTTACTACCCTTCATTATTACTACCCCCACCTGTAGATGCTAGTGCTAAGCATAAAACTTGATCAACTTTAGATGGGAATACTTGGTGGAAAAATGGTTATGAAAACCTTGGAATGATGGATCATTCTATTGAAATGTTTTGGACATGTGTTTCCAAACACTTGATGATTTTGGTGATGAAAATGTTGAGGCATGAGCCTTAGCCCTTTATAAAACTGATGGTTGTCTGGATGCGATACCATTCCAATTTTTGCGTACAACCACAATACCCGAATATTGGGTAGGGCTTGACTGGAAACTTATATACCTTAGTATTAGTTCCCTCTCGGCCAAGGTCTGAGCTGAGGCTACCTTGTGAAGATTGTCCACCTGTGCAGTACCCAAGATGACAGTGGTCATGGTTGGGAGGCCAAACTCATAGGAGAGGTGCTTATACTAGGGCGTGTAATCGAAAGGTTAGGATTGATTATCCGCATACTGAGTATGGTGAATTCAGGATTTGTTCCTGACAGATGTATCGAATGTTGTGGTGAAACTGTACAATCTCTGCAGAGTGTCAAACTATTCAAATAGCCGCGTCCGCGGTTATGGACAGTTGGAGTGGCCATACTGTTCCCCCGTCAGACTTTTAAAATGACTTGTGAAATGAATTGAGACGTTGACTTGACCACAACAGAGTTGTGACCGGAATTACAAGATCCCACTTAGGAGTTATAAAACTGTGACTAGCTTCGGAACTTAGTAAAGATAAACCTGGCTTTTTGCAAAACAACCTTAGATCCTAGTGCCCTATTATCCAAAAACCCCTTTACTGTTAGTATTAGTTTGCGAGTACTTAAAGAGTACTCATGGCTTTGTCCCTGGCTATTCCCATGGCCAGACTATGAAGAGGAGTACCTGGAAGATGGACCCCAGGAAGGTTACGACAACTAGGATCATCTCCCATCGTCAGCATTGCCTGTGACCCCGAAGATGGAGCTTCGCCTATGCTACCGTTATTATTACGTATTCCGCTGCTTGATGTTGTATTAAGAACTGGATCATGAGATCCCTATTTGTGTAAGAACTTATGTATCGTTTGTAATGGATGAAGTACTATGGTATCCAATTCTGTTATGTCTCGCAGAAATGGTAATCCTGGGATTGCGATGTATGGCATAACAGGCATCTAGGATTGAAAACCCGGGTGTTGACATCAGGTATCGGAGGTATGGCCGTGTCCAAGTTTCTTCGACTGCCATGACCTGCCTCAGGTTGACCACGGCAACTTTTGTGTCGAGCTTTTCAGGTCCTTCCTGTCCTTCGGGTAGCGCGGCCCCTGAATGTTCTACTTCTTCGGGTGATCCCTTGGGGAATTTCCGCTTGATGGATGGCACGCAGATCTGTTCGAGGAACACACCTGGCAGCACCCGTGCGCAGGTGGAGCCGATGTTGGCGAGTCTGTCGGCCTCCTCGTTGCTTTCTCTTCCAACGTGCCAAAGCTCGCAGCCGTCGAAGTCTCCTTCGAGTGCGTTTTAAAGTGCGCGGTATGCAATCATGTTGGCGGCGTGTGTGTCGCACTCATTCATCGTCTGTTGGACGACGAGGTTGGAGTCACCGTTGATGACCAGGCGCGTTGCGCCGCAGATCTTTGCCATCCTCATGCCGTGGATGAGGGCTTCGTATTCGGCCTCGTTGTTGGAAGCTCGGAATTTCATCCGAAGGACGTACTTCATCTTGTCGCCCTGCGGGGAGGTTAGTATGAC